>JBBCBC010000003.1:39495364-40695364 GCA_037126765.1 Stenogyne calaminthoides | reverse complement strand
TACGTATAGTGGTATAAAGGTTGAAGTTCTCATTCTGCACCAATTGATGAGTGGACAGGTCTCCTGGAATAAAAATAAAATTATACTATTTCACAATTAAATCTTGTTAAACCTCAAATTTTCTGGAATGTTATGTTGGTAAATATCTTAAATTCATTTTCTGGCAAGCAGTAGTACTGTTTATTTCAATAAAAATATGAAGAGGAGTATCATCCCATTTTAGCATTAAAGGGGACATTTATCTCAGTTTTCCTTAATAATATTATTGGCATATCATAAAAATTATCATATATATATTAATTAAATAACATAAACTCATATGAAACTTATTTATAGTATGAAACTGATACCATTAACATTTATTATGATCTTAGTTTGTAAATATAATGACATCAGTTGATAAATGTAGTGATATTAATTTGTAAGTTTAATGGTTTTGTACTATAAAACAATTAACGAAGTATCAAATTAAGATCCAAAGCATAAATATAACATATTTTAAGATCCAAATTTGCAGAAAATGATCATAAATAGGAGAAATTGGCCAATAATGCCTTATTTAAAACAAAGGGGTTCAAAGGATTGATCGTAAGTTGATGAATTCTTAACGGTTTCTCTTCCTTTTCACTGAGTTATTATCAGCTTCGATTACTTCTTCAATTACTTCTCTCTTGGTAGATGGAAGTTGCTTTTTGTTGAGGAAATTCATGTACCAAATTGCTGAATTTTTGGGATATCTGGTCAAACCGTTGACGTAGTCCACATAATATATGCCAAATCGAACGGTGTGTCCTTCCCCCCATTCAACATTGTCGAATAAAGCCCACATTATGAAACAAACAAAATCAGTTTGTAAAAGAATTCATCTCATTTAAAAGTCAGAACTTGTAAAAAAGTGCGCAATTACTTCGTATATTTAATTTTCCTAACAGTTTCACTTGTCTAGGTCTTTTTAACAAGATTAAGTTTTATGTGCAAATTCGCATGGTGCAAATCATTAAAGAGACACCAGGTGTGACAGATGTTTTCATTGAATAGTTGCAGTAATTCTTACGAAACAATTGCGGTTGATCCATTGATACTATATATTCAATAAAAACAACTGATACTATTTTAAAAAAAGAACTGAACAAACACAGTACACCTAATGCATACAAGATTAAACCATTATACTCACTCCATAGCTTTCTTCAAGTAAGCAAGATGTTCTTGATAGAACTTAATTCTGTAATCATCCTGAAGTGCAATTCCAATTTGGACCCTGAGGTTTTTCTCATCCACCCCTACAAATAAATTTAATATTACTGTAACAAATTTGACATCTATTATATATTAGAACTAGAAATGGGGGTTAAGAAAATTGATAATCACCATTCTCAGTTATATAAACGACGGGATCATAATTATATCTTTCCTTATTGTACATCAAAATGTTGTATATTCCTTTCGGAACAATGTACAACCACTCCGAACCAGCCTGAAATTTAAAAAAAAAAAGAATAATTACATTTTATTAGCAATTAAAATTGTTAAGATCAAAATTAAATGCAACTCAATTATATAAATTGTTCACCTGTTCTCCAATTGGGTTCCCATCCGAATCAACAGCTAATTTAAAGTGAAAACACACAGAAAATATCTCAGAGTGTAAGTTATATTAAATCAAGGTTATAATATAAAAGATAAAATTAATTTGTATTAAATTGAAAAATAAAACATGATATATATACTTACTCTTAAAAGTAACTCCCATATCCGAAGTGTAAGTTGGGATTTTAGGAGGTGGTTCAAGATTATTTTCAGCAAAATTAGCTGTGTAATAATTCACTCCCATAAAATCAAATGATCCTTTTACTAATTTTGATTCTTCAGCTGTAAATGGCGGTAACCGGGTACCGACTCTGTCTTGCATAACCGGCGGATACGCGCCGGTCACCAAAGGTGCTACAAACCTGGAAAAGAAAAATAGTATGTAGAAATAAATTACATAAATGCATTAATAATTTTTTGAATAAATTTGGTGAGATTTTGATCAAATGTTCTTGCATTTAACAAGTTGAATGTTGCAAGCAGGGATGGATTTAGGGGGGGGCGATTACTAAAAAATAAAATTATAGTGTAATTAAGGAGTACTCTAATTCGTAAACTATGTTGTCTCTCTTTGTATTTTTTTTTTCTTTTCCCAATATTCGTCTTTGGCTGGGTATTAATCATGTTAAAATTTTATATTATATATGTAGAAATTTTTATATTTATGCTTTAAAATTTTAAAATTTTATCATTACACTCTTTTTTAAATATTAAAATTTTGTCATCTTTACTGAATAGAAAATTTCGTCCCCCTAGGATAAAAATTCTGAATCCATCCCTGGTTACATGTAACGTTGCTTAATATTTAATCAGTGAATAAGTAATAATTTAAATTTAAATATCTAAATCCAATTTGAAGATTAACTTTAAAATAATTACCATCCCCATGAAAATTCAAGGGCTCTTAAAGCAGCTGCAATATCAGCTTCAGATTTCTTGTCATACGCTTCGTACCAAAATGAATCCATACTCATGCCTAACACACCTCCTTGACAGCCTGCTCAATTTAAAAAAAAAAAAAAATCAAAATCAAAATCAAATCAAATATATAGAATCACTTTTTTTTTTCAAAAGTTGTGAGGGGCAACTTTAACAATATTCATAATTTTTTTTTGATAACACGGTATCCGGCTTAAGGGCCGACTAATTTGGGGGACCAGAACCCACCGTCCACTAACGGGGGCCCCACTTCAAGCCAGAGCTAAGCTCTATATGGACTGACACATCTCAAGAGTTGATCGCACCTGAGAGGGTTCGAACCTGAAACCTAGAGAGGGGCATACTCCTAAGTCCCAAACCTACAACCACTAGGCCAACCCTTGAGGTTTAATTAATCTACAAATGTTGGAGATGCGGGGGATCGAACCCCGTGCCTTTGGCATGCAAAGCACGGGGGAACAATATTCATAACTACCTTATATTGTTTTACTATATTATATTAGTCAAGAATATCTACAACCGTCCAGATAATCTTGAAACACACTTCTTGGAGTTAGTTTAGCAAAATTCTCTCAACAATCTTTTGAATTTTGTATTTTGAAAATTCAAATGTATTTTGTATCTCTATAAATCATGTTGTACTCTCATTATGTAATTCAAGAACAACAGTTTAGCCTTTTCTATATGGTATGAGAAGGTTACGATCTTAATCACTCCTAACCTAATTCACGTCTCTCTCGGCCATCATCACCATGACATCCACCAATACCTCACCGGCAATTGTCCCCATCTCTGCCAAACATGACTTTCCGATCAAATTGTGCAGCAAGAACTACCCTTCTTGGCGAGCACACCTAATTGCACTACTTCGAGGCCACAATCTATTGGGCTTCATTGATGGCACCCGTTCCTGTCCCCTGCGTGTCGCTGACGGCTCAAACTCGGAGGAAATCACCACTTGGATTCAGCAGGACCAATTACTCCTAGCAGCGATCTTCGGCTCACTTGTTTAGGAAGTCTTGCCATTGCTAAATCTCCTCTGCTGCGACTTCAGCAGAAGCATGGGCCATACTCTCGCGTCTCTTCGCCAGCAAGTCTCGTTCTCGCGTCAATCAGTTAAAGAGTGAATTATATCGCATCACCATTGGCGATCGCTCCGTCTCTGAGTTTCTCCACTATGTGAAATCCAAGGCTGATGAATTGGCCTTGATTGATCAACCAGCCAGCGCTGATGACCTCACTCTATTCGTCATCAACGGGCTTGGCCCTGAAAATGCAACCATTGTTGGTCCCATTCGTACTCGTGAATCCTCCCTTCGATTTGAAGAACTCCACGATATCCTCTACGAGCATGAGCTCACACTGAAAACTCAGGAAGCTGCCTCCCGCTCTCTCGTTGCCACGGCCAATGCGGCCTCTCGCTCGGGTAATCGCCAGACGAAACCACGGGGTCAGTCCTCCTACTCCAACAATCGTGGTCCCAACAACCACTCCTCGAACTCCCAGTCTGGTAACCATTGGGGGTCCCACAATCGCGGACAACCTCGCTCCAGTGGAAACCTAACGGCTCTCGTGATCGCCTACCGGTCGTCTGCCAGATTTGTAGTTTCAAGGGTCATACAGCCTTAACTTGTCGTCGCCTACCCTCCCCGATGGCTAACTTTGCCCAATCTCCAACTGGTAATGCTTATAATTCTAATTGGATGGTCGATTCTGGTGCTTCTCATAACATGAATGCAGATCTGAACAATTTGTCCATTCACTCCGAATATAATGGTACGGACGAGGTCCAGATAGCTGATGGTACTGGTCTCCCAATTACTCATACTGGTACATCTCTATTAAATTATCCATCTCGTAAATTTGTTCTGTCTGATATATTATGCGTTCCGGGGGCTCGGAAAAAACTTCTTTCTGTCAGTAAATTTACTTGTGATAATAATGTCAGTATGGAATTTTTTCCCACACATTTTCTTGTTAAGGATCGGAGCACGGGGGCGTCTCTGGTTAAAGGTTCGTGTTCTGATGGGGTTTATCACTTACCACCGAGTGTTGCTGGTGGACCTCCTACTGCTGTTGTTGGTTTACGCACTTCCTGCTCTAGTTGGCATGCTCGACTTGGTCATCCGTCTCTGGATACCAGTAGATTTATTATTAGTGATTTTTATTTACCTACTTCGGACAAGTCCCAAATTTTGGGCGATGGTTGTGTTTCATGTCGTTTGAATAAAGCTAGCAAGCTCCAGTTTTCTTTAAGTTCATTTACTGCTTTACATCCACTTCATTACGTATATGCTGATGTTTGGGGACCCACTTATGTCACCTCTGTCGATGGCTCAAAGTATTTTTTACTACTTGTTGATCTATTTTCACGATATTGCTGGCTATACCCTATGAATGCAAAATCACAGGTGCTATCTATATTTACAACCTTTCGACCGCTTGTTGAAAATCAGTTTGGGCACATGATCAAAAAATTTTACACAGATAATGGTGGTCAATTTTTGGCTCTTCGTTCATCTCTTGCACAATTAGGCATCAGTTGGCTCACAACAGCCCCTCACACACTCCAACAGAACGGCATCTCTGAACGACGAAACATACATATTCTTGAAGTTGGCCGTGCTCTACTGCATCATGCACACTTACCTCCAAAATTTTGGGTCTTTGCTCTTTAAACGGCAGTCTATCTCATCAATCGGATGCCTACACCCGTTCTTGGTAAATTTAAAGTCCGTTCCAAATACTCTTTGATCAGGATCCAAACTACACTAAACTTCGTGTTTTCGGGTGCTTATGCTTCCCATGGTTATGACCGTATATACCGGGCAAGTTATCTCCTCCGTCCAAACCATGCATATTTATTGGCTATTCCACGACTCAAAGTGCCTACCGCTGCTACGATCTTGAGTCTGGTCGCATTTTTGTCTCGCGCCATGTTCATTTTATGGAATCAAACTTTCGCGGTGTCCCCTCACCTTCGCCAGAAGCACCACGTGAGGCGCCATGCACGATCACTTTGCCATTCGCTTTGCCACCGCCTGTGCAGCCTCCGCCTGTACCGAACGCACCATCACCCGGTCCTTCTAGTCATGCATCACATGCAGCCACCGATACATCTTCTACTGCATCAAGCCATGCGTCTCCGTCGCATGAATCCTCACCCACATTGGCTCCTATCCCGATTACTCACTCTGATCCGCCGACTCCATCGGCCCCACCACAGCGCACTCATCAAATGATGACTCGGCCAATACTTCATGCTGCAACGAAACACCCGCTTCCCGACGACATTGAACCAACCTCAGTTAAGCAAGCGATGGCAATTCCTCAATGGCGTGACGCCATGTACGATGAGTATACTGCTCTCCTTCGACATGGCACGTGGGATCTAGTTCCACCCCCTCCAAATGGCAATATCATAGGCTGCAAATGGGTTTTTCGCATAAAGCGTAAACCTGACGGATCTATCGACAAGTACAAGGCTCGGCTAGTAGCACAGGGATTTCATCAGCGACCCGGAATCGACTTCAAGGAAACATTCAGCCCAGCATTAAGTCGGCCACCATTCGTACCGTCCTCACATTGGCAACGTCCTCCAATTGGTCTCTTCGCCAATTAGACGTCAGTAATGCGTTTCTTCATGGCAACCTCGATCTTCCGGTCTATATGAAACAACCCCCAGGTTTCACGGATCCGTCTCAACCTTCACATGTGTGCCTGCTCCGTCGCTCTCTATACGGCCTTCGCCAAGCGCCGAGAGCATGGTACATCGGCCCTTGAAAAGTTCGGCCTCACTCGCTCGAAGGCTGACTCTTCCCTGTTTACACTTCATAAGGGTCATGATCATCTTCTAGTCCTTGCCTATGTTGATGATTTAATAATTACGGGGTCGAACTCAAACCCGATCTCCTCGATCACACGCCATATACAATCATTCTTTGTCGCTAAAGATCTCGGACATCTCTCCTATTTTCTTGGAATAGAGGTTGCATCATGCAAAGAGGGGCTCTTCTTGTCACAACACAAGTACACGGTCGACCTACTGCGCCGTCACAAGATGGATGGTGTAAAACCTGTTCACACTCTGGCATCCACAAAACAGCCTGAAGCATCGGGTCTGGTCGATTCCACGGAATACCGTAGTGCCATTGGCGGTTTGCAATACTTGATGATCACACACTCTGACATTGCATTTACAGTTAATCGCTTTGCCCAATACATGTCGTCCCCCACTCCTGAAACCTGGCAATCTGTCAAGCGTCTCTTCAGATACTTAAAAGGTTCCCTTCACAATGGAACTCTCCTTAGCCGTGCTGATCGTCTGACGTTGACAGCGTACTCTGACTTTGGTGGTGACCTCTCCGATTGCAAATCCACCTCTGCCTTCATTGTCTTCCTTGGCAAAACACCCATATCATGGCGCTCCCGAAATCAACGTGCGGTGGCACGCTCGTCAACAGAGGCAGAATACCGCTCCTTAGCTACTGCAACTTCAGAAATATGCTGGTTTCGACACTTATTTCAAGACCTTCATATTCCATTCCTGGCCACGCCGAAGCTTCTTTGCGACAATATGGGAGCCACCCGCCTTGCATTGAACCCAGTACAACATTCACGTATGAAACACATCGCCATTGATCTTCACTTTGTTCGTGATCTTGCTTTTAAGGGGCTTCTCTCAGTCTCGTATGTCAACACTCAAGACCAACTAGCCGACCTCCTGACTAAACCCCTTGCTCGGACACGCTTTCAAGATTTACTTTCCAAAATTTCCGTCGCTGAAGGGACGTCAATTTTGCGGGGGCATATTAGTCAAGAATATCTACAACCGTCCAGATAATCTTGAAGCACACTTCGTGGAGTTAGTTTAGCACAATTCTCTCAACAATCTTTTGAATTTTGTATTTTGAAAATTCAAATGTATTTTGTATCTCTATAAATCATGTTGTACGCTTATTCTGTAATTCAAGAAACACAGTTTACCCTTTTCTATATATTACTATCAAAGTTAATATCAAGAATCGTACCGTAACCTAAGTCGTATTCAATTTTTGTACGGTATGTTTTTACTTTTTCAAAATTTGGCATCACATGACTAAAATTTTGATATGTACGCTTTACCTTTTTTTCAATTTTAGTCCTTTTTTATGTTCAATTTTAGTCCTGTATTTTAGTTTTTCCAATTTTAGTTAAAAATGGATAAAAATTAACACCAAAATAACCAAATTGAAAAAGTAAAAAATAATAATAATTCATGACTAAAATTGGACACAACTAGAATCAATTACCTGATACTTTCTTTTATGTTCAATTTTAGTCCTGTATGTTAGTTTTTACAATTTTAGATCAGAAAAGTATCAAAACTGGCACCAAAATGAAAAAATAAAAAAAATGCATGACTAGAATTGGACACAGACTCGAATCGTTTACCTGATACTTTCTTCTATATATATCAACGGCGGAAGCGTGAGCGAGAAGCAGGTGGTGTCCAACCAAGTAGGGTTCAGTGCTAGGATCCCTTTCAACAAAAGTAGTATCACTTAATCCTCGTACGGATCGATATGGCAGGGCATGGAGTTGACTTATTTCATTTGTGGTTGACTTGTGACAAGGTGGGAAATTGGCGTATACGAATGAGTTGCATACATATTGCGATGGCTCGTTTATTGTAATCCAGTGTTTCACCCTATCTCCGAATTCAAAGAAGCACACTTCTGCAAACTCTGCATAATGCCTCCTGTCACATTTATTAGTTTATTAATCACATCTGAATTATTTCAAAAATTAATTATTAATACTCCCATCCGTCCAAAATAAGTGACGTTTTGACTTTTCGTTTTATTTAAAAATTACATGATGTTCTTCAATTTAGATTCTGTTCAGAATTGTAGTCCTGTATTTTGTTATTTTTTCAATTCTTGTAGTTTTGGTGCCAATTTTAATCCTTTTTGGATTAAAATTAAAAAATGTACAAAAATGCAAAATTAAAATTGGACAAAAAAAAAAAAACCAAAATTGGAAATATGAATTAAAGACTAAAATCGTCGCCAAGGACTTGAAAAACCTCGTCTCTTGCACGTGCTTACCAGTCTTGATGAATGTCCAGACTATGAGAGTCGACGTCGTGTCATAACCCGCAAAGCAAAACATCTTGGTTTGTGCAATAGCCTCCTCGATGATCCTCTTATGTTCACGGTTGCTCAAATTCTTCTCGTCTTCATACAATTCTGCCAACAACAAATCAAACAAGTCGAGATCAACATCCACTTCCCCTGCCCGTCTCTATTTCAATCTTAAATGAGACACACTTATGTGAGACGGAGTATAATTTGGGCATTGAAGTTTTTAACACTTTCGAAGAGGTGAGTGTTAATTTGTATTAGGTTTTACTCCGTCTCATGCATGACAGCATGAGACCGTCTCATATGAATTTTTGTCTAAATAAGTTAGGTTCATTTCGTTTTCTAGCTTCCATTAATGTTTATGCAAACAACCCTCAAGTCCATCATGTAGGTTCACATGGCAACACAAAAAAGTACTATAACTAGCTAAAAACCCTAGGATCTAGAGAGGAATACTACCCATTATATGTAATGGGATACACTCATCTCTCCCGGATCTAAAATTTCAAATTTTGGGACACAAATAATGAGCAAAATAATGTCTAATGTCAAATAATAATTTATAAAAACATTCCTCAATAAATTAAAAAAACAGAAAATTGGCAAAAATGCTCTATATTATGAGCCAAAAATATACGGTTTCAAGAAATCGCACGTACTGTATGTCCTTACGGTTTTCTCGATGAAGGGCATGATACAAGGGGTGATGTCATCGAGAGGATCGAGGGGCTTGGAGTTGGCTTCCTTGTACATATCCGCAATTTCTACGGAATCTCCGAGCAGAAACCTGCTAGTATGTTTTTATAAAAATTATGCGTGATCGATAATTTTCCCGATTCCCTTGCAAGAGCTTTGTTTTCGGAGGAATTTTTCCATTCTACGAGGCTCCAACCATGCCCAGTTGAAGATTTTCCATGCCCACACAGCAAAAAGAGTTAATTAACAATGCAAGTGTTACGTAATTCAACATTTTTGTTTCCTTGAATTAATAATTCTTTTCAATTTTTTGCCTCATCTAATCAAGATTCTTTATGGTGTGTGTATATATAGAGGGAAAAGGTTTTTTTTCCCATAACTTATGTATTGGATATTTTTTGTAAAAAAAAATTAAATGTTCAATTTTGGTCTCATAATTAAAATGATCGTCTAATTTTGGTCCTAATTTTTGCAAAAAAATCGCGAACATCGTTATTTCGGTCACGTGCTAGCTACGTACAGATAAAATTTGGGGGTTTTTTGGAATTGTGTTCATTCTTTCTATGAAAACAATCTCAATATCTTCACACTTCAACCATCACTTAATTAATCAAATTGATATTGTATTTTACACACAAATTTTATTTTATTCATAAATTGACCCACAATATCCTACAATACCCTTTATGTTTTATATTTTACCTATTTATTTTTAAAATTTGTGCCCAAAAAATTAAACACAGTTTTATGAACAGGGACAGTATAATTTAATAAAAAAAAGTTAATTACAAATTGTAACTTGTATTATTATTTTTCTTTACAAATTAGAAATTTAAAATCTATCAATTTTTACTAGTGCAAATTGCAGTTTATTTTAAAAAATAATATAAATTATAATTTGTAAAAAGAACAATAGTAAATCGCAATTTGTTATCAACCCTAAAGAAAACTTGGTCTGGTCCGCTAAAAAATATGGGCTTGATGAGGAAAATATTATGACAAAGTCTCATGTCACTTGTCCAATCCTACACATTTATCCATAGAACATGTTTAATATATTCAATGAGTCAAGTATTTTTTTTAAATGGGTCATTCAGTTGCATGAGTGCAGAGTGCACTTGAATGCACAAGAGACTCGCTCAAATATTATTGATAGTTCAATTTATCATTTCTTTATATCACATTAAACAAATTAAATAAATAATGTATTCATCGTTCAATAATCTCGAGAGTTCACTTTTTCAATTGTCGATACTGCTGTTTTTTTTTTTTTTATTATTTTTTTTTAAGGGAAAGTTGACACAATGCAACAACTATATATATTGCAGGTTCAGTTCTAATATATGTTAAACTGGTTTAGCTCTAATCTATTATAGGGTCAGCTCTATAAGGTCTGGAGTTAAACATTCCACTAATAATTGGGATCAAATCTTAACCTAATTGACTGTGGGCTAATTAATCTAATACATTCTAAATTAATATTTTATTTAAGTCAAACAAAAATTACAAAAAAAAAAGATAAATGAATAATATTATATAATTAAATAAAACATAAAATAATAAATATAAATTTCACATTTTATAAAAATAACACATAAAAATGACATGTGTACTCAAATTTTTCATTGAATGACACATAGGTTAAATTAACATGGAGTTGACACATCATGAAAAAAAACTCCCTATTAGTATATAAAGGGATATATAGGGGATTGTTTAGGATATACAAAAATAGAAGTACACATAAAATTTATTTTTAGTGACATGTCGGATTTATTATTAATGACATGTACACCAAACTTCTCCTAGAATGACAAATAGATTAAATTAATATAGAGTTGACACATCATCAAGAAAAACTCCCTATTAGTAATATAGGGGATTAATTTCTGCATCTCTATATTAAAAGACAAATTCTCCAATGCACCATTTGCATCAATTTTGATTTGGTGCAATAGAATTTCAATTCAATTTTTTTTGGCCCGGCCCGAACCGAATGGTTCATGGTTTACCCTGCCCGAATAGGTCATAGCTTAGAGTTAATTATTTAGTGTTTAGAGTGTAGATGACTCATCCAAATTAAAATTAAATTCAATTGCACCAATTGCATCTGGTGTAATTAGTGACACAAGTGTCACGCATATTAAAACTACTCGCGCAATATAATCAAATATTATATATATATATATATATATATATATATATATATATATACGATTTTGATACGAAGCTCACTTGATACGCAGAAGCAGCTGCACCAAAGATAAAATCGGACGGAAAGTCGTGCCGGGTGAGGTTGCTGCCGTTTGGTACGTTAGACATTGAACAAAGTTGTATAAAGAAAAGGCGCAAATTGAAATTTTGGAACGATAGAATTAAGAGAAGTGTACACATATAGGGCAAAATTGCAAATATTTATAGGGTAAAATTAGGTAGCAATACAAGTACATCAACCGACAAGCATCGCGTGAATAACATTTTAATTTAGGGCCCAATTTTTTAGGTAGATGACAAGATCTCTTATCTTGGTTGGTAAATGTACCCTAAAGTATTTTTTATTTTGACCGGAAGAATCAAGCATGGGGTTAGTTGTAATTTAGTTAATTTTCTATATTTTCACAAGTAACGATAAATAAATTAACGCAAGTCCATAAGGATCACGTGGATGGGGGAATTTTAATTAATTTGTTTGTTTTTTTTTTCAAATAAAATAATGACTCGAACATGTAACTTCAAAGCTTAGGTAGTCATGCTCTAATCAATATTTGAACTTTTTCAGTTCAATTCTTGTAATTAATTTGTTATTAGTTATGGGCTAGTTGTTAATTTCGACGGCCTTTCACATTGCGGTTTCTATATATTCACAATAATTGATAAATAATTAATGATACAAGGGAGATAAATGTTAGTGTGAAGTTGTAATTATGTGAAAAATGTAAGGAGAAATTTCTCGTTAGTAGTTGTTCAACTCAAACACATTCTAAGCTGTTAAAATTTCGTCAACCTTTGAATAACTTAAATGGTTAAAAAGCTCCACTGTCTAAGATTCTGAGATTTTGGGTTTGAGACACTATACTACATGAAAATAAAAAATTGCCTACGAAAATGTTCAAATGGCTACGAAATTTGCCTACGAAAATTATTTGGTCCTTAAAAATTGAGAATTGCCTACGATTTACCTACTAATTTTTAGAATAATCTTTGAAAAAAATACTTACAAAAATAATTTTCTAGGTAAACAAATTACCTACGAGCAATCTATCTACACATTTATAATTTCCGTAGGCAAACTTACCTACACAAATAATTTCCTAGGCAATTTACATTTTCATAGGCAATTATATTTGTAGTTTTAAAATAGCCTATATAATTAAAAAAAATTGTAGGAAAGTCGTAGACAAACCTTACTATTTAAGAACGAATTGTATTCGTTGGAAATTTCATTGACATATTGGAAAGATATTGAAAAATTTCCTACGCAATGCACTATTTTCTTGTAGTGCATAGAGGAAAAAATTATTCTTTCTTGTAGTGGTTCCCTTGTGGTGGGGTGGTGCCCCCCTCTTGTGGTGGTTGCAGTTCCGATTGCGGTGCAGTGGCGGTTCTGGGTTGCAGTTTCGGGTGGTCCCCCTCTTGTGGTGATTGCGGTTCCGGTCTATAGCGAAACAAAAAGATGTGTCATATGTGTGGTAGTGATAGAAGAAACTATTGCAATTTATTATTTTAGGGAAATATTATAATAGATTATCTTAAATAAATAAAAAAAGCTTTTAAAATTTCATTTTTAAAACATTATGTTTCACTTTGCTGATGTTGATGATATGCGTGGGCTATTATTTAAAAAATGACCGGATTAAAAATCGAACCAAAGAAACTTAGTTATGTAGTGAATATTATGTGTTGTGCAATTATAATGATTCACTAGATTTAAATGCATTAAGTTCTATCAACTTCAAATAAAGACAAACAAATAAGTAATAAATAAATATTCAAATATCAAATATAGTCGATCGTACATGTCTGGTACTTCTTCTCATGCAATGCAAGAATCAATGTCTGTTTAACTTGGCTATTTAGACGTTTTACTATTCTTCAATTTATTAAGCTATTAAAAGTGATATTTATCCCAATTTTCCTTAATAATATTATTAGCATTCTATAAAAATATCATTAATTAAATAATGTAAGGCCGTTAACGATAATTGGCACTGCATGCAACAACAGAACAAGAAACGAAGTGTCAAATTAAGTATATATACAAAACAAATTGCGATTCAATCGCTTATTTGAACACACAACATAATTGTAACATGTTTATAAATAGGTGAAATTGGCGAATAATGCCTTATTTAAAACAAAGGGATCATTTTGTTCGAAAACAAAACAAAACAAAGGGATCATAATTCATAAGTAGTTGATGAATTCTGAACGGTTTCTCTTCCTTTTCACTGAATTATTATTATCTGCTTCGATAGCTTCTTCAATTATTTTTCTCTCGGGGGTTTGAAGTTGCTTTTTGTTGAGAAAATTCATGTACCAAATTGCTGAATTTTTGGGATATCTGATCAAATTGTTGACGTAGTCCACAAAATATATGCCAAATCGAACGGTTTATCCTTCGCCCCATTCAAAATTATCGAATAAAGGCCACGTAATGAAACCCTTCGCATTACCTTTCCTAAAATAACACAGAAAACTAGAAAAAAAATAAATACTTACACTTGTCTAGGCCTTTTTAAGAGTTTGGGCTAGCATGAAAACTTGGATATAATCCAAAATTGTCCCATAATATTTCATCTTTTTTTTAAAATAGTCTCAAAAAAAATTTGATGTATGAAATTGGTCCAAATTCTTCGCGAAATGTACCACTTTCGTCCCAAATTCGCAGGAATTGATGAAATGACGCCGTTTTTTTTTTTTTTTATCATGCATTTCAACCGGAAATCTCCAAATTGAATGCTCACATGTAAGGTGCATGACCAAAAACGACGTTGTTTCGTCAATTCCGGCGGATTTGAGACGAAAATGGTACAATTCACGTAAAATTGAGACCAATTTCGTAAATCAAATTTTTTTGGGACCATTTTAAAAAATGTAGAAATGTTATGAAATTATTTTGAATTCTACCCCCTGAAAACTTGGATAAATTTTTTAATGTTCAGACTAAATCAAAATAATTAAATCTTTTGGACCATAATTGAACATAGACAAATTATTTGATAAAAAAAAACTTTTAATTAACTCTGATAATAGAGTTGAAAGATGATGGATACTCACTCCATTGATTCCTTCACGTAAGCAAGATGATCTTGATAGAACTTAATTCTATAATCATCCTTAAGAGAAATTCCAATTGGTTCCCTTAGGTTTTTCTCATCCACCCCTACAAACAAAACCAATATAATGTAATAAATTTGACATCAAATATATATAAGAACTAGAAATATAGGTTAATTAATTTGATAATCACCATTCTAAGTTATATAAACGATGGGATCATAATTATATGCTCTATATCTTTCCTTATTGTACATCAAAAGGTTGTATATTCCTTTCGGAAGAATGTACAACCACTCCGAACCAGCCTGAAATTAAAAAAAATTGTAATTACATTTTATTAGTAATTATAATTGTTAAAATTAAAATTAAAGGCAACTCAATTAATTTGTTCACCTGTTCTCCAATTAGGTTTCCATCCGGATCAGTCGCTAATTTAAAGTGAAAACAGAGAGAAAATATCTCAAAGTGTAAGTTATATTTAATCAAGGTTATAATATATAAAATATAAAATTTGTATTAAATTGAAAAATAAAACATTATATAGTACTTACTCTTAAAAATAACTCCCATATCCGAAGTGTAAGTTGGATTTTCAGGAGTTGGTTCAAGATTATTTTCAGCAAAATTAGCTGTGTAATAATTGACTCCCATAAAACCAAATGATCCTTTTATTAAATTTGATTCTTCATGTGTAAATGTGGGTAACCGGCTACCTACTCGCTCTTGCATAATTTCCGGATAGGCCCCGGTCACCAAAGGTGCTACAAACCTAAAAATATGAAAAGATCAAAATTGTTTGAGTAACACTCTTATGAATCAGGTCTATATATGAATTTCAGAAGCTATCACTTTTATTTATAATAGTGATAGTCTTTATAGATAACAGTGATATTGAAATGATTAAGTTTAAAAAAGTCCAAAGTAATCTTGAAATTACTCAATTTTTTTTATTTTTAAAAGTCTCCTTTTTCAAGCACGTTGTTTTATATTTTCAAGATCAAAATTAGAAGAAAAACAAGTTTAAAATGAAAGATATAACTTTTAGAAAACACAAATGCATTTTCAAAGATATAAGTTAATTTATTTGAGAGATAATTATTACTTTTTTGAATAAAGTTGATCAGATGTTCATGCATTTAACAATTTGAAAGTTGCAAGTAGAGTTATATATACTCAATATATTAATCAGTGAATAAGTAATCATTTTAGTTTAAATATATCTAAATGCAATGGGAAGATTGCAGCTTAAAAAAAATAAATTACCATCCCCATGAAAAGTCAAGAGCTCTTAAAGCAGCTGCAATATCAGCTTCAGATTTCTTGTTGTATGCTTCGTACCAAAATGAATTGTTAGTCGTGCCTATCTTCCCTCCACCACAAAATACATCTAACTTAAAGAGGGTTTTAACGAGGGAAAGGAGTTTAGGGAGGGTTTTAACGAGGGAAAAAAATCCTTAGTTAAAATGCTCGTCGGTAGTTATTTAACGAGGGGAAAAAAATCCCTCGCCAAATAGCGAGGGCTTAGGCGAGGGTCTGACACATGTCAGTTTAACGAGGGCCTGCAGCCCTCGCCTTTTTCCCGACAAAAAATTCCTCGGCTAGGCCCTCTTTAAATTTAACGAGGGCCAGCTGGCACCCACGAACCATCCCTCGGCAAGGCCCTCTTTAAATTTAACGAGTTCCTCTTCCTTATTTTCACGGGATCCACTGGATCCACTGATCTCCCGAATATACGTCTGCTGAGCGCCTTTCGTATACCTCTGCCGTCGGTCATATGTAACATTGGTTAAATAAATTAAATATTATAAGATGGATGATTAAAACAAGTGCATACATCATCAATACATTAATTAAAACAACTAATTTCACAACATATATATATCATCTTCATCAACATCAATAATTAAATACAAGCGTACATAACAAATATATTAATTAGTTTCATCAATTATCTTCTGAATCGATATGCCGTCCTCTTGGAGTGGGGAAGCTCTGGTGCGGTATTTCTATCGATTTCCACTAAGGATCTCGGTTTTGTGGTGCAAACAGCCCACCAATCTCGGCCCCGCACAGATCCGGGGTACTTGCAATAATAAACTTGACTGACTTGACTTGCTAGCACAAATGGATCAAAACGGCCGTGTCGTCCTCTAGGATTAACGTCCACGAGCTTATAATTGGGATGTATTCTTGTTCCCACTGACACAGTTGGATCAAACCACTCACACTTGAACAAAATTACTTTTCTTTCGGTAAGTTCGGGATATTCCAACACCACTACCTCCTCGAGTATCCCGTAATTTTTTTTTAATATTCGAAAATATAATAAAGTGTGTAGAATTGGTGAAAATTTGATTTAATCGGAGAAAAAAAATTAAACCATGAAAAGCACGTGAAAAAAAAGGGTCGTAAAATCAATTAGAGTTCACGAGCTCAAATTATGAATGAAACAAAATTGGCGCAGGGCAGCAAAAAAATCCACTCGTCTGGCTCGTGAAAATGAATATCAGTATATTTTAAGAGTAATTTAGTCCCAATTAGCAGGCCCATTAATAGCCCATCAGCAACCACTTTTAGCAATCAAATTGGAGGCCCGTGTGAGCTGCCCAGATTCTAGCATTAGTTGAATTATTTTTGAAGCCACTACTGTCCATTTCTAGCAAATTGCTCTAGTTTTTCGTTTATTTTTCTCTGATTGATTCTGTTTTCTTTTTAACTAGAGGAGTTTAGGTAATTAATTTTTATACTCTGTGTTCTTTCATATCAATAAAATTAATATTTCTTCTTAAAAAAAAATAATGTATAATCCATTATACCAACGGTCACATTAGTTTCTGTGTTTTATTGAATTAGACTGATTCATACAATTAAATTTTATTTACAGATTTTCAATTGAACAATATTATTTTCCCACTTTTGTTCCTTTGTTGACAAACAAAGCCAATTTAGTCTTTGTCTTCACTTTATTAAAGGTTGAAGCATCCTTTAAATTCCATTGCTACACACATTTACTAAAAAAAATAAAAATTCTTCCTGTTCAACAATAAATGTTTTTCTTCCCTAAATACTAGTATATATTTATTAAGAAAAAATAAAAATAAAACTTAACCTAACTTTTATTGTAATTTCAAAAAGTATAAAATAATTATTTGAATATTGTGTATTTCTTTTAATATCTGCATCAGTTGTATGACTTCAAATATTAAATAAATTTTAACAATTATCTATAATACTTCAAAAATTAAATTCTTGATTCACATTCCATACATAACCGTAAAATTTGTATGTATTATACCCGTGGTCCTCATGTTCCAAATTTCCAATTATTTCCTTTCAAAAAAAAAAAAAGTCCAATTACCCAATTCATATTACAACCCTCGTGGAGTGAAATTCTCAACTCTAGCACATACACACATACATATGTATAATATATACACACCTCAAAGTTTCTTGATTATATAAGGCAAAAAATTGAATACAATTATTAATTCAAGGAAGCAAAAATGTTGAAGTACGTGATAATTTCATTGTTAACTCTTTTGGGTGTGTGGGCATGGAAAATCTTCAACTGGGCATGGTTGGAGCCTCGGAGAATGGAAAGATTCCTCCGAAAACAAGGCTTGAAAGGGAATTCTTACAGGTTTCTGCTCGGAGATTCCGTAGAAATTGCTGACATGTACAAGGAAGCCAACTCCAAGCCCCTGGATCCTCTCGATGACATCGCCCCTCATGTCATGCCCTTCATCGAGAAAACGATAAGGACATATGGTACGTGCGATTTCTTGAAATCGTATATTTTGTGGCTTGTAATTTAGTTAAAATTTACACGGTTTGAGTATTAAAATAATTCAATCTCATCTAAAATTAATTCGAAATGGTAGAAAAATGTAGGAAGGATTCATTTTATATTAATTTTCTAACAAATACTCTCTACCTTGCTTAGAGGGGAAGGGGATTATAGTATTTAATTTGTTTTTAGGGTATAGGGATAGAGTTTTGTGGAAGTTATTTAATAATTAGTAATTGCAAAAAGCTGTTTGATAGTAAAAGTTAGTAGTGTTGGTAAAAATATTTCAAGAGTTTATGTAAGCTAGCAAAAGAACTCAATTACCAACTTATATATAAATTAAGTACTTCTCAAAGACTAAAACATCTATGCATCAGTTGCACAATACAAGTGGTGCAATTTTATCTCATTTTGACCAAACTTTAACGCGCTAAAAGAGTTTGAAATATGTATGAAAAATATTAGTTGATCATAAGAAAAAAAAAAGTATGAATTCATACAATAAACGTATTAATTTGTACGCCGAACAATATTAGTATTTTTTTCAAACATACCACTATATATTATATTTTTCTTATCATATGCGTTGTTCATTTTCATCATATGAACTAGTATTCTTACACATTTTATTTCTACGATTCGCGAAAAAATATAAAAGGACAACTCGGTTGATTTTTTTTTTTTGTCAAAACTAATCAAAATATACACAAATTGCACGAGCAACTGATGCATAGAAATATTACTCCTTCCCAAAGTTAAAAAACTGATTATAAACAGGAAAAATCTTTTGCAAACTTCCTGTTTTATTTGCATTAGTATTTCTGCTGATCAATTGAAAAATTACTAATAGGGACGAACGCGTTCGCCTGGATTGGGCCGACGGTGAGGATTATCATACCGGAGCCTGAATTAATGAGAGTAGTGTTGAATAAGCACAAAAATTACCAGAAAAGTTTCAGAGTGTCCAACAAAATAATCAGGCTTGTTATTGGTGGTCTTGTTTATTATGAGGGCGACGAATGGAGCAAATCAAGGATGAAGCTAAATCCACCTTTTCATTTGGACAAACTCAAGGTAAATTTGTAATAAAGAATTTACTAATTTAGGTTAAATTATCTTTATATATAATTGAAAAAATTATTTATTTTTGTCCGATAACTTGCCACTTATAGTTATGTTCGACTTTTAAAAATTTTGAGGCTATAATTTCTACACATTTGAATTTTTCTGGATGCAATGCAACAAAAGGTAATATATCTGGTGATGTTGACATGACCAACCCGATATTTTATTTTCTGTAGTCGATTGTCGGATCAAAATGTTGAACTTACGGAAAATATTAAATTATAAAAAAATTGACCGTTAATAATAAAAATATAACAAATTTTCCTTTGTTACAATTTTTCTAGTTAAAAATATTTAATAACAGTGGACAATTTTTAATGATAAGATCCAATGATTAAAAAGTCAACAAGAGTAAAAATAAGTAATTGGACAAAAAAATTCCCAATATAATTCTTGTTACTGATCAGGTTTAATTCTTTTTTTATTTTCATTATTACAGAAAATGATACCAACAATGCAATTCTGCACTGAAAAAATTCTAAATCAACGGAAAAGCAAGATTTCAGATGATGGTTTTGGAGTGGTAGATGTGTTGCATTATCTTGAAGACTATAGTGGTTCAGTTGTGACACATTCATTATTTCACACAACTTTTGATGAAGAAATGAGTAGAAATTTTCATCATCTTAGAGACCTCACAATTATGACAGATACAGCTTCCAAACCCTTCAATTTCCCTGGATGAGAGTGAGTTTTCGTTTTCATTCGCGTTTTCGTGTCAATAATGATGTTGTCGCGGTGTGTTTCACTTCGTGTAGCGTCTGCATAACATTTAGGATATGAGAACTTTTCAGGTACTTGCCAACGGAAGCGAAAAGGAAGGCGAAGGAAATGGAGAAAGCAGTGCGACAAATGATCGACGAGAGGCTGAAACAGAGGAAAGCAGGGGAACGGGATGTTGATCTCGACTTGTTTGATCTGTTCTTGGAGGAATTGTATAAAGACGAGGGGAATTTGAGCAACCGCGAAGGTAAGAGGATCATCGAAGAGGCTATTGCGCAGATGAAGTTGTTTTACTTTGCGGGCTATGACACGACGTCGAATCTCATGGTCTGGACCATGATCTTGGTAGCCATTCACCAAGACTGGCAAACGCGTGCAAGAGACGAGGTTTTTCAAGTCCTTGGCGACGATTTTACGCTCACTAGTGATGCATTGAACCAGCTCAAAGTTGTATGTGCAAGCTTCTTCAAAATGTTCATGCCTTACTGAACTATAGGGATGGTAACGAGGCGAGTTTGAAACTAATTTCTCAAATACAATGAATCAAGCTTTGACAATATAAATGAGAATTGATGACTTATAAAATATTAGGGGGATTAGTTTTTTAAGTCCCGTAAGTTATTCTTATTTTGGTTTCTAGTCCTGTCGAGTTTCACGAATTGAAAATAGTCATGTAATTTTTAATTTTTAACACTTTGGTCCAATAACCAGATGTAGAAGGAGAAACATTCGGTTGACGCTAACGTGGTAAATATTGATTTATCCATGCGACCGAGTATGATTGGTCAATTGGATGCTTCACCTCCTACAGCCGATTACAGGACCAAAATATCGAAAAATTGAAAGTTACAGACCTATTTTCAATTTTTTTTATAATCACCAGAAGTGAAACTGAAAAAAAGGTGCAACTTACCGGACTGAAAAAACTATTTCCCCAAAATATTATGCTAATTTAAACCCGTCTCAATTTGTTATAACCCACACATAATTACGTAACCGATCGTTTTCTAATGTCATTCTAGGTTAACATGATCTTACACGAGGTGTTGCGTTTATACCCACCTGTGATGGAGCTCTCTAGGGTGGTTGAAGAAGAAATGCAACTAGGAAACCTCCGAATACCGAAGGGCGTTTTCTTACAACTACCAATAGCATTGTTGCATCGGAGGCCAGATATTTGGGGCAAAGACTCCCTTGATTTTCGGCCTGATCGATTCGCAGAAGGAGTTCTGAAAGCAGCAAATGGGCAAGCGGCATACATGCCGTTCAGCTGGGACCCACGGATCTGCATTGGCCAAAACTTTGCGCTTATGGAAGGGAAAGCATTCATGGCCCAACTTCTACGTACGTTTACTTTTGATTTGGGACCCACGTACAAGCACGCCCCGTATGCGGCGTTTACTATTCAGCCACAGTATGGGGCGCCTCTCTTGTTATGTAAAATTTAGAAGCAGTCTATATATATGTTATGCACTAAAATATATGGATTAAGGTTTAATGATGTGGCTTGATGATTTTAGTTACACAAACAATAAATGTGAAAAGTAGGTGGCATTTATGTTATAAGATGGATTGAGAGAATAAGTACTTGAGTAATAAATTTGCTAGAGTTTAGGTGTGTTCTTGAATTCTCTAGTGTTCTTGATCATAAATGGCCCATATATATATAGGGTTTGGGAGAGTGGAGCTCACTCTCCCTGGTTACAAGTACAAGGAGCCGAAAGTGACTATGCGAAATATTAAATGCTATAAGACTGATGTGACCCTGGTCGGAGGTCGTTTGAGAGGTCGTCCGGAATATCAGGCATTTTAGCACCTTGCTGGGACGTCGCCCAAGATAATTCCGGATAATCAGAGATTTAGTCGTTTAAGTACTCCTAGCCATTCATAATTACTGTCCTTTACTGACATTCTTCTGATTAAGGCCATCCTTAGGTATGTTCCTCGGCGCTGCCCCTCTGACACTAGTCAAATCGTAGTTAATGCAGTGTACTTGTGTAAAACCGAGGTCAGCTCGACTCTCACAGGTCGGACACTCCCATTGCGATGTGCCATTGTCCCACGTAGATCAGTGAGGTGATCTACTTGTAGAAATCTTCAGTAGACTCTATGAGGTCTTTCATTGATCGGACCCGACCTCGCATATCATGCACACAACAATATATAACACCCGTTATTTATGAACAATTATATGCATATTTATGAATAAACATTAAATAGTATTGTATGTACTTGGTATTTTTCTCGATGCAACATTTATAGGACTCTTTAGAGGTGAATGTATGTTGAATCTTGATTTTTATACTTGTGTCATGCATGTGTGCCTATTGTAATTTCTTTTGGTATTTATGCATTTAAATAAGATTTGGATGTTAAAATGAACAATGAAGTATTGTGTGCAATATATTTATCTAGTAAACTTGCTTTTAATGGCCGGTTACTCATTTTATCTATGTTTTAATGGGCCAAATAACTAATGAGTAAGATATGATTGTGTAAAATAGACATTTGATCGCACAACTAAGTAGGAAATGAATAATATATATAATATTTTCCCAAATAAATAAGAAAATACATTTTTGTAAAATACAAAGTCTTGTATGCATCACGTGCATTGTTAAAAATGTATTTGAATTACGGATGCACCTGATGTATAAGAGAACTACTCTTTTATGCACTATTGAAATCGTTACTATTCTTCTCTTTTTCAACCTCTTCTAGAAGTGATTTTAGCTTTTTATATAATAATACTCCTCTTTGAAGCATTTCTTACTAGTAATTTTCATAACTAGGAAGTTTTTTTTTTAATACTAACAAAATGAACTTTCTCTATTCATGTGCTTATTTACTAGACTGCAATTTTTTCCTTCTATTTTTAGAATATTGGACTATTACACAAGAAAATTTGTATAGTCTCCATCTCATAATAATTTGCACATATTTTTTTTTTGAAACGTCCCACAATAATTAGCACACCACAAAAATAGAAAATCCTTCATAAATTTTATACTCACAATATCAATAATTTTACAGAATGCAACTATTTTTGAGCCGATAAATATACACAATTAATTTCATTTATTTATTTTATATAAATATTTACAAAATTATTCCTTCATACTCTACTCATTATTTTACTTTTTTATTTGTGTCTAGCCAATTATGCAAATCAGTGTTCTCATAATCGAACTGGCGACCAAACTGGTCTGGGCATCGGTTGCCGGTCCAACCTGTCGTTAAATTGATTTATGCATATATATTTCTTTTATATTTTGTATGTTACATTGAAAAATAAATATTTATTCATAAAAAATTAAAATTATACTCCCTCTGTCCCAAACTTGTTTTCCTGTATTCCGTTTTGGGCGTCACATACTTGTTTTCCTATTTCCTTAAATGGAAATTTCTACTTTATCACATAAAATACTACTACATCCGTCCTATTTTTTATTATCCATTTACTGTAGACACGGAGATTAAGAAAAAATATGAGATAATAGTATTAAATGGTATAAAGTAGGTAAAATGGGTTTGGTGGAGGGAAATAATAATATTAAATGGTGTAAAGTGGGTTTGGTGGAGAGAAATAATAATATTAAATAGTATTAAATATTGCTTTATTGTCATATTTGGAAATGGATAAACAAAATTAGGACGACTATTTATGGAAAACAGATAATCAAAATCAGGACGAAGGGAGTAATAAATAACTCCTTTTAACCCCAACTACCCATCACTTTATCACTTTATCATATAAAATATTAATAAACAACTATTTCTACCCAACACTTTATCACTTTATCATTTTTTTTTAAAACCCGAGCACACAGTAAATAGGAAAACAACTATGGGACGGAGGGAATACTAATTTATAACTTATAAGTCTTATATTAAAATAAATACAATAAAGTTTGGAGACTAGAGATGATGGCGTTGTGGATTAATTCCACACAGTATGTGACGGCGGTAAGAGATTAAATGAAGTTGATGACTTGTGAATGAATTTATGAGAGAAAAAAAATGATATTGAGATAAAAACAATAACATTGTACATAGAGGTTTAGAAAAAAATAATAAAAAAAATAAAAAAAATGATTTAATAAATAATAAAAATAATAAAATCGGATTAACCGTTTTTAAGGAGTAATTGAACCGACGACATGAGTTGTTCACGATTCGACCGGTTCAATCGGACGGTTCAACCGATTTTTGAAACCACTAATGCAAATAAATATGGGATGGATAGGAGGGAAGATATGTTATGGAGGACCACCGCACTGAAGGAGGAAATAATTTAATTGAATACGTACTTTTTCACCCGAAAACAATAAAATAAAATAAAATAATTACCCCAAAACAATAAAATAAAATAATAATTGAATATGTAACATATCAGGAATTTACATAATACTGTATTGAATTTTCCTATTCACTCCGACCAAAATTATTAATTTCAAGAATACTTGATATCAATGAGTACCTTACTCATCGGCTAGTTAAAATTTCATTGGACGTGGTCTCTATTAGTTGTGACCACGTCCCATTATTTGTGTTTGCTATAATTGAGGTGGTCCTACACGGGAACAATGTTAAAAACATGGTAATTCCGGAAATATCAGTATTTTGATTAGGATAAAAACTAGCGTAAACCTAAATTTAGGGGTGCTTGGTACAATTTCAAGAAATGAAAAAGAAAAAAAAAATGGAAAAATGAAAGGAATAAGAGTTGGTATACTGTGAAACTTATTCGCCGTAAAACTGATTCATTTTTACACTTCAGTTATCACGATTACACCATTTAGTAATATAAGTCACATTCTTCAGTTATCACGACTACACTCTCTGCTGTAATATAAGTCACACCCTTTATTTTTATGAGTAATACTCTTTATAATAAAAAATCACACTCTTCAATTATATAACTAATATCCTTTAGTAATATAAATCACAATTCTTAACCAATTTCATCGTGAAACTTATTCACCCTAAACTTTGTCAAGGAATAAACATCTCAAATTGTTGAGTTACGAGAATTTCTTATTTCGGTAGAATTATAGTCATAATAATCCAAACCACACGTTATGACTTTGATTCTCACACCTTCCAGTTAATCACGCCCTGAACTTTTTCAAATATCATCATCATGCATAGAGAAATAATATGTATGCATAACAATAATAGAGTTCACTCGAATTTATAGGAGATCCATTCTTTAATTAGTTTAAGAAAATATCGATAACTATATTGTATTTTTTAGAACTAATCGGGTTTTTTTGAAAAAATTAAATGTTTTTTCAGCTATAAAATTTTATTTTTAATAAATTTTATATAATTTTTGGTTAAATGTTCAAAATGTAAGTATGAATATTATCGTATTGTGATAATATTTGATTATTATGAATTTTTAATTTAACTTTTTAAATTTTTTTATTCTGTAGCTTGTTAATTGTTCATTTAGCCCACAGTCAATTAGGTTAAGATTTGATCCCAATTACTAGTGGAATGTTTAACTCCAGACCTTATAGAGCTGACCCTATAATAGATTAGAGCTAAACCAGTTTAACATATATTAGAACTGAACCTGCAATATATATAGTTGTTGCATTGTGTCAACTTTCCCTTAAAAAAAATAAATAATAATAAAAAAAATAACAGCAGTATCGACAATTGAAAAAGTGAACTCTCGAGATTATTGAACGATGAATACATTATTTATTTAATTTGTTTAATGTGATATAAAGAAATGATAAATTGAACTATCAATAATATTTGAGTGAGTCTCTTGTGCATCCAAGTGCACTCTGCACTCATGCAACTGAATGACCAATTTAAAAAAAATACTTGACTAATTGAATATATTAAACATGTTCTATGGATACATGTGTAGGATTGGACAAGTGACATGAGACTTTGTCATAATATTTTCCTCATCAAGCCCATATTTTTTAGCGGACCAGACCAAGTTTTCTTTAGGGTTGATAACAAATTGCGATTTACTATTGTTCTTTTTACAAATTATAATTTATATTATTTTTTAAAATAAACTGCAATTTGCACTAGTAAAAATTGATAGATTTTAAATTTCTAATTTGTAAAGAAAAATAATAATACAAGTTACAATTTGTAATTAACTTTTTTTTATTAAATTATACTCTCCCTGTTCATAAAACTGTGTTTAATTTTTTGGGCACAAATTTTAAAAATAAATAGGTAAAATATAAAACATAAAGGGTATTGTAGGATATTGTGGGTCAATTTATGAATAAAATAAAATTTGTGTGTAAAATACAATATCAATTTGATTAATTAAGTGATGGTTGAAGTGTGAAGATATTGAGATTGTTTTCATAGAAAGAATGAACACAATTCCAAAAAACCCCCAAATTTTACCTGTACGTAACTAGCACGTGACCGAAATAACGATGTTCGCGATTTTTTTGCAAAAATTAGGACCAAAATTAGACGATCATTTTAATTATGAGACCAAAATTGAACATTTAATTTTTTTGCGACAAAAAATATCCAATACATAAGTTATGGGAAAAAAAACTTTTTCCCTCTATATATACACACACCATAAAGAATCTTGATTAGATGAGGCAAAAAATTGAAAAGAATTATTAATTCAAGGAAACAAAAATGTTGAATTACGTAACACTTGCATTGTTAATTAACTCTTTTTGCTGTGTGGGCAAGGAAAATCTTCAACTGGGCATGGTTGGAGCCTCGTAGAATGGAAAAATTCCTCCGAAAACAAAGCTCTTGCAAGGGAATCGGGAAAATTACTGATACGTACAATTTTTATAAAAACATACTAGCAGGTTTCTGCTCGGAGATTCCGTAGAAATTGCGGATATGTACAAGGAAGCCAACTCCAAGCCCCTCGATCCTCTCGATGACATCACCCCTTGTATCATGCCCTTCATCGAGAAAACCGTAAGGACATACAGTACGTGCGATTTCTTGAAACCGTATATTTTTGGCTCATAATATAGAGCAATTTTGCCAATTTTCTGTTTTTTTAATTTATTGAGGAGGGTTTTTATAAATTATTATTTGACATTAGACATTATTTTGCTCATTATTTGTGTCCCAAAATTTGAAATTTTAGATCCGGGAGAGATGAGTGTATCCCATTACATATAATGGGTAGTATTCCTCTCTAGATCCTAGGGTTTTTAGCTAGTTATAGTACTTTTTTGTGTTGCCATGTGAACCTACATGATGGACTTGAGGGTTGTTTGCATAAACATTAATGGAAGCTAGAAAACGAAATGAACCTAACTTATTTAGACAAAAATTCATATGAGACGGTCTCATGCTGTCATGCATGAGACGGAGTAAAACCTAATACAAATTAACACTCACCTCTTCGAAAGTGTTAAAAACTTCAATGCCCAAATTATACTCCGTCTCACATAAGTGTGTCTCATTTAAGATTGAAATAGAGACGGGTAGGGGAAGTGGATGTTGATCTCGACTTGTTTGATTTGTTGTTGGCAGAATTGTATGAAGACGAGAAGAATTTGAGCAACCGTGAACATAAGAGGATCATCGAGGAGGCTATTGCACAAACCAAGATGTTTTGCTTTGCGGGTTATGACACGACGTCGACTCTCATAGTCTGGACATTCATCAAGACTGGTAAGCACGTGCAAGAGACGAGGTTTTTCAAGTCCTTGGCGACGATTTTATGCTCACTGGTGATGCATTGAGCCAGCTAAAAGTTGCAAGTACAAGTTTCTTCAAAATGTTGATGTCTTACTGAATTTTAGGGATGGTAACGAGGTGAATTTGAAACTATTTTCCCATTATGGATCCTGCTCTGACAATATAAATGATAACTGATGACTTATAAAATATTAGGGAAATTAGTTTTTAAAGTTTGGTAAATTATTCTTATTTTAGTTCTAGTCCTGTCGAGTTTCACGAATTGAAAGTAGTCGTGCAACTTTAAATTTTTGACATTTTGGTCCGGTAACCGGATGTAGAATGAGAAAGATTCGATTGACGCTAACGTGACAAATATTGATATGTCCACGCTACCGAGTGTAATTGGTCAACCGAATGTTTCACCTCCTACCACTGATTACAGAACCAAAATGTCAAAAAACTGAAGATTATGGAACAAGGAGTCTTTAGAGGTGAATGCATGCTGAATCTTGATTGTTATTTTTTATGTCATGTGTGCCTATTGTAATTTCTTTTGGTATTTATGCATTTAAATAAGATTTGGATGTTGGAATGATCAATGAAATACTGTGTATAATAATAATATAATATACGTAACAAGTTAACAAAATGCTCTTAACGGGCCGAGTTATGGGCCGAATAACTAATGTGTGAGATGTTAGGGCCCAGTTATTAACACTCCCAATATTAGGAATAACACCATAAAAATTATGAACTATCCATTATACCCAGCTTTAATGAAAAATCCTAAAACCTATTTTCTCTTTTGTACACTTTATTTAAATGAAAGAAAAGAAAAAGAAACATGCTAATGAGGGGGAGGAGATGTGGGTATATTTAGTAAAAAAATATGGATGGTGGGTGTATTTATTAATTATGGGAGTGTGTATAACCGGACCCGAGATGTTATTGTGTGAAATGGACATATCATCACACATGACACAACTTTTTAGCTAGGAAACGAATAATATATTATAATATATTTTCAAATAAATAAGTAAAGAACTCATTTTTGCAATGTAAAATTTTACATGCATTAAGTGCACCGTATAATGTATATATTTAAGTTGTATGGTGTTTGTTCGAATTGTTTAAAATTATTATTGATATTTTTCTCTTTGTTGACCTGTTATAGAAGTATTTTAAGTTTTTTTTATGAAATAATAACTTATTTAACGTGTCATCACAAAAGTAATTGCATGCGTGCTTATTTTCATAATTAATAATTAGCTTTTTCTGTAAGACTAACAAAATAAATTTTCCTTATTCATGTACTTATTTTCTAACCCTCAATTTTTTCTTCTATTTTTAGAATATTGAACTGTTGCACAAGAAAATTTGTAGTATATGTTTCGTTCCATCGCATTCAAGAAGGAAATAATCGGAATGCGTACGTTTTCACGCAAAGCAATAAGATAAATTAATAATTGAATGTGTAACATGTCAGGAATATGTCGTCTACTGAATTTTCCTATTCTCTTCGACCAAAATTATTAAATTCCGACAAAACTTGCTATGACTCATGGTTTATTTTAAATTTCTTTGGACGTGGTTTGCTTAAAATTGATGGGTCTCTCCTTCGGACAAAATAAAATAAAAAAATAGTTCTTTCTATTTATTGTTTATTTATTCATTAATGGTTTATTTATTCATTAATCGCCACATACCATCATTTGTGTTTGTGAACTTTGGACTGCTTTGTGTTTCAAGATATATACTTTATTTTTTAATGCGAAAATATCATTTTCTCTCAATATATTAAATCATAATTAAGTGTCTGTTTTAGAAATTTAAAAAGTACTTTAAAAGTATTTATTTTTAAAATTGTTACAGGTACATTTAAAAAAAAATGTTACTATTTTTTTACTTAATTTTTAAAACAGACACTAAATATATATACTCCCTCCGTCCCAATCATAATGGTAAAGTACCCCATATTTTCGTCTCAATCATAATGATAAAGTTGCTTACACACTTTATTACTTTATCACTTTATCATATAAAATATTAATAAATAACATTTTTTATCCCCAATTACTCATCACTTTATCACTTTATCATATAAAATATTAATAAACAACTCTTCATACCCCACCACTTTATCACTTTATCACTATTTCACTAAATCCTTATGAACAGTAGAAAAGTCATTATGATTGGAACTTAGGGAGTATATGATATAGTTGTTGCGTAATATTGGAAATTGGAAAATTGAACTTTCAAGATTATTGAACAATGAAGACAGTGAAACTTTTTATAAGGAAATCATTGATCGGCACATATCACTTTTTATCTTTAAAATATTACTTTCTCAGAGTTATTTAATTTTTAATAAAAAAATATTTTTTTTCCCCATGCGGGACACGTTGGGAACTCCTCTGAGTTCTAAAATTAAAATCAAAGTCATATATCACATTCACCATAAATTTCCAAGACCTCCCAAACGAAATGTGAAACTTACAATTATTATTTGGATCGATATATGTCAAAAAAATATTTTTAATACAATCATGAAAAATGAAAATACAGAATGGTAATTGGGAAGACGGGAAAAATGAAAATAATTACTAATAAATAAGAAATATAATTAACTTTTTTTAATAAAATCATAACATGTTTCCTATGATGAGCATTTAATACATATAGAAACGAGAACGTACGTACGTAACACAAGAAAAATAAAATCAAACTAATTAGATAAGTTGGTGCCAAATTATAATATTTGTGTGTGTATTTCTTATGATGGCAACGTTTTATGTAACGACGTTTATGGACCAAAAATACTTTCAAATTTCATGCAATATATAATTAAAACTTAAAAGCACATATATTCATAACCACATGCTAGTTATCGGACCGTGCCTCGTGCTCCAATATAATATTAAAATGGGATTCCACAACTTGATTGAGCAAAATCACAATATATAAACACCAAAGTTTGTATAAATACATCATCATAGTGATAGACATAATATATATAATCAAAATAAAGAAAAACAACTATTAAAAATGTGGAATTTTGTTCTCATTTCATTGCTCACCATATTGTTGGTGTGGCTATGGAAAGTATTCAATTGGGTATGGCTTGAGCCAAGGAGACTAGAGAGGTTCCTTAGGAAGCAAGGCTTCAAAGGTAACTCTTACAAGTTTCTCTTCGGTGATACGAAAGAGATCGTCGAAATGTACAAGGAAGCTAATGCGAAACCCATCGGCCTTCACGACGACATCCTCCCACGTGTCATGCCCTTCATTCTCAAGACCATTAATCAATACGGTAAGGCCTCGTACTAATAGATTTATCATCCGAGTTAATATCAAGAATTGTTATCATGTAACATAGGTTGCGTTCAATTTTATCCTGTATGTTTCAATTTTTTCAATTTTGGTCCTTTTCAGTTTCAATTTTGGTCCAACGAAAGTAAAAAAACACTTGACTAAAATTTTGGTCTTGTACGTTTCACTTTTTTCAAATTTTTATATTCAATTTTTGTATTGCATCTTTTTACTTTTTCCAATTTTATTCTAAAAGACCAAAATTGAAAAAGTAACATAATACAGAACTAAAATTGAACTCGACTAAAATTACAGGATTATTCTTGATTAACTCGATATTATCCATATATATTTTTGTTATATACAGAATGAGGCGCGACAAGAATGCATTACATATGAGTTGCAGGTAAGAACTCGTTCGCGTGGATCGGGCCGAGGCCAAGAGTTTACATATCGGATGTGGAGTTGGTGAAAGAGGTGTTAACAAAACACACGATCTTTCAGAAGAATTTTAGGACTACAAACAAAATACTCAAGTTGATGATTGGTGGGATTGTCGAATTCGAGGAAGCGAAATGGACAAGGCATAGAACGAAGTTGAACCCTGCTTTTCATCTTGATAGATTGAAGGTGATGAAGCTTTAAATACGTTGTCGAATATCAAAAATATTGTTTTAGTAATTGAGAAAAACAATAAACGAATTAATTTTACAACTCTCATAGTTTAATTTTTAAATAAATATCTAGTATATATAGTCCCCTCCTATCCCAATTTTCATATTTAATTGTATCATTAATTTTGGATTTTATAGATAATATAGAAATGTTAATCTATTATTGTGTGTGTGTGTGTTTTTTTTTTGATGTGATATTAAATCGATATACGAAGTCTTTTTCTTTGATATAGAGTTAAAAATCAAGTCATTAATGTTTTAATGCTATATGACGTTGCTGGTTATATTAAAATAGTGAAATAAAAAATGTTACACCATTCTTTTCCAAAATAAAAAAAAATATATATATTACACCATTGTGTAATAGGAAATTTCAACTGTATGTCTTCCACGCATTGTTGCCATATATATTTTTTGATAATTTGATATATATTTTGTTCATGTGTTGTAGAATATGTTGCCTACAATGGTATCGTGTTGCGAGTGCATATTGAATGACTGGAAAAAGAAAATGAAGGATGGATCAGGTGTAGTCGATGTTTTCGATTATCTTGATGCCTACACCGGTTCAGCTGTCTCGACGTTGCTCTTCAGCCGTACGTACGACGCTGAGATGAGGAAGTGTTTTCGTATTCTCAGTGACCTTTCTCTTATGGCAAACGTTGCTGTCAACATATTCAATTTTCCAGGAAAAGGGTAATTTTTCCGGGAAAATATTTTTCTAGGACAATAATTTTTGGGGATTGCGTTTTAAGGACAATAATTTTACGGACTTGGAAATATAGGACAATATGTTTTAAAATATGTAAATATAGGACAATATGCTTTAAGATCTGTAAATGTAGGACAATTGAGCCCGAAAAAACCCAAATCGGTCTGACATGTCATGTGAGGTTTGGGCTCAATTGTCCTACATTTATATATTTCTAAAACATATTGTCTATATTTACAAATTTAAAAACAAAATTTCCTATATTTACAAGTTTTAAAATACAGTCTTACATTTTCAAGGCCGTAAAATTATTGTCCTTAACACACAACCCCCTAAGTTAATGTCCTTCAAAACATTATTCCCGTAATTATTCATTGTACAATTTTCTTACATGTAAAATTACATTTTTTGGACCTAAATTGAACAATTAATTTGTTATGGAACTAAAGTTGAATATTAAAATTTTTTAAGATGAAAAATGTACTGTAGATGAATTATGAGACTAAAAAACTTTTTTTTCTCTGTAAATTTGACTAAAATTATTCATGCGCATGCAATGCACGATTTGTATGCATGATGGAGAGGCTGCCCCGCTCCAATTTAATTATTTTTGTTATTATATATATTCAAATTTTAATTAATAAAAAAGAAAAAGAAAATAATACTAATCTTTATGTGTTTTTAATAATTATTTGTTAATTTATAAGTGTGTCACTGAATATTATCAATGCATTAATCGTACAATAATTAAAAGTATGATGAACAACGTACAAAATAAAAGATGCTCATATATAGAAAATATCGATGTTATTTGGTAAGCTATAAGCAGAATGGATGAAACTTTTATTAAAGCATAGTGGAAACTAATTTGATCCAATTTTTATATGTTTCGAAAATAGTAATATAAGATGAAATTAAGAATTTGTTTCTTAATTAGATCCCCTGAGTTTAATTTATAAAATATTTACAGATACTTGCCAACAAAAGCACATAGGAAGGCAATGGCAATGGAAGGCGAATTACGATCGTCATTTCGGAATATGGTAAATGAGAGAGAAAAGAAGAGAAGAGCGGGCGTAAAAGATGGTCATGACTTATTTGACCTCTTTTTGGATGAAATGTACGACGAACACAAAGCTAAAGAGGTCGATGTTGAAGGAATTGTAGAGGACGCCATTGGAAACTGTAAGGCCTTCTTCTTTGCAGGGTACGAGACCACTTCTAATTTCCTGGTTTGGACCATGGTTAATCTCGCGATTCACCAAGACTGGCAAACTCGTGGAAGAGACGAGGTTTTCCGTGTCCTTGGCGACAGAAAGAAACTCTGCTCTGATGACATAAGCCAATTGAAAATTGTAAGACCTAATTCCGATACTATTTTGTTGATTAGAATCCCTTTAGTATTTCATCTTGTGTTTTGAACGTTGTGCCATTTAATATTGATGGCACAAGATGAAATATCAAAGTTGAACAAGGGAATCCGGTCAAAACCGTCGTTCTTTATTTGTTACGGTCTATTTCACAACACTGGATGAAATACTAAGGTGGTGTAAAAAGACCGCAACAATTGTTGCATGTGCACTTAGCAGAATATCCAGATTCCACTAACTGTGGATTTTCTTTAATCCAAAGTTAAAAAGTGTATGCTGCTTTTACTGTCCAATCATTATAGGTTGAACAGTAAAAGAAGCATGCTAGCTATGTGCACAATAGGTGCGACATCTTTTCTACTATGCAAAGTCTCGTTAAAAAATTGTGGCACATTACATGTAACAAAAGATCCAGATCCAATTAATTTTCAATTTCCGTTGACCCTATGCAGGTAAACATGATTATACACGAGGTGTTGCGTTTATGCTCGCCAATCATTGAGATCTCTAGGGTTGTGGAAGAAGATACAAAGCTAGGAAACTTCATCATACCAAAGGGCATACTAATGCAACTCCCATTAGCCATGCTTAATAGAAACCCCGAAATCTGGGGAGAAGATGCTGCAATCTTCAAACCCGATAGGTTTTCCGAAGGCATACTAAAAGCTGCAAATGGACAAGCTGCATTCATGCCCTTCGGCTGGGGTCCCCGTATTTGCATCGGCCAAAACTTTTCGGTAATGGAAGCCAAGATCTTCTTGGCAATCCTTCTCACGAAATTTACGTGGCAGCTTTCGCCTGAATACATACACGCGCCTTGGGCTCCATTTACCGTTCAGCCACAACACGGTGCTCCTTTGGTGCTCCATGAGATCTAGACCCATGCATCTTTGCAACAGACTTCACTTTTCATGATAAATATAGCACGTGTCGTCATTGGTGTTTTTCCGGTTGTCTTTACGTATTAGCTACAAAATATTAATCTTTGTGCAATAAATGCATCAATAAAATTTAACTGGTAAGATTATATATGTATTGCAATACATGTTCGGAAAAGTCTCATATTCATTCTCAACTTCTAGACCAAATTTTACCTTCGAGATATGCAAACATCCATAGCAAATGTGTTCATTTAAACTAATTTATTTTTGCTCCTATTAGAATATGAAATCACGAAAATGGTCCTTTTACGATCAAATTTGATCCCATAAGAATTTCCCCTTTATTTCTAGAATTATACACGCTGTTAACAAATTATGAGATGCTATATTTATAATAAAAATATCCTCGCAACTCTTCCTCCACCACCACACTCTGCCTCCATTGCCTCGTGCCACCCCGGCCAATGGTGGATTCAGGATATAAAATTTGAGGGGACGACAGTGTAAAAAAAACACGTGTTTTAAGTCTAATTAATAGATATCAACACTTATATAGTGATAAAATTTTGCACCTACATATATATGTAGCTAAACAATGTGAATAATTACTCATATTAATATAATTATACACATTTATCCATATATGTACATTGAAAAAAAAAAGTTTGGTGGGTGGGGGGAGGGGGGAGGGGGCTGCCGCCACCGCTAGCCTCCCCTTGTATCTGCCATTGACCCCGACTACTGCATATATCTCAAATAAGACATTGAACCCTTACCGTTCATAGAATAAAATAAAAAGGACCAAATTATTTTTACATACTTTTGAACATATCCTTCTTGCCGCCAAGTATCAGGATTCAAACTTCGAACCCTTCTTTATCTCCAATTTGCTAATTTATTTCGTGATTTTTCGCCTGCAGGATCCCCATTGGTGATCAGACCTATTCCAGCGATTCACCATTATGCTCTCCCACTCCCCCTCCACCTTCGCCAACATTCATCCTTCTTGTTGCTCGATTAGGTTATTTTTTTCAATTGTTTTTTCGAATTTTCTCTGTTGTGGGTGGGTTGGGGCCAGGCTGGGATATTCGATCGGTTGAGGGTAAGGTTAATATCCACATATCTATTTTTAGCTAAATTCGAATCCAGAACGTGGGCGTGCGTTAAAGGATTTGATAACATGAAAAAATTTCATCTAATCTAAAACTTCAAGTTTTTTAGAAGGTATGAAATTAATTTGTTTATATTATTCTCTTAGCATAAATCCTACAGAAGTGATTACATACTTATATTAAATAGACAAGTAGGTTGGATCCTCCCCAAGAATCGAGTCGAGAATTAAGCCCATGAGTAAGAGAGTGTTAGACAATTATTATGAGTTGGTATCCCCTATACTATGAACTTTAATCACATTTTTTTAAACCACTAAACTTGATCTGTAGTATATCCTGGGTAGAGTCAAATGCCATGAATTAAAAAACAAGATTCATAGCATGAATCAAGTCTATACAAGTTTTTGTCAATTATCATGTATGAATTGATTACACATCTCGCTAGAAGTTCGAGCTTTTAGATATGATGAAATTCTTCACGCGTGTAATGATTGACAACAAATCATTATTAATGACATTTTACATATGTTAAATGTATAACAAAACAAAAGATGAAACACCAAAATAGAATAGATGACCAAAATTGTGTACCGTTTAGGCTTTAGCATTATCATTATTTCAACACACGCGCATATACACTACAAGGTCAACCTAGCAACGCACTACTACACATTTAAGCTTGGACAACTCCACTTGGACAATCCTTTTAAAAAGAGCTCTCCAAAACCGAGCTTGGAGAGCGGTTTATATTTAAAAAAAATAATTAAAATGCGGTTCGAAACCGCTCTCCAAGAAAGGCTTCGTACCTTTCAGACATGAAATCCATCTATCCAAAGAAATGTGCCCTAAGACGCAAAGGGAGATAGATGACACGAAAGACATTCCTTATGCTTCGACTGTTGGAAGCCTCATGTATGCTATGCTGTGCACGAGGCCGGATATCTGCTTTGCCGTCGGCATGGTAGCAAGATATCAAAGTAATCCAGGGAAAGAACATTGGACTGCAGTTAAAAACATTCTGAAGTATCTGAAAAGAACTCGCGATAGAATGCTTGTTTATCAGTCAGACAGTCTGATTCCCATCGGTTACACGGACTCGGATTTCCAATCAGACCTAGATTCCAGAAAATCTACCTCGGTTAGTGTGTTTTGCATGGGGGAAGGAGTTATGACATGGAGAAGTGTTAAGCATAAATGCATAGCAGACTCTACCATGGAAGACGAATACGTAGCTGCTTGCGAGGCAGCGAAGGAAGCGGTTTGGCTGAAAAACTTCCTAGTGGACTTGGACGTAGTACCGAATTTTCCCAGCACCATCACGGTCTACTGTGATAATGTCGGAGCAGTTGCAAATTCAAGGGAACCGAGAGCCCACAAGGCCAACAAACACATTGAAAGGAAATACCATCTTATACGAGAAATCGTTAAGAGAGGAGATATAGAGGTGGCAAAAATCGCGTCAGAAGACAACCTAGCAGATCCATTCACAAAGGGTCTGCTTCAGAATACATTCGAGAGACATGTGGAAGGAATGGGCGTCAAGACCGTTGCCAATCTGCTTTGAGTATAAGTGGGAGATATTATTAGGTTCGTGTAGGTGTAATGTAGATTCTACACGAGACATGCTGTAATATACTTAAAAGCAGACTTTGAGTATAAGTGGGAGATTGTTGGGATTATACTGGAAAGTATGCTTTTACTTTGTATAATCACACTGAGTTTCTGTCTTATTTACTGAAATAAATTATTTATCACTGATGCTTTAAATATCATCGAATGTTACATATATTTACTGCATAACTGTTCAATAATAAGTACGTGTTACATTGTAGTTAATTTAGTGATACCAGATCACAGAAGATTAAATTAACAGTCCCTTGTAACTAAAAGTACACTTTCACGACCTAGATGGAAATGAACAAACCATCACGAAAGGTTGAGGTGTAGCTCAGATTGGCTTGTCTTGACCAAGAGATTGCACCAGTGCACCATGATGCACTGAACAGGACCTACAGGAGGACAAATTCTTCAGCACTGAAAATAGAAAAATTAGACCTCAGTGGTTCATTATTTCTTAATCTCCGTCCCTTAAATAGGATCGTGTGCAATCAATAGCCGTTGCTTTGACTTATGATGGGAAGAGGATCATTGAGATTCAATACCTTGTATCTTGGGCAATGATATTGATTACACGACAATTGCTAAGATTTAATACGGTGAAACGTGTGCAAGTACGTCTTGTTTGATTTGTCCCCTTGGGAGGCTCATAAGATTTATCATACAAAATCTTGCAAGTGGAATTTATTTCTGGTATGGATAATAATGTTGAGCCGTTCCTTAACCAAGGAAAAAAATGTTAATTAATATAAAGCTATTTCAGTGGCTTAAATTAATTAATGGACTAGATAATCTTAAACACGAAAAATAATAACCGGGAGCCATATTAACAGTAATATGGGTTAAGATGGATAGTGCAATATTAATTATGTAGTGGGATTAATTAATACTTATGGGCTTGAATAATATTGTGGCTCAATATTGAAATTTCAAAGTCCATTGGAAGGTCCAATCTTAATTCTCCCAAAGGTTCCCCAAGTAGCCCAAACATAAAGTCCAATAACTGAAAAATGTGTTTAAAATAAAATAAATTATTGTTGCCTATTTTTCCATTTTTTCGAAAATTATGGATAAAAGAGGGAGAAAAATTTTCTTTGAATTTTGTTATGGAATGAAGATAAGTATTCTTGGAATACAAGATTATATCATTAAATTCAAGAAATCTCCCACTTGGCTATTCATAAAGGAATTTTCGAAAATTCCATAACATAAGGAGGGAAGATTTTATTTGGGAGATATATTGGGAAATAGAATATATTGGATATATCCAAGATTGTTTTTGGAGAAGAAGCAAGGAAATTTTTCAATCTCCCCAAACCCTAATATTTTCGCCCCCCCCTTGTATTATAAATAGGGGATGAATTTTTCATCCCCAATGCAATTCCATGTGTTGGAAAAATTAGTAATCCACAAAGGTGGTGCAACATAATTTTATTTTTCCCTTTTGTTAATTGTTCGCGAGTGTCCTACCACCGGATTGACGAGCAAGGACTTGGGAATACTTGGGAAGACTTTTTGGTGTGTTCGTGCGAACGTGATCCACCTTCTAGACGATTGTCACTTCAAGAGATTAGTTCACGTAAACTCCTAGCCATTCCGCATGCGTAGGATTTATGTGACGAACTTGTATGCATGATTTGTTGTTGAGTTATTATTTGAATTAATATAGGATTAATTCATGCTAGTAATAATTATTAGAATTAAATTTGTATTTAATATTCACCCCGAATAGATCCGGGCACACTATTCCCCAACAACTATATGAACATGATGCCACTAATTTTGTTTCTTCCACTTCTCACCTTGTCCGAGCTGTATTTCATGAATCTTTAATCCATGAAGTATTTTATATATTGTCTGTCTTTTTTATTTTGTTAAATTATATATGTACTCCTTTCGTTCACAAAAATTGTGTTCACTTTCCTTATTTAACCGTACACCAAAAGTATATTCATTCATTTTGTAGATGCACTCACTTTATCTCCACCTTTCAAGCATCACTTAATTACTCATATTTAGTGACGGAGCCAGAAATTTTTTTTAGGGGGGCCCCACTTAATAAAAAAAAATATAATTTTTTTTTTATACTATATATAGTTAAAAAAACTAATTTTATTATAATAAAATTTATTTAATTAATATAATTACACTTTAATATTCGAAGTACTATTGATCTCAATCTCTAAGAAAAATTGTATGTATATAAATTGAATAATTAAAAAAAAGTGAATTTTGTAAAGAATATTATTCATAAATTAAAAATTCGTTTAAAGTTAAATTATTATTAAATTATTAATAATTTTTTTGTTCCAACAATAGGTGTGACCAAAAACGACCGCGACGTAATTTATGACTGAAGGAAGAAACTTCAATATTTAGTCCCAAATGAATAATCTGTACTAAAAGAAAGGAAAAGAATAAGGAACAGAAGTGTGGTCAATAGAAATTGAAACCTGATCTATGATTGATAGAATGACATTGATAAAGAGACATGAACTAATTTTAATCACACTACTCATTAAGAACATAATAGAACTTTTACATATATAAAGAATTTTGTAAGAGTACATGGAGGCTCCCCTGTACCCAATGTGGCTCCATCCATGTTCATATGGTCATTGTATTTTATTCATAAAATTCATTTTATCTATAAATAAACCCCATAATATCCTATAATGTCTTTTACTTTATTTATTTTATCTATTTTTTTTTAAAATAAATGCCTAAATAATTGAGCATAATTTTAGTAGACGGAGGGAATACATGACGATGAACTTTTGCGAAGACTACAAAGTTTTAACATTAATTGCTTTAGACGATTTACTAAATTGGAAGTATTCAAAAGAATAGTGACAGACCAATAGTACATATACAACATTAGTATTAATTTTTTTTTCTTTGTGGTTATAACTATACTCCCTCCCTCCATTCCATTAAAATTATGTTTATTTCGTTTTGACATGTTGTACGGAGGGGTAAATTAAGTCTATTTATGAATAATATAATTAATTATAAGTAAAGTATAATGATAACTTGAGTAATTAAATGATTGTTGGACGATGGAAATAAAAAAAATTATTACCTTTCTGTACAATATATCAAAATAAAATGAATATAATATTTGTGGACGGAGTCACGGAGGGAGTATTATACAAGCCTCTGAGATTCGATTTCTATTAATAGTGAATGTGTTCAATCAAGTTGTGGGTGCCCATTTTATTTATATTATATTGGAGCACGAGGAAGTGTTGGATAACTAGCCTGTGGTTTATAAATGTGCTCTTGATTATTGCATGAAATTTTATACTTTTTGTTCCAAAAACTTTACCTGAACGTTGCAACCACAAAAAACGTTTATATATGTGTATATATAGACATACAAATTAATATTTTGAGCAAATTTTCATGGATCTAAGAACATCTCCAGCTTAAAACTATAAAATGTAGATCTCTATACTCAAAAGTGAAGTTTTCTGTATTCTATTTTCAAAACATTCTCCAACCATAAACTCTAAATTTTATTCTATTTATTATTTCATTCATTTCTAATATAATATAATTATTAAATAATATATTAATATTGATATTTAAACTTATTAATCAAATTAAATTGTATAATTAAATACCTAGTTAATTAAATTATTTAATTAATTACAAATATAGTTAAGTTTTTTTTATTAAATTCATAAGAAGTAAATAAATATGTGTTTTTCAAATACTACTTTTTTATATATAGAATACATGTATCTTCGTATTAGGCAAAATATGATCATGTATTCAGATTTAATATGTAATGTATATTTTGTTGTATTTTACATGATTTCTTGTTGGTAAAAATGTGAATTTTTAATATTCATAAAGAAATTCAAATTACACAATAAAGTAATTTTAATTTTAATTAGAGTATCAATTAATTGTATAATTGTATTTATAAATATAAATAAAATAAAATATAATTTTAATTAAATTTTAAAATAAATTAATTATTAAATTTTTTAAATTAAATTATAATTATAAAATAACTCTAACTAAATATAATTCTAATTAAACAACAAAGTAATTATAATGGTAATTGTTATATAAATTAATTATATAATTATATTTATAAATATTAATAAAATAATAAATATAGAGTTTAGAGTTGTGAATAATGAAACTTCAAATATGAAGTTCGCTATTCAAAATTCTATCTTCAAATTTTAAAATAAAGTACTGTTGGAGGAGGAATCGTACTCCATTTTGGAGTTAAACTATAGATGAACGCACTCGTACTAGGACTATGTGCCATTACGCTAGAGTTTTGGTTGATTTGGACCTCCGCAAGGATAAAGAGTACTTTGTTCTGTTTGAGAGGTCGGGTCATTGTTCCACCGCCTCTGTGGGGTACGAGAAACACCCGGACTTTCGTATGGGTTGTTGTATGTTAGGTCATGCTCTGTCTAATTGTTGTCGTGCGGACCACACTGATCCCCCGGCCTCTAAAGCTGTCACTAGAGGCACGGCACCGGCTCCAGATCAAGACTGGGTTCAAGTTAAGGGTAAACGCGCTAGCCGTTCTCGTCGAGGTCGTAATGCTCCTGCCACACAACATCATACTGTTGTTCCCTCTTCAGCAGATCAGCCCCCTTGTACGGCTTGGTCCAACCACTGCATATGCCCCTCCTGGGGGTTCTCCTTCGGCTGCTCTTGTGGTTCCTTTTGTTGGTCATGCCTATGATGTCTCCACCAATACTTTCTCCACTGATTTTGATTTGCATCCTGAGCTTACTACTAATGCTTTCACCACTCTTCATACCGATCTTGCTCAATTTCCAGAGGAGGGGCACACAGCCTCAGAGGATGAACGATTTTCTCCAAGCGACATTGAACGCATGGTCACGGTTCGTCGTAAGGATAAGCGCCGGTTTGCTACTACTGCTAAGGATGACTCCACTCATCCTCTACGGACGCGAGATGATGCCGTTCTCCAGGTTTCAGCCTCGACTCCTCCTTTACAGAGGAACTACCTGGTCAGCTTGCCGGACTCGGCTTCCGAATTAAACTGTGTTGGCTCTTGGGCTACTGAATGTGAAAATATACCACCGAAGCACGGTACTTCCTCCTTGACTCAATGATTGTTTTGTCCTGGAATCTATGCGGTTTGGGTAATAACACTACCCGAAATGCCCTTCGACGTCTGTGTCGTCATCACTCTCCCGATTGGTTAGGGGTTTTTTAACCAAAAATTTTGTCTTCGTCGCTTCCTCGTCGTTTCGTTTCTAGTTTAAATCTGGTCCTTCTAACTGAGAATGAGCGGAGTGCTCCATTGCGACCTAATATTTGGGTTTTCTGCCGTGCTGAGCTTGCTCCTTCGACTACGGTTATCTTCCGTTCTCCCCAGGTTGTTGCGATCCATTATGTGACGTCTACTATCATCTATGTGCTTTGCTTCCTGCACGCTCACTCTTCTCTTGTCACTCGCCGTCTACTTTGGGCTGACTTAGTTCCACTTTGTGCCGAACCTGCCTGTGTTATTGGTGATTTCAACGCAGTTATTGGAGCGCATGAGCGACGACCTTACTCTCCATTTCATACCCGTTCGACTGCAGACTTTATGGATTTCCTCTCAGAGTCTGATACGACGGATATTGAGGCCTCGGGTACCCACTTCACTTGGGTTTCACGTAGGCCACACCTCACCATGGCTCGTCTCGATCGAGCTATTGCGAACCATGGTTTTCTTAGTCTCTGGAGCTCAGTCCAGTTGTTGAATCTTCCCCGAGTATCTTCTGATCATCATCCGATCAAGCTTGAGGTGCTTACCTCCAGTTCTCATGTCCCCCGTCCTTTTCGCTTCCTGGCTGCTTGGTGTGACCATGCAAGCTTTTCTTCTGAGGTTACATCGTCTTGGAACCTGTCCACGCCAACTATGGATCCTCTTTCACGTGTTACCTTCAAGCTTCGTCGTCTCAAACGACACCTTAAGGCGTGGAATGTCGATACTTTCAGGAATATCTATGAGGCCATTGATGAGGCTACTAACCGTCTTGGTTTTATCCAGGCGGATATTGCCGATAGAGGGGATAGTGATGCTAGATTTAATGAGGAAATGGAGGCTACCCACACACTGAATACTCTTTTGCATCGTCGAAACTTGCTCATTTCTCAGAAAAACAGACTTCATTGGTTGCGTGATGGTGATCGAAAATCTACGTTTTTCCATCGCATCCATAGTATTCGCAAGACTCGGACCTCCGTTATGGCTTTGAACATTGGCGGGGTCCTTACATCCGATACTACCCTCGTCGGGTCTCATATCGTCCAGTACTACTCGGATCTTTTTTCGTCGTCGACCTCATCCCATGCAGATTTCACGACGTTGGCTAGCTTCTTGACTCCCGTGATCTCCGAAGTTGATAATGCAGTGCTGATTTCTGTGCCAGATGATGGTGAAATCCAGAAAGCGGTTTTTGACATGGATGCCCATAGCTCTCCTGGACCCGATGGTTTCGGGGGTATTTTTTATCACAACTGCTGGTCTTTCATTCAATGGGACTTTTGTGATGCTATTCGGCATATCTTTCACACGCGTGTTCTCCCCCCTGGCCTAAACTCCAATTTTGTGACGCTCATTCCGAAGATTCCCCATGCCAGCCGTGTGGAAGATTTTCGGCCTATTGTGATGGGCAATTTTTTGTTTAAAGCTTTCACCAAGATCATTGCTTCTCGATTGGGTGGAATTGCTTCTTTATGCCTTCATCCGAGTCAGTTTGGTTTCATTCCCGGACGCCATATTCACACTTGCATTGCTTTGGCGTCCGACGCCATTAATTGCATTGACATGGGACGGGGGGTAATATGGCCTTTAAGGTGGATATATCCAAAGCTTTTGATACGTTATCTTGGCCTTTTCTGGATACGGTGCTCGATAGAATGGGTTTCTCTACTGGATTTCGTGCTTAGATCACTTCCATCCTCGAGTCTTCTCGCCTCTCTATCCTTGTTAATGGGTCTCCTCATGGTTATTTTAGTTGCTCCAGGGGGGTCCGTCAAGGAGACCCTTTATCCCCGCTTCTCTTTTGCTAGGCGGAGGATGCTTTGGCACGCTGGATTGATTGGAGGGCGAGCACGGGTCATTTACTCTTTCATCACCGACTTTCGCGTCTACTTCTTTATGCGGACGACATCATGGTCTTCCTCAAGGGGACGGCAGCGAATGTCGATGAGTTCAGTAGAATTTTGCATACGTATGGTCAACTTCTCGGCCAGATTTTCAATCCGAGAAAGTCACGTGTTTATTACAACTCGAAGATCACGCTTCGAGTCCGTAATTCTGTCCGCCGTCAGACCCATATATCAGTCGGTACCCTTCATTTTACGTACCTTGGTGTGCCGATTTTCACGGGTGCACCCCGTGCTTGTCATCTTGCTAGTATTGCTGACTCTGTCATTGCTCGTTTTGACCGTTGGACGGGTTCTTCGCTCTCCAGGGCTGGATGCCGTTGTCTGATTAACAGTGTAATCGCAGCTAGCTTGGTTCACTCTATGATGATATATAGATGGCCCCGTTCCTTGATTACTAAGCTGGAGACGGCTCTCCGTAATTTATTTTGGACGGGGGATGTCACTCGTCAGGGTTTCGTCCGTGTATCCTGGGATCGTTGTTGTGCGCCCATCCGGGCCGGTGGCCTTGGTATCCGTTCCATTCGATTGGCTAACGATGCGTTCTTATGCAAGTTTGGTTGGGACCTTCTGAGTAGTTCTAATGAGCAGCATCGTCTTTTGAACAAGAGATATTTTACGCCCGATGGCTCTCCTCGTCGTTTTATCCGTTCTTCTTCCATTTGGACGGGCATTCGGCGTCATATTCCTCGTCTTCAGTCCGGTTCCCAATAGATTGTTGGGGAGTTTTCTTCTGTGGATTTCTGGAAAGGGAACTGGCTCGGTTACGTTATTTCTTACCGTATTGGTATTCCTCAAGATATTCTCCAATCTCTTCATTGCACAGTGGATGATGTCTTCTATGATGGTGTTTGGCACTTTGACGAGGTCTTCTTCGTTCAGTTCACCAGCATTGTGATTGATATTCTTCGTCTTCCTATTTCCTTGGATGGTGATCGTCGAGTTTGGCCTTCCAGCCCTACGGGCTCCCTTACGTCCAAGGTGGCTTACGCGATGCTTCATGGTTCCTCCATTGTCCCGGCCTGGTCTGGATGGATTTGGGGCTCTTTTATTCCTCCATGCCGTAGCTCTTTCATTTGGAGGGTGATTTGGCATAAACTCCCGACTTCTTCTGAGCTCGGTCGTATTGGGATCTCTTGTCCTACTGTTTGTTTTTTGTGCTATGGCGGTCTGGATAATTTGGATCATATCTTTGACGACTGCCCTTTCGTCCGCCGTTTATACCACGAGGTGACTCGCATCTTTTGCTCTTCTTTGCATTATGACAATGGCTTTTTGGACATTTTTTTGCAGGCCACTAGGTTGACTTTCAGTAAACAGGTGCTCAACCTATGGCGCTTGACGTTTGTTACTCTTATTTGGATCATTTGGACTTCACGTAATCGGTGGATTTTCGATGGTATTACTCCCTCTTACCATGGTTGCATGATTACTTTGTTCACGATGGTTCGTGAGGCGGATTCCCTTCTGATCGGCACTATGCAAAATTCGATTCAGGATTTGTGCATTTTACGCCGATTACATATTATCGGCTGCCCCAAGCCGCCCACCCGTTGTATTGGCTTTCGCTGGATTCCCCCCTTTGCCCGGTTGGTACAAGGTTAATATTGATGCTAGTGTCCATCCCACTCAGGGCTATATCGGGCTGTTGTTTCGCAATTCCCGGGGATTCTTCACCACAGGTGTTTGTAGTGCTATCGGCTTGTGCAGTCCTTTTGAGGCTGAGCTTTTGTCTTGCTTTCTGGCTATTAAGTTCGCTGCTAAGAAGGGCTAGTACAACCTCTGGATTGAGTCCGACTCCTATCTTGTTGTTCATGCTCTCCATCAGGGTCCGGTTTCCGTCCCGTGGCGTTTACAGGACATTTGGAGTCAAGTGAGGGACTATAGACATGTGCTGAATCTTCGGGTCTCTCATATCTATCGTGAGTGGAATCAGGGTGCTGACCGCGTTGCTAAGATGCATTCAGAGCAACAATGGATTGGGCATTGTCCTGATTTTCTTGTGGATGTTTTGTACTCTGATATGAATAAGGAATATTTCCGTATTGTTCATTAATTGTGTCGAACGAGGGTTATTTTTCGTGCTGCGGAATAACACCTTTATTTTAGAGGGGTTTTCCTTTTTCCCTTACCTGGAGGTTTTGCCCTAAGGAGGGTTTTACTCTAGGAAGGTTTTTAGTGGGGCCCCGGCCTCTGGATCGACTTGTGGTCTTATGACTTTAGGTCTTTATTTTTTATTTTTTATCGAGTAGTTTATTTGCCAATATGGAATACCACATGAAGATAGAGTTGCCCATCCGAACCGGAACCTGAACCGCCGAAATCGGAACCGTGAAGAATCGGAACCGAAACCGTGTAGTACACGGTTCAGTTCTGGTTCCTACTTCTACGTAACCGTAACCGCCGGTTCAGAACCGCCGATTCCATGGTTGGAACCGCCGAACCGGATATGACCATTGGAACCTGCGGTTCTGCGGTTCCGAACCGGGAACCGCCGGTTCTCGTCCAATTTTTTTTTATTTCATGGTCGAGATTGAATCAAATGTTACCGTTTTTTGATCCAATGGTTGAGATTCAAGAAGAATGTTACCGTTTTTTTTTTGTTTTTTATTTTTTATTTTCCCAAACTCTATAAATACCCCTTCATTTGTATTCATTTTCTTGCACCAACTTGATCCAAATTGATCAATTATTCTTCATCTCTCTAATTCTCTTGTTCTAACTTTATAAGCTTCATAGTTCATAAGTTGTACACTTGTATTTGTAGCATTAGCAATTTAGCATGTTACTTGTAAGTTGTAATTTTTGTAAGGTATTAAATTATTTTTTCATGTAAATTTTTTGATTTGTTTGTTATTTGTAATTTTGTATGTTTAATAACATAAGATTTTGTTTCATCTTCTTTAAATTTACTTTAATTTATTTATTTTATTTGTATTTTGACAAAGATAAATTCTTAAAAAAAAAACAGTTCCAGAACCGGGAACCGCCGGTTCGAAATCGGAACCGGAACTGTTAAAGTATTTTACACGGTTCGGTTTCGATTCCAATTTTTTGGAACCGAAAACCGGCGGTTCGAACCGTTTGGGCAACTCTCATGAAGATGCTCGAGAACGTACCATTTTATTATATTTTATTTCAAGCGCGAGGGAAAGCTGGATAACTAGCCTGTGGCTATAACTAATGTACTCTTTTTGCTTTTATGCATGCAATATATAATATCAATTTTTTCATCCTATACTACATCGACTTCTATACATGAATTAAGGTATTGTAGGAAAAGTAAATAGAAGAATTAATTTACACCTCTATATAAATTTAAATTTTTAGGTGAGACGAAATTCTTTCATGATATCAGAGCCTTCAGGCTCACGAGTCACGCCCACGTCTTGAGTTCGATTCCCGCTGAAAGCAACTCCATCGATATTAAATTGTTCACTCGATGGGCCTGACCCATATTAAATTGTTCACTCGATTGGCCTGAGAAGTGTTAGGCGCTAAAAGAAACTCCACACATATTAAATTGTCACCAATATTAAATTGTTCACTCGATGGGCCTGATCGATATTAAATTGTTCACTCTATGGACCTGAGAAGTGTTAGGCGCTGAAAAGAACTCCACATGATATTAAATTGTTCACTCGATGGACCTGAGAAGTGTTAGGAAATTAAATAGATAATTTCTCTGACACTTCTTCCTTAACAAGTTCGGTGAATTCTTTGAGTATATATATTAAAAATAAAAAAAATGAAATACCCAAAATAATCTGAGTAGAAATTGAAATAAAATTGAAATCTAAATCCCTAAATTCTTCTCTCTTTTCAAAAATTAATTTAGCCGAATGCTTCTCCAACTAACATCGGCGGCTTGATTAATTTTGCTTGGGACCAGCAACCGTATGCTCCCAATTATCATCACTTTCATTTTTTTTATTTTTCTTCTAATAAAATATCATCATGACATGAATGAGCCGTCAAATGAATTAATTGTTGTTCTTGAATTTGGGCCAGGAACTAAAACCAGCTGATGGGCCTTCTTCCTGAAAATAATTCTTCAATTTTAGTTTATTTTCTAGACCAACTTGATTTTGACTGTTTCTTGATATATTTCTTCGATACATGACCTCAACAAATAATAGGAATGTATTGTTCTTTAAAATTCTCATTTCTCTCTAAAAAAATTTAAAACAAAAATTGCATTTCTCAAATGCAATTAATCAATTTAGTGTAAATAATAGCTAGGCACGTATTTTGCTTTTAAAATCCTATATATGAGGCAAAAAATTAAAGAGAATTCAACGAAACAAAAATGTTGAAGTACGTAATACTTTCAATATATATTATTAATTAATTATATATATTGGTTGGAGCCTCCGAGAATGGAAAGATTCCTTCGAAATTGCCAACATGTACAAGGAAGCAAACTCCACGCGCATCGGTCCTCTCGATGACATCGCCCCTCGGGCCCTCGTGTCATGCCCTTCATCGAGAAAAATCATAGGGACATACGGTACATATGAATTCAAGATATCCGTATTTGTTTAGATTTGTCCCATATCACGTTTATAGGGTCAATTGCATTTTCAGTGTCATTGAGAAAAGCATTCTTAACATCCAGTTGATGCAATGGCCAATCTCGATGAACAACCAAAGCCAGAAAAATACGGACCATTGCAGCCTAGACGACTGGACTGAAGGTATGAGAGAAATCAAAACCAGGTATTTGAGTGAAACCTTGAGCAACTAGACGGGCTTTGTACCTTTCTATAGAGCCATCAGAAAGATACGTAGTATGGAACACTCATTTGGAGCCAACAATATTTGAATCTGCTGGCCTGGGAACCAAATCCCAAGTGTTATTGGAGTGAAGAGCATCGAGTTTCTCACGCATAGCTGCAAGCCAATGAAGATGTTTTGCTGCAAATTTGAACCCCTTAGGTTCTGTAGAGACTGCAAGAGTAGAAAGAAGACCTGTAGTAGCTATATTAGCCATATAAGGAGGTTTAAAGATTCTCGATTTTTCCCGAGTTGTCATAGAGTGAGATGGTTGAACTACTGGAGGAAGAGAAGCAGTTGTTGGTGCTTCGGGAGGGTGGTTTGCAACTGGAGAACAGTTTTCAGCTGGAGATTGAGGAACTTCTGCCACTAGAACTTGGTGAGACTGAGCCATCGAGATATTTGAACAAATTATATGAGGAGAAAGTCAGCACTACCAAACGACAACAGAGGAGGAAATCGGCTGCGGATGATAGCTTCACATTGATCATGGCGGAGAGTGCGGAGAGGAATAGTCGGCATGGTGGTTTGATCTAGAGTCGTCAAAACGGGTTAGGTCCGTTGGGCCAGCCTGCCCCGCCGTACTAAAGAGCTGGGTTGGGTTAAGAAAATTTTAGCCCGTTTGAAGGCGGGCCTAGATGGACCTGCCCATTTGGGCCGCGGGTTTTGGCGGGTTGGGGGTGGGCCTAGGCGGACTGGCCCGCCTCCTAAAATAATTTTTATTTTATTTTATTTTATTATATATTTGCTAAAATTATAATGTTATTTTTTGGGATATTTTGAAAGTTTATGTTTGTAGATGATAAATTTAATATGTAGAAGATTATGTTTATAAATTATTATGGTTGATTAGTGGTAAATTTCAATTTATATGAAGTTATATTTGTGAGAAATGAATGATTAATTTTATTAATGAAAAATATTTTATTTTAATTTTTTTATAGTGATAATAACCAACATAAATTGTTTGATTTCATTTGACTTTGATGAATTTAATGTATTTAGAGCTTTTAAATTACATATTTATAATTTTTTAAAATATAAAATAATATTAAAAATATAATAGTGGACTAGCCCGCCTGAACCCGCCAATTAGTGGGTTGGGTTGGGATTTTGCAGCCCACCAAATTTTTAGTCCGCCCCACCTCGCCCCGCCAAAAGGCGAGCTTTTGCGGGTTTTGACCCGCCCCGCCCCGCCGGCCCGTCTTGACAGCTCTAGTTTGATCTGCCATTTTTGTATTCACCGGAAGTTGCAGAAAAGGTTATGGTTTGCAGAAAAAATTAAATTTGTGCAGTTGATTTGAGATGGAGAGAAGGTAAGGTGTGGGTGTGTAGTGGGGCTGGTTTGAGAAGGCGGGGAGGGAGTTGCAATTCAGGTCGTGTGATTCTACGATTGTACAAAAGAAAACGTGAGAGAATGTCCATGGACATATATAGGACTAAAAGTTTTAGTGAATTGACTTGATATATGAAAAGAAAGAAAATGTCCATGGACATATATAGGACTAAAATGATTACTCCTAATCTAAAAAGTACCAAATCTCCCTAAATCTACTACATATCTATGAATTAAAAGACTTAAACCGAAAAAGAAAGAAATAAACAATAAAATCGAGTCACTCTTGCCAATCTTGCATATCTTGTCAAATCTTGTATATCTTGCCAAATCTTGAACACTATCTTTGGTAAAAGTGGGACAATCTTGCAAGAATCAAAACTGGGATAATATCTTTTGCAAGGCCTCTTTTCTCGCAAGGCGCATTGGGCCTGACCCATTGACGCCTCTCCTTGGGCTGTTATGATCTTGGCCCCTAGCCCGAATGAATGTTTTCTTGGGCCAAAAACCCTCGTTCAATGGGAATCAAACACAGGACATGGGCGTGAGCCTAAAGGCTCTGATAATATGAAAGAATTTCATCTTATCTAAAAGTCTGAACGTGTAGGTGTGGAATTAATTATTTTTATTTAATTTTCCCTAACAAAAAGGCATCTTATAACAATGGTTGAATACAATTTCAGTCTTTTTTATTGAAATAAAATTTTACACCATAAGGATCTTTAGATGAATTATGCCTTCAAAAGATACGTACTATAATGACATTACAAAGCACCATCTTATAATAGTTAGTGTGAACCACACATAAATCCGTGCATATAATAAAATGATGTACAAAAGTAAAATTGGCCAATTACTTTTGCATACAATATCATACAATCATTTTTTTTATAATGAAATATGACTTCTATAATAATTTCAATCTTATTTCTCACAATTTAGGAGTTATTACTAGACATACTACATAGCATTATGCCATTATCATTATTTCAAGACACAGAATACAAATTTTAACAAAGCAACGATCTTAACTTAACACATGGAAACAAATAGCGAATATGTTATAAATTATCTTAAAACATAATTTGGCTGGCTAGAGTTTCTTCAAGATGACAGGCGCGCCGTACTTTGGAAAAATGGTGAAATCAGCGTATGGGGCGTGAATATACTTTGGCGAAAGATTAAATGAGAAGTTGCGGAGGATCATAGAAATAAAGAGTTTGATCTCAATCGTAGACAAATTTTGAGCAATGCAGATACGAGGACCCCACCCGAATGGCAAATATGCAATTTCGCCTTTAGTAACCTTCGCCGCTCCTTCTGCGAACCTCTCGGGGTTGAATTCCCCCGCGTCTTCACCCCATATTTCTTTGTTGTGTTGTAGCATCAAAGTTGGGCACGTTAACATTGTGTCTTTTGGGAGAAAATAGTCCCCTAACTTTGTGTCTTCGTCAACCACTCTGGAGAATTCCATTCCCGCTGGGTATAATCGCAATATTTCGTGCACAATGTTCGTTACCTGCATTCAAATTAAGCAAAATAGATCAATTCAGATATTCATAAATTGTCCTGTAACTTTGATTGTGTCCTATTTTAGTCCTATATATCAATTTTGATCATTTTTTAGTCCAAATGGACCAAAATTGAAAAAAAAATAACAAGACTAAAATTAAACGTAAAAAAAATGATGAATATTTACATTAGTAGGACCAAAATTGATATCAAAGGATAAAATTTGACAACAAAAGAACCGGATTTAAAAAGTAGAAATATATAGGACTAAAAATACGAATTAATGACTCTCCACTACAAAATTTCTAACAAAAAGACTCTAAGGTACAAAGTATTTTTAAAGTGATTCTAAGATGCAATTTGTACCAAAAATGTCATTTATCTCATTTTTATATGTATTCATAATTTAATTTTTTTGTTTTGATCAAATACACATTTTGGGAAAGTATATATTATTTTGAGAAAGTGCAGATTCGAAATACAAATTTTGTAAAATCTGAAATTTAAATTATATTATATAAAAAATTGCAACTAATAAAAAGTGGAATAATAAAGACGAAAGTGCAGAAAATTAAAAAAACTGCACTCCAAAATTGACCTAGAAATGCAGAAAATTAAAAAAAACTGCACTCCAAAATGCGTCAGAAGTGCAGAAATCTTGTTAGAAGTGAGAAACTGACAAAAGGACATCTTAGACTTTTTAACTATATTTTTGTACCTTAGGGTCAAAATAAAGTTACTTTGTATCTTAGAGTCACTTGGGGAATGATTTTGTACCTTAGAGTCACTCCCCCTAAAAATACATGCACTTAACAAATATTATGCACAAAAAGTTCAAGCTTACAATCTTGAGCTTGCTGATGTCGTCTTGGGTGATTTCGCTCCTGTCGCCGAATACTTGGATAACCTCTTCTCTAGCTCGAGTTTGCCAATCTTGATGTACTGAAAGTGTGATCATTGTCCAAGTCAACACATTAGAACTTGTCTCGTAACCTGCAAAGAAAAATATTTTGCAATGTGCGATAATTTCCTCAATAATTCTTTTTCGATCACTCTCCTTTAGATTTTTTTCCTCGTACAATTCCCCTAGTAATAAGTCCAATAAATCTGGACTATCGCTAATATCTCCAGCCTCTCTCTTTTTCAACCTTTGATTAATCATCGAGATAAATGATGTCCGTACAGCTTGTTCGATTTCTTTTGCTTTTCGATTTTTCTTTGTTGGAAAATACCTATGAATTGGGAATATATAAAGCAAGGCATGAATAATCAAGTATATGAAAAAAAAAAAAGAGAAGAACTGTAGGTTAAAACCAAAATGGGAAAAATAAATTTATCGTGTAACTTTACCGATCTTTGGATCAGATTTGGTTATGTTGACTTTTAAATTTTGATTTTCATCATGTAACTTGCACTTTTTCGATTTTTAAGCCCCTTTGAATTTTGAATTTTATTTTTCTCCTGTAACTTTACCATTTTTTTGTTTTGATTTATATAAATTACAAGAGGAAAAATTTTAATTTAAAAGTCTTGAAGAACAAAAAAAGTCAAAAGTATGTAAATTAAAAAACGAAAATAAAAATGTAAACTTCAATAGAACTAAACCAAAAAAATGACAAAGTTAAGGAAAAAAAAAACATTTTTTTCTTAAAAACTATAACTACGATATTATTTAATGCAAGTAGATGATAACGTGGATGTATATCTACTTTTCTACAGAAAATAATGTTTTGTAACTTTTTGAAACACTTTGAATAAGACTTCACGTGAGCTAGCTTCAATATACAGTTTCAGATAAATTAATTTAATCTACTTTCAGATAAAATATGTTTTATTTTTGTTATGAATGTAAATAACAATACCAATTATAGAGCATTGGTATTTGTGCCGATTGATACGTTTAGTGGACCATACACAGCTGGCTACAGGACGTTCGTTGTTATTTGTTTTTTATTTTATATCAGAATTAAAAATTAGGTCTGTGTTCTTTAGAAAGAATACATATTAAACAACATTGAGATATTTTAAAGCTGGTGTTATTGGTCCAATTTAAATGTATTTTTTTAATAGTATCAGCTACTTTTATCAAAAGGGCAGTTATTTTTATTTACATTTTTTACTTAAAAATACATTTAAATTATACGGTGCATTTGGTACGTATCGAACTATTTGAAATAAGTTATGAAAGTAACAAATATTTCCTCCGTCTCATAGTTTATGATAAAGTTGTCATTATTTTTGTCCCATAGTTTATGGTAAAGTTATTTTATCACTTTATCACATAAAATACTAATAAACAACTATTTCTTCCCCCAACTACCCATCATTTTATTACTTTATAATAAATGACTCTTTCTACTCCACCACTTTATCACTTTATCACAAGATCCTTATAAATAGTAAAAAAATCATAAACTATGGGACAGAGGGAGTACTTACTTTTATCCGGGTAGAGGGACTGAATAATGAGCTAGTTTGCCCAAATTTGACAGCTCTGAAAGTTGAAAAAATGCCTGTTTGATTTGTCCTTTGTAGGCAGTGCTAAATATTAATTGGGCAAGTACTGAGCTTGTGAAAATTCCCATATGTGTTGAGACGTCAATCTCACATGAGCCCCCAGTCTTTGACGTCATCTCTTTCCATTCTTCTATAATGTGTTGCCCACACCTTTGCATCTTAGGCACCATTTTCTATCATATATATACAATTAATACAAAATAAATATTAATTGTTAGAGTTTGTTGAACTTAAAATTGTTACTCAATTAACAGGCGGCACATGCAAAATTTGATGTTACAATAATTAATATAGTTAAGTGAAAACAACTAATACACTTGAACGATAACAACTAATTTTAAAGGGGAAAATGTTTTTTTAGGATAATAATTTTGGGGATCGTGTTTAAATTTCTGTCTGTACAAATTTTTGTCTTATTTTCCGCTATTCGTAATGCCATCATGAAATTTGAATTCAACTAATTAAAGCACTAAATTAAGGATGTGAATATATATACCTTTAACTTGTTGGCTTGAAAAGCAGGGTTAAGCTTCAATCTAGCTTTGCTCCATTCTTCATCTTCCATGGCAGCAATACCAGTAACTAACATCTGATTAATGTGATTAGATACTTTATACGTACGACTTATGATACGTATGATATTTGCTCATCATTTCCGACCCGATTACGAACACTCGCCGCCTTGTTCCCGACCACATGAACGCCATGTCACCTGCATGTTAAAAGTATATTTGGATTTTGTATACATATTCAAAATTGTGGATTTCGTACAATTTTGATAGAGTTGAATTTTGAAAAAGTAGATAATACAATACTGGGATTATTATATTGTAAAAAATATAGCGTAAAAATAATTGAGTGGTTAAAACGAATTTAGATCTGAAAATCAAATTTTGGGTTATATATATCATCCTTGTCCAATTTTATTGTGCAACTAGTTTGCATTCTGTATATATTTTGAACAACATTAATACTTATTTCATTAAAAGGTATTAGTTGTTTTACTAAAAAATATTAATTTATATATTAACGAAAAAGGTACCGTATTTTTGGATGGAGTCCTGAATACTGGGCATGAGACGAGGAATAATGTCGTCGTTTAGACCAGGAGGTTTGGAGTAGGCGTTCTTGTACATGAGATCGGTTTCTTTAGTATCGCCATAGAAGAGCTTGTAAGAGCTTCCTTTCATGCCTTGTTGTCTGAAAAGCCTCTCAATCTTTTTTGGCTTAATCACTACTACACATTTAAGCTTGCACAGTTGCATTTGGACAGCCCTTTTTTCAAACAGCTCTCCAAGCTACAGCTTGGAGAGCGGTTTTAATTAAAAAAATAATAAAAAAATAGACAGCGGTTCAAAACCGCTGTCCAAGTACAACACTTAGAAAGCGGTTTAGAACCGCTGTGCAAATGTTTTAGACAGCGGTTTTGAACCGCTATCCAAGAGGTCGGATAATTAATATATATACACCGAAATCGCGAACCAAAGGAAATTTTCCCCAAATCGTGAATTAAACCTGCAGCTGATATATATATTGATGCCCGGCCTCCTTCCTCTACCCTAAATCGAACTCCGTTGCGCGTTCTCCCCTTCCACCGCCGTCGTCGCCTTCCCATTAGCTCCAAATCGCGAACCAAAAGCCCTAGCCTCCTCCTCTCTCTCCCCCAAATCGAATCATCCGTCGCGCGTCCTCCCCTACCGCCGCCGCCGTCGCCTTGTTGCCAAGCTCCCCTACCGCCGCCTAGCTTTCTCCTTCCATAGGTAATTTTTCTTTTCTATATATATATATGTATGTATATATATGTTAGTATATATATATATATTGAATTAATATTGTGTATATGTATATATATGTTAGTATGTATATATATATTAGGATTAAATGTTTATATAATTGTGTTTGGTTTGATTAATTAGCTAATTTGTTAGGATTAATTGTTGTTAGATGAACAATTGATGCTTGGTTTATATATTGTTAATTGTTTATATATATATATATATATATATGTGTGGCTTTGTTTAATTGTATGTATGGTGTATGTATATTGGTGTATATATGTATATCATGTACATTGGTGTATATATGTATATTGGTGTATATATATCATGTTGTATGTATTGGTGTATGTATATTGTTGTATATATATTGGTGTTTGATGCACTCAAGGTGTTTGATAATATGCTTGTGTGAGGATTTAAACATAAATTAGTGTTAATTTATTAGGATTAATGTTGTTAGTGTTAGAGATGAACAACTTGTTAGAGATGAATATATATTGTGTGGCTTGGCTTGATTTTTTATGCTAATTTAGATATGAACAATTGATGCACTCAAGGTGTTTGATAATATGCTTGTGTGAGGATTTAAGCATAGTTTTGAATATTGTTTGTTTTTGTTTATTAAATGTTGTTTTTTCCGCTTTACCAGGATCATGTCTCGTTTGCCATATCCCGGAGATGATGGAGATGATGATGGATATTCTGATGGAGATCATGACGCATATGATCATAGTGCATATGATCGACAACATCCTGATGACTTGAGAGAGTGTGACACCGATGCTCCCACCACCACTAGCGACTCAGGGGAAGCGCACTTTCGGGGTATAGTCACCATGTCATCTATTAAGAGAGCTCGTAGCAAGGGAAAACACTTGGTAATTTTATTACAATTGAACAGTTTGAAATCGATAAATATATTGATTGATCGTTGAACATAATTAAATACTATGTTATTGCAAGTTATCGTTCAATGCGTTTGGACAGCAATAGGAAAAGAGAGTGAGTCGTTGTCCTTCTACATTGGAGCTGCAGTTAGGGGCGTGATCCCTATCGTCTTTGCCCGAAGGAAAGGATGGCGTATTTCAAACTGACTCCTTTGAAGGAAAGAATATGGGACGAACTTACGGTATGTTAATTATATATTTATTGAAAGTTGTAGTATGACCCTTAAATTTACTAAATTGTTATGTTATATGCGTATAGACTACATTCAGAGGTCTTGACTACACAAAGAAAAGCAAATATTGTCATAAAAATTTGGAGAAATGACCAAGAATTTTCGGACTTGGTTGAGAAGTAACACACGAGATCCTGAAACTGGTCTTTACTCGACTAGTCCGCCTCCGGCGTATCAGAATAGCCCTATGGTGGCTCCATACTGGGAGGAGTTTGTGAGCAGAGCTATGGAGGATGATTTCCAGGTAAAATTGATCAATGTCATTTCCTCAATTTCTAATGCATATAGTTTTTCAGTGTTTATCATATTTCTATTATACTGTAGAATCGAAGTAATAAAAATCGCGATCAAGCCAAGTCGATGGAGGCGCGATATCGTGGCTCGAACAAAGGTTATGCACGAATAAGAGAAAATATGGTGAGATCAAAATCCTAACTTTTAATTTTTTTTTATATATTCACTTTTAATATATCTAATAAAGGGACACGTTCATCACTATCGTAGAAAGAAGAAAGAAGAAAATTGGAGAGAGTGAGCCTATTGTTACCCGTTTCGATTTATTTCAGACTACCAGAAAGGGTCGAGACGGGAATATTCACGATCCCAAAGTGCACAGAGCATCATCGAAGAAGTGGTAATCTATCCATTAATTTATCTTTCAATTACAAACTATTATTTATAAACAAATAATTAAATAATAATCTTTTGTTTTTGTGATTCAGGAGCATCTATCTCAGACCATGACGCCCGACGACATCCGCATTATCGGCCCTGATGATCTGTTTGGACGGGCTATAGGTTGCCAGGAGCATCCCGGCCGCTTACGGAGTGTCGGATATGGCGTGACGAAGACATCGTTAGCGATGGCACCTGGTCTTCAAGCCATGAATATGGTAGGTATAATAACGGAACAGGTTGCCAAGTTGTCTAAAGATGTGGAACGTTTGAGGTCCGAGAGAAGAACGAGCCACGAAATGTCGTCGAGTGGAGCAAGCTATGAACATAGTGTCGCTAATGCTATGTTTTCAGCTAACCCTAGGGACGTCTTTATTGAAGCACTTCAAAACGTCTCTCAGGTATCAGATATGCATGTCTCACATTTATTTTAATTAAAGACTAGTGTATTAAAATTTTCTAACTAAATATCTTATTGAGCGACCAAGCGACCTTTTGCTTACCTTTATTTGGAGGATCCCGATCGGTTTGGCCACAGAACGCGTTTCACAGTTCCCATGGAATGATTCATGGTCATCCCATCACTCCCGGTTTCGTGAGGGTCACACTCGATGTACCCCCGAATCGATAAGAGGATTCAACGGTGCCAAAACAAATCGATGGGCCGTCCACAATCGGAGAGAAAATGGGTCGGGCACTTCATCGAATGGCCGAGCAACTTGGTCTCTAGCACCATGAGGGTAAAATATATGTAATTAAAGTTCATTATCTTATTTGTGGTTCTAAATAATATTGCAAATTAATTGTAGAATCGGCCGACACCACAAATGCCTCGGAAGAAATCACCACAAAAGACTAAAGAGAAATCGAGGGGGTGTCGAGAGGCAGTTAGAGGGAGAACGAGGGACTCCATTTGCGCTCGAGACTTGGTTATCCTGCATGGAGACTTAGATCACGATGATTATGTGCGATCAGGGTACACCGGATGGTGTCGTCTAATGCTTTCGAGATCGTCCACAGTTCTCATGCTTGCTCACTTTCATCGAGAATACTTTCCAAGAATTCGTCAAATGAGGAACATGTCTTGTGAAAGTCTTGAATGACGAGTGGTTGAGTGCAACCACCATAGCCCTTTACCTCGGTATTGTGTTTACTAATTCTCAATATTCACTTTCTGTATAGTTTAATTTTCTTTTTAAATATTAATTAGCGTATATATGTTGGTTAAAGATATTTGGGTGAGGTATATCTCTCGAGAGATGTCCGAGCAAGTGGAATGTATTCTTCGTCTCCCGTGTGTGTCTTGCATATTGGGTGATAGGCATGCACCATGGATGGGTTAGTTAATCATATCTTTGAATCAAACCGGGAAGCGATCATCTCATTTTTTTTTGGCCAACAAATGTGGGGTGAGTGATAAACATTTCGTTAAAATTTGTATTCATGTTTATAATATTTGCACATATATATGTTAAATTTGCGATTAATTTTAATATTCTCAATATAATATAGGAACCATTGGGTCTTTGGTCGCCATACACATGAATACATTAAGTGTGTATTTTATGGACCCAACTCAGGATGGAGTTTATTCAAATCACCCTGATCTCGTTTCATATATGGAAGCGTAAGTTCATTTTTAATATTCTATACAATGATTTGTTTTACTTTTAAAATTATGCATATTTAATCTATTTTTATTTTTTAATTATAATAATAATAGTGTGATGATGATGTATCGAGTAAGCTTTGAGTCAAGGTTCAAGATCTAAGTTAAATAAAGTGAACTGGATTAACATTAAGGTAAATTTAATTTAGTAAATTATCAAATTAATAGAAAGAAATCATAATTGTAATACGTGATTATAATTGTTAATCAACAGGTTCCGAGGCAACGAGATAATAAACATTTTGGACATTTTGTGTGTTGCTTTATTGAAGATATAATCCGTGCTTCTCTAACGAACATTCCTCTCAATGTAAGTCAATTTATCGATTTATTTAAATTATTATTGATTGAATAAAAAATCATACTATATTGATTGATTCGTTGTTTGCAGTTTGTCTATGAACGTGAGTTCAAGTCTTACTCTAAGAAAAGACTGGAGAAATGGAAAAACGATTGGACGGGGTACCTTTACAATCGATTATTATATTCATACGATATTGAGTGATCGTTGTTTGAAATTTTGGTAGCATGTAATTAAATTATATATTTGTGATGGTATATATTTCATGTTTTTGGTGTATTGGACGTATGTTTATGATTGTATGTTTATTTATTTCATGATGTGTATGTTTATTTATTTGATGTTTTGGTATATATATATGTGGTATAAGTTTTGGTTTATGGTTTTATTATAGGATTTTTGGTTTATGATTTATGGTATTGGACGTATATATAAGTTTTGGTTTATACTTTTATTATAGGATTTTTAAAATATAAATTAATAATTAAAAAAAAAAGATATTGGACAGCGGTTAATAACCGCTGTCTATCTAACATAATAAACGAAATTATATAAAAAAAAAGTTAGACAGCGGTTAATAACCGCTGTCCAATCCCCCCTCTTGCAATGCGGTTGAAAACCGCTGTCCAAGCCCAACTTTTGGATAGCGGTTTTTTAATAGTTGTCCAAGCTTGGACAAGCTGTTACTTGGACAACTGTTATAACCGCTCTCTAAGGGCTTTTTTAACAACTGTCCAAGCTCAAATGTGTATTAGTGAATCCACACCCAGTTCAAGAATTGCCATATCCACACCACTCCAATAGTGATCACTGGAATTGCCACAAATTGCAACATTTTTTTATTTTGTTTTGGTTGATCATCACATTTCTATACACCCCTCTTATTTATATAGGGAAAAAGGTTGGACACACATATTCTAATCTATATATATATATATATATACATTATTATTATTATAATTATAATTATTATAGCGAAAACGTCTTGTAAAAAAATTATAATGTTATTTATTTCATGTTTTATATATGATGCATGAATTTTTCTAAAAATATCATATTGTCATAAAGAATTTTCCCTACTTCCTGCAGGGTCGCAATTCGCGAATTTATACTGCCAGCTAACGAATTTTTAAATATTACTCCCCCTATCCACCAAATTTATTCATATTTTCTTTATTTGTTTGTCCACCAAATCTATTCTTATACTTTTTTATGAAAATATATGTTTTATTTTTATCCTCCAATCATCACTTAATTACTTCAATTATCATTGTATTTTATTCACAAACAATCACTTTATTTATAAGTGAAACTCACAATACCCACTTTATTTAATTTATCTACATTTTTCTTAAATGTTGTGCCCAAAAATATGAGAATAGATTTCGTGGACGGAGGTAGTAATAAATAAATAGCAGACTTGGGAATTTTGTGCGTGAAAGACATGTGTCTGGCTAGATGATTAGACATGGCCATGTTATTAACCGGTAGATGTTTGTTTCAATCGAACTTTATTATATGTAACTTAAACTGATAATGTGGCACTTGTTTTAGATTGATTTTTTTAGTTTGTGAAAGAATTTCATCTCATCTAAAAGCTCAAACTTGTATATTGTTGCGGAATTAATTTGTTTATATTATTTTTCTAACACTCTCACTCACATGCGGCTGATTTCTCTTACTTCAACCTTGGGAGGAGACCGAGTGAACAATTTAATATTTGTGAAGTCGCTTTTAACGGAATCGAACCCAGGTTGTGAAACCGTGAATTTTTTTAATCTCATATAAAAATCAGAATTTTTAGAGGTGTGTAATAAATTCGTTTATATTATTTCAAAAAACATATGACTTATATATTAGGTTTGGCTAGTGATATTTGAATTATTAATTTGTTGTTTATATTAGCTTATCAATATTAATTATGTTATGTTATTTATCAGCATCAAATGTTAATACTTATATACGGTGTGATAGTTATGGTCCTTATGGACCGAATATGGTAATTGTTCTCCATATAAAACCAACTCTTTTATTAATTGGATCTCTTTTCTTGTCTGTAGTCTTTTTCATGCATTATCATTAATGAGAAATTAATAGCTACTTTAAAGTTTGAAATAGTCAAAAAGAGGAAATTGCATATATTCGAAGATATTGACCACACTATTATGTAAAATATAATAATAAATAAATGATAAAAATTCGTATGAGATGATCTAATACATGAGACGGGTACAAAGTACCATAAATCAACATACATCTTCCCAAAGTGTTAAAGCAGTAATACCTTCTTATGCAAATGTACAGGTTGAACTGATTCAATATATACTGGCCTGTAAGAAATATAAAAAATAATTTCTAATTTGTATGTTTTTTAATAATCATTAATTTACTAACTCATAAGTTATATATAAGTTCTATAAGCCTATAAACAATGCAATTTTTACAAATTATGTTGTATTCACGCATAAAAAGGAAAATATGATTATATATAGAAAATAATAAAACTATTTTGTATTTAATGAGTGCATGAACGAGAATTTTGTTAAAACACGTTGAAAGTTAATTTGATCAATATTATTAATAAATTATATATATATATATATATTCAAAATATTAATATGAGATGAAATTAAAAATTACTACTATTTTTAGTTCGACTCCTAAATTATTATTTCTGCCTTTCTGGCTTCAGGACCGTCACTAAGGTGGGTATGTGAAAATATTGTGCTCATGATTTTACTTAATTTTTAATTCAGTCTGATGCCTGGAAATGGCTCAGGAATAGAATCAATTCTTGTGGGTACATCAATTATATAATGGTACTCACTCCACTAATTATATGCTCTCATTTTTTAGATATTAGATACTCTCAAGTTTCAATATAAATAAAGAAGTTAAGTCTTGCGCGTTCAAATGCACCGTGCAGTTATAATGCATTTTAAAATTATATAATTTATTATATTAAAATATATAATTTTTTTATACAAAATTTTGCAATTATCAATATAAAAAAATAATTATACAATTCAATGTAAAGAAATTATATTTTTTAATATAATAAATTTTATAATTTAAAAATGCACTATAAATATAGAGTACACCTCAAACCCGCTAAAATAACGGGCATTTGCATTCAAATTATGGTGACCGACATATTGTTGAGTTGTTATCATATGGTCTCAACGGTGTAAAGAAATTCTTGTTGGATCTGTTTTACAAAATAAAATACACACAAGATGATAAAAAAAAAATAATATCTTGGGCCCCAATAAACCCTTTATTTTGCTTATACTATGTCTATAAGAAATTATGTATTTATACAAAATATGGTATTTAATTATTTATACAAAAAATCTTGTTTCACTTGTATTTTGTACCTTCAGGGTCATTTCTGATGCTTCATTCCATTAATAATTTTTTTTTCCTTTTTCCAGAAAAACAATTGACGTCAGAGATTCGATTTCTATTAATAGTGAATGTGTTCAATCGAGTTGTGGGTGCCCATTTTATTTATATTATATTGGAGCACGAGGAAGTGTTGGATAACTAGCCTGTGGTTTATAAATGTGCTCCTGATTATTGCATGAAATTCTAAATACTCCACAAAAAAAAGCCCTATATGTCAAGAATACACATAAGAATGCAAAAAAAAAAAAAAAAAAAAACTTATAAACATATGCGTATATATACACATAAATTAATATTTTGTGCAAATTTTAATGGATCTAAAACGTACCGTGTCCAACTCAACTTACCCTCAATTCCTTTTCAATTTATTGTGTTTAGATACAAAATGTTATTTTTTAGTTATAAAATTATGCTAACTTCACTCAACAATGATCAAGAAAGAACTCTGCACTCAATATTACTTAATTCTAAAAAAAATATTACTCAATGCTTTTAATGGTATTAGTTGCAGAACTGAAGAAAACAAGTAAAAACGCACAAGAATTTAAGTGGTTCGGTCAATGTGACCTAATCCACTGTTGAGAAATGAAGAACGTTCACTATGATGAATCCTAGAGCACTATACAAGATGCAATGATCAAAACTCCTGTACCCCTTGCTTATATGAACTGCTCGAGTCGCTAACTTTAGAGTAGGATAACTAACAACCCTCTGAATGAAATCACCCTCTAACTGATTCTACTAACAACCCTATATGTCAAGAATACACATAAAAAGGAATCATCTAAAACTATCCAATGTAACCAACAAAACAGGCCTTCAAAGTAGCCCACTTGAGCATGCCTTCACTGGTGCACTGCAGTGTTGATTGCAACTGAATTCAGTTGTAACCAACTATCCAATTGTGTTATTGACTCCAAAGCTAGTCCCCAAGCTTCTACATATTTGAAACTAGAGCCGTGCACATGTCATGCACACAAATATCCAAATTTGATGCTACATATCTCACATTAGCAATTTAATTTGAAAAAAAAAAAAAGAACTCATAAATTCAAGTATTTTTTTAATAATTGATGCTTCATATGATAAACAACAATACTTTGTATATTAGACCATAAATTTATAAAATAGAAATTACGTGAATAGTTGGTTCACGGTCCACGAAAAGACATACTTTTACAATTATGTTTTCATGACAATTCATATTCTCGAATATAATTTTTTTTCTTATATATTTAACTGTTTAATCATTTAATCGGCTTCACAAAATAAAATTCAAAGATAAAAAAATATATTAACCCGTTATAGCAGGTCAAAAAAATAAAAATAGTCAATCTCTTAAGGGGTTTTATTTCAAGGACAATATTTACAAGTTTGGAAATATAGAACAATACGTTTTAAAATCCTGTAAATGTAGGACAATCGAGCCCGATCATATGCCCAAATCTCACGTAATATTTTAGCCCGATTTGAACTTATTCGGGCTCGATTGTCCTACATTTATAAATTTTAAAATATATTGTTCTATATTAACATAATTTAGTGTTGGGTTATGGAGCCTGATCGACTGCTTCACGTCCCAGCTTCTCGGTTTAGCAGACTCGACCGGGATGGGCTTTTAGGGTTTTGGCCCAGTTGCGCCTATTAATTCCAATCAGATTCGTTGTAATTGTTATCACCGAAAATTAGTAAATCTCCCGGCTTGGTAGTGCCTCCAGATGTAGTCATTCCTGACGAACTGGGTAACCAAATCTGTGTTATTTAATTTCGTGTTCTCTTAATTTCTCCATAATTGCAGTTTAAATCCTAACATTTAGAACGTATTGTCCTACATTTTTTAATTCGTAAAATTATCATCTTAAAATACAATCCCCCAAATTACTGTCCTAAAATAACATTTTTCCAAAAATATAGCTTAGCCAGTTTCCTTACTTTTTATTCCAATACAACTTCACTCTCCCAAATTCGATCAGAAGACTCGAAGACATCAAAACCAGAAGACCAGCAGAAGACCTATCTCTTGAAGACATCAGAAGAGTCACAAGTTGTGCTAAGACAACTTGAACCAGAAGACTCACAAGGTAGACTGGTCAGTTGGATCAGAACAACTCATGTCAGAAGATCACGAAGAATATATCCAAGGCATACAAGTCGATCAGACAAGAAGAATGTCAACCTAATTGGTTCTACAAGGTGCCGAATAAGTGTACTTGTTAGCCAATGAGAATGTGACACATATGTACGGAACTGACAGAGCAGGATATGGGGTATCAGGTTCAAATGGCTAGAAATGACAAGCTTGTACGAGAAAGGCATGGCCAACCCTGAGCACGTCAACTCATATCTGCAAACCTACCTTAAATAGACCAAAATTCGAATTTCTCTCCAACGGCTAGTTCGACTTCGAGATCTATAAATAAGGGATCACTCCTTCAGAGTGAAGACACGAAAATTATTCAAGCTTAAACCCTCAAGCCATTTCCTCAAGAACACAAGTGCTCAAGCAGATCTTCAAGCAAGTGTTCATCCCTTAGTTTCTTAGCAGAGATTTATCCTTTAGCTTTAGGCTACTTCAAAGATAGGATGAATTTCCAGTTGGAAACAAACAAAATCTTACCCATATCAGTTGATAGGTTAAGTTTGTTAACAAGATCTCAAACTAGGGTTTCTAGTTTATTTTTGGGACCGTGAGTGAGAACTCTATAAATATATATTGTATTGTGTTGACTAACACAATAAACTAAGTCAGTTTGGCTAGTTAGTGCCCCTGTTGATAGGAAATAGTGAACATAGGACAAGTTGGTTCGAACCACTATAAATCTTGTGTGATTTACTGCTTTACATTTTGCACACAATTGTTCTTAAAATATCATGTATATCTTAAGTAAGATCAGTCTAGCATCAAGCTGCTGATCTGATCAGTCGGATCCCTTATCTGCTGATCAATCATAACATCTTAAGAAATTTTATTCTCATTTTTTCCCTGTTTCTTATTTAATGAGGAGTTGGTCTCCCATGGACCAGATCTATGCTATGAATTTAGATTATTTGACTTATTTTACTCATTTCTAACACATTTTTTTAAATTACTAAACTTGACTCATATTATATCATAGATAAAAATTAAATATCATAAATTAAAAATAAAATTCATAACATGAACTACGTCCACACCCATTTTTGTCTTTAATAAATTGTTTTTTTCGTGGTATATAATTGGCCGAGTGGATCACTGACCATTATAAAGATATTTTCGTAAAGGTATTCTCATAATACTTTATTCTAATTTATTGAGATATTTATTTGTCAATTATTATCTTATAAATAAACAGAAGGAGCAGAGCAAACATGGGTCTGAAGTTTTTATACGTGGCGACAGGGACGGAGGGAAAGGAGTGGCCGTCATAGTATAAAATAAAAAATAATAATTTATAAAAAGTGATACTTTTTTTTAATAACACGATATCCGACCAAAGATAGACTAATTCGAGAAATCAGAACTAACTGTTTACTAGCGGGGTCCCATACTTTAGTAATTCGGGGACCAGAACCAACCGTCCACTAGCAGGGTTCCACACTTTAATTCTGATTGAACTGGTCTATCTTATAAATTGATCGCACCTTAAAGTTCGAACATAAAACTTAAAAAGGAGCATACTTCTAAATCTCAAACTCACACCACTAGGTCAACCCTTGATGTTAAAAAAAAAAGAGACATACTTCTAACTCTCATCTATTTCTATTTTAATAATTGTATATAATTTGTGAAGATATTTTTATATATGAACAATGAAACTATTATTCAATACTTAGAATTATGTTGAATTAAATTAAAATACGAAAAATTGAAAATGTTCAAATTCAAAACCATCACCACAGTATTTAATTTATAATAGGTCTTGTATGCATCAAGGGCACCGTGCACTCTATAGTATATTTCTAAAATATATATTGTTGCATTTAAATATATATAATTTGATTACACTAAAATATACTACAATTTATTTCACAAATACAGTTAACATAGTTTGATGTAAATAAATTACATATTTCAAAAATATATTATATAATACACGGTGCACGAATATACTGGAGACCAATCTTTAGTTTATGAGGCACTCTTGCGTAAGATCGTCTCACTGTGGGACGAAGTGTAATTTGGGCATTGATATTTTAACACTTTGAAAGAAGGTTGGATGTTAATTATAATAAATTGTATTCCCTCTCATGCATGAGACCGTCTCATACGAGTTTTTGTCTTAGTTTATTATTATCCTGTGAATCATAATTATCCACATTCTTATGAAAACAATTTGAAATCCAATTTCATAATATTGAATAAAATTCATATTTAGATTTTTTAGTGGGCCCTGAAATACTGCGATAACGTTCATTTGCTTTCAAAAAATTTGAAGCCCACCATTTTGTCTTTCTTTGTGTCACGTACGATTTGAAGGATGTGCCATATCACAACAATAATGTAGATTTTTTATTCGTTTTGGAAATTATAGTGAATGTGATACAACATGATTTATGACTTTGATATTAATTTTACAACTCTTGGGTCCTGAAAAAGAAAGCATGAAAATTTTGTTGTGACCGCCTCACAGATTCTGTCCATTGAGAAAGTCATATTTTGAAGATCAAAAGTGATATGTACTCAATGTTTTCTTATAAATATTATGTTTTTATGTTTTTCCTTTTAAAGTATTAAAATATTTAAATATTTTTTTTTTATGAGACTATCCCCCCACAAATATTTTGGTCAAGAATCATGTTTTCGTGTCTATAAATAATTGTTACTATTAATTTGATGTTATAGATTAGGTTAGATCTTGCATACACCAGACGCAACGTGCACACTATGTGAAACATGTAGCACGTTTCAGTATAAACAACTTGTGTATTTTGTATAACAAGTTGGATGTTTTAAAAATGTACTATGGAGACCTGGTGGTGTATAGGAGACCGACTTTATAAATTAGTCTTCACATGCTTTCTTATGATTAAAACAAGTCCTCATTGACACAATGTTTTGCAATTGCTACATTAATTACAAGATCTTTTTTATTGTTCAAAATCATGTAATTTATGTAGGGATTGTGATCAGAAAATGAAATTAGCAAAGTATTTTCTTTTTTTGAGCGCAGCAAAGTTTTTCTTTCTCACCCACAAATATATGAGGTTATCATAATAGAAAAGTGAGTTGACTAAAAAAATAAATTGAACCAAGGGATAAGTGATCAAGCATGCATTGAGCACTGCATTAGTATGGTTTAATAATTATCTGTTTATTTGGATAAATCAAAGCAAAGATTGTAAAGTTCTAATATAAAACAAATAAGAAAAGAGCACACGCCTAGATTGGGGTCAAGGGGAAATGAGTTCGATTTTTGGTGATAATTAAATTGCAAAAAGTCAAGTTCATTTATTAATAGAGTGGTAAGTACCATCACTTAATTATAAATGTAGATATTTTTCTTTTGGGACCTTTTTTTTTTTTTTTTTTGAAAACGAAGTGTTTTTTCATTTATTAATAGAGTGTATTAATCTGTGTGATGTATTTAGTAAAAGCGGTGGTGCGAGTAACCTGAACCGAGCTGAAAATAATGGCTTTAAATAGATGCCATTTGGGCCTTCAATGGAAAGAAAATGGCCCAGGTTATTAACACCCCCTCTTTTAGGAATACACCACCTAAATGAGTTTACCTCCTAAAAAATTAATACACCATCAATAAATTTCTTGAACTGCAATTCTCCTTCTTAATCATTTTATTTAATCTGCAATTTAAAAAATCAAAGCATACATCCTCACAGAAAGAAACTATGTTCTCGCCTCCTAACCTACCTAAGCCTCCAGTAGCTATCTGATGGATATGAGATCGCGATGAAGATCTTAATTTATTATAATCACGATTTGATTAGAAAATTAGTCATTAATGTAATTTATTAGCATTTATTATATTTTCGTAATTAGTGTTAGGGTTTTATTATTTATACTCGTCATTTGTAATATTTTTATTCAGTTTCTTATGAAATTAAATTATTGTTGAGAGTGTTTTCTCTTCTTTTCCTCATTGACTGTATTCAAATGGGAATCAACGGAGATTGAAAAGGTTGTTCGTTGTTTTCACGCTTCTCACTGCATCACTATCGCCTCACCCACTATAAAAATCTACTCACATCCTTCCACCCACACAGTGACAAGAGGTTAGATTTTAAATTTTTATTTTTAAAAAGTTTAGGGTATTAAAAAAAAATTATGTCTTAATATTTGATTTATGGGACAAAAATTTATGAGTTTTTGCTTAAAACAAACGAATTCACTTCAAATATCTATTAATTGAACAAAATTTTCAATTTTAAAAATTCAGAACTGGTTTACCAAATTTTTATCGATTTTCGAATTTTTTTTCCGAAAACTCCATGTTTTTTAGGAAAAGATTTTCGAAATTGTCAAAAAAATTAGGAAAAAAAACATTCAAAAAATATATTTCCAAAAAAACTGAGAGTTTTCGGAATAAAATTTTGAAAAAGATACCAATTTTCGAAAAATCTTTTTGAAATATACTTAAAATTTCGAATTTCTTTTTCGAAATTCCATTTGGGAAAAGCAGATGAGAATTTTTTTAGTATGCGTAATTGAAAAATAAGCTCGTGAAGCAATAAATAAAGCGCAAGTACCCTTGAACGTTCTTGCTGAATGTTTCTTTTTACCGTAAAATTATATTTGTACTGCATTACATGTTTTAGAGAAACTATTTGAATTCTATTAGAATAAGAGGGTGTATGTGGCCACGATATAGAAGGAGAAAAAAATGGTACTTTTGACATTTTATTTATATATTAAAATTATAAAATTGTATGTGCTCATAGAAGGAGAAAAAAAAAAGTACTTTTAACATTTTATTTATATATTAAAATTATAAAATTAGATGAGTGGCGAATTTCCTAACAATGGGGGTACTTATAACCTGGGCCAAGAAAATATAAAATTAGTCCATTTCATTTTCCCTTTCATATTTTGCTTAATTAATTCACTGGTTCTTAATCTTGTTTTCGATGTAGTTTTTCGATTGACACAATTATATTTTGACCAACCAAGTAAAGTTTATATTAAATCATTGCGCAATAAAATTCAAATTCCGTTATGCAGCTTATATTTTTACCGGGTTGCATCATTTTCCTTTTTCTTTTTTTTTTTGAACAGGGCGGTTTCCCTGTTTCACAAGCCTGTTTCATCTGGTGTTTCATGTCTTGGATTTGCGCCACATGTCTATGGGTCGGGTGAACCATCTATACCCTAAACACTAAATAATAAACCCTAAATCATGGTCTATTCGGGCCGGATGAACCATGAACCACTCGGGCCGGGTGACGGAACAGAGTGGGCCGAAATGGACACGTGGCGCAAATTCGAGGCATGAAACACCAGATGAAACACACCTGTGAAATAGGGAATCCGAGCCGTTTTTTGAAAGGCCGGGTTGCATCATTTTCGCATCAATATTCTCGAGCCAAATAAAAATAGTACGAGCTAGCTTTCAGATAACATTGCAAAATTAGTCGTGTAACTATAGGGAGGTACCATTTTTTATCTTGTACTATAAAATAAAATTTGCAATTTAATCTTGTGTATCTGCCGTTGATCTCAATATTAATTCAAAAGTCAAATGATATCATCACCGATGACTTTATAACTAAATTCGCGACCAACTGAAGTATACGGGATTAAGTTGCAAATTTTAATTCTTACATATTGTACCCGACCGCCTTATAAATAATTCTAGACTGAAATGTGTACGGTATTTTATACCTTGTAATGACAAAATGGGGGAACATGACGACCATGGTCTCCATGCCTCGCTCCTTCAGTGCTCGTGCATACTGCATATATTCGTGTAAAACGAAAGCTGTTAAAAAATCGTGCAACAGTTGAACCTTGATAGAAGCATAAGCAGTTAAAAAATTGTCCTGTAAGTTACTCTAATTCAGTTTCAATTTTGTCGACTTTCACAAATTGAAGATAGTCTTGTAACTTTCGATTGTTGGATATTTTGTCCGATGACCGGCTATAGAAGGTGAAATATTCGGTTGTCAGAATCCAAACCTTTGAGACGTGAGGTGTTCGCGTTGCTGATGGAGAGACTAAAGAGCTCAAATTACACATTTACACGTAACAAAAGATCCAGATCTAATTAATTGTCAATTTTCGTTGACCCTATGCAGGTAAACATGATTATACACGAGGTATTGCGTTTATGCTCGCCAATCATTGAGATCTCTAGGGTTGTGGAAGAAGATACAAAGCTAGGAAACTTCATCATACCAAAGGGAATACTAATGCAACTCCCATTAGCCATGCTTAATAGAAACCCCGAAATCTGGGGAGAATATGCTACAATCTTCTAACCCGATAGGTTTGCCGAAGGCGTACTGAAAGTTGCAAATGGACAAGCTGCATTCACGCCCTTCGGCTGGGGTCCCCGTATTTGCATCGGCCAAAACTTTGCGGTAATGGAAGCCAAGATCTTCTTGGCAATCCTTCTCACGAAATTTACGTGGCAGCTTTCGCCTGAATACATACACGAACCTTGGCCTCCATTTACCGTTCAACCACAATACGGTGCTCCTTTGGTGCTCCATGAGATCTAGACCCATGCATCTTTGCAACAGACTTCTCTTTTCATGATAAATATAGCACGTGTCGTCATTGGTGTTTTTCCAGTCATCATTGGGGCGAACCTACATGCAAAACACTCCATACGCTTCAGCAATTGACAGTTTGATGTATGCTATGGTGTGTACAAGACCAGATATTGCACATGTGGTGGGAGTAGTTAGCCGGTTTATGGGTAATTCGGATAAACAACATTGGGAGGCAGTAAAGTGGATCCTTAAGTACTTGAGAGGTACTACAGAAAGAGCATTGTGTTTTGAAGACAAAAGTGTTGAATTGGCAGGGTATGTTGATGCAGACTTGACATCCAGTGATCTTGACAAAGGAGGAGTACAACCGGGTATATTTACTTTTGGTGGTACATCGATTTCTTGGGCTTCTAAGTTGCAGAAGATTGTAGCACAATCCACTACAGAGGCAGAGTATGTTGCAGTTACTGAGGCTAGTAAGGAGATGGTATGGTTGCAGAATCTCTTGCGTGAATTGGGGAAGGAGCAGAATTATAGTATTCTCTACAGTGACAGTCAGAGTGCTATTCACTTAGCAAAGAATCTAGCTTTTCACTCGAGGATGAAGCATATTGAGTTGAGGTATCATTACATTCGTTACCTTGAAGATCCGAGAAAGTGAGAATCCTGCTGATATGTTGACTAAGGTTGTGACCTTAGAGAAGTTGAAGTTATGCATGACTTCAACTGGACTTGGAAACTGAGATGAAGGCTTGGCACTACTACAGTGAGAGATATCGATAAGATGGAGGAGATAAGTTACAGTTGGAGTCAGTCTCCAGGTGGGAGATTGTTGGGTTATGGAGCCTGATCGACTGCTTCATGTCCCAGCTTCTCGGTGATCGACTGTTGGGTTTTGGGCCTGTTTTAGCAGACTCAACCGGGATGGGCTTTTAGGGTTTTGGCCCAGTTGCGCCTTTTAATTCCAATCAGATTCGTTGTAATTGTCATCACCGAAAATTAGTAAATCTCCTAGCTTGGTAGTGCCCCCAGACGTAGTCATTCCTGACAAACTGGGTAACCAAATCTGTGTTATTTAATTTCGTGTTCTCTTAATTTCTCCATAATTGCAGTTTAAATCCTAACATAAATATAGGACAATATGGTTTAAAATTTATAAATATAGGATAATATGTTTTAAAAATATGTAAATATAGGACAATCGAGCCCAAACCTCACATGATATTTCAGCCCGGTTTGGGCATATTCGGGCTCAATTGTCCTATATTTCCAAATTTTAAAACATATTGTCCTACATTTCCAAGTCTGTAGAATTATTGTCCTTCAAACACAACCCCCTAAAGTTATTGTCCTAGAAAAATATTTTCCTAAATTTTACCTTCAAGATATGCAAACGTTCATAGAAAATGTGTTCATCTAGCTAATGCATTTTTGCGAGAATTTCTTCTCAAGGGCGGCGGCGCCTCCCTTGAGACAAAATTCTGGATCCGTCCCTAGTTTGTTCCAATAACGGATGGAAAAGGCTTTTGCTGTGAAGGGGTTTTCCTTTAATGAACACACCTGCAAAAGAAATTGGAATTTGGTATGTAGAGGATACGACATTTTTTATGCAAAAAAACAAAGGAAACTTTCAGTGGAAGATGAGAGCGATAAGAACAAGAGAATAGTAACACAATAGTTGTGGTGATCTTGACTCTTGCTCTGTTTCTTTACATCTTGGATATGGATAGAGAGAGTGAGAGTGGTGGTTTGTTTGGTGAGGAAAAGGATATTGACCCAAAACCATAAACCCAACCCAGATTAAACCCCGAAACTCGAAACCTGCCCTTGACTTAAGTATATACACACGTGGTAAGGAAAAAATAAACACAATTAAAAATAATTTCCAACTGTGCTGGTGATCGGTTAAGTAACTAGAACCAGCCGGTTTCCGGGACCAAAAAAAAAAGATGAAACATACAGAGAATATATAAGATTCTCATACATGTGGGACTAAATTCAAACCGGGCCAAAGTTATTGGGCTACAAAAAACTTAATCCCTTCAACATTTATAGAAAATGTATTCATTTAAACTAATTCATTTTTTGCTCCCATTAGAATATATGTGGACTCACGAAAATGGTCCTTTTATGATCAAATTTGGTCCCATAAGAATTTTCCCTTTATTTCTAGAATTATACACGCTTTTAACAAATTCTTATGAAGGCAAAGTATAGTGTGAACAAGTTTTACGGTGAAACTGGTTAAGGAGTGTGACTTATATTACTAAAGTGTGTGACTTTTTACTGTAAAATGTGTGACTTTTTACTATAAAGAGTATTACTCATAAAAGTGAAGGGTGTGACTTATATTATAGCAAAGAGTGTCGTAGTGATAACTAAAGTGTGTAACTTGTATTACTAAAGGGTGTGACTTATATTACTAAAGCCTATGTCTGTAAAAAAAAAATCAGTTTCACGGTGAACAAGTTTCACAGCATACCAACTCAATTATGAAATGCACATATCTCAAATAAGACATTGAATCCTTGCCGTTCATAGAATAAAATAAAAAATACCAAATTATTTTTGCATACTTTTGAACATATCCTTCTTGCGGCCAAGTAACTGGATTCAAATTTCGAACCCGTCTTTATCTCCAATTTGCGAATTTATTTCGTGATTTTTCGCCTGCACGGTCCCCATTGGTGCTCAGGCCTATTCCAGCGATTCACCACTATGCTCTCCCACTCCCCCTCCACCATCGCCAACATTCATCCTTCTCGTTGCTCGATTAGGGTTCTTTTTTCAATTGTTTTGTTCGAATTTTCTTTGTTGTGGGTGGGTTGGGGCTGGTATATTCGATCGGGTGAGGATGAGGTTAATATCCACATATCTATTTAATTTTAGTTGAATTCGAATCCAGGATATGGGCGTGCGCTAAAGTATCTGATATTATGAAAAAATTTCATCTTATCTAAAAGTTCGAACTTTTAGGAAGGTATGAAATTAATTTGTTTATATTATTTTTTTAACATAAATCCTACCGAAGTAATTACACTACTTATATTAAATAGACAAGTAAGTTGAATCCTCCCCAAGAATAGAGTCGAGAATTAAGCTTATACACGAATTGATTACACATCTCGCTAGAAGTTCGAGCTTTTAGAGGTGATGAAATTCTTCACACGTAATGATTGGCAACAAATCATTATTAATGACATTTTACATATGTTAAATATACACTACAAAAAAACTGTCTTTTAACGAGGCAATTAACGAGGGCTATAAAAGTCCTCGCTAATAACAAGGGTTTTAAAAAGGGTTTTGATAACCCTCGAAAATAATGAGGAATTTCAGAGCCCTTATTACTAACGAGGGGGATAACGAGCAATAAAACTTCCCTCGTTAATACTGAGGGCTTTAACAAGCACCATAATAGCCCTCGCTAATAGCGAGAGCGTGGTCCCCTCGCTAATAGTGAGGGCATATTCTCTCGTTAAAAATAGAGAATAAATATGATATATATTTATTTGAAGTGAAAATTAAATATAAAACTGCTTAGCCTAGTGGTTGTTGCAGTTACATATTTGTCGAAAGTCGCAGGTTCGAGTGTTTGGTCTCGCGAAATATTTCTACATTTTATAGTTTTATAATTTCATTTAGAGAAGGCAATTATGATACATATTTATTAAAGTGAAAATATAATCAATTAGTCATCTAGCTTAGTGGTAGTTGTGTTGCGTACGTGAGCGAAGGGGTAACAGTTTCAATGCCCAGCTCTCAAAAATTTACAAAACTTTTTATTGCCCTCCCTAATGTCAAGGGTGCATTTGCCCTCGGCTCGCTAACATCAAGGGGCTGTGTCTGCCCTCGTTAAACTTTAGCGAGGAGAAAATTGTTCGAGGGGCTGTGTCTGCCCACGTTAAACTTTAGCGAGGAGAAAATTGTCAAGGGATATTAGCCCTCGTTAAATCAATTTAACGAGGACATGCCCTCACTAACGTTGTCGTTAATTGACAGTTTTTTTGTAGTGATATAACAAAACAAAAGATGAAACACCATAATAGAATAGATTACCAAAATTGTGTACTCTTTAGGCTTTAGCAATATCATTATTTCAACACATACGCATGTACACTACAAGGTCAACCTAGCAACGACACTCAAAACACATGGAAACAAACATGCTACCAAAGCAAATTAGTAGTTAATTTATCTCAAGACATATTTTATTGTAGCATCAAATGGTGAAATGCAAATACTAGGACTCCACCAGAATGGCAATAATATTTTGGAAATTATATAAATGAATTAATTTTGCACCTCTCTGCAAGTTCGAACTTTTAGATTGGACATAATTCTTTTATGGTATCAGAGTTTTCAGGCTCATGCCCACGTCCTGAATTCATTCAAAAAATGTTATTTCACCTTTAGTAACTTTCGCGTTATAATACGGACTAAACTTGTTTCTTCCGCTTCTCTCCTCGAGCTGTATTTCATGAATCTTTAATCCGTAAAGTATTTTATATATTGTCTGTCTTTTTTATTTTGTTAAATTATGTACATGGCAGTGAACTTTAACATTAATTGCTTTAGACGATTTACTAAATTGGAAGTATTCAAAAGAATAGTGACAGACAGTACATATACCACATTAGTATTAATTTTATTTTTTTTTTATTTTTTTTTGCTTATAATATTATACAAGCGTCTGAGATTCGATTTCTATTATTGTGAATTTTTTCAATCAAGTTGTGGGTTCCCATTTTATTATATTATATTGGAGCACGAGGAAAAACTGGATAACTAGCCTGTGGCTATAACTAATGTACTCTTTTTGCTTTTATTTTATGCATATAATATATGATGTCGGGGAAACCATTTTTTTCATCCTGTACTACATCGACTTCTATACATGGATTGACGTATCGTATGTATTTTGGGAAATTAAATAGTCGAATTAATTCCACACTTCTCTACAATTTCGAATTTTTAGATAGACGTAACTCTTTCCGTATGTATATTAAAAATAAAATAAAAAATGAAATGAAATACCCAAAATAATCTGAGTAGAAATTGAAATCTAAGCTGCTTTAACTAAATCCCTAAATTCTTCTCTCTTTTCAAAAATTAATTTAGCTGAATGCTTTAATTTTGCTTGGGACCAGCAACCTTTTGCTCCCAATTATCATCACTTTCATCTTATTTTTCTTCTAATAAAACATCATCATGACATGAATGGGCTGCCAAATGAACTCGATTTTGACTATTTCCTGATTTATTTCTTTGATAGACCTCAACAAATAATACAAATGTATTTTGCTTAAAAAATTCTTACTTCTCTCTAAAAAATAAATAAAATCTTACATTTCTTAAATGCAAGTGTAAATAATATATAGGCAAGTTGTCCACTTGATCATTATTCATATTAATTAGAACCCTCGTGTGTTCATCAACAAGATAAAGTGTAATATCTCAACTCTAACATATATATACACCTTGAATTAAGTTTCTTAATAATATATATGAGGAAAGATTCCTTCGAAACTGCGGACATGTACGAGGAAGTAAACTCCAAGCGCCTCGGTCCTCTCGATGACATCGCCCCTCGTGTCATGCCCTTCGTCGAGAAATATCATAACGACATACGGTACACACGAATTCAAGAAACCCATGTTTTTTTAGACCTGTCCCATATCACGCTTATAGGGTCAATTGCATTTTTAGTCCCATAAAATGTTTGCCTCGCGAAAATTGTCCTTTTTAAACAATCTGGTCCCAAAGGAAATCTCCGTCCAAAATTAATGAATATGGTCAAGAATTTTACGAAATTGATCCTGTGTTAATCAATTATTGTCCCACGATGATCAACAGTTGGTGTCCAAAATTGCTAAAAATGATCATTTTCGAACATGTAGATATATACTTAAATATTTGCGAAAAAATTATGTGGGACTAGTATTTCAATTTACCATGTTTATATTAGGGGGTTGTGAGCACCCTCTTCTTAAGTTGATACACAACTATAAATTCTTAGTAAAATATATAATTATTTTTTTAGTGAGAAATTAATATTCCTGGATTAACTAATGGTACAGTGAAACAGATGGTGCTTAAATTTTTTTAAATCCCAGATTTAATTTTAGTCGCTTTTGAAAGATATAAAATTTGTAATTTATATACTATTACTCATTTTAATCAAAAATATATTTATTACTTTGTGCCATATAGAATTTGTATGAGTGACCTGTCAAAAAAAAAAAATTGTATGAGTGATAATGTCTCGTGGCATATAAAGACATTTTTGGTACAAATAGCTACTCGAACACCACCAATTGATCAATAGTTTAAATTAAGAAACATGCTTTAACCTATAGCTAATTGTAAATCTTTCATGTCACCATGAACCACACATAAATCCGTGCATATATAAAATGATGTACAAAAGTAAAATTGGCCAATTACTTTTGCATACAATATTATACAATCATTTTTTATAATGATATATGCTTTGTATAACAATTTCAATCTTATTTCTCACAATTTAGGAGTTATTATTAAACATACTACGTACAAAGCATTATCATTATTTCAAGACACAATACAAATTTCAACGAAGGAACAACACTTAAAACACATGGAAACAAATAGCGAATATGTTAATTATCTTAAAACATAATTTGGCTGGCTAGAGTTTCTTCAAGATGACAGGCGCGCCGTACTGTGGAGAAATGGTGAAATCAGCGTTCGGGGCGTGAATATACTTTGGCGAAAGATCAAACGAGAAGTTGCGGAGGATCATAGCAATAAAGAGTTTGATCTCAATCATAGACAAATTTTGAGCAATGCAGATACGAGGACCCCACCCGAAGGGCAAAAATGCCATTTCACCTTTAGTAGCCTTCGCCGCTCCTTCTGCAAACCTCTCAGGGTTGAATTCCCCCGCGTCTTCACCCCATATTTTTTTGTTGCGGTGTAGCATCAATGTTGGGCATGTTAACATTGTGTCTTTTGGGAGAAAATAGTTCCCTATCTTTGTGTCTTCGTCGACCACTCTAGAGAATTCCATTCCCGATGGGTATAATCGCATCATTTCGTGCACAATCATCGTTACCTGCAATCAAATGCAAAATAGATCAATTCAGATAATTTCATAAATCGTCCTGTAATTTTTGTTATGTCCTATTTCTGTCATATATATATCAATTTTGATCCTCTGGGTTACCATTTTGGTCCTTTTTAAGTCCAAAAGGACTAAAATTGGACTCCAAAAAATGATCAAAATTTACTTTAAAAGGACCAAAATTAATATGGAAAGATAAAATTTGACATCAAAAGAACTGGATTTAAAAAGTAGAAATATATAGGACTAAAAATAGCACAAAAAGTTCAAACTTACAATCTTGAGCTTGTTGACGTCGTCTTGGGTGATTTCATTCCTGTCGCCAAATACTTGGATAACCTCTTCTCTAGCTCGAGTTTGCCAATCTTGATGTACTGAAAGTGTGATCATTGTCCAACTCAACACATTAGAACTCGTCTCGTAACCTCCAAAGAAAAATATTTTGCAATGTGCAATCACTTCTTCAATAATTCTTTTTCTATCACTCTCCTTTAGATTTTTTTCCTCGTACAATTCCGCTAGTAATAAGTCCAATAAATCTGGACTATCGTTAATATCTCCAGCTTCTCTCTTTCTCAACCTTTCATTAATCATCGAGATAAATGATGTCCGTACAACTTTGTTGATTTCTTTTGCTTTTCGATTTTTATTTGTTGGAAAATACCTATGAGTTGGGAAAATATAAGCAAGACATGAATAATCAGTTTTATGGGAAAAAAAAAAAAAGATAAGAGAGCTGTAGGTTTAAATCTAGAACTACCATACGAAAATAGGGGGAAAAGAAATTTGTCCTCTGTAACTTTACCACTCTTTAGATTTGATCATGTTGACTTTTAAGTTTTGATTTTCATCATATTATAACTCTTTCGACTTTTTAGTCTTTTGAATTTTAAATTTTGATTTTTCTCATGTAACTTTATCTTCTTTTTTTTTTATTTATATAAGTTGCAAGATAAAAAATTTAATTTAAAAGTCTTGAAGGATCAAAAATCGAAAGTGTATAATTTATAAAACGAAAATCAAAAGGTAAATGTTAGTAGGACTACCAAAAAATGACAAAGTTAAAAGGGATTTTTTTCCTAAAAGGGTTAACTACAATATTATTTAATGCAAGTAGATGTTAACGTGGATATATATCTACTTTTCTACAGAAAATAATGTTTTGCAACTTTCAGAAACACTTTGAATAAGACTTCACGTGAGCTAGCTTCAATATACAGTTTCAGATTAATTAATTTAATCTACATGAGCAATTATGTTTGTGCCGATTGACACGTTTAGTGGACCATAGAGAGCTGGCCACAGGACGTTCGTCGTTATTTGTTTTTTATTTTATATCAGAATTAAAAATTAGGTCTTTTTTTTAAGAATATATATTAAACAACATTTAATTATTTTAGAGCAGGTGTTTTATGCAGCAGGTGCACCGTGCAATTCTACAGTATTAATTATTTTTACTAAAAATACAATTAGACTTTTTTCTTACATATTTTACTCAAAAATACACTTAAATGCACCTGGTATATATCGAACGTATTTAAATTGAACTATTTTAAATAAGTTTATAAAGTATAACAAATACTTACTTTTCTCCAGGTAGAGGGACTGAATAATGAGCTAGTTTGCCCAAATTTGATAGCTCTGAAAGTTGAAAAAATGCCTGTTTGATTTGTTCAGTATAGGCGGTGCTAAATATTAATTGGGCAAGTACTGAGCTTGTGAAAATTCCCATATGTTTTGAGACGTCAATCTCACATGAGCCCCCAGTCTTTGACGTCATCTCTTTCCATTCTTCTATAATGTGTTGCCCACACCTTTGCATCTTAGGCACCATTTTCTATCATAATACAATACCAAATATATATTCATTGTTAGAGTTTGTTTAATTTGTTTGGATTAATTACTCGAAAAAAATTAAAAGAAAAACACTAAACTTGTGTGAATTCGAGTTCACAGTGAACTCAATTTTTTTAATATCACTGTTACGCACAAAAATTAACACAGCTATGTATAAAAATTAATGTTATTATACATGAAAGGTATCAATATTAAGAAAATGCTTTATTTTTTTAACAATAAATAGAAGTGGGTCCAAGATTAATACTCCCTCTATCTCCCTATATGTTTCTCCTTTCTTTTTGTTATTTTTTTTAAAGAATAATATCAAAATAATAAAAGTGAAGGGCCGTTTTGGATATTGGAAGAGAGGAAAAAAGTGAAGGGCCGTTTTGAATTACTTTTTCTATTTATGGGAGAAGAAATTTATTGTGGGACGGATTAAAAAAAAGTGGGAAACTTATAGTGGGACGGAGGGAGTATGAGCCTTCGGTTCAATTTGGTCCGTGCATATATTTTCAATAGTGTCTCTCATGCGCACAACGTGCAAAACTAGTATTGTTCAGTAAAAATAATCGAAAACTAATTAAAATTGCACTCAATTTATCAATGACACATCCGAAATTTATTATTATAATAATTAATATTATTAAATGAAACTAATTTTAAAAATACAAATGAATGCACATTGCATCTGATGCAAAGGTAGTGAAATTTCTTCTACATGCTCCCTAGTTAATTCAATTAATCTAATTTTCATCGTACTTATTATTTATTTCCCGCTAATAATTAATTCGTAACGCCATCATCAAATTTGAATTCAACTAATTAAAGCATTAATTAAATTAAGGATATACCTTTAACTTGTCGACATGAAAAGCAGGGTTAAGCTTCAATCTAGCATGGTTCCATTCATCATCTTCCATTGCAGCAATCCCAGTAGCAACCATCTGACTTATGTGATTAGATACTTTATACGACTTATGGAACGTCCGATATTTGCTCATCACCTCTCTAATCAAATCCGTCCCGATTACGAACACCCGCGGCCTTGGTCCCGACCACATGAACGCCATGTTACCTGCACGTTAAAAGCGTATTTGGATTTTGTATACATATTAAAAATTGTGAATTTCGTACAATTTTCATAGAGTTGGATTTTAAAAAAGGTAGACGATACTAGAATTATTATATTGTAAAAAATAGCATTAAAGAGGATATAGACCTGAAAATCAAATTTTGGGTTATACATATCATCCTTGTCCAATTTTACTGTGCCACTAGTTTGCATTATGTACACATTTTGAACAGTATTACTAGTTTCATTAAAAGGTATTAAGTGTTTTATTATAAAGTATTAGTTTATATATTAACGAAAAAAGGTACCGTATTTTTGGATGGAGTCCTGAATATTGGGCATGAGACGAGGGATAACGTCATCATTTAGACCAAGAGGTTTGGAGTAGGCGTTCTTGTACATGAGATCGGTTTCTTTAGTATCTCCATAGAAGAGCTTGTAAGAGCTCCCTTTCATGCCTTGTTGTCTGAAAAGCCTCTCAATCTTTTTTGGCCTAAACCACACCCAGTTCAGGAATTGCCATATCCACACCACTGCAATAGTGATCACTGGAATTACCACAAATTGCAACATTTTTATTTATTTTGTTTGGTTGATAATCACATTTCTCTACACCCCTCTTATTTATAGGGAAAAAGGTAGGACACACATATTCTAATCATGATAATATATCTTTACTTATTATTATTGTTATAGCGAGACTTCTTGTAAGAAAAAATTATAATATTATTTATTTCATGTTTTATACTCCCTCCATCCCGGGATAACGTGCACCCCTATCTAGAGATGTTAAAAATCGGAACCGACGGTTCCGCGGTTCCGATTTCGGCACCGAATGAAAACTGTAAAACACACGATTCGGTTACGGTTCTAGCAAACTTAAAATCGGGAACCGCTGGTTCTTCTCCGAAACCGCCAGTTCGAACCGGAACCGCCGGTTCCACGGTTCGGACTGGGACATTCGAGAAGCATTTAAAAAAAATTCACCCAGATAAAGTTGGAATTGATTCAAGCCAAGCACAATTTCGTGGATTTACGTCAACCGGTGGTGGTGGTGGAGTTCAAGGCGAGGTAAGTAACCCCACTTCTCTATTTACACATCAAATAAAATATAAAAAATTGTTAGCTAAATTTGTGTGCACACAACACCTTCCTTTTCAATTTGCCGATAATCCCTATTGGAATGACTTTGTCCAACTTAATCTTCAACCCGTGGCAAAAAAAGTTTCACGTCATACTACTACTCGTGATGTTGCTAAAATTGTTTATGAGGATAAATATGCTTTGATTAATATATTTGCCAATTTAAATGTTAAAGTTTGAATATGTTCGGATATTTGGAGTGATAATTTTCAAAAGCACAATTATATAGGAGTTACTTGGATTGATGATTCATGAACTCTTAACAAAAGATTGATTGCTTATAGAAATTTTGATACGGAACACAATGTCGTTAATATTAGAGATAAATTGTATGATATTTTAAATGGGTATGCTCTTATTAGAAAAAATATTTCTATTGGTTTTGATAATGCTACTGAAATACGGCTACTATTGAAGATCTTACAAATATTTATCAACCATGTCTTGGTGGAAATTTTTTTCATGTTAGATGTGTGTGTTATATTTTAAATTTATGTGTTCAAGATGGTTTAGATGCTTTGAAATAACAAGTTGGTCCTATTAGATCCGCTATTTATTATATGTCGAGACGTTCAAACTTGATGAAAAAATGAAAACTTTTTGTAGAATATACAATATGCGTCCAAAAAAATTTTCTCTTGATATGTCAACTCGTTGAAATTCCATGTATAAATTGTTAAAGGAGTATACAGATGTTTTATGTACATTTTTTCTCAAGAAAACTGTGGTTTTCGTTTATATCCTCAATATTGGGATTCATCCACTTCTTTGTGTAAAATTTTGGGAATTTTTTATGATTCCACAAAAGTGCTATCAGGTGTTTATTATCCTACTAGTAATATAGCGCTTGATTATTGTATTAAAGTTGCTCATTTGTTAAATAAAAATATTATAAATCCTTTATTAAGTGGTGCTACTTTCTCTATGATGCGAAAAAGGAAAAAATATTTTACGCATATTCCCGATCTATTCTTGATTGCTAAAATATTTGATCCTAGAGTAAGATTGGATGGATTAATATTATTATTAGATATGTATTATAATTATTTATTTCCTAATAGACATATGGTCATGGGTGATGATGATGTATATCCTAAGCCGGAAGAGATTGGTAATAAGATTAAAGTTACTTTTTTAATGTCTTTATTTAGAGAATATAGTGGTCTCAATTATGAATATAATGTTGGTGGTGACTCTTCATCTATGACAAGTCAATATGAAATTGACATTATATTATCGGGTTTTTGTGATGAGCGTTTTCAAAAACGTCCAAGGTCTATTTCTAACCCTTATTAACTTGATCATTATTTAACCTCTTCATTTGTTCGGACTGATGGAGACAACAATAGTTTTAATATACTAAAGTGGTGGTCGAGGATGAAAAATACCTATCTGATATTGTCAATGCTAGCAAGGAAATTTTTTGCATCTCCCACCTCAACCGTTGCCATTGAACAAGCTTTTAGTTTGGGAGGTTATGCTTTGGATGTAACGGAATCGAATATGACCGTTGAAAACGTGGAGAACCAATGCTTGCTTGATGATTGGGTAAGAGCCGAAAAGAGAGCTCAAGAATTAATTGATAATGATGATCAAGATAGCTCCGATGAAACTACCACCGAAACTGATGCATGAAGTTGAAGATTGAAGAATCGAATCGATCCAAATCAACGAGATAAGTTTGAGGCAAGAGAACTACGTGGATTGATTCCTATTTGGATACGTAGACAACTTAATTTTAAGTTTCAAACTTAGAATTTCTAAGTTTATTTCTTAAATTTAAGCTCAAGCCCAATCTCTAATTTCTTTAACCCCCCCCCCCCCCAAAAAAAATAAATATATATTTTGTTTAAAATTTTAAGTTGTAATTACTAATTTTGAATAGTTCATTTTGTAAATTTGTAATAGTTCAATTAATTTGTAATAGTATATTACTAGCTTATTTTAAGTTTGAATTACTAATTTGTAATAGTTCAATTATTAATTTGTAATAGTTCAGTTATTAATGTAATCTTCAATTTAAATTTTCATATTAACAATATTACAATAAATAAATTTGTCCATCTACATTACTTTAAATTTTAAATCCAAAAACTAAGAAATACAAGAAAAAAATAAAAAATAAAAAATAAAAAAAAGCGGAAAAGTGGTTCGTAAGCGGAACATTTGTTCGGGGAACCGAACTAAAACTGCCTTGGCCACGGTTCAGTTCCAGTTCCGTCTTCCGAAATTTTGGAACCATGCGGTTCAAATCGAGCAGGAATCAAGCTGTTTCGAACCGTGAGCACCTCTACCCCTATCTGGGCACAGAAACTAAGAAAACTTGTTTTATTGGTATTATTTAAATCAATTATAATGATATTGTGAGAGTGTAAGTTTTGAGTGTTTTGTCATTTTAGGAAATGTGCACATTATTGCGGGACGGACCAAAAATGAAATTGTGCACGTTATTGCGGGACGGAGGGAGTATATATGTGATGCGTGAATTTTTTTTTAAATATAATGTTACTGTATCGAATTTGCACCTTCTTCCTGCGATATGAGATTCGCGTCCGATTCACGAATTTGGTTGTCACCTGGTGCTTGAAAGTTGTGTGTCTAGCTAGATGATTAGGCATGGTCATGTTATTAAGCGGTAGATGTTTTATTTCAATTGAATTTTTCTAATGTAATTTAAATTGACAATGTGACACTTATTTTATATTGAATTCCCTTTTATGTGAAATATTGCATTTCATCTAAGATTCCCTTTTGTGTGATTTGCAGATTGCCTGATCAGAGTGCTAGTGAGTCAGTTTGGACTAATGTTCAATCTTACTGAGTGCCTGGAGGCAGATCAGTTTGATATCTGTCAGTTTAACTGAGAGTGCGGAAGCTTGTAAGTACCGTGTGAAAAACCGGTTTATCAATTGATTCTTAAGTCGGGTTTTCAACCGCTAACTAAGGTGTCAACTTTGATCGGATCGATTGCTTAGTGCGGTCGAGCTTAACTTAGAATATGTATGCGATTTTAAACTCGGTTTGTGTGAATAGTGTAAAAAGAATAAAAAAAAGCAAGTAAATGCACACAAGATTTTATAGTGGTTCGATTTAAACCCGTCTTACGCCCACTCTTCCCTTAAACGGCGGGCACCAACTTAACCAACTTAACCAACTGGACTTAGTTTTATGTGTTAGTCCAACACCCAACAGATGTTTATTGAGTTCACGCTCAACCGAACCAGAAATCAGAAACTAGAATCCCTAGTCTTAAATCTTGCGGTAACAAACTTAACCAACTTTGAGTTTGGGTAAAGGTTTGTTGTGGTTCCAACTGGAAATCTATCCAAGTGTTTATGTAGCCAAATGTTAGTGGATAGGATTTCTTGCTAAGAACTATGGGATGAACACTCTAAGAATAATCTTCAAATATGGTGTTCTTCGGCGGAGATTTTCTTTGTAGTTTTTTGCTTTTGCGATGTCTCCGTGTTTGTTCTTAGTCGTCCCCTCTCGTATATCTTCAATTTTGAAGATCGATCCCATTTTGTAGACCTCGAAATCAAAGAGCCGTTGGAGAGCAATTTGAATTTCGGGCTATATTAGGTAGGTTGTAGGATATGATTGTGACGTGCTTTGAATATCGGCGTGGCCGTAGGCATGATTAGCGTCGTTTATGTCCGCAGCGTCGAATCCCGTATTGTCAGCTCTTTTGGTGCACATGTCGGCTTTCTCTCGCCCATGAGGCGGCACTTGATAATTTGTCCGTTAGGCGATTGATATTCCTTTTGTAGAAGATTCGTCTTATGCGGTGTATCATTTTGATTGACTCGGTGTGGTGATTTGATCGGATAAGCGGTCGGACTACCTTATAGAGTCTTCGATGCAGATTGTCTTAGCTCAATATGCAGACTCGGCTGATATAGGTCTTCTGGTAGTCTTCTGATCTTCAGGTGACTCTGAGCCTCAGTGTATTCAATCATACTGAGTCTTCAGGTTTGTTACTTAGTCTTCAGGTTTATCCGAGTCTTGAGTTCATCCGAGTTTTCGAGTTCATCCGAGTTTTCGAGTTCATCCGAGTCTTGAGTTTATCCGAGTCTTGAGTTCATCCGAGTCTTGAGTTCATCCGAGTCTTGATGTCTTCTGTCTTCACCGATCTTCGATTTGTTCTTAGCCTTCCGATCATCGACCTTATCCGGGTCATCGATATTTCGACTGACCTATACATATTGAGTTCCCCCTCAATATGTGACCTATCTTTACATCGACTATCTATACATTTCAATTTGGTCATCTTAATCGATTCTAAGTCATCGGTCATTTTAACAGTCCGATTGGTCTATTACAACTTTGTTTTGGAACTTCCATCAAAACTTAAATACAAATTTCCCAACAATTTCTCCCTTTTTGATGGAACCAAAGCACTTAATCAGAAAAACAGATACCACGAATAGAAATGCAGATAATGAAATGCAGTACATATTTCAGAAGACAATGAGATGTTGTCTTAGAATCAGGGAGATGGAATATTTCATTCAGATAGGTGTGTGCGTTATAGAATACGTGAAAAACGTACCTATCATCTGATTCCATGTTGTCTTCCTCAGGTGTACTTGAACATTTGCAGCTCTTTGGGGATGCCAAACATCTTGTACATCCTTTGCATTAGTTTGTCCAGATCTTCTCTTCTATGGATCCCTCATTTTCAGCAAATCCATAGTAGGCATTTTTTAATTTTTTACAAAGATCTAGCTTTTTTGTGCGGGCCGCAAATGTGGAAGGAGTAGTTCAAATGGTGGAGCTTCTGGTATTAGTGACATGATTTTCCCTTCTTTCATCACCGTCTGGTAGAAGTCTGGGTACATCGTTTTTAACCAGTTCGGGAATTCATCATCATTTTCTGTCTGATCTTGATGGATCGGAATCTTCTCCAGGATTTATACGTCACATAACCATTCTCCTACGATCGATCCCATGCGAAGGCAGATCTGGCCGTCTGTGAAGATGTCTTTAACAGTCTTTGAAAGGCATTCTTCTCCCATGCAATCTCCTCTCTCCTGCTGCGACTTCGTTCTTCATCTTCGCCCGGATGTAGCGATGTTGATCCCTTAGCCTCTGCTAAACCGCTTTTTGATGGCGACCTCTCTAATTCTTCTTGTCTTGTTTGCTCTTGAACTTGTTCAGAGTCATCGCTTTTTGGTAGAGAATAGTTGGCCTTGTCTACGATCTTCCTTGATTCATTCATCATCTTGCCTTTGCTTTTCTTTCTCCTCGCCGAGTCCGCTTTCGAGATTCTTCTTGTAAATCTTCTTGACTAATTTCTTAGCGAGTTCAAGGCTCTTGGCACGATCATCGATTTCCATTCTTTTTACAGACGAGCGAAGAAAAGTCTTCAATCTTGTCGACTATGGCAATAACCTACGAAAAGAGCAATTTTACGCTTTCGATGATCTCTTTGCAATGTTGCTCCACGGTTTTTTTACTTGAAAGCGAGATCAATAGATGAAGTGGTGACAAGTCGAGATCTGATGGTTTACGGTAGAGATGTAATTGTTACCAAGCGTATTCTGCTTTTTTCTTTCTTCTCTTTATTCTCTTGTCCTTCCCCCTTTTTGGTTTCATCAAAGAGGTTGGATATCCTGCGGTTCAGGGCATTGAATTGTCGTGTGATCTCCTCTCTGAGTTCCTCGACAACAAGAGGAGTGATCTGAACGGTGGCAGAAGGTACATGTTTCAAGAAGCGTCGAGCAACAACCGATATCTGTCTTGCTCGTTCGTGGAATCTACAAAGTGTTTCCAACCCATATCCGTGTGGTTGTCGTTTTTCTCAAGGATGCCCAGACATTCTCCAATAGTACCTGTGTCTGATTGAGCATATCTGTCTGAACTTTGAGTTTGTCAAACTGGAGATTGAGCTTCTCGGCAAGAGGATTAACTAGTTGCATAACTTCAGAGAGGATGGCATTGTACATCCCAACTGTGTGACTTCTTTCTCTGTCAACTAGTTTTGCTTGCTCTTCTGCAAATCGCTTCATCAGATCTGCTGTGAGCACTGCGAATTTGTCTTCAATAGCAGTCTTGGTCCCATCCTGAATCTTCTCAGTATAAAGATCTAGGGTATCAGAGCTCATCGTAGAATGATGTGGGTCGGATGTTGAAGCCTTGCTAAGTCGGGTCTCATCTGCAGCACCAATTCTTGGTTCATCGGCAGCTCCCTCATGATCTGTAGGAGGTTGAACGGTTTTCTCCCTGTTATCAGCAATTCTGAACCTTTCGTGAATCAACCATCTGATATTATCATCAGATGCCAATTCAACAGCACTTTCAATCCCAGTAGTGTTTAAGCATTTCATCTCCAAGTCTACAAAGAAATCTGATCCAGAGATGTCATGAGAATCAGAAATTCTTCAATGCTTTTCGATCGATATCCTCCGAACACAATCTCTTCTATTTGTTCTTTGGATGCGGGATGTTGATCGATTCGGGGCATAGATCCGGCCAGATACTCCTTGATCTGTTGCTTCATTATCCTTATGATGGGGCTTTACAAAGCAATTGAAGCAACCGCGGTTACGGTATTGAAGGGATTATGAGAGATGGACACTCGCTTGGCAGATCTCTCAGGTGCTTGTGACTTGTTTGGAGATTGGGATATTTGTGGTTCGTTTTCAGCGTTTTGAGGGTGTTCAGTGTCCTGAACAGGTTCATTGATTGGTGGTGTGGGAGATCTGGGTGATCTGATAGGTGAGGGTGTGGGTGAGAAGGTTTTGTGAGGAGAGGTTGGTGGTGATTTGGAAGTGGGCGTTGCGATCTTGCTCTCTGCGGAAGATCGTGGTGAGAAGCGAGAATCGGATGGTGATTCTTCCTCCAGTTGCTCCACTTACGTCCGCCGACCGATTTCTCTCCTTCTACTGCGATCATCTGCTCTTCCCCGCCTGCGGTAGTGGGCTCGGGCGGGTGATATCTCTCTTACGATTCCACTTGCATCAGATCTTTCGTTCTGCTAACTTGCTGGGCAGAACTTGGAGCAGTCTTCAGATGAGATGTGACTCTCTTCTTACGTTTCCGCTGAGCATCTGGTTTCTTGGCCAGATCCTTCCTCTTCATCCTCTTTTTTGGAATAGCCTTTCCCTGCACTTCAGAAGATGCAGTTGCCTTTTCTTTTCCCTTCTTTTCTCCCTTGGGTTTGGGCACATAAGGAGTTGGATCTTCATCAGATTGTCCAGGTAGGGACTCATCCTTGCCCAATATGGCCTTGTACTTTGCTTGATATATCTTTGCTCCATTCTCATTCCATTCATAGTTCTGTGGCAGCTTATCTGACAGAATGATTGAGATTTTGTGGATGAAGGAGCACTTGGAAGATAAGCACACTACATTGCTCTGGGTCAGTTCGAACTTCCCGGAGTCTTTCCTCAGTCGTGCCTTGACCATACCCAACCAATCTATATCTGAAGCCTTCTTTATTATTGCAGCCATGACACTGATCTTATAGGAAGTGATAGCATCAAGACTGTAAGTTGAGCACATGATCACCTTTTGAACTATCTCAAGGAGAAGGCGATATTTCCTCTTCAGATAGGAGGCTTTGACGTTCGTCGTGTTCTCCTTATTTGCTGGTCTCAATAACTCGGCTACAAGAAATTCTTTTTCTCCTACATCAGTCGTGTAGGTCTCTGGATTGATGCTTCCACGAGTTAGGCCGAATATCCTCTGGAGATCGTCATTCGACACTCGCACTTCCAGTCCTCCAACGGAGGAAATCAGGTCAACATCAATGTCTTCATCCCTCTGTAGATTGTATAAAAATTCAAGGGCTCCATGGGTGTGGACGATGTTCTGATGTGTAGAGCAATATCGTTCTAGCCCATACGCTCGCAAGCACTCCAGAATTTCCAGCGATTCAGGATCTGAGGTGATGGTGAATACTACATACTTCTCATCAATGATGTCTTTCTTCATCGATGAAAAGTTGCAGAACTTTTTCCGTTGGCTCGGTCGTGGAACAAGATATGCCATTTATGTACGATATGCAAATTGATGTTTAGTTTGAGTAAAATATTTCAATAAATTCAGTCAAACCAGTAATCTTAGCATCAATTTAGCAAGTAAGCGTATAGATCTTATAAAAACTACAGAAACATATCATCACGACTTGTAAACCTAGGTACCAGAGTGAATTGAAATTATGCAATATTTAAACGATAAATTACCAGAAATTGATTCGATGATTTGAGAAATCGTAAAATTGGAATCAATTGATTTCAAAAGTAATTCTCTGAAGATTTTGAAAGTTTTGATCTTTAAAGAGCTTTGAGAAGACGAAGTATTGGAAAGAAGTTTTCTGAGAAAGATTTGGATTTTATAGAATACGAGGGAAAACCTTTTTGCACAACTTTCCAAAGTACTCAAGTATCCGTGTTTTGAAATCAGTGGCTGAGATTAGTCGGCCAAAAAGTATTTTGATCGCACGGTTGAGAAAAGTAGTCTTCTCGTATTTCGGACTCGAAAATTCGCAATAAAACGCATAAAAATTGCATTCCCAAGTCCGCATTAAAAGTTTTGCAGAGCATGCGTCATAAAGTGAAAACAGAGTAAAATCAATTTATTTAAATAACGCATATAAGATATTCAGAAAGGGATAAACAAGAGAACGTATCTGACTGATTGATATTGTAATCAACCAGTTACCACTGTGATCTGATCTGGTGCTTGTTGACCTTACTGATGGTAGCCTTAAGCATTTCCCAACAATATCTTACTTATCTGATCAGATTCTTGCTTGAAACACTTCGTCACTTATCCGATCCACTTATCGATATTTCATCATCGATGCACTTATCTGATTCACTTCATCCTTCAATCTTTATCTATTCAGCCCGCATTTACTATGCACTTAAGTCAAACTCCCGCCAAAGCATTTGCTTTGGGGAGTCAAAAAGTCACCTCGATTCCCAAATCGGCGCGATTTGACATTCCGTAATAATGGCATAGATACGTTGTGATTACTCACACCGTCAACTCATCCAACCATTAACCGCGTGTCCCTTACGCGTTGTCGATGCAAATTTCTCTTAAGGTCTTCTGAGAAAATAAATTTGCATTTGTACCCCTAATTTCCTTCTATAAATTAACCTGGGGTGTTAGGCAAAACAACACAACATAAACCATTCATCTTCTTTAGCATATACTTCATGCCTTTCCGATGAGTTCCTTATTTTTAAATTGAAACTTTAGGTGAAAAACGTAACCCTTTTCCAATGAATTGACTTCTCAAATCAACCATGTGTGTTCCTTTCACTTTGCTTTTCGTTGTCATCTAAGATTACACATACGATCAATGCTAAGCTTCTTTACCACCGGAGTGGGCCGGATCTGCTAAAAAGCAAATGAGAAAGGCACTTCTCCTAACCATATGCACCTTGTGCTTATCGAGATGCCGGAATTAGCATCAACAGATTTCGATGCGAAAACAAAATATGAGTTTGGTATGTGGTGCGCATCGGTCAAACGGTGATCTTCATATATCAAACTCAATTTTTGCATGCGACACTAGTGTCTGTTTGGTCCTTGTGACCAAACCTGTGGCACTGTGTCCCATTTAACAGCTGGAGAGCCCATTGATTTTAGCTCTTGGGGCTCCTGGCACAGAAATCCTTCAAGGCCCGCTCTCGCTCCTCACTTCGAAGCTCTAAGAGTGGCTTTCAGGATTCTAGAAGCTTCTCTGCGCCCCCTGGGTCGGAGAAAAATGAGAGCATCAGCTCTTAAAATCTCTCTCTCTCCTTCCCTGCCTTGGGTTGTCTTAGGGCTTATGGTTTATGGTTTATGTAGCGACCTCCGGGTCTTCTTGTACTTGTAGCTTGTAATACCACTTGAAGATAGCTTGTAGGAAGCTTGTGATATCATTTGTAACTTGTAAATCTGACCTCCGGGTCCTTATCAATGAAAAATTTTGTTATTTCATTGTTGTGTTGCTTCTTCGGACTTATGTGATCTGTAGCTTTCAACTTGTATGACTTGCTTGTTTACTGCAGCTTTAATCGACTTATAAAGTAATCTTCCAATCGATCGGTTCTTTGTCGATATATCTTGAACTGATCTGCTCCTTATCGAACGGATCGGCTACTTGTCGACTTTTTCGATCCGCTCCTTATCCGAACCCGGATCGGCTCCTCGTGCAGTAAATCGATCGGTTGAGATTCCTAACTCAATCGATTCCTCTTAACTGGTTAGTCTTTTAACCAAGCGGTTACGGAGATCGATCCACCAACCATTTCGGTGCACTTTCTCCGAGATCCGAAGCCCTAGCTCGTTGCATAATTCTTCGAATCGATCTCGGCTAGCGGCTTAGTTAAAATCTTGACTTTTACGCTTGTCAAGTATGGATCTTTTCCATTCTAATATTCTTCTTTTCAACGTGATCTCTGATAACCAACAAAACAGGCCTTCAAAGTAGCCCACTTGAGCATGCCTCACCGGGCAATTTGCAGTGTTGATTGCAATGAATTCATTGTAACCAACTATCCAATTGTGTTATTGACTCCAAAGCTAGTCCCCAAGCTTCTACATATTTGCAACTAGAGCCGTGCACATGTCATGCACACAAATATCCAAATTTGATGCTACATATCTCACATTAGCAATTTAATTTGAAAAAAAAAAAGAACTCATAAATTCAAGTATTTTTTTAATAATTGATGCATCATATGATAAACAACAATACTTTGTATATTAGACCATAAATTTATAAAATAGAAATTACGTGAATAGTTGGTTCACGGTCCACGAAAAGACATACTTTTACAATTATGTTTTCATGACAATTCATATTCTCGAATAGAATTTTTTTTCTTATATATTTAACTGTTTAATCATTTAATCGGCTTCACAAAATAAAATTCAAAGATAAAAAAATATATTAACCCGTTATAGCAGGTCAAAAAAATAAAAATAGTCAATCTCTTAAGGGGTTTTATTTCAAGGACAATATTTACAAGTTTGGAAATATAGAACAATACGTTTTAAAATCCTGTAAATGTAGGACAATCGAGCCCGATCATATGCCCAAATCTCACGTAATATTTTAGCCCGATTTGAACTTATTCGGGCTCGATTGTCCTACATTTATAAATTTTAAAATATATTGTTCTATATTAACATAATTTAGTGTTGGGTTATGGAGCCTGATCGACTGCTTCACGTCCCAGCTTCTCGGTTTAGCAGACTCGACCGGGATGAGCTTTTAGGGTTTTGGCCCAGTTGCGCCTATTAATTCCAATCAGATTCGTTGTAATTGTTATCACCGAAAATTAGTAAATCTCCTGGCTTGGTAGTGCCTCCAGATGTAGTCATTCCTGATGAACTGGGTAACCAAATCTGTGTTATTTAATTTTGTGTTCACTTAATTTCTCCATAATTGCAGTTTAAATTCTAACATTTAGAATGTATTGTCCTACATTTTTTAATTCGTAAAATTATCATCTTAAAATACAATCCCCCAAATTACTGTCCTAAAATAACATTTTTCCAAAAATATAGCTTAGCCAGTTTCCTTACTTTTTATTCCAATACAACTTCACTCTCCCAAATTCGATCAGAAGACTCGAAGACATCAAAATCAAAAGACCAGCGGAAGACCTATCTCTTGAAGACATCAGAAGAGTCACAAGTTGTGCTAAGACAACTTGAACCAGAAGACTCACAAGGTAGACTGGTCAGTTGGATCAGAACAGCTCATGTCAGAAGATCACGAAGAATATATCCAAGGCATACAAGTCGATCAGACAAGAAGAATGTCAACCTAATTGGTTCAACAAGGCGCCGAATAAGTGTACTTGTTAGCCAATGAGAATGTGACACATATGTATGGAACTGACAGAGCAGGATATGGGGTATCAGGTTCAAATGGCTAGAAATGACAAGCTTGTACGAGAAAGGCATGGCCAACCCTGAGCACGTCAACTCATATCTGCAAACCTACCTTAAATAGACCAAAATTCGAATTGCTCTCCAACGGCTAGTTCGACTTCGAGATCTATAAATAAGGGATCACTCCTTTAGAGTGAAGACACGAAAATTATTCAAGCTTAAACCCTCAAGCCATTTCCTCAAGAACACAAGTGCTCAAGCAGATCTTCAAGCAAGTGTTCATCCCTTAGTTTCTTAGCAGAGATTTATCCTTTAGCTTTAGGCTACTTCAAAGATAGGATGAATTTCTAGTTGGAAACAAACAAAATCTTACCCAAATCAGTTGATAGGTTAAGTTTGTTAACAAGATCTCAAACTAGGGTTTCTAGTTTATTTTTGGGACCGTGAGTGAGAACTCTATAAATATATATTGTATTGTGTTGACTAACACAATAAACTAAGTCAGTTTGGCTAGTTAGTGCCCCTGTTGATAGGAAAGAGTGGACATAGGACAAGTTGGTTCGAACCACTATAAATCTTGTGTGGTTTACTGCTTTACATTTTGCACACAATTGTTCTTAAAATATCATGTATATCTTAAGTAAGATTAGTCTAGCATCAAGCTGCTGATCTGATCAGTCGGATCCCTTGTCTGCTGATCAATCATAAAATCTTAAGAAATTTTATTCTCATTTTTTTCCCTGTTTCTTATTTAATGAGGAGTTGGTCTCCCATGGACCAGATCTATACTATGAATTTAGATTATTTGACTTATTTTATTCATTTCTAACACATTTTTTTAAATTACTAAACTTGACTCATATTATATCATAGATAAAGATTAAATGTCATAAATTAAAAATAAAATTCATAACATGAACTACGTCCACACCCATTTTTGTCTTTAATAAATTGTTTTTTTCGTGGTATATAATTGGCCGAGTGGATCACTGACCATTATAAAGATATTTTCGTAAAGGTATTCTCATAATACTTTATTCTAATTTATTGAGATATTTATTTGTCAATTATTATCTTATAAATAAACAGAAGGAGCAGAGCATGGCGACAGGGACGGAGGGAAAGGAGTGGCCGTCATAGTATAAAATAAAAAATAATAATTTATAAAAAGTGATACTTTTTTTTTAATAACACGATATCCGACCAAAGACAGACTAATTCGAGAAATCAGAACTAACTGTTTACTAGCGGGGTCCCATACTTTAGTAATTCAGGGACCAGAACCAACCGTCCACTAGCAGGGTTCCACACTTTAGTTCTGATTGAACTGGTCTATCTTATAAATTGATCGCACATTAAAGTTCGAACATAAAACTTAAAAAAGAGCATACTTCTAAATCTCAAACCCACACCACTAGGCCAACCCTTGATGTTAAAAAAAAAAAGACATACTTCTAACTCTCATCTATTTCTATTTTAATAATTGTATATAATTTGTAAAGATATTTTTATATATGAACAATGAAACTATTATTCAATACTTAGAATTAAGATGAATTAAATTAAAATACGAAAAATTGAAAATGTTCAAATTCAAAACCATCACCACAGTATTTAATTTATAATAGGTCTTGTATGCATCAGGGGCACCGTGCACTCTATAGTATATTTCTAAAATATATATTGTTGCATTTAAATATATATAATTTGATTACACTAAAATATACTACAATTTATTTCACAAATACAGTTAACACAGTTTGATGTAAATAAATTACATATTTCAAAAATATATTATAAAATACACGGTGCACGAATATACTGGAGACCAATCTTTAGTTTATGAGGCACTCTTGCGTAAGATCGTCTCACGGTGGGACGAAGTGTAATTTGGGCATTGATATTTTAACACTTTGAAAGAAGGTTGAATGTTAATTGTAATAAATTGTATTCCCTCTCATGCATGAGACCGTCTCATACGAGTTTTTGTCTTAGTTTATTATGATCCTGTGAATCATAGTTATCCACATTCTTATGAAAACAATTTGAAATCCAATTTCATAATATTGAATAAAATTCATATTTAGATTTTTAGTGGGCCCTGAAATACTATTTATGGATCCATCACAGCACGCGGCGATGACGTTCATTTGCTTTCAAAAAGTTTGAAGCCCACCATTTTGTCTTTCTTTGTGTCACGTACGATTTGAAGGATGTGCCATATCACAACAATAATGTAGATTTTTTTATTTCGTTTTGGAAATTATAGTGAATGTGATACAACATGATTTATGACTTTGATATTAATTTTACAACTCTCGGGTCCTGAAAAAGAAAGCATGAAAATTTTGTTGTGACCGCCTCACAGATTCTGTCCATTGAGAAAGTCATATTTTGAAGATCAAAAGTGATATGTACTCAATGTTTTCTTATAAATATTATGTTTTTATGTTTTTCCTTTTAAAGTATTAAAATATTTAGATTTTTTTTTTATGAGACTATCCCCCCACAAATTTTTTGGTCAAGAATCATGTTTTCGTGTCTATAAATAATTGTTACTATTAATTTGATGTTATAGATTAGGTTAGATCTTGCATACACCAGACGCAACGTGCACACTATGTGAAACATGTAGCACGTTTCAGTATAAACAACTTGTGTATTTTGTATAACAAGTTGGATGTTTTAAAAATGTACTATGGAGACCTGGTGGTGTATAGGAGACCGACTTTATAAATTAGTCTTCACATGCTTTCTTATGATTAAAACAAGTCCTCATTGACACAATGTTTTGCAATTGCTACATTAATTACAAGATCTTTTTTATTGTTCAAAATCATGTAATTTATGTAGGGATTGTGATCAGAAAATGAAATTAGCAAAGTATTTTCTTTTTTTGAGCGCAGCAAAGTTTTTCTTTCTCACCCACAAATATATGAGGTTGTCATAATAGAAAAGTGAGTTGACTAAAAAAATAAATTGAACCAAGGGATAAGTGATCAAGCATGCATTGAGCACTGCATTAGTATGGTTTAATAATTATCTGTTTATTTGGATAAATCAAAGCAAAGATTGTAAAGTTCTAATATAAAACAAATAAGAAAAGAGCACACGCCTAGATTGGGGTCAAGGGGAAATGAGTTCGATTTTTGGTGATAATTAAATTGCAAAAAGTCAAGTTCATTTATTAATAGAGTGGTAAGTACCATCACTTAATTATAAATGTAGATATTTTTCTTTTGGGACCTTCTTTTTTTTTTTTTTTTGAAAACGAAGTGTTTTTTCATTTATTAATAGAGTGTATTAATCTGTGTGATGTATTTAGTAAAAGCGGTGGTGCGAGTAACCTGAACCGATCTGAAAATAATGGCTTTAAATAGATGCCATTTGGGCCTTCAATGGAAAGAAAATGGCCCAGGTTATTAACACCCCCTCTTTTATGAATACACCACCTAAATGAGTGTACCTCCTAAAAAATTAATACACCATCAATAAATTTCTTGAACTGCAATTCTCCTTCTTAATCCTTTTATTTAATCTGCAATTTAAAAAATCAAAGCATACATCCTCACAGAAAGAAACTATGTTCTCGTCTCCTAACCTACCTAAGCCTCCAGTAGCTATCTGATGGATATGAGATCGCGATGAAGATCTTAATTTATTATAATCACGATTTGATTAGAAAATTAGTCATTAATGTAATTTATTAGCATTTATTATATTTTCGTAATTAGTGTTAGGGTTTTATTATTTATACTCGTCATTTGTAATATTTTTATTCAGTTGTTTATGAAATTAAATTATTGTTGAGAGTGTTTTCTCTTCTTTTCCTCATTGACGGTATTCAAATGGGAATGAACGGAGATTGAAAAGGTTGTTCATTGTTTTCACGCTTCTCACTGCATCACTATCGCCTCACCCACTATAAAAATCTACTCACGTCCTTCCACCCACACAGTGACAAGAGGTTAGATTTTAAATTTTTATTGTTAAAAAGTTTAGGGTATTAAAAAAAAATTATGTCTTAATATTTGATTTATGGGACAAAAATTTATGAGTTTTTGCTTAAAACAAACGAATTCACTTCAAATATCTATTAATTGAACAAAATTTTCAATTTAAAAAATTCAGAATTGGTTTACCAAATTTTTATCGATTTTCGAATCTTTTTTCCGAAAACTCCATGTTTTTTCGGAAAAGATTATCGAAATTGTCAAAAAAATTAAGAAAAAAAACATTCAAAAAATATATTTTCAAAAAAACTGAGAGTTTTCGGAATAAAATTTTGAAAAAGATACCAATTTTCGAAAAATCTTTTCGAAATATACTTAAAATTTCATGCCTTGTTGTCTGAAAAGCCTCTCAATCTTTTTTGGCCTAAACCACACCCAGTTCAGGAATTGCCATATCCACACCACTGCAATAGTGATCACTGGAATTACCACAAATTGCAACATTTTTATTTATTTTGTTTGGTTGATAATCATATTTCTCTACACCCCTCTTATTTATAGGGAAAAAGGTAGGACACACATATTCTAATCATGATAATATATCTTTACTTATTATTATTGTTATAGCGAGACTTCTTGTAAGAAAAAATTATAATATTATTTATTTCATGTTTTATACTCCCTCCATCCCGGGATAACGTGCACTCCTATCTAGAGATGCTAAAAAAAAATCGGAACCGACGGTTCCGCGGTTCCGATTTTGGCACCGAATGAAAACTGTAAAACACACGATTCGGTTACGGTTCTAGCAAACTTAAAATCGGGAACCGCCGGTTCTTCTCCGAAACCGCCAGTTCGAACCGGAACCGCCGGTTCCACGGTTCGGACTGGGACATTCGAGAAGCATTTAAAAAAAATTCACCCAGATAAAGTTGGAATTGATTCAAGCCAAGCACAATTTCGTGGATTTACGTCAACCGGTGGTGGTGGTGGAGTTCAAGGCGAGGTAAGTAACCCCACTTCTCTATTTACACATCAAATAAAATATAAAAAATTGTTAGCTAAATTTGTGTGCACACAACACCTTCCTTTTCAATTTGCCGATAATCCCTGTTGGAATGACTTTGTCCAACTTGATCTTCAACCCGCGGCAAAAAAAGTTTCACGTCATACTACTACTTGTGATGTTGCTAAAGTTGTTTATGAGGATAAATATGCTTTGATTAATATATTTGCCAATTTAAATGTTAAAGTTTGAATATGTTCGGATATTTGGAGTGATAATTTTCAAAAGCACAATTATATAGGAGTTACTTGGATTGATGATTCATGAACTCTTAACAAAAGATTGATTGCTTATAGAAATTTTGATACGGAACACAATGTCGTTAATATTAGAGATAAATTGTATGATATTTTAAATGGGTATGCTCTTATTAGAAAAAATATTTCTATTGGTTTTGATAATGCTACTGAAATACGGCTACTATTGAAGATCTTACAAATATTTATCAACCATGTCTTGGTGGAAATTTTTTTCATGTTAGATATGTGTGTCATATTTTAAATTTATGTGTTCAAGATGGTTTAGATGCTTTGAAATAACAAGTTGGTCCTATTAGATCCGCTATTTATTATATGTCGAGACGTTCAAACTTGATGAAAAAATGAAAACTTTTTGTAGAATATACAATATGCGTCCAAAAAAAATTTCTCTTGATATGTCAACTCGTTGAAATTCCATGTATAAATTGTTAAAGGAGTATACAGATGTTTTATGTACATTTTTTCTCAAGAAAAGCGTGGTTTTCGTTTATATCCTCAATATTGGGATTCATCCACTTTTTGTGTAAAATTTTGGGAATTTTTAATGATTCCACAAAAAGTCTTTATCAGTGTTTATTATCCTACTAGTAATATAGCACTTGATTATTGTATTAAAGTTGCTCATTTGTTAAATAAAAATATTATAAATCCTTTATTAAGTGGTGCTACTTTCTCTATGATGCGAAAAAGGAAAAAATATTTTACGCATATTCCCGATCTATTCTTGATTGCTAAAATATTTGATCTTAGAGTAAGATTGGATGGATTAATATTATTATTAGATACGTATTATAATTATTTATTTCCTAATGCGTATATGGTCATGGATGATGATGATGTATATCCTAAAGAGGAAGAGATTGGTAATAAGATTAAAGTTATTTTTTTTTAATGTCTTTATTTAGAGAATATAGTGGTCTCAATTATGAATCTAATGTTGGTGGTGACTCTTCATCTATGACAAGTCAATATGAAATTGACATTATATTATCGGGTTTTTATGATGAGCATTTTCAAAAACGTCCAAGGTCTATTTCTAACCCTTATTAACTTGATCATTATTTAACCTCTTCATTTGTTCGGACTGATGGAGACAACAATAGTTTTAATATACTAAAGTGGTGGTCGAGGATGAAAAATACCTATCTGATATTGTCAATGCTAGCAAGGAAATTTTTTGCATCTCCCACCTCAACCGTTGCCATTGAACAAGCTTTTAGTTTGGGAGGTTATGCTTTGGATGTAACGGAATCGAATATGACCGTTGAAAACGTGGAGAACCAATGCTTGCTTGATGATTGGGTAAGAGCCGAAAAGAGAGCTCAAGAATTAATTGATAATGATGATCAAGATAGCTCCGATGAAACTACCACCGAAACTGATGCATGAAGTTGAAGATTGAAGAATCGAATCGATCCAAATCAACGAGATAAGTTTGAGGCAAGAGAACTACGTGGATTGATTCCTATTTGGATACGTAGACAACTTAATTTTAAGTTTCAAACTTAGAATTTCTAAGTTTATTTCTTAAATTTAAGCTCAAGCCCAATCTCTAATTTCTTTAAACCCCCCCTCCCCCCCACCCCCCAAAAAAAATAAATATATATTTTGTTTAAAATTTTAAGTTGTAATTACTAATTTTGAATAGTTCATTTTGTAAATTTGTAATAGTTCAATTAATTTGTAATAGTATATTACTAGCTTATTTTAAGTTTGAATTACTAATTTGTAATAGTTCAATTATTAATTTGTAATAGTTCAGTTATTAATGTAATCTTCAATTTAAATTTTCATATTAACAATATTACAATAAATAAATTTGTCCATCTACATTACTTTAAATTTTAAATCCAAAAACTAAGAAATACAAGAAAAAAATAAAAAAATAAAAAATAAAACCGGCGGAACCGTGGTTCAGAACCGGAACCGCTGTTTCGGGAACCGAACTAAAACTGCCTTGGCCACGGTTCAGTTCCAGTTCCGCCTTCCGAAATTTTGGAACCGGCGGTTCGAAACTGGAACCGGAATCAACGGTTCTGGAACCGTGAGCACCTCTACCCCTATCTGGGCACAGAAACTAAGAAAACTTGTTTTATTGGTATTATTTAAATCAATTATAATGATATTGTGAGAGTGTAAGTTTTGAGTGTTTTGTCATTTTAGGAAATGTGCACATTATTGCGGGACGGACCAAAAATGAAATTGTGCACGTTATTGCGGGACGGAGGGAGTATATATGTGATGCGTGAATTTTTTTTAAAATATAATGTTACTGTATCGAATTTGCACCTGCTTCCTGCGATGAGATTCGCGTCCGATTCACGAATTTGGTTGTCACCTGGTGCTTGAAAGTTGTGTGTCTAGCTAGATGATTAGGCATGGTCATGTTATTAAGCGGTAGATGTTTTATTTCAATTGAATTTTTCTAATGTAATTTAAATTGACAATGTGACACTTATTTTATATTGAAATCCCTTTTATGTGAAATGTTGCATTTCATCTAAAAGTCCAAACTTTTATATAGTTGTGAAATTAATTTGTTTATATTATTTTTCTAACACTCTTCCTTACTTGTGAGCTGATTTTTTACTCCAACCTAGGTAAGGCTTATTAAATGGAAGCATTTAAATCATGGAAGAATTTTATCTCATCTAACAATCAAAATTTTTAGAGACACTCGAATTAATTCGTTTGTATTTGTAGGTCCCGAACGGGTTTTGTGAGGGCAGAAGTCTAGAGGGGATGGGTGAATAGACTTCTGAAAACTTTTCGTGCGGATCAGGTGTGATTTGCAGATTGCCTGATCAGAGTGCTAGTGAGTCAGTTTAGACTGATGTTCAATCTTACTGAGTGCCTGGAGGCAGATCAGTTTGATATCTGTCAGTTTAACTGAGAGTGCGGAAGCTTGTAAGTACCCGTGTGAAAAACCAGTTTATCAATTCAGATTCTTAAGTCAGTTTTCAACCGGCTAACTAAGGTGTCAACCTGATTAGATCAGTTGCTTGGTGCAGACTGAGCTTAACTTAGAATATGTATGCAGTTTTAAACTCAGTTGTGTGAATAGTGTAAAGCAATAAAGAAAGCAAGATTTTATAGTGGTTCAGACGAAACCCGTCTTACGTCCACTCTTCCCTTAACACAGGGGCACCAACTTAACCAACTTAACCAACTGGACTTAGTTTTATGTGTTAGTCCAACACCCAACAGATGTTTATTGAGTTCACACTCAACCGAACCAGAAATCAGAAACTAGAATCCCTAGTCTGAAATCTTGCGGTAACAAACTTAACCAACTTTGAGTTTGGGTAAAGGTTTGTTGTGGTTCCAACTGGAAATCTATCCAAGTGTTTATGTAGTCAAATGCTAGTGGATAGGATTTCTTGCTAAGAACTATGGGATGAACACTCTAAGAATAATCTTCAAATATGGTGTTCTTCGAGCGGAGATTTTGCTGTAGTTTTTGCTTCTTTTGCGATGTCTCCGTGTTTGTTCTTAGTCGTCCCCTCTCGTATATCTTCAATTTTGAAGATCGATCCCATTTTATAGACCTCGAAATCAAAGAGCTGTTGGAGAGAAATTTGAATTTCAGGCTATATTAGGTAGGCTGTAGGATATGATTGTGACGTGCTCCGAATATCGGCGTGGTCGTAGGCATGATTAGCGCCGTTTATGTCCGCAGCGTCGATTCCCGTATTGTCAGCTCTTTTTGTGCACGTGTCGCTTTCTCCTTAGCCCAGCCATGCGCATGGCACTTGATAATTTGTCCGTTAGGCGATTGATATTCCTTTTGTAGAAGATTCGTCTTTGTCGGTGTATCATTTTTATTGGCGCTTGGTGTGGTGATTTGATCGGATAAGCGGTCGATCTACCTTATAGAGTCTTCGATGCAGATTGTCTTAGCTCAATATGCGAGACTCGGGTGATATAGGTTTTCGGTCTTGGTAGTCTTCGATCTTGGTGACTCTCGAGCCTCGGTGTATTGATCATCTTGAGTCTTGAGTTTTATTCTTGAGTTTTCAGGTTTATCTGAGTCTTCAGGTTCATCTGAGTTTTCAGGTTCATCTGAGTCTTCAGGTTTATCTGAGTCTTGAGTTCATCCGAGTCTTGAGTTCATCTAAGTCTTGATGTCTTCTGTCTTCACCGATCTTCCGGCTTCTTTTCTTACGATTTGTTCTTAGCCATACGATCATCGACCTTATCTGGGTCATCCGATACTTCGACGACCTATACATATTGAGTTCCCTCAATATGTGACCTATCTTTTACATCACCTATCTATACATTTCAAATTTGGTCATCTTAATCGATTCTAAGTCATTAGTCACCTAATGTGTCCGTTGGTCCTATTGAACTTTGTTTTGGAACTTCCATCAAAACTTAAATACAAATTTCCCAACAATTTCCTCCTTTTTGATGGAACCAAAACACTTAATCAGAAAAACAGATACCACGAATAGAAATGCAGATAATGAAATGCAGTACATATTTCAGAAGACAATGAGATGTTGTCTTAGAATCAGGGAGATGGAATATTTCATTCAGATAGGTGTGTGCGTTATAGAATACGTGAAAAACGTACCTATCATCTGATTCCAAGTTGTCTTCCTCAGGTGTACTTGAACATTTGCAGCTCTTTGGGGATGCCAAACATCTTGTACATCCTTTGCATTAGTTTGTCCAGATCTTCTCTTCTATGGATCCCTCATTTTTCAGCAAATCCATAGTAGGCATTTTTGAATTTTACAGCATCTAGCTTTTTGTCTGGACACAAAGGTGGAAGGAGTAGTTCAAAGGGTGGAGCTTCTGGTATTAGTGACATGATTTTCCCTTCTTTCATCACCGTCTGGCAGAAGTCTGGATACATCGTTTTTAACCAGTTCCGGAATTCATCTTCATTTTCTGTCTGATCTTGATGAATCGGAATCTTCTCCAGGATGTATACGTCACATAACCATTCTCCTCTGATCTGATCCCATTCGGAAGCGAGATCTGGCCGTCTGTGAAGGATGTCTTTAACGAGTCTTTGGAAGGGCATTCTTCTCCCAAGCAATCTCCTCATTGCTGAAACCGTTCTTCCTCTTGGCCGGATGTAGCGATGTTGATCCTTAGCCTCTGCTAACTTACGCTTTTTGATGGCGGTCTCTACAATTCTCTGTCTTGTTTGCTCTTGAACTTGTTGAGAGTCATCCGCTTTGGTAGAGAATAGTTGGCCTTGTCTCACGATCTTCCATGATTCTTTCATCATCTTGCCGTTGCCTTCCTTTCTCCTCAGAGTCTGCTCAGATTCTTCTTGTTCGTCTTCTTCAGCTAATTTCTTAGTGAGTTCAAGGCTCTTGGCCTGATCATCAGTTTCCATTCTTTTCTGTACGAACGAAGAAAAGTCTTCAATCTTGTCGACTCTGGCAATAACCTCTGAAAAGAGCAATTTTTACCTTTCGGTGATCTCTTTGCTATGTTGCTCCACAGTTTCTTTTACTTCAGCAACGAGATCAATAGATGAAGTGGCTGGCAAGTCAGATACAGTGGTTTCTGGTATAGATGTAATTGTTACCAACTATGTCTATTTTTCTTTCTTCTCTTTATTCTCTTGTCCTTCCCCCTTTTTGGTTTCATCAAAGAGGTTGGACATCCTGCGATTCAGGGCATTGAATTGCCGTGTGATCTCCTCTCTGAGTTCCTCGACAACAAGAGGAGTGATCTGAACGGTGGTAGAAGGTGCAGGTTTCAAGAAGCGTCTGAGAGCAACTTCAATATCCTGTCTTGCTCGTTCTGTGGAATCTACAAAGTGTTTCCAACCCATAACCATGTGGTTTTCAGTTTTCTCCAAGGATGCCCAGACATTCTCCAATAGTACCTGTGTCTGATTGAGCATATCTGTCTGAACTTTGAGTTTGTCAGACTGGAGATTGAGCTTCTCGGCAAGAGGATTAACTAGTTGCATAACTTCAGAGAGGATGGCATTGTGCATCCCAACTATCTGACTTATTTCTCTGTCAACTAGTTTTGCTTGCTCTTCTGCAAATCGCTTCATCAGATCTGCTTTGTGGATTTCTGCGAATTTGTCTTCAATATAGATCTTGATCCCATCCTGAATCTTCTCAGTATAAAGATCTAGGGTATCAGAGCTCATCGTTGCAATCTGGTCAAATGTTGAAGCCTTGCCAAGTCGGGTCTCATCTGCAGCACCCATTCTTGGTTCATCGGTAGCTCCCTCATGATATGTAGGAGGTTGAACGGTTTCCTCCCTGTTATCAGCAATTCCGAACCTTTCGTGAATCAACCATCTGATATCATCATCAAATGTCAATTCAACAACACTTTCAATCCCAGCAGTGTTTAAGCATTTCATCTCCAAGTCTACAAAGAAATCTGATCCCAGAGATGTCATGAGAATCAGAAATTCTTCAATGCTTTTCACCGATATCCCTCCCAGAACACAATCTCTTCTATTTTTCTTTGGATGCGGGATGTTGATCCAATTCGGGGCATAGATCCGGCGAGATACTCCTTGATTTGTTGCTTCATTATCCTTATGATGGGGCTTTAAAAGCAATTGAAGCAAGCCGCGGTTACGGTATTGAAGGGATTATGAGAGATGGACACTCGCTTGGCAGATCTCTCAGGTGCTTGTGACTTGTTTGGAGATTGGGATATTTGTGGTTCATTTTCAGCGTTTTGAGGGTGTTCAGTGTCCTGAACAGGTTCATTGATTGGTGGTGTGGGAGATCTGGGTGATCTGATAGGTGAGGGTGTGGGTGAGAAGGTTTTGTGAGGAGAGGTTGGTGGTGATTTGGAAGTGGGCGTTGGCGATCTTGCTCTCTGGAAGATCGTGGTGAGAGGCAGAGAATCAGATGGTGATTCTTCGCCAGTTGCTCCACTTCGTCCTCGCCGATGATTTCTCCTTCTGCTGCGATCATCTGCTCTTCCCTTACTTCTCTGGTAGTGGGCTCAGAGCGGACTGCTATCTCCTCATCTGATTCCACTTGCATCAGATCTTTCGATCTGCTAACTTGCTGGGCAGAACTTTGAGCAGTCTTCAGAGGAGATGTGACTCTCTTCTGACATTTCCGCTGAGCATCTGGTTTCTTGGCCAGATCCTTCCTCTTCATCCTCTTTTCTGGAATGGCCGTTCCCTGCACTTCAGATGATGCAGTTATCTTATCTTTTCCCTTCTTTTCTCCCTTGGGTTTGGGCACATAAGGAGTTGGATCTTCATCAGATTGTCCAGGTAGGGACTCATCCTTGTCCAATATGGCCTTGTGCTTTGCTTGATATATCTTTGCTCCATTCTCATTCCATTCATAGTTTACGTGGCGGCTTATCGGATGAATGATTGAGATTTTGTGGATGAAGGAGCACTTGGAAGATAAGCACACTACATTGCTCTGGGTCAGTTCGAACTTCCCGGAGTCTTTCCTCAGTCGTGCCTTGACCATACCCAACCAATCTATATCTGAAGCCTTCTTTATTATTGCAGCCATGACATTGATCTTATAGGAAGTGACAGCATCAAGACTGTAAGTTAAGCACATGATCACCTTTTGAACTATCTCAATGAGAAGGCTATATTTCCTCTTCAGATAGGAGGCTTTGACGTTCGTCGTGTTCTCCTTGTTTGCTGGTCTCAATAACTCGGCTTCAAGAAATTCTTTTTCTCCTACATCAGTCGTGTAGGTCTCTGGATTGATGCTTCCACGAGTTAGGCCGAATATCCTCTGGAGATCGTCATTCGACACTCGCACTTCTAGTCCGCCAACGGAGGAAATTAGGCCAGCATCAATGTCTTCATCCCTCTGTAGATTGTATAAAAATTCAAGGGCTTCATGGGTGTGGACGATGTTCTGATGTGTAGAGCAATATCGTTCTAGCCCACACGACTTTATAAGCACTCGTAATTTCCGGCGATTCAGGATCCGAGGTGATGGTGAATACTACATACTTCTCATCAATGATGTCTTTTCTTCATCGATGAAAAGTTTGCGAACTTTTTTCCCTTGGCGTCGTGGAACAAGATATGCCATTTCTGTACGATATGCAAATTGATGTTTAGTTTGAGTAAAATATTTCAATAAATTCAGTCAAACCAGTAATCTTAGCATCAATTTAGCAAGTAAGCGTATAGATCTTATAAAAATTACAGAAACATATCATCACAACTTGTAAACCTAGGTACCAGAGTGAATTGAAATTATGCAATATTTAAACGAGAAATTACCAGAAATTGTTTCGAGGATTTGAGAAATCGTAAAATTGGAATCAATTGATTTCGAAAGTAATTCTATGAAGATTTTGAAAGTTTTTATCTTTAAAGAGCTTTGAGAAGACGAAGTATTGTAAAGAAGTTTTCTGAGAAAGATTTGGATTTTATAGAATACGAGGGAAAACCTTTTTGTACAACTTTCCAAAGTACTCAAGTATCCGTGTTTTGAAATCAGTGGCTGAGATTAGTCGGTCAAAAAGTATTTTGTTCGCACGGTTGAGAAAAGTAGTCTTCTCGTATTTCGGACTCGAAAATTCGCAATAAAACGCATTAAAAATACATTCCCAAGTCCGCATTAAAAGTTTTGCAGAGCATGCGTCATAAAGTGAAAACAAAGTAAAATCAATTTATTTAAATAACGCATATAAGATATTCAGAAAGGGATAAATAAGAGAACGTATTTGACTGATTGATATTGTAATCAACCAGTTACCACTGTGATCTGATCTTGTGCTTGTTGACCTTACTGATGGTAACCTTAAGCATTTCCCAACAATATCTTACTTATCTGATCAGATTCTTGCTTGAAACACTTCGTCACTTATCTGATCCACTTATCTGATATTCTCATCTGATGCACTTATCTGATTCACTTCATCCTTCAATCTTTATCTATTCAGCCCGCATTTACTATGCACTTAAGTCAAACTCCCGCCAAAGCATTTGCTTCGGGGAGTCAAAAAGTCGCCTCGATTCCCAAATCTGCGCGATTTGACATTCCATAATAATGGCATAGATACGTTGTGATTACTCACACCGTCAACTCATCCAACCATTAACCGCATGTCCCTTAAGCGTTGTCGATGCAAATTTCTCTTAAGGTCTTCTGAGAAAATAAATTTACATTTGTACCCCTAATTTCCTTCTATAAATTAACCTGGGGTGTTAGGCAAAACAACACAACATAAACCATTCATCTTCTTTAGCATATACTTCATGCCTTTCCGATGAGTTCCTTATTTCCGGTGAAACTTCCGGTGAAAACCTTTAACCCTTTTCCAATGAATTCAGCTTCTCAAATCAACCCTGTGTGTTCCTTCACACTGCTTTCGTCGTCATCTAAGATTACACATACGATCAATGCTAAGCTTCTTTACCACCGTGGAGGCGGATCTGCTAAGGCAAATGAGAAGGCACTTCTCCTAACCGTATGCACCTTGTGCGCCTATCGAGATGACGGAATTAGCATCAACAGACTCAGTCTGAAACAAAATATGAGTTTGGTATGTGGTCTGCATCAGTCAACAGCTGATCTTCATATATCAAACTCAATTTTTGCATGCGACACTAGTGTCTGTTTGGTCCTTGTGACCAAACCTGTGGCACTGTGTCCCATTTAACAGCTGGAGAGCCCATTAATTTTAGCTCTAGGGGCTCCTGGCACAGAAATCCTTCAAGGCCCGCTCTCGCTCCTCACTTCGAAGCTCTAAGAGTGGCTTTCAGGATTCTAGAAGCTTCTCTGCGCCCCCTGGGTCGGAGAAAAATGAGAGCATCAGCTCTTAAAATCTCTCTCTCTCCTTCCCTGCCTTGGGTTGTCTTAGGGCTTATGGTTTATGGTTTATGTAGCGACCTCCGGGTCTTCTTGTACTTGTAGCTTGTAATACCACTTGAAGATAGATTGTAGGAAGCTTGTGATATCATTTTAGTTCTGATTGAACTGGTCTATCTTATAAATTGATCGCACCTTAAAGTTCGAACATAAAACTTAAAAAGGAGCATACTTCTAAATCTCAAACCCACACCACTAGGCCAACCCTTGATGTTAAAAAAAAAAGACATACTTCTAACTCTCATCCATTTCTATTTTAATAATTGTATATAATTTGTGAAGATATTTTTATATATGAACAATGAAACTATTATTCAATACTTAGAATTATGATGAATTAAATTAAAATACGAAAAATTGAAAATGTTCAAATTCAAAACCATCACCACAGTATTTAATTTATAATAGGTCTTGTATGCATCAAGGGCACCGTGCACTCTATAGTATATTTCTAAAATATATATTGTTGCATTTAAATATATATAATTTGATTACACTAAAATATACTACAATTTATTTCACAAATACAGTTAACACAGTTTGATGTAAATAAATTACATATTTCAAAAATATATTATATAATACACGGTGCACGAATATACTGGAGACCAATCTTTAGTTTATGAGGCACTCTTGCGTAAGATCGTCTCACTATGGGACGAAGTGTAATTTGGACATTGATATTTTAACACTTTGAAAGAAGGTTGGATGTTAATTATAATAAATTGTATTCCCTCTCATGCATGAGACCGTCACATACGAGTTTTTGTCTTAGTTTATCATGATCCCGTGAATCATAGTTATCCACATTCTTATGAAAACAATTTGAAATCCAATTTCATAATATTGAATAAAATTCATATTTAGATTTTTTAGTGGGCCCTGAAATACTATTTATGGATCCATCACAGAACGTGGCGATAACGTTCATTTGCTTTCAAAAAATTTGAAGCCCACCATTTTGTCTTTCTTTGTGTCACGTACGATTTGAACGATGTGCCATATCACAACAATAATGTAGATTTTTTTATTTCGTTTTGGAAATTATAGTGAATGTGATACAACATGATTTATGACTTTGATATTAATTTTACAACTCTCGGGTCCTGAAAAAGAAAGCATGAAAATTTTGTTGTGACCGCCTCACAGATTCTGTCCATTGAGAAAGTCATATTTTGAAGATCAAAAGTGATATGTACTCAATGTTTTCTTATAAATATTATGTTTTTATGTTTTTCCTTTTAAAGTATTAAAATATTTAGATTTTTTTTTTTATGAGACTATCCCCCCACAAATTTTTTGGTCAAGAATCATGTTTTCGTGTCTATAAATAATTGTTACTATTAATTTGATGTTATAGATTAGGTTAGATCTTGCATACACCAGACGCAACGTGCACACTATGTGAAACATGTAGCACGTTTCAGTATAAACAACTTGTGTATTTTGTATAACAAGTTGGATGTTTTAAAAATGTACTATGGAGACCTGGTGGTGTATAGGAGACCGACTTTATAAATTAGTCTTCACATGCTTTCTTATGATTAAAACAAGTCCTCATTGACACAATGTTTTGCAATTGCTACATTAATTACAAGATCTTTTTTATTGTTCAAAATCATGTAATTTATGTAGGGATTGTGATCAGAAAATTAAATTAGCAAAGTATTTTCTTTTTTTTGAGCGCAGCAAAGTTTTTCTTTCTCACCCACAAATATATGAGGTTGTCATAATAGAAAAGTGAGTTGACTAAAAAAATAAATTGAACCAAGGGATAAGTGATCAAGCATGCATTGAGCACTGCATTAGTATGGTTTAATAATTATCTGTTTATTTGGATAAATCAAAGCAAAGATTGTAAAGTTCTAATATAAAACAAATAAGAAAAGAGCACACGCCTAGATTGGGGTCAAGGGGAAATGAGTTCGATTTTTGGTGATAATTAAATTGCAAAAAGTCAAGTTCATTTATTAATAGATTGGTAAGTACCATCACTTAATTATAAATGTAGATATTTTTCTTTTGGTACCTTTTTTTTTTTTTTGAAAACGAAGTGTTTTTTCATTTATTAATAGAGTGTATTAATCTGTGTGATGTATTTAGTAAAAGCGGTGGTGCGAGTAACCTGAACCGAGCTGAAAATAATGGCTTTAAATAGATGCCATTTGGGCCTTCAATGGAAAGAAAATGGCCCAGGTTATTAACACCCCCTCTTTTAGGAATACACCACCTAAATGAGTTTACCTCCTAAAAAATTAATACACCATCAATAAATTTCTTGACCTGCAATTCTCCTTCTTAATCATTTTATTTAATCTGCAATTTAAAAAATCAAAGCATACATCCTCACAGAAAGAAACTATGTTCTCGCCTCCTAACCTACCTAAGCCTCCAGTAGCTATCTTATGGATATGAGATCGGGATGAAGATCTTAATTTATTATAATCACGATTTGATTAGAAAATTAGTCATTAATGTAATTTATTAGCATTTATTATATTTTCGTAATTAGTGTTAGGGTTTTATTATTTATACTCGTTATTTGTAATATTTTTATTCAGTTGTTTATGAAATTAAATTATTGTTGAGAGTGTTTTCTCTTCTTTTCTCATTGACGGTATTCAAATGGGAATCAACGGAGATTGAAAAGGTTGTTCGTTGTTTTCACGCTTCTCACTGCATCACTATCGCCTCACCCACTATAAAAATCTACTCACGTCCTTCCACCCACACAGTGACAAGAGGTTAGATTTTAAATTTTTATTGTTAAAAAGTTTAGGGTATTAAAAAAAAATTATGTCTTAATATTTGATTTATGGGACAAAAATTTATGAGTTTTTGCTTAAAACAAACGAATTCACTTCAAATATCTATTAATTGAACAAAATTTTCAATTTAAAAAATTCAGAACTGGTTTACCAAATTTTTATCGATTTTCGAATCTTTTTTCCGAAAACTCCATGTTTTTTAGGAAAAGATTTTCGAAATTGTCAAAAAAATTAGGAAAAAAAACATTCAAAAAATATATTTCCAAAAAAACTGAGAGTTTGCGGAATAAAATTTTGATAAAGATACCAATTTTCGAAAAATCTTTTCGAAATATACTTAAAATTTCGAATTTCTTTTTCGAAATTCCATTTGGGAAAAGCAGATGAGAATTTTTTTAGTATGCGTAATTGAAAAATAAGCTCGTGAAGCAATAAATAAAGCGCAAGTACCCTTGAACGTTCTTGCTGAATGTTTCTTTTTACCGTAAAATTATATTTGTACTGCATTACATGTTTTAGAGAAACTATTTGAATTCTATTAGAATGAGAGGGTGTATGTGGCCACGATATAGAAGGAGAAAAAAATGGTACTTTTGACATTTTATTTATATATTAAAATTATAAAATTGTATGTGCTCATAGAAGGAGAAAAAAAAAAGTACTTTTAACATTTTATTTATATATTAAAATTATAAAATTAGATGAGTGGCGAATTTCCTAACAATGGGGGTACTTATAACCTGGGCCAAAGAAAATATAAAATTAGTCCATTTCATTTTCCCTTTCATATTTTGCTTAATTAATTCACTGGTTCTTAATCTTGTTTTCGATGTATTTTTTCGATTGACACAATTATATTTTGACCAACCAAGTAAAGTTTATATTAAATCATTGCGCAATAAAATTCAAATTCCGTTATGCAGCTTATATTTTTACCGGGTTGCATCATTTTCCTTTTTTTTTTTTTTTTTGAACAATTAGCGGTTTCCTTGTTTTTGGCGTTTTAAATCCAGTGTTTAAATGTCTTTGGATTTGCCACATGTCTATGGGCCGGGTGAACCATCTATACCCTAAACACTAAATAATAAACTCTAAATCATGGTCTATTCGGGCCGGATGAACCATGAACCACTCGGGCCGGGTGACGGAACAGAGTGGGCCGAAATGGACACGTGGCGCAAATTCGAGGCATGAAACACCAGATGAAACACACGTGTGAAATAGGGAATCCGAGCCGTTTTTTGAAAGGCCGGGTTGCATCATTTTCGCATCAATATTCTCGAGCCAAATAAAAATAGAACGAGCTAGCTTTCAGATAACATTGCAAAATTAGTCGTGTAACTATAGGGAGGTACCCTTTTTTATCTTGTACTATAAAATAAAATTTGCAATTTAATCTTGTGTATCTGCCGTTGATCGCAATATTAATTCAAAAGTCAAATGATATCATCACCGATGACTTTATAACTAAATTCGCGACCAACTGAAGTATACGGGATTAAGTTGCAAATTTTAATTCTTACATATTGTACCCGACCGCCTTATAAATAATTCTAGACTGAAATGTGTACGGTATTTTATACCTTGTAATGACAAAATGGGGGAACATGACGACCATGGTCTCCATGCCTCGCTCCTTCAGTGCTCGTGCATACTGCATATATTCGTGTAAAACGAAAGCTGTTAAAAAATCGTGCAACAGTTGAACCTTGATAGAAGCATAAGCAGTTAAAAAATTGTCCTGTAAGTTACTCTAATTCAGTTTCAATTTTGTCGACTTTCACAAATTGAAGATAGTCTTGTAACTTTCGATTGTTGGATATTTTGTCCGATGACCGGCTATAGAAGGTGAAATATTCGGTTGTCAGAATCCAAACCTTTGAGACGTGAGGTGTTCGCGTTGCTGATGGAGAGACTAAAGAGCTCAAATTACACATTTACACGTAACAAAAGATCCAGATCTAATTAATTGTCAATTTTCGTTGACCCTATGCAGGTAAACATGATTATACACGAGGTATTGCGTTTATGCTCGCCAATCATTGAGATCTCTAGGGTTGTGGAAGAAGATACAAAGCTAGGAAACTTCATCATACCAAAGGGAATACTAATGCAACTCCCATTAGCCATGCTTAATAGAAACCCCGAAATCTGGCGAGAAGATGCTACAATCTTCAAACCCGATAGGTTTGCCGAAGGCGTACTGAAAGTTGCAAATGGACAAGCTGCATTCACGCCCTTCGGCTGGGGTCCCCGTATTTGCATCGGCCAAAACTTTGCGGTAATGGAAGCCAAGATCTTCTTGGCAATCCTTCTCACGAAATTTACGTGGCAGCTTTCGCCTGAATACATACACGAACCTTGGCCTCCATTTACCGTTCAACCATAACACGGTGCTCCTTTGGTGCTCCATGAGATCTAGACCTATGCATCTTTGCAACAGACTTCTCTTTTCATGATAAATATAGCACGTGTCGTCATTGGTGTTTTTCCAGTCATCATTGGGGCGAACCTACATGCAAAACACTCCATACGCTTCAGCAATTGGCAGTTTGATGTATGATATGGTGTGTACAAGACCAGATATTGCACATGTGGTGGGAGTAGTTAGCCGGTTTATGGGTAATTCGGATAAACAGCATTGGGAGGCAGTAAAGTGGATCCTTAAGTACTTGAGAGGTACTACAGAAAGAGCATTGTGTTTTGAAGACAAAAGTGTTGAATTGGCAGGGTATGTTGATGCAGACTTGACATCCAGTGATCTTGACAAAGGAGGAGTACAACCGGGTATATTTACTTTTGGTGGTACATCGATTTCTTGGGCTTCTAAGTTGCAGGAGATTGTAGCACAGTCCACTACAGAGGCAGAGTATATTGCAGTTACTGAGGCTAGTAAGGAGATGGTATGGTTGCAGAATCTCTTGCGTGAATTGGGGAAGGAGCAGAATCACTAATACACATTTGGGCTTGGACAGCTGTGAAAAATGACCTTGGAGAGCGGTTATAACCGTTCTCCAAGCATCAGCTGTCCAAGCTTGGACAGCTGATAAAAAACCGTTGTCCAAGAAAAGCACTTGGACAGCGGTTATTAACCGCTGTGCAAGATTGCAGCTTAGACAGCGGTCTGTCTAATATATTTTTTTTTTTTTAAATCGATATTTAGGCACGGACCCACCAAGCATCTCATATATAAGCCACCAAGCCTCCCAATTAATTGAGGCAATTATTCGCTCCCATGGGGGACCGAACACGGGACCTTGGGCGCCTGAGCGGGGATCAATTCCGCTCGGGCACTTGCTTTCTTGCGTTTACTTAATGAAATTAATTCTATATGTTCTAAAAATCGTTTTTTCTTACAATTTTTTTTAAAATTCTTTATTTCAATTATCTTATTTATTAATTCAATCACATTTTTATATAATATTTTTTTATATAAATTTAAATTTAAATTAAAACTATATTTTTTACTTGTACTTTACAAAATTTAATTAAAATTAACTTTTGAATTGACCGGCGAATTTCAAATACAGCAGTGGCATCTTCCTATATTTCAACGAGTTTTGGTTTTCTTTTACAGTGTCCATAAATTTATTTTCTGGTTTTTTAGTCAAAATGGGTTTGGTTCAATCCATTTTTTTCAACTAACTTTGAATTTGATTTGTCTGCCATAATATTTATTAAAGTTGGATTAAGAGAGACAATTGTTTAAGAGGCTTGTTCAAATTTTCCCGTGACGAATGTGAATGGAAAAGAATGTTACACTAGAAAATACAATGAAGAATTTTAGAAGTTAACTAGTACATGTTCCCACATGTTAAGCGGAATTCTTAAAGAAATTATTAATTTCATTAAGATTAGATTTGAAATTTTTAATTAAACTTTAATTAAAAATAAAAAAAAATGTAGAATAATAAAAGAACTACGAAAAAAGAGATAGTGAATTTTTAGAGTGGTTAAATAACATTGGATCTGGAAATTTAATAATGAGAAAGTTAGAAATTTTGGAAGTTAAAACTTAAAATAAGATTAGTGTAATTAGAAATAAAAAAAATTGTAAAATAATGAGAAAATTAAGAATTTAATTTGTAAGAATTTGGATAATGCTAAGTAGGAGAGAGAAGATTGGAAAATAGATGTAAGGGAGTTTTAAAAAAATATTAAATTAAACAAAAAAATAAAACAAAAAATACAAGCTTTATAAAAATAAAAAAAAATCACTTGGGGAGCGGTATGAACAGCTGTCTTTTTTTTTTTTTTAATAGAACCGCTCTCTAAGGGACCACTTGGAGAGCTATTCGAAAAAAGGGCTGTCCAAGTTCAGCTCTCCAAGCTCAAATGTGTAGTAGTGAATGATAGTATTCTCTACAGTGACAGTCAGAGTGTTATTCACTTAGCAAAGAATCTAGCTTTTCACTCGAGGATGAAGCATATTGAGTTGAGGTATCATTACATTCGTTACCTTGAAGATCCGAGAAAGTGAGAATCCTGCTGATATGTTGACTAAGGTTGTGACCTTAGAGAAGTTGAAGTTATGCATGACTTCAACTGGCCTTGGAAAATGAGATGAAGGCTTGGCACTACTACAGTGAGAGATATCGATAAGATGGAGGAGATAAGTTACAGTTGGAGTCAGTCTCCAGGTGGGAGATTGTTGGGTTATGGAGCCTGATCGACTGCTTCATGTCCCAGCTTCTCGGTGATCGACTGTTGGGTTTTGGGCCTGTTTTAGCAGACTCGACCGGGATGGGATTTTAGGGTTTTGGCCCAGTTGCGCCTTTTAATTCCAATCAGATTCGTTGTAATTGTCATCACCGAAAATTAGTAAATCTCCTAGCTTGGTAGTGCCCCCAGACGTAGTCATTCCTGACAAACTAGGTAACCAAATCTGTGTTATTTAATTTCGTGTGCTCTTAATTTCTCCATAATTGCAGTTTAAATCCTAACATAAATATAGGACAATATGGTTTAAAATTTATAAATATAGGATAATATGTTTTTAAAATATGTAAATATAGGACAATCGAGCCCAAACCTCACATGATATTTCAGCCCGGTTTGGGCTTATTCTGGCTCAATTGTCCTATATTTCCAAATTTTAAAACATATTGTCCTACATTTCCAAGTCTGTAGAATTATTGTCCTTAAAACACAACCCCCTAAAGTTATTGTCCTAGAAAAATATTTTCCTAAATTTTACCTTCAAGATATGCAAACATTCATAGAAAATGTGTTCATCTAGCTAATGCATTTTTGCGAGAATTTCTTCTCAAGGGCGGCGGCGCCTCCCTTGAGACAAAATTCTGGATCCGTCCCTAGTTTGTTCCAATAACGGATGGAAAAGGCTTTTGCTGTGAAGGGGTTTTCCTTTAATGAACACACCTGCAAAAGAAATTGGAATTTGGTATGTAGGGGATACGACATTTTTTATGCAAAAAAACAAAGGAAACTTTCAGTGGAAGATGAGAGCGATAAGAACAAGAGAATAGTAACAATAGTTGTGGTGATCTTGACTCTTGCTCTGTTTCTTTACATCTTGGATATGCATAGAGAGAGTGAGAGTGGTGGTTTGTTTGGTGAGGAAAAGGATATTGACCCAAAACCATAAACCCAACCCAGATTAAACCCCGAAACTCGAAACCTGCCATTGACTTAAGTATATACACACGTGGTAAGGAAAAAATAAACACAAATAAAAATAATTTCCAACTGTGCTGGTGATCGGTTAAGTAACTAGAACCAGCCGGTTTCCGGGACCAAAAAAAAAAGATGAAACATACAGGGAATATATAAGATTCTCATACATGTGGGACTAAATTCAAACCGGACCAAAGTTATTGGGCTACAAAAACCTTAATCCCTTCAACATTCATAGAAAATGTATTCATTTAAACTAATTCATTTTTTGCTCCCATTAGAATATATGTGGACTCACGAAAATGGTCCTTTTATGATCAAATTTGGCCCCATAAGAATTTTCCCTTTATTTCTAGAATTATACACGCTTTTAACAAATTCTTATGAAGGCAAAGTATAGTGTGAACAAGTTTTACGGTGAAATTGGTTAAGGAGTGTGACTTATATTACTAAAGTGTGTGACTTTTTACTGTAAAGTGTGTGACTTTTTACTATAAAGAGTATTACTCATAAAAGTGAAGGGTGTGATTTATATTATAGCAAAGAGTGTCGTAGTGATAACTAAAGTGTGTAACTTATATTACTAAAGGGTGTGACTTATATTACTAAAGTCTATGTCTGTAAAAAAAAAATCAGTTTCACAGTGAACAAGTTTCACAGCATACCAACTCAATTATGAAATGCACATATCTCAAATAAGACATTGAATCCTTGCCGTTCATAGAATAAAATAAAAAATACCAAATTATTTTTGCATACTTTTGAACATATCCTTCTTGCGGCCAAGTAACTGGATTCAAATTTCGAACCCGTCTTTATCTCCAATTTGCGAATTTATTTCGTGATTTTTCGCCTGCACGGTCCCCATTGGTGCTCAGGCCTATTCCAGCGATTCCACTATGCTCTCCCACTCCCCCTCCACCATCGCCAACATTCATCCTTCTCGTTGCTCGATTAGGGTTTTTTTTTCAATTGTTTTGTTCGAATTTTCTTTGTTGTGGGTGGGTTGGGGCTGGTATATTCGATCGGGTGAGGATGAGGTTAATATCCACATATCTATTTAATTTTAGCTGAATTCGAATCCATGATATGGGCGTGCGCTAAAGTATCTGATATTATGAAAAAAATTCATCTTATCTAAAAGTTCGAACTTTTAGGAAGGTATGAAATTAATTTGTTTATATTATTTTTTAACATAAATCCTACCGAAGTAATTACACTACTTATATTAAATAGAGAAGTAAGTTGAATCCTCCCCCAAGAATAGAGTCGAGAATTAAGCTTATATACGAATTGATTACACATCTCGCTAGAAGTTAGAGCTTTTAGAGGTGATGAAATTCTTCACACGTAATGATTGGCAACAAATCATTATTAATGACATTTTACATATGTTAAATATACACTACAAAAAAACTGTCTTTTAACGAGGCAATTAACGAGGGCTATAAAAGTTCTCGCTAATAATAAGGATTTTAAAAGGGTTTTGATAACCCTCGAAAATAATGAGGAATTTCAGAGCCCTTATTACTAACGAGTGGGATAACGAGCAATAAAACTTCCCTCGTTAATACTGAGGGCTTTAACAAGCACCATAATAGTCCTCGCTAATAGCGAGAGCGTAGTCCCCTCGCTAATAGTGAGGGCATATTCTCTCGTTAAAAATAGAGAATAAATATGATATATATTTATTTGAAGTGAAAATTAAATATAAAAACTGCTTAGCCTAGTGGTTGTTGCAGTTACATATTTGTGGAAAGTCGCAGGTTCGAGTGTTTGGTCTCGCGAAATATTTCTACATTTTATAGTTTTATAATTTCATTTAGAGAAGGCAATTATGATACATATTTATTAAAGTGAAAATATAATCAATTAGTCATCTAGCTTAGTGGTAGTTGTGTTGTGTACGTGAGCGAAGGGGTAACAGTTTCAATGCCCAGCTCTCAAAAATTTACAAAAACATTTTTATTGCCCTCCCTAATGTCAAGGGTGCATTTGCCCTCGCCTCGCTAACATCAAGGGGCTGTGTCTGCCCTCGTTAAACTTTAGCGAGGAGAAAATTGTTCGAGGGGCTGTGTCTGCCCTCGTTAAACTTTAGCGAGGAGAAAATTGTCAAGGGATATTAGCCCTAGTTAAATCAATTTAACGAGGACATGCCCTCATTAACGCTGTCGTTAATTGACAGTTTTTTTGTAGTGATATAACAAAACAAAAGATGAAACACCAAAGTAGAATAGATTACCAAAATTGTGTACTCTTTAGGCTTTAGCAATATCATTATTTCAACACATACGCATGTACACTACAAGGTCAACCTAGCAACGACACTCAAAACACATGGAAACAAACATGCTACCATAGCAAATTAGTAGTTAATTTATCTCAAGACATATTTTATTGTAGCATCAAATGGTGAAATGCAAATACTAGGACTCCACCAGAATGGCAATAATATTATGGAAATTATATAAATGAATTAATTTTGCACCTCTCTACAAGTTCGAACTTTTAGATGAGACATAATTCTTTTATGGTATCAGAGTTTTCAGACTCATGCCCACGTCCTGAATTCATTCAAAAAATGCTATTTCACCTTTAGTAACTTTCGCGTTATAATACGGACTAAACTTGTTTCTTCCGCTTCTCTCCTCGAGCTGTATTTCATGAATCTTTAATCCGTAAAGTATTTTATATATTGTCTGTCTTTTTTATTTTGTTAAATTATGTACATGGCAGTGAACTTTAACATTAATTGCTTTAGACGATTTACTAAATTGGAAGTATTCAAAAGAATAGTGACAGACAGTACATATACCACATTAGTATTAATTTTAATTTTTTTATTTTTTTTTTGCTTATAATATTATACAAGCGTCTGAGATTCGATTTCTATTATTGTGAATTTTTTCAATCAAGTTGTGGGTTCCCATTTTATTATATTATATTGGAGCACGAGGAAAAACTGGATAACTAGCCTGTGGCTATAACTAATGTACTCTTTTTGCTTTTATTTTATGCATATAATATATGATGTCGGGGAAACCATTTTTTTCATCCTGTACTACATCGACTTCTATACATGGATTGACGTATCGTATGTATTTTGGGAAATTAAATAGTCGAATTAATTCCACACTTCACTACAATTTCGAATTTTTAGATAGACGTAACTCTTTCCGTATGTATATTAAAAATAAAATAAAAAATGAAATGAAATACCCAAAATAATCTGAGTAGAAATTGAAATCTAAGCTGCTCTAAATCAACCCCTTACTTCTCTCTTTTCAAAAATTAATTTAGCTGAATGCTTTAATTTTGCTTGGGACCAGCAACCTTTTGCTCCCAATTATCATCACTTTCATCTTATTTTTCTTCTAATAAAACATCATCATGACATGAATGGGCTGCCAAATGAACTCGATTTTGACTATTTCCTGATTTATTTCTTTGATAGACCTCAACAAATAATACAAATGTATTTTGCTTAAAAAATTCTTACTTCTCTCTAAAAAATAAATAAAATCTTACATTTCTTAAATGCAAGTGTAAATAATATATAGGCAAGTTGTCCACTTGATCATTATTCATATTAATTAGAACCCTCGTGTGTTCATCAACAAGATAAAGTGTAATATCTCAACTCTAACATATATATACACCTTGAATTAAGTTTCTTAATAATATATATGAGGAAAGATTCCTTCGAAACTGCGGACATGTACGAGGAAGTAAACTCCAAGCGCCTCGGTCCTCTCGATGACATCGCCCCTCGTGTCATGCCCTTCGTCGAGAAATATCATAACGACATACGGTACACACGAATTCAAGAAACCCATGTTTTTTTAGACCTGTCCCATAACGACATACGGTACACACGAATTCAAGAATTTTACGAAATTGATCCTGTGTTAATCAATTATTGTCCCACGATGATCAACAGTTGGTGTCCAAAATTGCTAAAAATGATCATTTTCGAACATGTAGATATATACTTAAATATTTGCGAAAAAATTATGTGGGACTAGTATTTCAATTTACCATGTTTATATTAGGGGGTTGTGAGCACCCTCTTCTTAAGTTGATACACAACTATAAATTCTTAGTAAAATATATAATTATTTTTTTTAGTGAGAAATTAATATTCCTGGATTAACTAATGGTACAGTGAAACAGATGGTGCTTAAAATTTTTTTAAATCCCAGATTTAATTTTAGTCGCTTTTGAAAGATATCAAATTTGTAATTTATATACTATTACTCATTTTAATCAAAAATATATTTATTACTTTGTGCCATATAGAATTTGTATGAGTGATCTGTCAAAAAAAAAATTGTATGAGTGATAATGTCTCGTGGCATATAAAGACATTTTTGGTACAAATAGCTACTCGAACACCACCAATTGATCAATAGTTTAAATTAAGAAACGTGCTTTAACCTATAGCTAATTGTAAATCTTTCATGTCACCATGAACCACACATAAATCCGTGCATATATAAAATGATGTACAAAAGTAAAATTGGCCAATTACTTTTGCATACAATATTATACAATCATTTTTTATAATGATATATGCTTTGTATAACAATTTCAATCTTATTTCTCACAATTTAGGAGTTATTATTAAACATACTACGTACAAAGCATTATCATTATTTCAAGACACAATACAAATTTCAACGAAGGAACAACACTTAAAACACATGGAAACAAATAGCGAATATGTTAATTATCTTAAAACATAATTTGGCTGGCTAGAGTTTCTTCAAGATGACAGGCGCGCCGTACTGTGGAGAAATGGTGAAATCAGCGTTCGGGGCGTGAATATACTTTGGCGAAAGATCAAACGAGAAGTTGCGGAGGATCATAGCAATAAAGAGTTTGATCTCAATCATAGACAAATTTTGAGCAATGCAGATACGAGGACCCCACCCGAAGGGCAAAAATGCCATTTCACCTTTAGTAGCCTTCGCCGCTCCTTCTGCAAACCTCTCAGGGTTGAATTCCCCCGCGTCTTCACCCCATATTTTTTTGTTGCGGTGTAGCATCAATGTTCGGCATGTTAACATTGTGTCTTTTGGGAGAAAATAGTTCCCTAACTTTGTGTCTTCGTCGACCACTCTAGAGAATTCCATTCCCGATGGGTATAATCGCATCATTTCGTGCACAATCATCGTTACCTGCAATCAAATGCAAAATAGATCAATTCAGATAATTTCATAAATCGTCCTGTAATTTTTGTTATGTCCTATTTTTGTCATATATATATCAATTTTGATCCTCTGGGTTACGATTTTGGTCCTTTTTAAGTCCAAAAGGACTAAAATTGGACTCCAAAAAATGATCAATATTTACATTAAAAGGACCAAAATTAATATGGAAAGATAAAATTTGACACCAAAAGAACTGGATTTAAAAAGTAGAAATATATAGGACTAAAAATAGCACAAAAAGTTCAAACTTACAATCTTGAGCTTGTTGACGTCGTCTTGGGTGATTTCGTTCCTGTCGCCAAATACTTGGATAACCTCTTCTCTAGCTCGAGTTTGCCAATCTTGATGTACTGAAAGTGTGATCATTGTCCAACTCAACACATTAGAACTCGTCTCGTAACCTCCAAAGAAAAATATTTTGCAATGTGCGATCACTTCTTCAATAATTCTTTTTCTATCACTCTCCTTTAGATTTTTTTCCTCGTACAATTCCGCTAGTAATAAGTCCAATAAATCTGGACTATCGTTAATATCTCCAGCTTCTCTCTTTCTCAACCTTTCATTAATCATCGAGATAAATGATGTCCGTACAACTTTGTTGATTTCTTTTGCTTTTCGATTTTTATTTGTTGGAAAATACCTATGAGTTGGGAAAATATAAGCAAGACATGAATAATCAGTTTTATGGGAAAAAAAAAAGATAAGAGAGCTGTAGGTTTAAATCTAGAACTACCATACGAAAATAGGGGAAAAAGAAATTTGTCCTCTGTAACTTTACCACTCTTTAGATTTGATCATGTTGACTTTTAAGTTTTGATTTTTATCATATTATAACTCTTTCGACTTTTTAGTCTTTTGAATTTTAAATTTTGATTTTTCTCAAGTAACTTTATCTTTTCTTTTTTTTTTATTTATATAAGTTGCAAGATAAAAATTTTAATTTAAAAGTCTTGAAGGATCAAAAATCGAAAGTGTATAATTTATAAAACGAAAATCAAAAGGTAAATGTTAGTAGGACTACCAAAAAATGACAAAGTTAAAAGGGATTTTTTTCCTAAAAGGGTTAACTACAATATTATTTAATGCAAGTAGATGTTAACGTGGATATATATCTACTTTTCTACAGAAAACAATGTTTTGCACTTTCAGAAACACTTTGAATAAGACTTCACGTGAGCTAGCTTCAATATACAGTTTCAGATTAATTAATTTAATCTACATGAGCAATTATGTTTGTGCCGATTGACACGTTTAGTGGACCATAGAGAGCTGGCCACAGGACGTTCGTCGTTATTTGTTTTTTATTTTATATCAGAATTAAAAATTAGGTCTTTTTTTTAAGAATATATATTAAACAACATTTAATTATTTTAGAGCAGGTGTTTTATGCAGCAGGTGCACCGTGCAATTCTACAGTATTAATTATTTTTACTAAAAATACAATTAGACTTTTTTCTTACATATTTTACTCAAAAATACACTTAAATGCACCTGGTATATATCGAACTTATTTAAATTGAACTATTTTAAATAAGTTTATAAAGTATAACAAATACTTACTTTTCTCCAGGTAGAGGGACTGAATAGTGAGCTAGTTTGCCCAAATTTGATAGCTCTGAAAGTTGAAAAAATGCCTGTTTGATTTGTTCAGTATAGGCAGTGCTAAATATTAATTGGGCAAGTACTGAGCTTGTGAAAATTCCCATATGTTTTGAGACGTCAATCTCACATGAGCCCCCAGTCTTTGACGTCATCTCTTTCCATTCTTCTATAATGTGTTGCCCACACCTTTGCATCTTAGGCACCATTTTCTATCATAATACAATACCAAATATATATTCATTGTTAGAGTTTGTTTAATTTGTTTGGATTAATTACTCGAAAAAAATTAAAAGAAAAACACAAAACTTGTGTGAATCCGAGTTCACAGTGAACTCAATTTTTTTAATATCACTGTTACGCACAAAAATTAACACAGCTATGTATAAAAATTATTGTTAATATACATGAAAGGTATCAATATTAAGAAAATGCTTTATTTTTTTAACAATAAATAGAAGTGGGTCCAAGATTAATACTCCCTCTATCTCCCTATATGTTTCTCCTTTCTTTTTGTTATTTTTTTTAAAGAATAATATCAAAATAATAAAAGTGAAGGGCCGTTTTGGATATTGGAAGAGAGGAAAAAAGTGAAGGGCCGTTTTGAATTACTTTTTCTATTTATGGGAGAAGAAATTTATTGTGGGACGGATTAAAAAAAAGTGGGAAACTTATAGTGGGACGGAGGGAGTATGAGCCTTCGGTTCAATTTGGTCCGTGCATATATTTTCAATAGTGTCTCTCATGCGCACAACGTGCAAAACTAGTATTGTTCAGTAAAAATAATCGAAAACTAATTAAAATTGCACTCAATTTATCAATGACACATCCGAAATTTATTATTATAATAATTAATATTATTAAATGAAACTAATTTTAAAAATACAAATGAATGCACATTGCATCTGATGCAAAGGTAGTGAAATTTCTTCTACATGCTCCCTAGTTAATTCAATTAATCTAATTTTCATCGTACTTATTATTTATTTCCCGCTAATAATTAATTCGTAACGCCATCATCAAATTTGAATTCAACTAATTAAAGCATTAATTAAATTAAGGATATACCTTTAACTTGTCGACATGAAAAGCAGGGTTAAGCTTCAATCTGGCATGGTTCCATTCATCATCTTCCATTGCAGCAATCCCAGTGGCAACCATCTGACTTATGTGATTAGATACTTTATACGACTTATGGAACGTCCGATATTTGCTCATCACCTCTCTAATCAAATCCGTCCCGATTACGAACACCCGCGGCCTTGGTCCCGACCACATGAACGCCATGTTACCTGCACATTAAAAGCGTATTTGGATTTTGTATACATATTCAAAATTGTGGATTTCGTACAATTTTCATAGAGTTGGATTTTAAAAAAGGTAGATGATACTGGAATTATTATATTGTAAAAAATAGCATATAGACCTGAAAATCAAATTTTGGGTTATACATATCATCCTTGTCCAATTTTACTGTGCCACTAGTTTGCATTATGTACACATTTTGAACAGTATTACTTGTTTCATTACAAGGTATTAATTGTTTTATTATAAAGTATTAGTTTATATATTAACGAAAAAGGGTACCGTATTTTTGGATAGAGACCTGAATATTGGGCATGAGACGAGGGATAACGTCGTCATTTAGACCAAGAGGTTTGGAGTAGGCGTTCTTGTACATGAGATCGGTTTCTTTAGTATCTCCATAGAAGAGCTTGTAAGAGCTCCCTTTCATGCCTTGTTGTCTGAAAAGCCTCTCAATCTTTTTTGGCCTAAACCACACCCAGTTCAGGAATTGCCATATCCACACCACTGCAATAGTGATCACTGGAATTACCACAAATTGCAACATTTTTATTTATTTTGTTTGGTTGATAATCACAGTTCTCTACACCCCTCTTATTTATAGGGAAAAAGGTAGGACACACATATTCTAATCATGATAATATATCTTTACTTATTATTATTGTTATAGCGAAACTTCTTGTAAGAAAAAATTATAATATTATTTATTTCATGTTTTATACTCCCTCCATCCCGGGATAACGTGCACCCCTATCTAGAGATGTTAAAAAAAAATCGGAACCGACGGTTCCGCGGTTTCGATTTCGGCACCGAATGAAAACTGTCAAACACACGATTCGGTTACGATTCTAGCAAACTTAAAATCGGGAACCGCCGGTTCTTCTCCGAAACCGCCAGTTCGAACCGGAACCGCCGGTTCCACGGTTCGGACTGGGACATTCGAGAAGCATTTAAAAAAAATTCACCCAGATAAAGTTGGAATTGATTCAAGCCAAGCACAATTTCATGGATTTACGTCAACCGGTGGTGGTGGTGGAGTTCAAGGCGAGGTAAGTAACCCCACTTCTCTATTTACACATCAAATAAAATATAAAAAATTGTTAGCTAAATTTGTGTGCACACAACACCTTCCTTTTCAATTTGCCGATAATCCCTATTGGAATGACTTTGTCCAACTTGATCTTCAACCCGCGGCAAAAAAAGTTTCACGTCATACTACTACTCGTGATGTTGCTAAAGTTGTTTATGAGGATAAATATGCTTTGATTAATATATTTGTCAATTTAAATGTTAAAGTTTGAATATGTTCGGATATTTGGAGTGATAATTTTCAAAAGCACAATTATATAGGAGTTACTTGGATTGATGATTCATGAACTCTTAACAAAAGATTGATTGCTTATAGAAATTTTGATACGGAACACAATGTCGTTAATATTAGAGATAAATTGTATGATATTTTAAATGGGTATGCTCTTATTAGAAAAAATATTTCTATTGGTTTTGATAATGCTACTGAAATACGGCTACTATTGAAGATCTTACAAATATTTATCAAACATGTCTTGGTGGAAATTTTTTTCATGTTAGATATGTGTGTCATATTTTAAATTTATGTGTTCAAGATGGTTTAGATGCTTTGAAATAACAAGTTGGTCCTATTAGATCCGCTATTTATTATATGTCGAGACGTTCAAACTTGATGAAAAAATGAAAACTTTTTGTAGAATATACAATATGCGTCCAAAAAAAATTTCTCTTGATATGTCAACTCGTTGAAATTCCATGTATAAATTGTTAAAGGAGTATACAGATGTTTTATGTACATTTTTTCTCAAGAAAACTGTGGTTTTCGTTTATATCCTCAATATTGGGATTCATCCACTTCTTTGTGTAAAATTTTGGGAATTTTTAATGATTCCACAAAAGTGCTATCAGGTGTTTATTATCCTACTAGTAATATAGCGCTTGATTATTGTATTAAAGTTGCTCATTTGTTAAATAAAAATATTATAAATCCTTTATTAAGTGGTGCTACTTTCTCTATGATGCGAAAAAGGAAAAAATATTTTACGCATATTCCCGATCTATTCTTGATTGCTAAAATATTTGATCTTAGAGTAAGATTGGATGGATTAATATTATTATTAGATACGTATTATAATTATTTATTTCCTAATAGACATATGGTCATGGATGATGATGATGTATATCCTAAGCCGGAAGAGATTGGTAATAAGATTAAAGTTACTTTTTTAATGTCTTTATTTAGAGAATATAGTGGTCTCAATTATGAATCTAATGTTGGTGGTGACTCTTCATCTATGACAAGTCAATATGAAATTGACATTATATTATCGGGTTTTTATGATAAGCGTTTTCAAAAACGTCCAAGGTCTTTTTCTAACCCTTATTAACTTGATCATTATTTAACCTCTTCATTTGTTCGGACTGATGGAGACAACAATAGTTTTAATATACTAAAGTGGTGGTCGAGGATGAAAAATACCTATCTGATATTGTCAATGCTAGCAAGGAAAATTTTTGCATCTCCCACCTCAACCGTTGCCATTGAACAAGCTTTTAGTTTGGGAGGTTATGCTTTGGATGTAACGGAATCGAATATGACCGTTGAAAACGTGGAGAACCAATGCTTGCTTGATGATTGGGTAAGAGCCGAAAAGAGAGCTCAAGAATTAATTGATAATGATGATCAAGATAGCTCCGAAGAAACTACCACCGAAACTGATGCATGAAGTTGAAGATTGAAGAATCGAATCGATCCAAATCAATGAGGTAAGTTTGAGGCAAGAGAACTACGTGGACTTTGATTCCTATTTGGATACGTAGGTAACTTAATTTTAAGTTTCAAACTTAGAATTTCTAAGTTTATTTCTTAAATTTAAGCTCAAGCCCAATCTCTAATTTCTTTAAACCCCCCACCCCCCAAAAAAAATATATATTTTTTTTGTTTAAAATTTTAAGTTGTAATTACTAATTTTGAATAGTTCATTTTGTAAATTTGTAATAGTTCAATTAATTTTTAATAGTATATTACTAGCTTATTTTAAGTTAGAATTACTAATTTGTAATAGTTCAATTATTAATTTGTAATAGTTCAGTTATTAATGTAATCTTCAATTTAAATTTTCATATTAACAATATTACAATAAATAAATTTGTCCATCTACATTACTTTAAATTTTAAATCCAAAAACCAAGAAATACAAGAAAAAAATAAAAAATAAAACTGGCGGAACCGGTGGTTCAGAACCGGAACCGCTGTTTCGGGAACCGAATTGAAACTGCCTTGGCCGCGGTTCGGTTCCAGTTCCGCCTTCCGAAATTTTGGAACCGGCGGTTCGAAACTGGAACCGGAATCAACGGTTCTGGAACCGTGAGCACCTCTACCCCTATATGGGCACAGAAACTAAGAAAATTTGTTTTATTAGTATTATTTAAATCAATTATAATGATATTGTGAGAGTGTAAGTTCTGAGTGTTTTGTCATTTTATGAAATGTGCACAATATTGTGGGACTGACCAAAAATGAAATTGTGCACTTTATTGTGGGACGGAGGGAGTATATATGTGATGCGTGAATTTTTTTTAAAATATAATGTTACTGTATCGAATTTGCACCTGCTTCCTGCGATATGAGATTCGCGTCCGATTCACGAATTTGGTTGTCACCTGGTGCTTGAAAGTTGTGTGTCTAGCTAGATGATTAGGCATGGTCATGTTATTAAGCTGTAGATGTTTTATTTCAATTGAATTTTTCTAATGTAATTTAAATTGACAATTTGACACTTATTTTATATTGAATTCCCTTTTATGTGAAATATTGCATTTCATCTAAAAGTCCAAACTTTTATATAGTTGTGAAATTAATTTGTTTATATTATTTTTCTAACACTCTTCCTTACTTGTGAGCTGATTTTTTACTCCAACCTAGGTAAGGCTTATTAAATGGAAGCACTGAAATCATGGAAGAATTTTATCTCATCTAACAATCAAAATTTTTAGAGACACTCGAATTAATTCGTTTGTATTTGTAGGTCCCAAATGGATTTTGTGAGGGCAGAAGTCTAGAGGGGAGAGGTGAATAGACTTAAAAAACTTTTTCGTCTTGGATCGGTGTGATTTGCAGATTGTCTGATCAGAGTGCTAGTGAGTTAGTTTGGACTGATGTTCAATCTTACTGAGTGCCTGGGGGCAGATAAGTTTGATATATGTGAGTTTAACTGAGAGTGCGGAAGCTTGTAAGTACCCGTGTGAAAAACCAGTTTATCAATTCAGATTCTTAAGTCAGTTTTCAACCGGCTAACTAAGGTGTCAACCTGATCAGATCAGTTGCTTGGTGCGGTCGAGCTTAACTTAGAATATGTATGCGATTTTTAAACTCGGTTGTGTGAATAGTGTCAAGCAATAAATAAAAGCAAGTAAATGCACACAAGATTTTATAGTGGTTCGCATTTAAACTTCGTCTTACGCCCACTCTTCCCTTAACATTGGGGGCACCAACTTAACCAATTTGGACTTAGTTTTATGTGTTAGTCCAACACCCAACAAATGTTTATTGAGTTCACACTCAACCGAACCGTAAAATCGTAAACTAGAATCCCTAGTGCGAAATCTTGCAGAACAAACTTAACCAACTTTGAGTTTGGGTAAAGGTTTGTTGTGGTTCCAACCGGAAATCTATCCAAGTGTTTATGTAGCCAAATCTTTAGTGGATAGGATTTCTTGCTAAGAACTATGGGATGAACACTCTAAGAATAATCTTCAAATATGGTGTTCTTCGAGCGGAGATTTTGCTGTAGTTTTTGCTTCTTTTGCGATGTCTCCGTGTTTGTTCTTAGTCGTCCCCTCTCGTATATCTTCAATTTTGAAGATCGACCCCATTTTATAGACCTCGAAATCAAAGAGCCGTTGGAGAGCAATTTGAATTTTGGGTTATATTAGGTAGGCTGTAGGATATGATTGTGACGTGCTCCGAATATCGGCGTGGCCGTAGGCATGATTAGCGCCGTTTATGTCCGCAGTTGTCGAATCCGTATTGTCGCTCTTTTTGTGCACGCATGTCGCTTTCTCCCCAGCCATGCGGCACTTGATAATTTGTCCGTTAGACGATTGATATTTCTTTTGTAGAAGATTCGTCTTGTCTGGTGTATCATTTTTTATTGACGCCAGTTGTGAGATGATTTGATCAGATAACTGATCAGTCTACCTTGTAGAGTCTTCTGATGCAGATTGTCTTAGTTCAATATGCAGACTCGGCTGATATAGGTCTTCGTGTCTTGGTAGTCTTCGATCTTGAGGTGACTCGAGCCTCGATGTATTGATCATCGAGTTTTGAGTTTTCGAGTTTATCTGAGTCTTGAGTTCATCCGAGTCTTGAGTTCATCCCGAGTTTTCGGAGTTCATCTGAGTCTTCAGGTTTATCTGAGTCTTCAGGTTCATCTAAGTCTTCAGGTTCATCTGAGTCTTCAGTGTCTTCTGTCTTCACCTGATCTTCTGACTTGTTTTGGAACTTCCATCAAAACTTAAATACAAATTTCCCAACAATTTCCCCCTTTTTGATGGAACCAAAACACTTAATCAGAAAAACAGATACCACGAATAGAAATGCAGATAATGAAATGCAGTACATATTTCAGAAGACAATGAGATGTTGTCTTAGAATCAGGGAGATGGAATATTTCATTCAGATAGGTGTGTGCGTTATAGAATACGTGAAAAACGTACCTATCATCTGATTCCAAGTTGTCTTCCTCAAATGTACTTGAACATTTGCAGCTCTTTGGGGATGCCAAACATCTTGTACATCCTTTTCATTAGTTTGTCCAGATCTTCTCTTCTATGGATCCCTCCTTTTTCAGCAAATCTATAATAGGCATTTTTGAATTTTACAGCATCTAGCTTTTTGTCTGAACGCAAAGGTGGAAGGAGTAGTTCAAAGGGTGGAGCTTCTAGTATTAGTGACATGATTTTCCCTTCTTTCATCACCGTCTGGTAGAAGTCTGGATACATCGTTTTTAACCAGTTCCGGAATTCATCATCATTTTCTATCTGATCTTGATGAATCGGAATCTTCTCCAGGATGTATACTTCACATAACCATTCTCCTCGATCGATCCCATTCGGAAGATATATACCGTCTTGCGAAGGATGTCTTTAACAGTCTTTGGAAGGGCATTTTTCTCCCAAGCAATCTCCTCTGCTGCAGCCCGTTCTTCCTCTTCCGCCCGGATGTAAGCGATGTTGATCCTTAGCCTCTGCTAACCCGCTTTTTGATGGCGGCCTCTCTAATTATCTATCTTGTTTTGCTCTTGAACTTGTTCGAGAGTCATCCGCTTTTGGTAGAGAATAGTTGGCCTTGTCTACGATCTTCATGATTCTTTCATCATCTTGCCTTTACCTTTCTTTCTCATCAGAGTTTGCTCAGATTCTTCTTGTTCATCTTCTTCGGCTAATTTCTTAGCGAGTTCAAGGCTCTTGGCCTGATCATCGATTTCCATTCTTTTTCATGCGAGCGAAGAAAAGTCTTCAATCTTATCGACTACGGCAATAACCTCTGCGAAAGAGCAATTTTACCTTTCGATGATCTCTTTGCTATGTTGCTCCACAGTTTCTTTTACTTCAGCAACGAGATCAATAGATGAAGTGGCTGGCAAGTCAGATACAGTGGTTTCTGGTAGAGATGTAATTGTTACCAACTGTGTTTATTTTTCTTTCTTCTCTTTATTCTCTTGTCCTTCCCCCTTTTTGGTTTCATCAAAGAGGTTGGACATCTGCGCCAGTTCGAGGGCATTGAATTGTCGTGTGATCTCTCTGCGAGTTCTCGACAACAAGAGGAGAGTGATCTGACGGTGGCGAAAAGGTGCGAGTTTCAAAGCGTCGCGAAAGCAACTTCGATATCTGTCTTGCTCGTTACGTGGAATCTACAAAGTGTTTCCAACCCATATCCATGTGGTTGTCGGTTTTCTCAAGGATGCCAGACATTCTCCAATAGTACACTGTAATGCGATTGAGCATATCTCATGCGAACTTTGAGTTTGTCGGGATCGATATTGAGCTTTCGGCAAGAGGATTAACTAGTTGCATAACCCGAGAGAGGATGGCATTGTGCATCCCAACTGTGTGACTTCTTTCTCTGTCAACTAGTTTTGCTTGCTCTTCTTCGCAAATCGCTTCATCGGATCTGGGAAGAACCTTTGCGAATTTGTCTTCAATAGCGATCTTGATACCATCCCGAATCTTCTCAAGATAAAGATCTAGGGTATCGAGCTCATCGTAAGTGATCTGGGTCGGATGTTGAAGTCTTGCCAAGTCGGGTCTCATCTGCAGCACCCATTCTTGGTTCATCGGCAGCTCCCTTATGATCTGTAGGAGGTTGAACGGTTTCCTCCCTGTTATCAGCAATTCCGAACCTTTCATGAATCAATCATCTGATATCATCATCAGATGCCAATTCAACAGCACTTTCAATCCCAGCAGTGTTTAAGCATTTCATCTCCAAGTCTACAAAGAAATATGATCCCAGAGATGTCATGAGAATCAGAAATTCTTCAATGCATTTCAGTCTGATATCCCTCCAGAACACAATCTCTTCTATTTGTTGCTGGATGCCAGGATGTTGATCCAATTAAGGGCATAGATCCAGCAGATACTCCTTGATTTTTGCTTCATTATCCTTATGATGAGGCTTTCTGAAACAGGTGAAGCAAGCACGGTTTTGGTATTGAAGGGATTATGAGAGATGGACACTCGCTTGGCAGATCTCTCAGGTGCTTGTGACTTGTTTGGAGATTTGGATATTTGTGGTTCGTTTTCAGCGTTTTGAGGGTGTTCAGTGTCCTGAACAGGTTCATTGATTGGTGGTGTGTGAGATCTGGGTGATCTGATAGGTGAGGGTGTGGGTGAGAAGGTTTTGTGAGGAGAGGTTGGTGGTGATTTGGAAGTGGGCGTTGGCGATCTTGCTCTCTGGAAGTTCGTGGTGAGAGGCAGAGAATTAGATGGTGATTCTTCCTCAGATTACTCCACTTCTGTCCTTCTGACAGATTTCTCTCCTTCTGCTGCGATCATCTGCTCTTCCCTTACTTCTCTGGTAGTGGGCTCAGAGCGGACTGCTATCTCCTCTTCTGATTCCACTTGCATCAGATCTTTCGTTCTGCTAACTTGCTGGGCAGAACTTGGAGAAGTCTTCAGAGGAGATGTGACTCTCTTCTGACGTTTCCGCTGAGCATCTGGTTTCTTGGTCAGATCCTTCCTCTTCATCCTCTTTTCTGGAATGGTTCCCTGCACTTCAGAAGATGCAATTGTCTTATCTTTTCCCTTCTTTTCTCCCTTGGGTTTGGGCACATAAGGAGTTGGATCTTCATCAGATTGTCCAGGTAGGGACTAATCCTTGCCCAATATGGCCTTGTGCTTTGTTTGATATATCTTTGCTCCATTCTCATTCCATTCATAGTTCTGTGGCAGCTTATCTGACAGAATTATTGAGATTTTGTGGATGAAGGAGCACTTGGAAGATAAGCACACTACATTGCTCTGGGTCAGTTCGAACTTCCCGGAGTCTTTCCTCAGTCGTACCTTGACCATACCCAACCTATCTATATCTGAAGCCTTCTTTATTATTGCAGCCATGACATTGATCTTATAGGAAGTGACAGCATCAAGACTGTAAGTTGAGCACATGATCACCTTTTGAACTATCTCAAGGAGAAGGCGATATTTCCTCTTCAGATAGGAGGCTTTGACGTTCGTCGTGTTCTCCTTGTTTGCTGGTCTCAATAACTCGGCTTCAAAAAATTCTTTTTCTCCTACATCAGTCGTGTAGGTCTCTGGATTGATGCTTCCACGAGTTAGGCCGAATATCCTCTGGAGATCGTCATTCGACACTCGCACTTCCAGTCCGCCAACGGAGGAAATCAGGTCAGCATCAATGTCTTCATCCCTCTGTAGATTGTATAAAAATTCAAGGGCTTCATGGGTGTGGACGATGTTCTGATGTGTAGAGCAATATCGATCTAGCCCACACGCTTGCAAGCACTCCAGAATTTCCAGCGATTCAGGATCTGAGGTGATGGTGAATACTACATACTTCTCATCAATGATGTCTTTCTTCATCGATGAAAAGTTGCAGAACTTTTTCCGTTGGCCCGATCGTGGAACAAGATATGCCATTTATGTACGATATGCAAATTGATGTTTAGTTTGAGTAAAATATTTCAATAAATTCAGTCAAACCAGTAATCTTAGCATCAATTTAGCAAGTAAGCGTATAGATCTTATAAAAATTACAGAAACATATCATCAAGACTTGTAAACCTAGGTACCAGAGTGAATTGAAATTATGCAATATTTAAACGAGAAATTACTAGAAATTGATTCGAGGATTTGAGAAATCGTAAAATTGGAATCAATTGATTTCGAAAGTAATTCTCTGAAGATTTTGAAAGTTTTGATCTTTAAAGAGCTTTGAGAAGACGAAGTATTGGAAAGAAGTTTTCTGAGAAAGATTTGGATTTTATAGAATACGAGGGAAAACCTTTTTGCACAACTTTCCAAAGTACTCAAGTATCCGTGTTTTGAAATCAGTGGCTGAGATTAGTCGGCCAAAAAGTATTTTGATCGCACGGTTGAGAAAAGTAGTATTCTCGTATTTCGGACTCGAAAATTCGCAATAAAACGCATTAAAAATACATTCTCAAGTCCGCATTAAAATTTTTGCAGAGCATGCGTCATAAAGTGAAAACAGAGTAAAATCAATTTATTTAAATAACGCATATAAGATATTCAGAAAGGGATAAATAAGAGAACGTATCTGGCTGATTGATATTGTAATCAACCAGTTACCACTGTGATCTGATCTGGTGCTTGTTGACCTTACTGATGGTAGCCTTAAGTATTTCCCAACAATATCTTACTTATCTAATCAGATTCTTGCTTGAAACACTTCGTCACTTATCTGATCCACTTATCTGATATTCTCATCTGATGCACTTATCTGATTCACTTCATCCTTCAATCTTTATCTATTCAGCCCGCATTTACTATGCACTTAAGTCAAACTCCCGCCAAAGCATTTGCTTCGGGGAGTCAAAAAGTCGCCTCGATTCCCAAATCGGAGCGATTTGACATTCCGTAATAATGGCATAGATACGTTGTGATTACTCACACCTTCAACTCATCCAACCATTAACCGCGTGTCCCTTACGCGTTGTCGATGCAAATTTCTCTTAAGGTCTTCTGAGAAAATAAATTTGCATTTGTACCCCTAATTTCCTTCTATAAATTAACCTGGGGTGTTAGGCAAAACAACACAACATAAACCATTCATCTTCTTTAGCATATACTTCATGCCTTTCCGATGAGTTCCTTATTTCCGGTGAAAACCTTTAACCCTTTTCCAATGAATTCAGCTTCTCAAATCAACCCTGTGTGTTCCTTCACACTGCTTTCGTCGTCATCTAAGATTACACATACGATCAATGCTAAGCTTCTTTACCACCGTGGAGGCGGATCTGCTAAGGCAAATGAGAAGGCACTTCTCCTAACTGTATGCACCTTGTGCGCCTATCTAGATGACGGAATTAGCATCAACAGACTCAGTCTGAAACAAAATATGAGTTTGGTATATGGTCTGCATCAGTCAACAGCTGATCTTCATATATCAAACTCAATTTTTGCATGCGACACTAGTGTCTGTTTGGTCCTTGTGACCAAACCTGTGGCACTGTGTCCCATTTAACAGCTGGAGAGCCCATTGATTTTAGCTCTAGGGGCTCCTGGCACAGAAATCCTTCAAGGCCCGCTCTCGCTCCTCACTTCGAAGCTCTAAGAGTGGCTTTCAGGATTCTAGAAGCTTCTCTGCGCCCCCTGGGTCGGAGAAAAATGAGAGCATCAGCTCTTAAAATCTCTATCTCTCCTTCCCTGCCTTGGGTTGTCTTAGGGCTTATGGTTTATGTAGCGACCTCCGGGTCTTCTTGTACTTGTAGCTTGTAATACCACTTGAAGATAGCTTGTGATATCATTTGTAACTTGTAAATCTGACCTCCGGGTCCTTATCAATGAAAAATTTTGTTATTTCATTGTTGTGTTGCTTCTTCTGACTTATGCGATCTGTAGCTTTCAACTTGCGACTTTGGCTTGTTTATCGCAGGCTTTAATCAACTTATAAAGTAATCTTCCAACTGATCGGTTCCCTTTAATCGATATATCTTGAACCGACCGCTCCTTGTTCGAACTTCGGATCGGCCATTTGTCCGACTTTTCGATCGCTTCCTTATCGAACTTCGACGGCTTCGTTCGTCGTCGATCGGTTGAGATTCCTAACTCAACCGATTCCCTCTTAACTGGTTAGTCTTTTTAACTAACCGGTTCGGAGATCACCCACCAACCATTTCTCGTGCACTTTCTCCGAGATCCAGAAGCCCTAGCTCGTTGCATAATTCTCTGAATCTGATCTCAACTAGCGGCTTAGTTAAAATATCGACTTTACGCTTGTCAAGATGGATCTTTTCCATTTCGATATTCTTCTTTTCAACGTGATCTCTCGATAAAATGGTGTCCGACATCCACGTCTTTGCATCTTGTATGTAGAACAGGATTCTCGAGTGATTGCAAAAGACTATTATCGCTACGAGAATATAGGTACGTTCTTAGCTACGATGTTGTAATCCCTCACCACGACTTAGCCAGAGCAGCTTGGGAACAAACCTTTCCTCGCACCATATATATTTCGCTTCAAGTAGTAGATGTCGCGAATCGATGTCTCGCTTCTTCGAAAACAAGAGATCGGTTTATTTCCCATAAACCGACATGAACCCGAGGTTGGCTTTCGTCGATTCTCGCGAACCTCCGTGAATCGTAATCGTAATACCCACTAAGCTCTAGATTATCATCGATGGGTAAAATAAACCAAGGTTTATCGTCCCCTTCAGATACTTGAGAATCCACTTAGTCGCTTTAGGTGGCTTTTTGCATTGGATTTGCTTGAAATCCGGCGATACACCTACGCAAAGGTGATATCCGGTCCATCGGGCGGTCGGGTATAATAGAGATCCAATCAGAGCCCTATATTCTTTCTGATTAGTTTTCTGACCATCTTCATCTGGATCCATCTTGAACCCGGTCATCATGGGAATTCTGGCTTCCTTACAATGTTGAACTCCAAACTTTGCCAGTAGATTCCTTGTGTACTTTCGCCTTGGCGAGATGAATATCCCTTTCAGACTCGCTTGACTTGTAAACCCCGAAAAGTAGTTCATCCGACCCATCATGGACATCTCGAACTTCCCTTGCATCAATTTGTCAACTTCTCACACGCCTTCTTGTTGGGAGATCTCAAGATGATGTCGTCACGTAAAAATCAACCATCGAATATCTTCTCCACCTTCTATTCTCGAATAAGGTTCTCGCCCACTATTCCTTTAGTGAATCCATCGCTCTATCAAGAATCGGAGAGTGTATCATACCAAGCTCGAGGAGCTTGTTTTTGCCATAAAGAGCTTTTCTTAAATCAGTACACTTGGTTGCCTTTTTTCAAAGCCCGGAGGTTGTTCAACATAAACTTCCTCGATAGTACCCCGTTTAAAAATGCACTATTTACGCCCATCGATACACAATGAACCCTCGTAGGCAAAGATATGCGAAAACAACCCGAATGGCTTCTAGGCGAGCGATCGTGCAAAGGTCTCATCATAATCAATTCTTCCGATTGTGAATACCCCTTAGCAACAAGTCTTGCCTTATTCTGGTTATGATATTATTCTCATCTCTCTTGTTCTTGAATACCCGCCCGTGCCAATCACGTCTTGATGAGTTGGTGCGTCCACCGGTTTCCAAACTTGATTCCTCTCAAACTATTCCAACTCCTCTTGCATGGCTAGAATCCGACTGCGTCTTGTAGAGCTTCCTCTCTTGTAGTTGGTTCCTTCAAAGACGGATAACAACAAAGACATGGCACTTTCACCTGTCGATGTCTAGTTTTGACTCTATCAGATGGGTCTCCGATAATCAGATCAGTTGGATGACTGGTAATCCATCCTTCTACTCTGATTTGCGTCTATTTGGAGAACATCATCCATTTTTTATAGTAGTTCATTACTAGTGATTGGGGGTGGTGCAGAATTATGATCCACTTGATAAGAACATGTCTCAGTTGATGTTGGACTCATCATGTGCTGATGTCTGTTCATAGGAACTTCAGGAGTTCCCCGAACGAGATGGTTCGGATTGATCTTTATCTCGTTTGTACCGCTTCTTCTTCATCGGCGATTGTGCGTACCTTAGGGTCTGATTGATCTGTTGAATCAACAAGATCAAGTTCTGGAATATACACTGTTACGTGTTCAGCTTCTTTCTCCTTGATACTTAGCTAATCCATTTTCTGCGTATTAGGTATCGGTTGATCTGGTACGGCTTGTTCTGAGGCAGCTTTCTCTTGTTCAGAAGATGTCTCATCAAAGACCACATGGGGTGTTTCTTCCACAACTAAGGTTCGTTTGTTGTAAACCCTGAAAGCCTTGTTGGATGAGGAATATCCTAAGAATATACCCTCATCTGACTTGGCCTCAAAAGTCTTCAACTGACTTTTCCCATTGTTGTGTATGAAACACTTGCACCCAAAAACATGGAAGTATGAAACACGAGGTTTTCTGCCCTTCCACAGTTCATAGGGTGTTTTGAAGTGAGTCTTAGTCAGAGAACATTTGTTCTGAGTGTGGCATGCAGTGTTGATTGCTTCTGCCCAGAAACGGCTTGGTGTCGCTCCATGTTCAAATTTAACATAGTCGCGGCGGCTTCCTTGAGAGTTCTGTTTCTCCGTTCTGCTACTCCATTTTGTTGTGGTGTTCTTGCAGCTGACGTCTCATGTTGTATACCAAAACTTCGGTGCAAAGATCGGTAATAAAGAATTCGTGAATTTCAGACCTTTATCCGATCGATTTTTACTATGCCGACACCTTTTTTGTTTTGTAGTTTCTTGAAGCAATTCGGGTATCTTTTGTCGTTGTCTCGTTCTTCTTGTATAAGAATATAACCCAAGTAAACTTGGAATAATCATCCACGATTACGAGAGTATATTTCGTGGCCAATCGAGATCGGGGGTGTAATCGGGTCCGAATAGATCCATATGGAGCGATTCTAAAGATTTATGGATGATGGTCCGGTATTCCTTTGAATGAAGCTTTTAACTTGTTTTTCCCTTCCGACACGCGGCACATGTCCGATCTTTAGAAAATACCTCATTTGGAAGTCCCTCAACCAAAGTCACCCTATTTATCTTGTTAAGAGTCTTAAAGTTCGGGATGGCTCATTCTTTTGTGCAGAAGAGCCAACCGCTACTCTAGGAACTCTTAACAATTAAGCATCATTTCTTGGGCAAACTGTTCCAATCCATTTGTGTAGATCGTGCCTTTCCTTGAACGATTAGCAAGATTTGTTGAGTAGCTCGATTCCTAATCGTACACTTATCCTTTCGAGAACTCAACGTTGAATCCGTTGTCGCAGAATTGTGATCTTGATAGTAGATTGTGCTTTAATCCTTCGACATCTGAGACTCGGTTACTTGTACATCATCATTCTCTAAGGTTCGAATCCTTTGGTAAAACCAAAGTTATCACCACCGAAAAGAGTACACGTGGGCCTTCTTGTTCTTTGTAAGAGCTAAGGAGATGTTTGCTTCAATCATGTGCCTGAGCATCCACTATCGATGTACAAGATAGTTGCTTGTACACCTCCTTTGTTGGCCCACCCCCTTGAACCCTAATCGAATCGGGCTTTAAGTACCCCTTTTGGAATTGGGTCCTGAGGGGTTAGTGGTGGATTTAGGGATCCACACAAAGCAGGCACTTCTATTGTAATCGATAGATCGAAGGCCCGATTTGTCTTCCATACATATCAACATAATCATACGTCTCTTTATATTCTTTTTCGATTTGTATGATTATTCGTGAGCCTTGGGTGAATCGAAGACTTGGGATTTTTTTTTCTTTATATTTTGTCTTCCTTTAACCCAAGGTAGCAAAGGCAGAGCCCTAGATCTACGGGTTATAAGGGTAGGTACGATCGCTACCATTAAAAGATTCATATCTCTTTGGCATAGATGGTCTTTTTGTAGTTTACCTATAGCTTGCTTATTAGGCGGTGACCTCGATTGGGTCTCGATTAGATTTCCTTTTTGTCAGGTTGTCTCTTACGATACTTAATCTGCTGATCAGGTTGAGGTTTCTTGTAAGAACCGGGTTCTTCTGTTGATTCCTCGGTTGATGCTTAATCAGTTGGGGTCCATTTATGTTCCTTTCTACGACAGCACTTGTCTTACTTGCTCAGTAGGTCTCTTTCCCTTATAAGATATATTTTTAGCTTTTTGTGTATCTTTGTCAGAGACTCGTTTGATTACACCCTTCTGAAGTGAACCAAACGGGGCTTTTGAGGATGTAGAAGGGTTCTCATACCCAATTCCCTTCTTGTTAGCCTAAGATTCGAAAATAGGTGTTCATATCTTGAACGATTTTTGATGACTTCGTGAAAACCTCTATTTTCTTGCACAAACTATCCTCAGGAGATTTTAGACTCTCATGTAGTCAGAATAGCTCATCAAACTTAGCTTGTAGGATTTTGAAATCATCAATTTGTTGTTTGTTGATTGCTAGTCGATCTTTGATCCGCTTCTCCCGATCGTAAGATTTAACCTTTGAGCGTTAAATTCCTCGATTACCTTCCGGCGGTTTGGTGATTTGATTCAATTTGCTTTGACAAACAGCGTTCTCTTTAACAAGTTGATTATTTTCGATCCTTAGCTTGTCATTTTAAACTTTCCACTATTGTATAAGTGTCTCATTGCATCGGATAGATCATCAAGCAATTGCTTTCGAAGTAGAAATTGCAAAGTCAATCTCTCCGGCGGGTGTGCTAATAATAATTGGTGTGGAAATTGAAAAAAGCGAAGGTTTGGAGGTTACCTCATTGGTCTTCCTCGCTGGCCATTTGATTTCATCGTCATCCGAAGAGAATATAAGATCTTCATGGTCGAGGAAATCAACAAAGATCGCTTATCGATGAAATCTTATCTGAGATAGTACTTGGAATCCTCGAAGGCAGATAGGAATCATCAATTCGATGTGTCGACAACCATGCTTTTTTCTATCTTTGAAGCGTAGTTCTCTTTTGTTCGCTTCTCTTCCCTTTCTCGGGAGTCGTGCAGGCGATCGGAGTTGTAGTGACCTGGTTTCAAGCAGTTGAAGCACGATCCACGATCCACGGAACTTCCTCTGCTAGGTGAGACACTTCGTCTGTAGGATCTGTCAGGTGACTTTCCTTTCTGATTGTAGTCTAAACTCCTTCTGTCAGATCTGTTATCTCTTCTCTCGTCTGACCGATCATCTCTTTTATTATCTCTGTGATCCCTTCGGTCATCAGATCTATTCCTTTCTAGTGATCTATCAGTTGGCCTCCTGTTCCTTTTGTCTTGATAATCCTTGTAGAATCTGCGATACTTACCAAGTTGAATATTTGATCTTTCAAGTTTCTGGTAAGTAAAAGCGATCTGTTGACTTGCTTATGATGTTTCCGCAATGTTGTTGGCCTTTGATCTGCTGTTGGTTGCTTTGAATGCAACTGATTTAGATGTTGAGGTTGAGGCTTTAGCAGGCGTCTCGTCTTCATCTGCTTGCCCCCTTTCGATTAAATCGAACTCATGGGCTTTAAGGCTTAGGAATAAGCTACTTGGCTTCATCTTGGAAATGTCTTGGCAATCCTTGATTACCGTGACTTTCATGTCCCATTTCTTGGTGAGAGATCTTAAGATCTTATAATTGATGTCTTTGTCGACATCTCTCTTCCAAGTTCTCGTAGCTTATTTTATCGACATGGTGATCCTCCCATCGAGCTCGTTGATGGTCTCGTTGGGCAACATTTTGAGTTTTTTGAACTTCACCGTTTAATTTTTGTAGTCGGTTGTCTTTGATCCGATCATTTCCTTCAGATATCTCAAAGCAAAGAGTATCCCACATTTGTTTTGCTGTTTTGAGATACTTTATCTTCTCTTTGGTGACTTTATCCATTGTCTTCATGATTATATGCCTGGCGATTGTATCTAGAGTATACAACTTTCTTTCTTTTGCATCCATCGTATTGGACTTTTTCGAACAAGACTTCGGTGCATGATTCGGATCTCCTCCAACCACCGGGTTGTCGCGGATATATGATGATGGGTCCTCGTTCAATGACTTCCATCATTACGCCGCTTATCGATCCCGGATGGTTGCACATGTATATAGTCAATCTGCATACTCATCAATTGAAAACTTAGGCAAATCATGATACATACCAGAGGTATTATCCATGCTGAGTGATTTTGAAAACGAATGAGTTTTGAAAACGGTTTTTCAAGATCTGTTCAAATGACCACAAAGATTCTTCCTCAAGAATCGATGATACTCAAAGCCGATTGGTGCAGAGAACCACCGCTCCGATACTACTTGTAGGTCCCGAATGGGTTTTGTGAGGCGTAAGTCTAGAGGGGAGGGTGAATAGATCGAAAACTTTTTCATCTGGATCGGTGTGATTTGCAGATTGCCCGATCGAGTCTTTAGCAATGGAGTCGGTTTGATCGATGTTCAATCTTCTTGAGTGCTGGGGCAGATCAGTTTGATATCTGTCAGTTTAACTGAGAGTGCGGAAGCTTGTAAGTACCCGTGTGAAAAATCAGTTTATCAATTCAGATTCTTAAGTCAGTTTTCAACCGGCTAACTAAGGTGTCAACGACGATCGGATCGTTTGTGCATCGAGCTTAACTTAGAATATGTATTGAGTTTTAAACTCAGTTGTGTGAATAGTGTAAAGCAATAAAGAAAGCAAGTAAATGCACACAAGATTTTATAGTGGTTCAGACGAAACCCGTCTTACGTCCACTCTTCCCTTAACACAGGGGCACCAACTTAACCAACTGGACTTAGTTTTATGTGTTAGTCCAACACCCAACAAATGTTTATTGAGTTCACACTCAACCGAACCAGAAATCAGAAACTAGAATCCCTAGTCTGAAATCTTGCGGTAACAAACTTAACCAACTTTGAGTTTGGGTAAAGGTTTGTTGTGGTTCCAACTGGAAATCTATCCAAGTGTTTATGTAGCCAAATGCTAGTGGATAGGATTTCTTGCTAAGAACTATGGGATGAACACTCTAAGAATAATCTTCAAATATGGTGTTCTTCAAAGCGGAGATTTTGCTGTAGTTTTTGCTTCTTTTGTGATGTCTCTGTGTTTGTTCTTAGTCGTCCCCTCTCGTATATCTTCAATTTTGAAGATTGATCCCATTTTATAGACCTCGAAATCAAAGAGTCGTTGGAGAGCAATTTGAATTTTGGGCTATATTAGGTAGGCTGTAGGATATGATTGTGATGTGCTCCGAATATCGGCGTGGCCGTAGGCATGATTAGCGCCGTTTATGTTCGCAGCGTCGAATCCCGTATTATTGTCGGCTTTTTTTTGTGCGTGTCGCTTTCTCCTTGGCCATGGTGACGGCACTTCAGTAATTTGTCCGTTAGACGATTGATATTCCTTTTGTAGAAGATTCGTCTTGTCTGGTGTATCATTTTTTATTGACGCCAGGTGTGAGCTGATTTGATCAGATAACTGATCAGTCTACCTTGTAGAATCTTCTGATGCAGATTGTCTTAGCTCAATATGCAGACTCGGTACCGATATAGGTCTTGTGTCTTTCGTTAGTCTTCGATCTTGGTGACTCGAGCCTCGATGTATTCGGTCATATTGAGACTTCGGGTTTATTCTCGAGTCTTGAGGTTTATCCGAGTCTTCAGTTCATCCGAGTCTTCGAGTTCATCCGAGTCTTGAGTTTATCGAAGTTTTCGAGTTCATCCGAGTCTTGATGTCTTTTGTCTTCACCGATCTTCTTCTTGACTTTCTTTTCTTACGATTTGTTCTTAGCCTTCTGATCATCTGACCTTATCTGGGTCATCTGATACTTCGACCTGACCTATACATATTGAGTTCCCCCTCAATATGTGACCTATCTTTTACATTTCAGCTGGTCATCTTAATCTGATTCTAAGTCATCAGTCAGCTAACAGGTCTGACTGGTCCTATTACAACCTGTTATAGAACTTCCATCAAAACTTAAATACAAATTTTTCAACAGTATTTTATTATATATGGACTGAATACGTTACTTGTCAAAAAAGAGGAAATTGCATATCTTCGGAGATATTGACACCACACTATGAATATAAAAAAATAATGATAATAAATTGATTCTAAAAATATAATAATAAATGGAGGGGGTGCCAGGAAGCACTGGGCCTCCCTGCCGATTTCTTTTGTTTTATATGCCTTAAATATTCTAAAAAATCAGTATATATCCAGTAAAATATATAAAAAAAAATTAATAATATGTATGTTTTTAATAATCATTTACTAATACATAAGTGTTAACAATGCAACTATTAATATATTATACATGTTAAAACAAGAGTCGAATTCAACTAATACATTTTCTATCTGCAACTAAGACTATAGCACAGATATCCAGAAAATAACAACGATAAAACGATCAAGAACACAACAAACGATTTTACGTGGTTCGATCAATGTGATCTACATCCACGGAGGATCAAGGACGTTTACTATCACTCAATCAAAGATTACAAGATACAAACCCGTTCAATCTACCAAACATTCACCAAGTTCTAATCGGTGTGATTAAGAATTTTGAATCTCTAAATGAACTTTGAATCTCTCTAAGATCTCAAGTGAATTTTCTCTCTAATCTCTCTTCGAATGTTCTCTCTAATTTGTGAATTGAATTCTGATGTGAAGTTCTCTCTCTTCTTGAATCAATGATTAAACACTTCTATTTATAGAGCCCAACCTTCCTAACAACCTCTAACGAGAATAACGGTATCTTGAATCGCTTTTAGATTCTCCTTCGCCGCTTTTAAAAACCGACATTAACAGATTGAGTTGTTTTTCCATCCTGAGGCACTCAAGAGACTTTTTTCGTCTGGACCATTCAAATAGATTTTCTACCAACCTCGAAATAAACACTCAAAGTCAATAGACTTTGAACAACTCAGTAATATATGTTCATCCTGAATAACTCAGTGGACCTGAACAACCCTCCCTGAATTCATCAGTGCTGAAGAGTATCTCCACAGTATTACCTCTGATTCTGAAAAGTATTAGTACGGTTGTTCCATAGATATTGCATTTACATCATTAATTCTCCACCTCAATGCAATAACCATCCCATCATTTCCTCAAGCTCTCTGACCTCAGAGGGTACCCACTGATCTGAGTTTAATCAAACTCAGACAGTGTTTGAACTTTTAACTGGGCAAGGCCTTTGTGGACATATCAGCAGCATTGTCTTCAGTAGGGACTTTGCTCACAGCAACAATGTTCTTCTCCACCACATCTCTAACAAAATGAAGCCTCACATCAATATGCTTAGACCTCTCATGAAAAACCTGATGCTTAACCAAGTGAAGAGTACTTTGACTATCACACTTGATTGTTACAACCTTCTGAATAATCCCAAATTCCTTCACAATCCCTTTCAACCACATTGCCTCCTTGACTGCCTCTGTCATAGCCATGTATTCTGCTTCAGTTGTAGAGTGTCACTACTGACTGAAGAACAACTCTCCAACTGATAGCAGTACCATACAATATAAACACATATCCACCGAGAGATTTTTCTTGTGTCCACACTACCAAAGAAAATCGAGTCAACAAACCCCGAAGTGGACTTCCCACATCTCCCCTTTTTTCAAACATTAATCCTAAATCAAGTAGATCCATTCGGATATCTCATGACCCACTTGAGCTTCCTAATGAGGTCTTCCGGGGTTGGCCATAAACACCTTACTAAACCGACAAAGATGTGCGTCGGGCCTCTTGCAAACCATAGAATACATGATGCTTCCCACTGCATTAGCATAAGGAACCTTACTCATTTGTATCTTCTCTAACTTAGTTTTAGGTGACTGAGCTTTAGTTAACCCGGCTGGCGGCTCGGGGGTGTATTCTGACCTTTGACCGATGCATCCGAAATCTTCTCAAAGACCTTTTCGAAGATAGTCTTTTCGAGATAAGAACAACTTTCCAAACTTTCCTGTCTCTTAAGATATCCATGCCCGTAATCTCCTCTTGGCATCCCCCAAATCCTTCATGTCAAACTTTTCACTCGGTTTAGCCTTCAATTTATTAATCTTACTCATGCTTTTTACTAGAATGAGCATGTCATCCATATATAGTAAGAGATATGTAATAACCTCGATCATCTTGCTTCTCTAGATATACACAATAATTTGTCATAACTACATCTCCGAAACCCCAATCGATAACATAAAGTCATCAAACTTCTTGTACCACGGCCTTGGGCTTTGCTTCAACCCATACAAGGACTTCTTCAAGAACATACTTTGTTCTCATTTCAAGTAATGAAGCCCTCAAGGTTGTTGCATGTAGATACTCTCTACTAAATCTCCATGTAGAAATGCGGTCTTTAAGATCCGATTCTTTGAAGCTCCAAATCTTCCCGAGTCACTATTGAAAGCAAATAACTGATTGAGCAATGCTTCACAATTGGGAGAAAACACTTCATTGAAATCAATTCCTTCCCTCGAAAGTGAAACCCCTAAAGAACCAATCTATTTTTACACCTCACACTTTCTGAAGTGCTTACTTCAATTTTCCTTTTGAAAATCCATTTACAACTGACTGTCTTCTGCTGATTTGGCTTATCCACCAGAACCCATATGTTATTCTTCTCCAGTGACTGAATTTCTTCAGTCATAGCAACAATCCATTTATCACTATCATCACCTGAGATAGCTTCCTTATAACTCTGAGGCTCTTAGTACTCTATTTCTTCTGCAGTGACAAGAGCATAAGATATCATATCTGCATGTCCAAATCTGGTGGGAGGGTGTATCTGCCTTCCGAGTCTATCTCTGGCCAGACTATAATTCCTGAGATCAAAACCTTCTGCCCCAGCATCCTGATTATCTTCATCCTGATCCAGATCCATCTGATTGATAGGCCCATGAAATGCGGAATAATCATGAAATGCATATAAAAATAGGGGTGAAGGAATTGTGATTCCAGATTTTTGTGTTTTAAGCTCATGTGTTGTGTTTTGCTTATAATCGAATGCATATGACAAGATAAGAACGTAAAAGCGAAAAAAAGAACACAACAAAGTATAGTGGTTAGGAGACTCAAGCTCCTACATCCACTCTCCCCTGTTCTAGGTAAATTCCTTCAAACTGGACTTATCACCCTCTCGGGTTCGCCTCTAGATATTTAACGAGCTCTCACTCCAACTGGACTTATCACGCTCTTGGGTTTGCCTCTGGACTTATCACCCTCTCGAGCTCGCCTCTAGATGTTTAACGAGTTCACACTCCTACGGGACTTATCACCCTCTCTCGGGATTGCCTAACAACTACCTCACTTCACCACTAGTTATCTCTTACGAGAATGGGGTTTGGGTTTGGTGTTGTCTCCAACTATGGTGAGATTTTTCCCTTACATTTGTTTAGCCTCAATGCTAAGGTTGGGAAAAAATCTCTAAGCTAGGATACATCGTGGGTTGCTTAGATTGGGTTCTAGAACATTCTTTGAATATATTTGTATATCTCTGAGACTTGTGTTCTATGGTGGGAAAGCTTGAGTATATGTTCTCTTAGCTCTTGTAGCATCGTTTGCTATATTCTCCACACTTCCTGCGTAATAATGAAGGAAGAACTTGTATTTATAGTGTGGATTTGAATGTTACCGTTGGAAGAATCACATTCAAATCCATATTATTCTTCTTTGTAAGTTCTCTGACTTCTTGGTGGTTGTCTTCCTCTCATTGGTCCACGTCAATTTGAATTCCAGCGGCTATATTCCCGGTTTCTTAACCCGGAACATTCGGGTTATCTTGAGCATTGATACATTCTTGAGTCTTGATAATTCTTTGTGCCTTGATATCCTTTGTCTTCGATCTTGATATCTTGATCTTACATCTTACGAGTCTTACGAGTCTTGATATCTTCGAGTCTTTAGAGATATCTTGATTGATATCTTTGAGTCTTCATCTTGAGTCTTGATTTCTCGGTTTCATCTTGAGTCTTGATTTCTTAGTTTTCATCTTGAGTCTTGATTTACCCGGGTTTCATTAATCGAGTCTTGAAACTTCGGTTTCTTGAGAACTTACGAAGTCTTGTAATCTTCAGAATCTATCCTGATCTATATCTGCGGACTATACAAGGTGCAGATAACATCCTGAATACTCTAAAACTGAATCCTGACTCATCTATCAAGATTATCCTGAACATGTCATACTCAGGGGTTTTGGGATCTAATCAAAATCTTCTTTATTAAATTAATTTCCCAACAATTTCCCCCTTTTTGATGATGCCAAAACCATCTTGTTACAAAAACACTTAACCTATACTCAGATTTCAGTTTTTCCTATTACAATACAAGAATGACAAATCTCTCAACAATTTCACAATAAATCTCCCAATAATTTCACAACACATCATAAGTCATATCAAAATATAAAGACATGTAAAAAGATAATGAGATATTATCTTTGAGCATAAAGATAAAGTTTCATTGATGTATGATAACAGTTACAGATTACAATGAACTTATCAAAAGTAAAGACAAAAACAAAAGAATTGCAAGAGTCTTCAGTCTTTGGTCTTCAGTCTTGACAATCTTGACTTGGCTCTTGATTCTATCGAGCCTCAGTGTCTTGATGACATCTTGAGTCTCGGGTTTCTTAATTTAGAGACTTTTCTTGCGGACCTTATCGTCGGCATCTTGACACTTTCGAAATTTGGTAGTGAGTTGATTCTTGACTTGAGACATCGACCCTCGAGTCTCTTTTACTTATTGAGTCTCGGATCGGTTTTTCTTTCTTGAATCTCGGATCGTTTACTTCTTGAGTCTCGAGATCTTCTTGAGTCTCAGATTACTTTTACTCAGGCTATCTGATTTCTTCTTTGCCTGATCTGATTAGCTCGACTGATCAGATCAACACATCTTTAGATCAACATATCAGGATAGCATCAGGTAAGTACATCATATCAGGTTAGCATATCAGTTTATCATATCTGATCTCGATCACGTCTGATCTCGATCAGTCTCATCTGCTCATCTTCATATCTGATCTCGATCACGTCTGATCTTGATCAGTCTCATCTGCTCATCTTCTGATTTGCAACCTTCTCTTCCGACGGTTTGGCTTAGCTTTTCTTTCTTCCGATTTACCTATTTCATCAGTTTAACTCCGGAACACATCTAACTCATCTGATCTCGATTAGTCTTGTCTGCAGCCTCGCCTGATCTCGATCATCTACTTCTGATTTCATGTGTTCCCCCTCAACTTGTTCTTTCGTTCCCCCTCAACTTGTTATCTGTAAATTAGCTTGAATAATACAAGTTGATAATGTTTTGGCATATTTCATCAAAACTAAAAATATCCCAACAATGACGCCAAAACATTAAAATATATGCATTTTAAAGAAACGGGTTTTCCTTTAAAAAGATCAGTTCAGGTGGTCACTCTGAAATTAGTGAACCTTTTGAACTCCTACTCTGATACCAATTGATAGGCCCGGTGAAAAACCCATGAAATGCGGAATAATCATGAAATGCATATAAAAACAGGGGTGAAGGAATGGTGATTCCAGATTTTTGTGTTTTAAGCTCATGTGTTGTGTTTTGCTTATAATCGAATGCATATGACAAGATAAGAACGTAAAGCAGTAAAGAACACAACAAAGTATAGTGGTTCGGAGACTCAAGCTCCTACATCCACTCTCCATGTTCCTAGGTAAATTCCTTCCAACTGGACTTATCACCCTCTCGGGTTCCCCTCTAGATATTTAACGAGCTCTCACTCCAACTGGACTTATCACCCTCTTGGGTTCGCCTCTGGACTTATCACCCTCTCGGGCTCGCCTCTAGATGTTTAATGAGTTCACACTCCTACGGGACTTATCACCCTCTCTCGGGATAGCCTAACAACTACCTCACTTCACCACTAGTTATCTCTTACGAGAATGGGGTTTGGGTTTGGTGTTGTCTCCAATTATGGTGAGATTTTCCCTTACATTTGTTTAGCCTCAATGCTAAGGTTGGGAAAATCTCTCTAAGCTTAGGATACATCGTGGGTTGCTTAGATTGGGTTCTAGAACATTCTTTGAATATATTTGTATATCTACAGACTTGTGTTCTATGGTGGGAAAGCTTGAGTATATGTTCTCTTAGCTCTGTAGCATCGTTTGCTATATTCTCCGCACTTCCACACGTAATAATGAAGGAAGAACTTGTATTTATAGTGTGGATTTGAATGTTACCGTTGGAGAGAATCACATTCAAATCCATACTATTCTTTGTAAGTTTTGCAGCTTCTTCAGGCTGGTTGTCTTCCTCTCATTGGTCCACGTCAGCTGAATTCCAACGGCTATATTCCTTAGTTTCTTCACTTCGGAACATTCAGGTTATCTTGAGCATTGATTACATTCTTGAGTCTTGATAATTCATTGTGCCTTGATATCCTTTGTCTTCGATCTTGATATCTTGATCTTACGTCTTACGAGTCTTGATGTCTTACGAGTCTTTAGAGATATCTTGATTGATATCTTGAGTCTTGATTTCTCGATTTCATATCGAAGTCTTCAATTCTCGATTTCATAATGAGTCTTCGCTTTCGGGCCATTAATCGAGTCTTTAGAAACTTCAGTTTCTTCAGAAACTTACTGAGTCTTCAGAATCTATCCTGATCTATATCTGCGGACTATACAAGGTGCAGATAACATCCTGAATACTCTAAAACTGAATCCTGACTCATCTATCAAGATTATCCTGAACATGTCATACTCAGGGGTTTTGGGATCTAATCAAAATCTTCTTTATTAAATTCATTTCCCAACAATCTGATCATCTTCCTCAGCTGGTTCTGGGTCATTGTTGATCTAAGCCCCAGATCCTGTCTGTTCAAACACAGGCTCCACCTCAACTGAATGACTATCATCAGTTAAGTTTCTATCAACATCCTGAGCTGGTCCATTGTGCTTATATCCCATAACATTCTCATTGAAAGTTACATCTCTACTGATGATGCATTTCCTTTGACCAGGTTCAATGCACCATAGCCTATACCCCTTCACACCTCTTGGATACCCAACAAATACACATCTCAATGCCCTTGGTTCAAGCTTATCTTGTCTGACATGAGCAAAAGCCAGACATCCAAACACTTTCAGATTATGGTAATCAGAAAGTTTTCCATACCATAACTCATCTGGGGTTTTCCACTTTATAGCAGATGAGGGTGACTTGTTGATCAGAAAATAAGCAGTAGACACAACTTCTCCCCAGAAAGTCTTAGGCATCCCGAAAGCATCGCTAAAGCATGCACGACTCTTTTCGGGATGGTCCTATTCACCTTTCAAACCTAACCCATTTTTCGAGGATTACCGAGCAGTTCTATACTAGTGATACCCTTTTTTTATCAAGACAATACTTTTGAAATTCCTCAGAAACATACTCCAAACCATTGTCTGTTCTCAAATGTTTCAGAGTTTTCCCTGTCTTATTCTCTTGCACTGTCAACCATTCCCTGAATTTCTGAAGTGCATCTGACTTATGCTTTAAGATGATCACCCACACTTTCCTACTATAATCATCAATCAGAGTCATGAAGTATTTACCTCCACTATGAGTTTCAACTCTTGATGGGCCCCCATATGTCAGAATGTATGTAATCCAGAGGCTGCTGAGTGTTGTGAACACCATCCGAAGGTCACATTTTTTGCCTTTCCCAACACACAGTGATCACAAAATTCCAGCTTCACTGGCTTGCTTTCTCCAAATGTCTCTCTTGGCTAGCTCATTCAGACCCCTTTCACCAATATGTCCTAGCCTCTTGTGCTAAAGATTGACATCAAGATTTGACATAGTCACATCTGCAGATCCTGAAACTGAGTTTCCCAGAAGAATGTAAAGTCCATTCTCCTTCTTGACCTTCATGACAATCCTTCTTTCTTTTGTAACATAAATGAAACCATCTTTAGTATTGAACTCATACCCCAGTAGATTCAGAGATCCAAGAGAAATCAGATTTCTCTTTAATTCAGGAACAAATCTCACATTTGTGAGAATCCTCATTACTCCATCAAACATCTTTAGTTTGATAGATCCACTCCCCTTAATCTGACATGCCTGATCATTCCCCAACAGTACTGACCCTCCATCAAACTTTATCAAGTTTTTGAACAAATGCTCATTTGGACACATATAAAAAGAACAGTCTGAGTCCATAACCCACCATTACTGATTCTCCCATCAGTAACTGTCATAGCCTCAGCACTTTCGTAGCCTTCATTTGCCACATTTGCATCTGCAGGTTTCTCATCAGTTTTGCCTTTCCTTTCAGGACAATCTTTCTTCAGGTGTCCAGTTTTGTGACATGAGAAGCACTTCCTCTTCTCAACCCAATCTGAAGGAGTTTTCTGAGTATTATTTTGCCCCTTTCCCTCTTGATTCTTCTTTTTCTGAAATGGTTTCTTCCCTTTCTTGAATTTTACATTCAGGCCCTCAGCTGTGCCCTGAGTTTGTTTCTTATCAGCCTGAATCTGTAGGAACTTGGTCAGTTTGAATATCATCAAAACTAACTTGACCCTGTCTTCCCAACAACAGTGCATCTTTGAAATTCTCCATGGATTTGGGCAGGGAATTCAGGAGCATCAATGCCTTGTCATCATCTGTTGGGGAACGAATTGCATGGATCTATTCGGGATGAATATTTAAATACAAATTTAATTCTAACAATTATTACTAGCATGAATTAATCCTATATTAATTCAAATAATAATCCGACAATAAATCATGCATATAAACAGTTCACGTAAATCCTATGCATGAGGAATTACTACGAGTTTACGTAAACTTACCTCTTGGAATGGCAATGGACTTGTCGATGAAAACACACCAAAAAGTCTTCCCAAAGTATTCCCTTAATCCTTGCTCGACAATCCGGTGGTAGGATTCCCGCGAACAATTAACTAAAAGGAAAAATAAAAATTGTTGCACCACTTTTGTGGATTTACTAATTTTTCCAGCACATGGAATTGCACTTGGGAATGAAAGAATCATCCCCTAATTATAGATGGGGTGTTGGTCGAAATATTGGGGAAAAAACAATGTGGGAAAATCTTTTCTTGATCTCCAAGAAATCTTGAATATATCTCCTATATTCTTTTCCCCATAATTAAAATATTCCACAAAAATCCCACCTCATCACATTATGGATTTTTCGAAAATATTAGGTCAAGATTCCAAGATTTGGATCTTCTTGAATTTATGAGATATTCTTGTATTCCAAGAAATACATATCTTCCATAATATATTTTCAAGAAAATCAAGAAAATCTTTCTTGCCCTTTATATTTTCAAAATTTTCGAAATATTCATTATGAATAACCAAGTGGGAGATTTCTTGAATTTAATGAGATAATATTGTATTCCAAGAATACATATCTACATTCCATAACAAAATTCAAAGAAAATCTTTCTCCCCTCTTATCCATAATTTTCGAAAAAATTGAAAAATTAGCAACAAATATTTATTTTATTTTTAAACATCTTTTCCAGTTATTGAACTTTATGTTGGGCTACTTGGGGGGCCTTTAGGAGAATTAAGATCGGACCTTCCAATGGATCTTGAATTATCAATATTGAGCCACAATATTATTCAAGCCCATAAAATATTAATTAATCCCACTACATAATTAATATTGCACTATCCATCTTAACCCATATTATAGTCAATATGGCTCCCGGTTATTATTTCCCGTGTTTAAGATTATCTAGCCCATTAATTAATGCAAGCCACTGAAATAGCTTTCCATTAATTAATATATTTTTATCCTTGGTAAAGGAACGGTTCAACATTATTACTCATACCGGAAACTAGTTCCACTTGCAAGATTTGGTATGATAAAACTTATGAACCTCCCAAGGGGCAAATCGAACAAAGCGTACTTGCAATGCGATTCTTTCGTATTAAATCTTAGCTACACATGTGACCAATAATATTGCCCAAGATATAAAGTATTGAATCTCGTTGATTCTCTACCCGTAATAAGTCAAAGCAATACTTACTAACCACACGTGATCCTATTTAAGGGACGAAGATTAAGAAATAACGAACCATCGAGGTCTAATTCTTCCTAGTTGATTCGAAGAATTTGTCCTCCTGTAGCTCCTCTTCAGTGCAATAGACATGCACTAGTGTAATCTCTTTGGTCAAGACAAGCCAATCTGAGCGTTACACTTCAACCTTTCATGATGGATTGTTCATTTCCATCTAGGTCGTGAATGGTGTACTTTTGGTTACAAGGGACTGTTAATTTAATCTTTTGTGATCGGGTGTCACTAAATTAATTACAATGTAACACGTACTATTTATTGAACAGTTATGCAGTAAATATATGTAACATTCGATAATATTTAACGCATCAGTGATAAACAATTTATTTCAGTAAATAAGTCCGAAATTCAGTTTTGATTATACAAAGTAAAAGCATACTTTCCAGTATAATCCCAACATCATCTTCAAGCTTTACATCAAGACTTTCTAGATCATCAGCCAACCGATTGAATTCATCCAACTAATCTCCAAGATTTTTATCCTCTATCATCTTGAAGGCATGAAGTTTCTGTTTAACATAGAGCTTGTTGGTAACTGACTTGGTTTGGTACAATTCCTCCAATCTTTGAAGAACCTCTATAGCTGATTTGGCTTTAGCTACTTCTCGGAGTGGTTTGTCCCCCAAGCACAGAATAATCGCACTATGTGCCTTCATGAGGATCTCATCTTTCTTTGCCTGATTACTTGAAGATGCCCATTCGGTTGCAGAATTGAAAGCCTCTGTCAATCCATGTTGTATGAGAAGAGCTCTCATCTTTATCTTCCATAACCCGAAGTCATTCTTCCCTGAGAACTTTTCAACTTCCAGTTTCATCGATGTTGCCATAGTTGAATCCTTATTCCCACAGACGGCTCCACTTGTTAGAACAAGAGTCGAATTCAACTAATACATTTTCTATCTGCAACTAAGACTACTAGCACAGATATCCAGAAAATAACAACGATAAAATGATCAAGAACACAACAAACGATTTTACGAGGGTTATCAATGTGATCTACATCCACGGAGGATCAGGGACGTTTACTATCACTCAATCAAAGATTACAAGATACAAACCCGTTCAATCTACCAAACATTCACCAAGTTCTAATCGATGTGATTAAGAATTTTGAATCTCTAAATGAACTTTGAATCTCTCTAAGATCTCAAGTGAATTTTCTCTCTAATCTCTCTTCGAATGTTCTCTCTAATTTGTGAATTGAATTCTGATGTGAAGTTCTCTCTCTTCTTGAAGCAATGACTAAACACTTCTATTTATAGAGCCCAACCTTCCTAACAACCTCAAACAGAATGCAGTGCGCAAGAATCGCTTTAGATTCTCGTATTTCGCCTTTAAAAAACCCATTACGTATTCGAGAGATGTTTTCCATCCTGAGGCACTTTCGATGACTTTTTCCCCGTCGAACCATTCAAAGAGACTTCTACCAACCTCGAAATAAACACTCGATTCGAAGAGACTTTGAACAACTCAGTAATATATGTCCATCCTGAATAACTCAGTGGACCTGAACAACCCTCCCTGAATTCATCAGTGCTGAAGAGTATCTCCACAGTATTACCTCTGATCCTGAAAAGTATTAGTACGACTGTTCCATAGATATTGCATTTACATCATCAATACATAAAAATTGAAATTATGATGAATTATGGCATAAAAAGAAAAAGCCAAATAATCAAATTTAGCACATACTTTTGAGTTTTCATCAATTTTAGCACATATTTTTTTCTCTCTCCAAATTTAGCACATATTTTAACTTAATACTTAAAAACTTCCCGGGTCACCATTTTCGACAAGGTTCGTCTGATGTGGTCATCGGAGTTAACTTATCATGCCAATGTGTAAATATTAAAATATAAAAAATAAAAATATCATCACTTAAAATTAGAAAATAGTGATCCGAGATGTTTTTATATCCCACGTTTTTTATTTTTAGGTGGTGATATTTTTTATTTTTTAAATTTTAATAGATACACGTCAACAAGATAGGTGGATTCCGACGATCATATCAAACGGACTTTGTCGAAAATGTTGAGTCGGATGTTTTTAAATATCAAATAAAAATATGTGCTACATTTAGAGAGAAAAAAATATATATGCTAAAATTAATGAAAAACTAAAAGTATGGGCTGGATTTAATTATTTGGCCAAAAGAAAAGGAAGATTTTACATACACAGAAAATATGATCAAAATTATTTATTTTTATGTTATGACTTATGAGTGCATTAACTAGAATTTATAAAACACATCGAAAGCTGATTTAACCAATATTATTAATAAATTAATTTATGGCTTCAGGACAGTCACTAGCTAACCGGTGGATTTGTGAGAATATTGTGCTCGCGATTTTATTTAGGGTCCGCTTGATTGTGGGTAATAAAAATCACTTCTATTGATGTTGAATTAGTAGTTTTGAATTATAGGTAATGTGCATAAAAGTAAATAATTGATTACCCCAACTCACTCATTCCACCTCATATAATACGCATTGTTCATGTTCTAACTAAATAATAACAATGCAATCAATCAGGGGGGCGTACTTAGAGGCAAGGCATGACAAATGTCTTGCAGTTCAATTTTTAATACAATGTATATATATATATATATATATATATATATATATATATATATATATATATATATATATTTTAAATTTTAAAATTAGTAAATACTAATTAATATTAAGATAAAATATTTTATTTTCAATTCAATCAATTTAATCTCCTACTATTATTATTATCAAGCTCATGATTTGTTTGTTCATATATATGATGAAGCTAGCCCATACAAAAAAAATTCTAATTTTGGTGTTTATCATATGAAATTTGGATTTTTTTTAATTTAACAGTGATGATAGACTATATTTGATCAAAATTATTTTTATTTGCTGCTACTGTATACCAATATTCACTCATAACTATTGAATTCAAACAAAACTTTTGTATTTAGAATTGTTTAAATTATTTTCGCATTCATATGATATGCAATAAAAAGATTCTAATTTTTGTGGTTATTATATGAAATTTGAATTTTGTTTTAATTTAGTAATGGTAATAGACCATATCTGAACAAGTCACTCAATTGAGTTCATATGATTTCCGCATTCATATGATACATCACCATGCATTAACTAAGTTTGAAGAAATAATATTTTTCATTTAGAACTATTAAAATTATTTTAGTATTCTTATGATATGCATGGGAACACAATTTTTTTTAATTTTTTGTGTTTGTGCCTTGGCTGAAAAAAAAATCCTATGTTCGTCGCTACAATCAATATCTCTTAGTGATTGACCCTTTCAATAATATCAATTATCATTGCCAAATCATTACCAGCACAAAGAAAAATATCTTGGGACATCTTTTTTAATAAACCCTTTATTTTTCTTATATATATTATGTCCATAAGAAATTATGTATTTATACAAAGTATGGTATTTAATTATTTATACAAGCGTCTGAGATTCGATTTCTATTATAGTGAATGTGTTCAATCAAGTTGTGGGTTCCCATTTTATAATTATATTATATTGGAGCACGTGGATGTGTTGGATAAACTAGCCTGTGGTTTATAAAAATGAGCTCTTCACTATTGCATGAAATTTGAAATAATTTTTGTTCCGCACAAAAACAAAAAACAAAAAACTTTTTATATGTGTGTATATACACACAAATTTAATATATCTGTGCAAATTTCCATGGATATTAAAATTTAAAAGACAGGACAATGTTGAATAAAATTCGTAATTAGATTTTTTTTGAGTTAATATGCTGTGAAACTTGTTCATCGTGAAACTGATTCATTTTTACACTTCAATTATCACGATTACATCCTTTAGTAATATAAGTCACAGTCTTTAGTTATCAATACTACACACTTTGCTATAATATAAATCACATCCTTTATTTTTATGAGTAATACTCTTTATAAAAAAAAAGTCACACTCTTTAATTATATATTTTATACTTTTTAGTGAAATTGTAAAATTTGTTCACCCTATACTTTGTCTTTTTATTCAAGGGTGTAATTAAATTTTTTAATGGGCCCTGAAATATAATTTACGGATCTATCACTACACGTGGCGACAACGTTTATGTGCTTTAAAAAAAATTCAGGCCCACCATTTTGTTTTTCTTTGTGTCACGTACGTTTTGACCATATCACAAAAATAATGTAGATTTTTTTGGAAATTATAGTGAATATGCTACAACATGATTTATGACTTTGATATTAATTTTACAACTTGAAAAAGAGAGTTGGAAAATTTTGTTGTGACCGCCCACAGATTATGTCCCTTTGAGAAAGTCATATTTTGAAGATCAAAAGTCATATGTACACAATGTTTTCTTATAAATATTATATTTTTTATTTTAAAGTATTACTTTATTAAAAAAAACTATTTTTTTGTTGCATGAAATACACTTGCATAAAACTCTCTCACAAAATTTTACTCCCTCCATCCAGGAAAGACTACAACACTAAAATTGGACCTCAAACCAAGGAAAATGGTGAAAAGTTGATTTGAGTATAATAAAGAAAAAGTATTATTGTGAGTAATTAAAAGTGAAAATGTTGACTTTTAGTGGGTATTTTGGAAGTGTTTAAGTAATATTGAGACATCCAAATAAGACAAGTGTTGCAGTAATCATGGGACGGAGGGAGTATACTGAATTGAATTAATGAATTTCCTAATATGTGAAAATATTGCATTTCATTTAAATGTCCAAACTTTTATAGAGTTGTGGAATAAATTCGTTTATATTATTTTTCTAACACTCTTTCTTACTTGTGAACTGATTTCTTTTACTCCAATCTAGGGAGAAGACTTATTGAGTGAACAATTTAATATAGGTGGAGTTATTTTCAACGGAATCGAATTCAAAATATGAACGCGAGTCAGAAGCTCTGAAATCATTAAAAAAAATTATCTCATCTAATAATCAAAAAATGTTGAGACAGTAGATTTAATTCGTTTGTATGTTATTATATATGGAGTGATAGTTCTGGACCGAATACGTTAATTGTCAAAAAGAGGAAATTGCATATATCTTCGGAGATATTGACACCACACTATGCATATAAAAAAATAATTATAATAAATTGATTCTAAAAATATAATAATAATAAATGGAGGGGGTGCCAAGAAGCACTGGGCCTCCCTGCCGATTTCTTTTGTTTCATGTCTTAAATATTCTAAAAATTCAGTATATATCCAGTAAAATATATTAAAAAAATTAATAATATGTATGTTTTTAATAATCATTTGCTAATACATATTAATTAATAAGTGCTATAACAATGCAATTATTAATTTATTATACAGAAAAATTGAAATTATGATGAATTATGGCATAAGAAGAAAAGAAGATTTTACATACACAGAAAATATGATCGAAATTATTTATTTTTATGTTATGACTTATGAATGCATTAACGAGAATTTAATTAAAACACATCGAAAGCTGATTTAACAAATATTATTAATAAATTAATTTCTGGCTTTTGGACCGTCACTAGCTAACTGGTGGATTTGTGAGAATCTTGTGCTCGTGATTTTGAGTAGGGTGGTTTGGTCGTGGGTAATAAAAATCACTTTTATTGATGTTGAATTAATAATTTTGATATATGGGTAATGCGTATAATAGTAAGTAATTCATTACTTCAACTCACTAAGTGCTTATTTGCAACACTTATTCAAAGGGTAGAAGCATTTATATTTCAAAAAAGTTGGATCATACCTACTTCTAAAAAACATGTTTCTACCCTATTATGTTGAGGTTGCAAACACACTCTAAATCCACCTCATATAATACGCATTGTTCATGTTCTAATTAAACGATAACAATGTAATCAATATATCTTAATAATTGGCCTCCAATGATACTCATTACTATTACTATTCCAAAATCATTACCAGTACAATAAAAAAGTTATCTTGGGACATCTTTTTCAATAAACCTTTTATTTTTCTTATATATATTATGTCTATAAGAAATTATGTATTTATACAAAGTATGATATTTAATTATTTATACAAGCGTCTGAGATTCGATTTCTATCATAGTGAATGTGTTCAATCAAGTTGCGGGTTCCCATTTTATAATTATATTATATTGGAGCACGTGGAAGTGTTGGATAAACTAGCCTGTGGTTTATAAAAATTTGCTCTTCATTATTGCATGAAATTTGAAATACTTCTTTTGTTCCACACCAAAAAAAAAAATCCTTTTATATACATACACACAAATTTAATATATCTGTGCACGTTTTCATGGATATTAAAGGACAGGACATTTTTTAATAAAATTCGTAATTAGATTTTTTTATTTATTTTTGATAGCGTAATTAGATTTATTTAGTGCGCCCTGAAATTCTCCCTACGTCCCACATTAGTTTTCACACTTTCCTTTTTGGTTTGTCTCATATCAGTTTCACACCCTAAAATTGACACTTTTTACACAATTTTTACTCACAAAAAAATATACTTATTTACCTATATGACATTACTTTATGCAAAAAACACATTTTCTTTGGTTTGCGGTTCCAGATCAGTGTGAAAACTGATCTGGAAGGGAGGGAGTATAATTTATGGATCCATCACTACACGTGGCGACAACGTTTATTTGCTTTCAAAAAAATCAAGCCCACCATTTTGTATTTTCTTTGTGTCACGTACGTTTTGAAGGATGTATGTGCCATATCACAACAATAATAATGTAGATTTTTCATTTCGTTTTGAATATGATACTACATGATTTATGACTTTGATATTAATTTTAGAACTTGAAAAAGAGAGCAAGAAAATTTTGTTGTGACCGCCTCACAAATTATGTCCCTTGAGAAAGTCCTATTTTGAAGATCAAAAGTGATATGTACTCAATGTTTTCTTATAAATATTATATTTTTATGTTTTTACTTTTAATTTATTACTTTATTGAGAAAACTATTTTTTTTATTTGTTGCATGAAATACACTTGCATCGAACTCTCTCACAAAATTTTTTTGGTCAAGAATTATGATGTCTATAAATGATTGTTACTATTGTTTTGATGTTATAGATTAGGTTAAATCTTGCATACACTATGTGCACCGTGCACTTTATGTGAAACATATAATACATTTTGGTAAAAACAATTTGTGTGTTTCATTTAATAAATTGGATATTTTAAAAATACACTATTGTAGGCACGGTGCACCATCTGATGTACAGAAGACTCACTCTATAAATTAATCTGCACATGCTTTCTTTTGAAAACCAAGAGTTAATTTTTTTTTCTTTTGGGACTAATTAAGAACACCAAGAGTTTAATTTTGATTTTACAATCCAAAATCATGGGTTAAGTTTGGGAAAACGTCATAAAACTAATTAGTAGAAAATTTCAGAAAAGAAATAATGAATAAACCCTAAATAATTAATTTTGTGGTTTCTCTTCATTCTTGTAGCCCGAACTAAGAAATGGGCCCATGGATTTCTTCCTTCAATTTACTATTTCGTTGGGCTGAACAATCGTGAGTTAATGGGCTGTAAAATGGGCCTTCAGTGAACTGAAATAATGGTTTTAAATGGGCTCAGGTTACTCACACCTATATATTTAGTAAATACATTTTTTTGTCATTTTTATAAAAAAAATAAACACATGAAATATCAAAATTACCCTTTGCATCGATGTACATGTGAAATATTGATTTTACTATTCGAAAATATTTTTTGAACTTTTATAGTAAGTTCGAGAAAATTCTCCGAATTCATGTACATGATTCGAAATTTTTTTTTTTCAAAATTTTACATGTGAAAAATTGATTATTCTGTTCGGAATTTTTTTTTCAAATTTTTATTGTCAGTTCAAGAAAAATTCCGAATTCATGGACATAATTCGGAACTTTTTTTTTCAAAATACACCATCTGGATGGCCCATTTGGGCCTTTAATGGAAAGAAAATAATAAATTAGTCCATTTCAATTTTCCCTTTCATATTTTGCTTAGTTAATTCACTGGTTCTTAATCCTCTTTTCTATGTATTTTTTTGATTAACTTCAAAACAATTAGCTAAGTCATCAGATATATGTTATGTTTTGACGAACCAAGTAAAGTTTATTAAATTCCGTCAAAAAAAAAAAGGTAAAGTTTATTAAATCATTGCACAATAAAATTAAAAAAAAAAAACCGTTATGCAGCTTATTCATATTTAATTTCATCTCTCATTTCAATATTTTTACTGTGTATTGCATCATTTTCGCATCAATATTGGCAACCGAAACAAACTCGAGCCTATTAGAATTGCAAATTAGCCCCGTAACTATAGGGCGTTGCCTTTTTTATCTTGTACAAAATAAAATTTGCAATTTAATTCTGTGTATCTGCCGTTGGTCGCAATATTAGTTCAAAAATCACCCGATATCATCACCGATGACTTTAGAACCAAATTCGCGACCAACTAAAGTACACAATGTTAAGTTGTAACTTTTAATTCGTCCATATAGGACCGCCTTTTAAATAATTCTAGACTAAAATTGAAATTCTTTTCCCGATGTTCGTCTAGCTCATACCCAAAAGCCTCAAGAATTAACGTACGCGAAGATTTATATTCGAACATCATTTGCGCATAGAAACATCAGGTGCTATTTGCAGTACTTGTTGAACCAGAGTCCGATGTTAAGGAAGCTTTCAAAATCGGATTGTGGCCTGCAACGAAAACGTGTATAATCAGGCTCTTGAGACTTTTTTATTAAGAATGATTTGTTGCAGACGAAATGTGTACGGTGTTTTATACCTTGTAATGGCGTGTACGTCGTGGGGGAACATGACGACCTTGGTCTCTACGCCTCGCTCCTTCAGTGCTCGTGCATACTGCATATATACGTGTAAAACGAAAGCTGTTAAAAAATATCCGTTGCGCGTTAGGATGTTAGCAAATGCAGCAATATTTAGTAACGCGTTGAACTCAATTTGACATTTTCTCTTATAATACTATAACGATATTTTGTCCCGTAAGTTGCTCTAATTCAGTTTCAATTTTGTCGACTTTCACAAACTGAAGATAGTCTTGTAGCTTTCGATTGTTCGACATTTAGTCCGATGACCAGCTATAGAAGGTGAATTATTCCGTCGTCAAATCAGACTGTCACATCAGCGCCAACCGGATATTTCACCTCATAAAGCCAGTTGTCGAACTAAAATATCGAACAATATTTTCATGCATCCGCGAAAGTCAACAGGATTGAAACCGAATAGGGGTAATTTACGCGACTAAATAGAAACTATTTCCCTAATAATATACCATGTGAAGCATCTAAAGCAATGATTTTCATTGCAGTTGGTAAATGCAATTTTTAAATTACTATTCCAACATTTGGCACAACATTAAGCATGCAAGGCATCTCTAAAACATACATTTCATGAAAAGCAAATGATACGAGGCCCTACTTGTAATCCATCATAAACCGGTACGCGAAGGTCTTGCGCCCCAAGCAGAAAGAGAGTAGGGGTTTTGACCTGAAAAATGGCAAAAATAACTCAATAAAGAACACAAGATCCACGAATGATCTTCATCGTTGTAGCTTCAAAGTTAAAGCGCACGTTAAAAGGTGAACTTTTAGTCCAACTAATGCTCTCATACGAGAACAGGACTATAATTTGGGACAAACGAAAAGAGAAAGCAAGCCCATCTTCAGAATCCAAACCTTTGAGACGTGAGAAATCGGAGACTTGTTATAAAACCGAGCAAGGTGTTCTGCTGATGGAGACTCGGTATAAACAGATTTTCCCTCATTTCCGAATGCCTCAAAGAAACACCAATCAGGAATATCGGTCGTGCCAACCATCAAAGCGAGGTTGCACACAGGATTTCTAGCTGCTACTGCAGCAAATCTATCCGGTGCCTGATGAGACAATGAAGCAACCATTTCAATTCTCACATTAGACCCCGTAATTAGGAAAATAGTATTTTTAGTCCTGTAAGTTACCCCTATATCAATTTTAGTCCTATCGACTTTCACAAATTGGAAATAGTCTGTAACTTTCAAGTTTTCGATATTTTGGTCCCGTGACCCGCTGTAAACATCAACGCCAACTGAATGTGTCACCTCCTTTACCGGACCAAAATGTCAAATATTTAAAGTTATAGGTCTATTCAATTCGTGAAAACCAAAAGGACTGGACCCAACATTAGGATGACTTATAGGACTAAAAATAAATTATTTTCCCTTCAACTATCATTAAGGAAAACAATTAATGGAGTAACCATTCAACCTGACCAATCAAGTGTTGTCAAAAATCCGCCATGAGAAATACCAACGGCGGCTATTTTAGATGGATTAGCAAGTCCTTTGTCGATCACATGGTCTATAGCAGCAAGTACATCATCAACATCCTGATGAAAAATCAAGAAACGGGAAACTTTTATTAATCGATCCAATGTAGTACAAGTCCGGACAAGCTACATTGGATCGATTAATAAGTACCTGCTGCCCCACTTTCCCGGGAAGAGACTGCAATGCTTCCTCACCATATCCCAAAGAACCCCTTAGAAACAAATCAAAGTTTATGTCCTTTTATTAGACCACATAGATAAAAGAAAAAATAGGAATGGTGAAAGGGGAAATTCACCTATAATTTACAATCAGCAAGTTGTAACCAAGCGAGCAAAGGAAAGCCGAGGACTTTGAGAAGCTTGACAATGAGACGTCGTGTGGACCTCCATGAAGGATTACAATTAATGGATAACGCGAGTAAGGGTTCGTAGACTTTGGTGATACATATATAGCTTCAAATGGTTTTCTTGCACCTACCACATGTTCAAGTGGTCATTTTTTCTTAATTAAGATATGAATAAAGGAGTTTCAGTTCCATAAGTTAATCCTATTTTTCAGTCTTGTTGCTTTCGCGGATTAAAATAGTCCTGTAACTTTCAATTGTTCGACATTTTGTTTCTCTGATCGGCTGTAGAAGATGAAACATTCAGTTGATGCTAACGTGGCAACTCTGACATATACATGTGACATAGTCTAAACTGTCAACCGGAAGTTTTGTCTCCTACATCCAGTCATTGGACTAAAATGTCGAACAATTGAAAGCTACAGGACTATTTTTCAATTTATGAAAGTCGGCATGGCATGACTGAAACCAAAATAGAGGTAACTTATAGGACTAAAAAAATAAAAATAGTATTACTATCCCTTAAGATATCCTAAATAAATATTCCATATCAAGCAACAAGCAAGAAGGACTACTTTTATACGAAAATATCTCGTTAAAGCACCTTCCGTAAGGTCCTCCGGCGCATCCTCGAATGGAATCTTCAAAATATCAAATTGCTTAGATGCCAGCAAAGACAAAACCTGCATACATGCACTCGCAAGAAAAGACTTATTAGTTTCAGTACGCGTGCACAAAATAGAAAAATCGGTAAGATTGACTGAAATCGCTCATGGTACCTTTTTCCGAGCATTTGGTTATGGGACTTGAAACATCTAACCAGCTCCATTTCGCATCTCTTGATATCGTCCCAACAAGACTACCGTATTTGATTTCAGGAACGTCAATTGGACTACTGCATACTTCAAAGACGAAATAACGATATAAACATTTAGAACATGATCAAAAGGCATCCAAAATAAGCATCATTCGTACCCGCAATAATATTGTCACCGTCGAGTGCAAGGACATCCCAGGAAGAGTTCGACTTTTGGGGGCTGATTTGTGATACTTTTCCACTGTAAATCAGAAAAAAAGTTTGTTCGACAAGAGATGGAATGCATTATTTATATTCTCGAGACTGATTTGAGTTACCTTAATACATCCACAGAAAGTATCGTCTGAGTACTACCCCATACAGAAGATAAAATCATCGTTTTTCCATCCGAAAGCCACGGATAGTTAAGGAACTTAGAGCAGTAAAGACCGGGAAAGCAGCCATCCTCAGGACACATCACAACAGGAACCTAAAAGATGTCATAAAGGAACCAGAAAAGGACATCAGTTATCGTTTTCAAACTTAAAAGCAGAGGAAAATCCAGGAGACTTTAGCTTGCTAATTCCGGTTTAGTTAACAAGTAACAGAATAAAAGGGCATACCACATCAATAATTTTCAAGGATTGACCGAGCTTTCCATCAGAGGGCCACTCGATCTTATGAAGTGACTCCGTTGCCAAATGAGCCACGGAATCAACAGAACATTTTGCAGACAAAAACGCGAGGAACTTCCCATCTGGACTGAAGATACAGAGCAATTATTGAGTAAGCAGGATGATTGCATCAAATTAACAATAATCACATACCTAAAATGTGGATATAATGCACTACTGATGCTTTGAGTCAGTTTAATTAACAGCAAATCTTCAGCATCATTGCTGTGGAACATAACAGAAAGGTATTAAATACGCTCGTATCCAACCACTCCAAAAATTCATCATTAAAGTTCGGGAAAATTGTCTTTTTTGTCCTGTAACTTTGACCGATTTTGATTGTGCTCCTACTGAGTTACGCGTTTTGATCTTGGTCTTGTAACTTTACAAAATTTGATTTTTTTCATCCCGTCACCTGCTAGTTAACTGCAGTAGAAGGTTGACAGGACTAAAAGGTCGAATTTTTCTAAGTTATAGGACTAAAATCAAAATTCATAAATTATTACGGATTTTGATCTTTGTCCCGTAACTTTACAAAATTTGACATTTTAGTCCTGTCACCAGCTACTGCAGGTAAAGGGGCGAAAAAGTCGAATTTTGTAAAGTTACAGGACCAAGATAAAAAGACATAAATTAGTAAGACCACAATCAAAATAGGTCAAAGTTACAGAGACAAAAAAATCAATATTCCCTTAAAGTTCAAAACATAATGAAATTTTGTACACAAAACTATCGCATTGTAGCATGCACCTTATACTAGCTTTCGAATTGAAAAAGCGGAGATTTCGCAGCATACAAGGCACAAGGCCGATTACTGCAGTATTTGACACCAAACTTCCTAGTATCCGAAGGCCACCCAACAAAAACCAGATATTGCTCGCCTCCAATCGAAGGACCCCACATGACTTGGCCAACAGTTAATTCCCTCCCTACCCCTGTGACGCCACGAACATCCCCACTGCACAATATTCGTGTTAGCAGTCTGACTTCTACTAAACTTTTCGAGCATTAAAGCACGTGTTTGCTACACATACCTGTTTATGTCGATAACAAAAAGAGCGGGTTGTCTTTTGCCAGCATAAGTTTCTCCCCAGTCATCTTCCCAATCACCTTCACCCTTCCAGCTACCGGAATCCTTATTGCATGTACTCTCATTTATATAACCAAAACTATTAAACGTAGGTTTGGGACGATCGGGTTCCTCAGCTACGTAGGCTATAAGAGTTTCGTCTGCGTTCCATGAAATTCCCTCAAACCTGCCACCTCAGAAATATAAAATTGGCATAAAAAATGTGCAAATGAGATCATGAATTGAAATTCTTTAGCAATATCAACTACTTATATGGATATGGATTTGCAACAAAATTAGGATTTCAACCACCTAACAACTATATATACACACAAAACTTCTCTACTCCTCCCACCCCCGATTTTAGTTCATTCAAGAAAACAGTAGCCAAAACACTGTCTAGTACTCCCTCCGTCCTGTTTTAGATTGCACATTCACTGTTTGGCTCGTGTTTTAGCGAACGAGTTGTTTATTAGTATATGAAGTGACTTTTAAGGAGGTGTATGATAGATGAGGAGTAGGACTATCATACCCACCTTAAAAATCCTTTTATCATTTCAAATACTAATGAACAACTCGCTTGCTAAAACACGAGTCAAACAGTGAATGAACAATTTAAAACAGGACGAAGGGAGTTGTTACTAAATACAGTATACTCCCTACGTTCCATTTTAACTGTTTTTTTGGAAAAGAAATTATATTTCGAAATAATTGTCGTTTGGCTTACCTAGACGAGTCGCATTTTACCTGTTTTTTATATACATTAGTTAAGCAATCTACTCCACTTCAAAAAAATAGGACAACTGTGTGAATATGCATATGAAAGAGTTATAAGGTAATTTCTATATTACTTCCTTAATCCATGTGAAACAAATGAAATAGAGGGAGCATTCACCAAACTAATATCACCCATTACAATTTTAGCGTTCCATTTTGTATTCCACAGTCTATTTACATGACGCATAGATAGCTAAAACAAACATCAACGAACTGTATATATACCATACAGACACATGTTAATGATTCGGATAGTACTACCTCCGTCCCGCGATTATTTTCACACTTTCCTTATTGAGCGTCCCAAGATTATTTTCACATCCCATAAAAGGAAACACTTTCATAAACTCCACCCTCACAATATTCTCAATTTTACACAAAAATGTCATTACACATACACACAATTCAACCAATTTCTTTACTTTATACATAAAGATTTACAAAACTACCCCTCAAAATCCTACTCATTATTCCATTTTCTTAAAAAGTGTGCCACTTCATATGTGAAAATAATCATGGAACAGAGGGAGTAGAACACATTATAAAATACGAAAAGTGGAAAAGAGAAATCGAACGGGCATTTACCATCCATCTGTGTACACTGATCCATGAACAGAGGCAGGGATAGCAAACTCCTTCATAACCCCAGATGGGCCCCACATCTCAAATTGAGTTCTTTCTTCACAATTTCGAACAACAAGAAGCTTTGAACTCGATTGCGATGGTAAAACAGCACACACACCACTCATCTCAATAGGAAATTGGGCCCAAAAAAAACCCACACAATTGTCACTTTTCTGCAAGATTTGACACGATAGCACTGATTTCCTCAATTTGATAAACGAAAGATTTGGTTGGCTAATTAAAAACATGGCGTTAGACCCATTTTCTGCAGCAAAATACACAGCAAGTAAATATAAATATTTGTTTCAAAAAGGAGGGAAAAGGAGTGAAGAATAAGTACCAGTTGCGGAATTAAAGGTCCAAGCTTTATCAATGGTGGGGATGTTTGTGAATTCTTGAAGCAAATTTGAGAGATGGGCGGATTCTTCTTCTTCCATGGCTGAAAATTATTAAAGAAGAATGTAAAATTTTGTTTAAGTGCAGGGAATTTTGAAGCCCAGAAAACAAATACACACAACATACATATATTTGTTTGATGGTTTCAGGAGATTAAAGTCTCTGGGAGTTGAAATTGACAAGACCCATTTTTTTGTCAATATGTTTAGTGGGAATCTAAGCTTAGTGTAGGGAAAAAATATTAAGAAAATGGTGTTTTGGATTATATGAGAAACGGATGATTAGTTTGAAAAACAGAGCATCGGAGTATTTCTTTACCATACAAATGCACACACTCGAACATGGGACTAACATGTCAATGTGACTGATAATATACAAATAAATTTAGAGAAAAAAAAAATTGGTCCCATAATTTTTCTGCAATCTGTATTTCATCCCAAAAATTTTACTGTCCAATTTTGATCTCATAATTATTTCAATTATCCAATTTTGGTCTCATTTTCGACGAAAAACAGAAAATTTTGTTGCTTTCAGTCATGCGCAAGTCACGTGTCGATTAAAATCGAGGGTTTTCGAGCTCGTAGCTGACATGAACGCTGACTATTACAATAAAAAATTATTTTTAAAAAAATTAGAAAGAACAAGAAAATTATTCTTAAGTTGCAGAAAAAAAAAAAAATTCATAGTAGTAAATATTATTAACTAAAGGTGAAACCCCCCAATTTTAATAAAAACGTAATTTGTAATGCGTGAGCTTAAACTTTTCAGGACTATATATAGTTTATACTAATATCAAATTTTAAGGGCTGAATCCGAAAATCCAACTTAAAAAAGAAAAAAAAATTAAGCATTCAACAATGTCAAGATGAGAAGAAAGAAGTGAACAAGAAGATTGTATGCAATATAGTGCAAGATGGCTACACATTATCAAGGAATATTCCTCTGATCAATGAATTCGTTTTGATCATAATTAATAAAGAAGAAGATAACAACATTTGGGCAGTGTCTGTCTGTTATCTGCAGTACTTGTTGAACCAAACGCCGATATTGAGGAAGCTTTCGAAATCAGACTGTGGTCTGCAACAAGAGTGCGTATCAGACTCCGTGCGTGCACAGAATACTACAGAGTTCGATAAAGAATGGTTTACACGACGTTGACTTACCTATCAATACCGTGTACATCATTGGGAAACACGATAACCTTGCTTCCTCCTTTCTCCTTCAATGCTCGTGCGTACTGCACACATAACAAGTCGAAGCAATTATACGTTTGAGAAAAAGTTAAGATAGGCTAAACAAAAACAGAGATGCTTTCATTTACGAGTTAAAAAGTTTTTTGGTCTCATGACTCCAATTTTAGTCCCAAGATTAAAAAAAAATTTGTCTCTTGTCCAATTTTGACCACAAATAAAATCTTCACGTGACATTCGAGTGGACATGAAATGACATCGTTTTCAATTTTCAGGCGATTTTGTGACAGAATTGGACATTTTTTTTTTTAAAATATTGAGACTAAATCGAAAAAAATAATTTTTTGGGGACCAAACTTCAGCAGACAAGTATAAGACCAAAAAAAAAAATCAACTCTTTCATAACTATGGTATAAATACTTCTCAAGAAATTGACCTCCAATCACCTACTAGTGTAGTTCACCATGTGAAGCAACCAAATAAACAGACAAACTCATATCCGTGTTTGGTATGAAAATAGGCTCTTATGTTCAAATGAAACTATATCTTGTACTTGATTGTAACTCGAGCTGATAGTATGAAAATCTTACTTGTATACCGTTAGAAACTGGTACGCGAAGATCCTGGGCTCCAAGAAGTAAGAGTGTAGGAGTCTTCACCTGACAAAAGGCAAGATGAAAATGATATTCCCAGTAAATACACAACAGAATCCATAGTTTTATTGGCTTATTTTGCAACAGAATCCAAAAATCAATCTCAGAATTCTAACCTTTGAAATGTGAGAAATGGGAGACTTGCTGTAGAACAGAGAAAGGTGTTCAGCTGAAGGGGATTCAGTAAATAGAGAGTTTCCCTCAATTCCATATACCTCAAAGTAACACCAATCAGGAATATCAGGCGTCCCAACCATCAACGCAAGGTTGCACAAGGGGTTCCTAGCTGCTGCTGCTGCTGCTGCAAATTTTTCTGGTGCCTGAAAACAGCACCAAACAAACTTCTACCATCAGGAACGGCCTAACTGCCACACTAACTGCATGCACATGCCCTGAAAAACCATAAACCCGAACTGTCGAACAACTGAAAATTATCGAACTATTTTCAATCCATGAAATTCGACAGAACTGAAACCGAGATACAGGTAACTTAAAGGACATCCCTTATGTATATATCAGAAAAGGGCCTAGTAGTGAAAAAACCACTCTACCTGACCAATCAAGTGTGTTGTCAAAAATCCACCATGGGAGCCACCAAGAACCGCTATTTTAGAAGGATCTGCAAGTCCCTTGTCAATGATGTGATCTATTGCAGTAAGTACATCATTAACGTCCTGCATAAGCATCAAGATAGTGGAACAACTTTTAAAATCTAACTAACTTGCTAAATAACTATCTTATAAGCATAAATACCGCATTGAAATAAATACAGTACCTGAGACCCGATCTTCCCTGGAAGAGACTGCAATGCTTCCTCTCCAAATCCCAGAGAACCTCTGCAAACACAGTTGAATAGCAGCGTGCTCAAGTCAGAAGCAGCTTTAAATTCTTCATTATATAACAATAATATCCATTTGGGATGATATCATTTTTGGTCTCCAAAGTTCATATTTTTCCAGTTTTGATCCCCCTGGTTCACTAGCTATCAAATTTGGGGGTGCTAAATGTAACTATTTATTAGTTTTCTAAAAAACTTTCAAAATTACATTTAGCACCCCCAAGTAGTTGATTCCGCCAGCAATGGATAATCAACTAACGGCGTGAACAATTGTGGGAGTAGGAGTGTACTTTCAGGACAAAATTTGATAGTGAGTGAAAGAGGGAAACCAAAACTGGAAAAAGGTAATCTTTTGGGACTAAAAACGATATTATCCCTATCCATTTGAGGAAAAAAAAAAAAAAAAAAGGCATTGTCTTTCTGGGTACCTATAATTCACAATAAGCAAGGTATAACCAAGTGAAGAAAGGAAAGCTGAGGACTTTGAGAAGCTTGATAATATAACAGAGTGAGGACCTCCATGAAGGATAACAATCAACGGACTATGCGAGTCAGGCTTCCTAGACTTTGATGATACGTATATTGCTTCAAATGGTTTGTTGGCACCTAGTACAAATTAACAGCATTGCCATTAAAGACCTGTATTTTGCATTTAACTAATGAAGTGAAATAGCAGCAAGAGAATATCAAAAATTCCCTGCACATAGAACATATTTCGTGTGAAAACATCTTGTTTAAGCACCTTTTGGAATGTTTTCAGAGACATTCCTAATGGGAATCTTCATGATGTCAAATTGCATCGATGCTAACAAAGACGAAACCTGCAAAATATCAAGAGATTGACTGTGATGAGCTTTATGAAAACCAAATACAAAATAGAGATCCTTGTGTAATATACAGAAATAATTTTTTTTTTCAAAATGTTATGTTACCTTTTCAGAGCATTTGGATATGGGACTTGAAACATCCAACCAATTCCATTTGGCATCGGTTGATAACTTTCCAACCAAACTACCGTACTTGATTTGAGGAATATCAACAAGACTACTGCATACTTAAAACAGCAGAAGAATACAGATCATTTTATGTAACACAAATTATACAATTTGAATATGCAAGTATTTTCACCAACCAGCAATTATATTGTCATTATCTAGAGCAAGGACATCCCATGAAGCGTTTGAATTGTTTGGGCTGATTTGTAATACTTGTCCACTGTAAATCATAAAAGGTACAGTTTTTACTACAGGAATGAGAAAAAACAGACCGAATAGGTAAAATATATATTGTGAGGTATGAGTCACCTTAGTACATTCACTGAAAGTATGGTTTGGACACTGCCCCAAATAGAAGATAAAACCAATGTATGCCCATCAGAAAGCCATGGATTTCTTATAAATTTAAAGCAATAAAGCCCAGGAAAGCAGCCATCCTCAGGACACATAACAACAGGAACCTAAAATACACGAAAAGTTAGGACAAAATAAATGTGGAAAAACAGAAAAGAGCATACATGATGATTCCTGATATGGGAAAATGATCATTTGAAACGAGAAGTAACTACACCCAATCATTAGCTCGATTGAGAGGCACACAGAGGCGCAAGTTGAACATGGGCAAACAAAAAACTGAAAAATGAATATTATTTATATACATACACACACACACATATATACACGCCTCTTGAACTTCTTGCCATGAACATCAGCATATAGTAATCAAGGACAGAAGCACATGCGCACGTTTTTATCTAATTATTTATGCTCATTAATAGAAAATGAACATACCACATCAATAATTTTCAAAGACGGGCCCAGTTTTCCACTAGAGGGCCACTCAATCCTATGAAGTGAATCGGTTGCTGAGTGCGCCCCAGAATCAACAGAACTTTTTGCTGACAGAAATACAAGGGATTTTCCATCTGGGCTGAAGATATTGAAAGCAAATATTACGCAAGGATTTTTAAGTAGGCATGACCTTAACGAATCATAAAAGATTCATGCTCCATAGTAGAGTCTAGATAACCAACTGGAGTATCAGTGTAATGTATTTATTCTCAAGTGCCATTCTACATACCTGAAATGTGGAAAGAATGCGCTGCTTATGCTCTGGGTCAGATTTATTATTAGCAGACCTTCAGCTCCATCATTACTGAGGATAATATAAAGAACTCCATTACTTCAGATGATAATATAAAACACCAAATAACGTGCATGACAAGGAAAGTGAATAGTATTCGTATTTTCATCAAAAAAGATGAATTGAATCAAAGTGCTCTACTTATAGCTTGTAACAAACCTGGTTACTTTAGCTTCTGATTTAAAAGATGGAGCTTTGACTGCATACAAGGCACATGGCCTATTATAGCAATACTTGATCCCTAACTTCCTAGTATCTGAAGGCCACCCAACAAAAACTAGATATTGCTGGCCTTCAATTGATGGGGCCCACACAACTTGACCAACACTCAATTCCCTTCCTACCCCTGCGACACCATGGACATCTCCACTGCAGAATATTCATATCAGGACATGATTTATGAATCAGTTAGCTTTTCAAGCATTTTATAACATGTTCTTATACCTATTAATGTCAATAACAAAAAGCACCGGTTGTCTTTTCCCAGCATAAGTTTCTCCCCAGTCCTCTTCCCAGTCGCCTTGACCTTTCCAGCTACCACAATCCTTATCCGTACTACTGCTTTTTTTGTAACCATTTCCAGCAAAATGTAGGTTTGGTGAGCTCTGGCTCCTCAGCAGTATAAGCTATAAAAGTTTCGTCTGAGTCCCATTGAATACCCTCAAACCTGTCACCAGAAGATATATAAGAATAGGCTCCGTTGCATACATATTAAGAACCTTAAATAGCTATTAACTGAAGGCAAATACTTCTATGCACCAGTTGCACCCTGCAACTCAAAATCTATATTTTTTTAACTAAAATTTAAGTTATATTTTGTCACACGTTTTTGTAATCCATTCATCTTATCTCATTTACAAATAAAATTCAAAGGGAGTTTAACTTTGATGAAATTTTCACCAGATGGACATTTCAGTGCTCTCCCTCTGATTTTAAGATGTTGGTAGGATCATATAAATCATAGAAGCTCAATGAGTCAGCATATACCTTTATTCCTCACATTTTTCAACACAACTTAAAAGACTAATCTAATTTAGTTTTTCGATAAATTTTATTTACCATCCATCTGCATAAACTGATCCATGGATAGAGCGGGGAATAGCAAACTCCTTCTTAACTTCAGACGGGCCCCATATCTCGAAGTGAGTTGGAGAGTCGCCTTCAGAATTTCGAATAACAAGAAGCTTTGATCCTGATGGCGAAGGAACCATGGCAGTCACACCGGTCATTTCAACTGGGAATGGGGCCCACTGAAAACTTACAGAATCATTACTCTTTTGCAGAATATGACTGGATAATATCGATTTCCTTCTCTTGTTAGACAAAAGAGTTGGTTGGCTAATTGAAAACATAGCACAAGGAACATCTTCTGTGGAAAATAATTAGATGAAAATGGTTACAAGTCAAACAAGTTGCTTCGAATAGAGATTAAACAGGAAATGAAATTGGAACGAAAATACCAGTTTCAGATTTAAAAGTCCATGCTTTATCAATGGTGGGGATATTTGTGAATTCCTGAAGCAATTTTGAGAGAGAAGTATATTCTTCTTGGGTAGCTGCATCCAAGCCCGATGGTATTTCTTTTGAAGGGACATTTTTTGTATCCATGACTGATCGAACTGATCTAATTCAATTATAACAGAAATAGAGCCATCAATGCAAAAGGTGGATACAAAATGCTATGCAACTATACAAGTAGCATACACAATGAAATTTTAATGTGGTTGAACTAAGAAAATGGATACGGAGATGATGGAGGAGAAAAGATTAATCCACAAAGAATTGTTTAATGAAAACTTTATTATCAAATTCCTGACTCTCATGTAAATTCACTGAATTCAGAAAGACACAAATCAACCTAATAATTCAGTGAATCGCTCGACTGACGATCATTTGCAAAATCGACTATCATTTGGATCTTGAATTATTTTCTGGGGGTGTGGACTCTTATTCAAGAATAAACATTCATAGTTATCAAAAGAAATAAAGTGGATCCATATGAATTTTGATTTTAATCCCGAAAACCTGAACTTCATACGTGCACGTTGTTCGATTTGATAACGCAAAGCAAGCCAACTTTTGAAAACACTTTAAAGATGAAAATAGTAAAAAGAAAAATCCTGGATAAACAACTTCAGGGGACCCCAACTTCAGAGTAATGAATAATCACACTCCACTTAAATCAAGAATGCACATATGCAACAGCAATTATATGTACAAGCTCGCACAGGACACATTAACAATCAAAACATTATATATTTCATCACTATCAGCAGCAAAAAACATACAAATTCCAAAAAAATCCACATAACCCACTTCAATTAAACAAAAATCCAAAATGTTGATACAATCGTGAACCCATAATCAAAATCCCACACAGACGCCATAGTTCTCAACCAATAACAATCGCTGAGACATTGGCAAAACACAGGTCAACGAAATATAAAGTACATAACAAAATTAAAATCAATTTCAAAACAAAACAAAAAAACAACTCTGCGATATCTTATGTACATGCATAATCAGCAAAGTAAACGGTGAGAGAGAGTACCTGCAGGAGAGAGCGAATGGGGTGGAAAAGACGAATGGTTTTCTCTTTGTGGAAAGAAATTTTGAGTTTTTTGGGGAAAATGAGGTGAAATTGTAGTGTAAGTGAGTTGTTAGTGACGTGCAGAAATGTAGTCGCCCCAGATTCGTCATAATCGCGAAACTTTCGACCCCCAATTTAATATTTTATGCAGTAAAAAGATTCCCAAAAAAGAATACTTTAATAATTTGATAATCTTACCAAGGTTATAAAATCCCAATCAAAATTTTATTTTTAAAGCAGGATTTAGTGAAATAATAAATAAATGATAAATGTCGAAAGTAATGGTTGAAAAAAAAAATTGTTTATTAATATTTTATGATAAAATTAAAGTGATAATAATTGGGGATATAAAGTGTTGTTTATTAATATTTTATGTGATAAAGTAATAAAAAATAATAAATGTAAAGAACTTTTTTACCATTATAATTGGGGACGAAAATATATATCTTTTTATTATTTATGATTGAAGACGGGAAAAAAGTAATTAAAACCTTCAAATAAATTCATTAATTTATTTATTTATATAATAATACAGTTTTATCATGTCATCATGTTAGGCTCTTACATAACGCACGCATTCATCTGTTCCAAAGTTGGGTATATTCCACTCATGTTCCATAACCTTTTAATTTGACATTTTTATCATATTTTAATTATTTAAAATCTAAAAAAATATATTATTTTTTTTTAATTTTTTTTTTTTTTTTTTTTTTTTTTAATTAACCGAACTTAACTTAAGTAAAATGGTTTATGGTTCCATAGAATAGTTCATGATTTAGGGTTTAGGGTTCTTGATTTAGGATATAGAGTTTCGAATTTTAAATAATTAAAACATTGGACATGTGTCAAATTTATAGACATGGGTGGAACACCCTATTCTGAAACAGAGGAATTCAACCGCTTACATAATGAAAATATATCTCTCATTAACTAATTAATAAAGACATAATTTCAAAATTCCGAGTGATTTTTGGATTAAGATAAGGGCAAAAGAAAGAGGAAAATATGAGAATTTTCTATATATCAAAATATAAATAAAAATATTATCTTAAAACAGTATTTATTTTGGCAAAGTATAGTGTAAATAAGTTTCACGGTGAAACTAGTTAAGGAATGTGACTTATATTATTACTAAAGAATGTGATTTTTTACTGTAAAGAATGTGGTTTTTTACTATAAAGAGTGTTTCTCATAAAAGTGAAGGGTGTAACTTATATTATAACAAAGAGTGTCATAGTGATAATTGAAGAGTGTAACTTATATTACTAAAATGTGTGACTTATATTATTAAAGAGTATGTCTAAAAAAAAAATTAGTTTGACGGTGAACAAGTTTCACAGCATACCAACTCATTTATTTTTGGAATCAGGGAGTAGTATAATTTTTTTTCCCTCAATTTCATTGCATGATTAGTGGGGTGAATCACGGGGTGATAAGAATCTTATGATTAAAATTACCCTTATACCCTTAAATAAAAAAATAATTAAACATGATTGATGATAAAGTAATCATTTGATGCACTTAAAAGCTGTTACCCCTGGGTGAATCACACTGTATAGTATCACCCTATACAAATCTAGGTAATTTGAATTGACACTAACTTAAAAAGGAATTGGATTAAAATTCATATTTCACATTTATTACCACAAGTTTATATTCAAATTAACGACTATACATAATAATATTAATTATTATAATTTTAGAGTTGTTTCCATCATATATAATTTGCATGTTAACTACGATTTTATACTATTAATAATTAATGTAGAAAGATAATATAAAAAATGATAAATTGGTCGTGGAATTGAATTTGGGACCAAAATTATGAGATATATTTATAGGGATAAAAAAGGATAAGATGCAAAAGCTTCTCCCATCGCTCATTTAAAATTTCGCTCATGCATCTAAACTAACCTCTAACTAGTCACAGTGTATGTAACAGACCAGTCACGAGGCACAGAGACCATCACAGTCAGCATCCACAAGCTGCGTAATACACGTGGCGAATTATTATTGTGCCTTGACGGATGTATTACAGTTGCTCCCGTTATCTATGTCATACCGTTTAGATAATAAAAAACATAAAAAAGAGAAGTCGAAAAAAGGAGAACCAAAAAATGGCGGGTTTATCAGCAGTCTCATCAGTATTAGTCGCCAATTCAATCCCCAAAATTTTGTCTCCAGAAAAATCCGAATTACATCAGAATAGGGATTTCACCAAGAGAAGCGGAAAGTTGAATTTACTGAAAATCGGTTTAAATTATGGTAGGAAGAGTTCTACGAGATTGTTTGCTGGGCTCTCGCAAGTGGAGCCGGATCTGAATGAAGATCCGAAGGATAGATGGGCGACGAATGGGATTGATGTGGTATTTTGTTACTGTGGTCTTCGATTTGATTTTCTGTCTAATTTCGTGGCGTAATTTGATTTATTATTTTATTTATTTATTTATTTGCAATTGATTGCAGGAAGATTTTGTGTTTGGGGAGTACGATGGGCATCATACATACTTTGAAAGTGATGTAAAAGGTATGTTTAATTTTCTATTTTGTTTTACGTCACTGTGATTTGGTGTAATTTGAGGATTAAAGCTATTAGATGAAATGCAATTTTCTGTGGATTTTAGCAGGGTTTTAAATCCATGATTTTTTTTTTTTTTTTGTTTTAAGTTGCAAGGTTAGGATGTGCACACATTGCTCGATTAAGCCATAATTTCCCGATAACTTCATTTTGAATGACTTGCAAATTTCTTAGAACATTATTTGATTTTTCTGTTTTCTAGTCATGATTAGATGCATCTGAACTCAGCCTGGAAATTAAATTCTTAGCCGTGAATGAGAGTTGCAATGCTATTTTAAGGCCTAATTGAGTTGGAAAGTATTTAGGACAGTTATAATGCAGAAGTTGTTCACGCAGGAGATATATTCCAGATAGTTTTTCAGGACTTGAGATCCTCCTATTCGAAAATAACCATCACGTTTATCATATGGCGTAACTAATTTGCACGTGGTATGTATTGCAATGAGACACAGAAGAAACGCCAATTGGAGTAGGGAATTCTGGCCCGAGTTTTAGCTAAGATGAAACTAGTTTTAACTTGTATGATTGCTCTCTTTTTTTGTTATAAGAGCAAAGTAATCTCCAAGCTCATCATTTTAACTTTCATTTCTCAGTACCATTTTGGGAACAAATAGCCAAAGATTATAATGCAATGGGACCTCCTACGGGATTCCAAGGTATTAATTTTATTCGAAACACTATTACTATCTACAATCTTATTGCAATGAGATCAATATTCATCAATTTTGTTCAACTCAGGTCTCATATCATGGCTATTCCTTCCTGCAATCCTTGCTGGATTGTACTTTAATGCTCCGGTACTAATACCATAGTCAAGATTCATTAAACATTTTCATCTCAAAAACCGAATATTTGATCAATACACCCATTTTGGGTGTAAATAGCCTTGCCCTTATGATAAATGCTTCTTTTGTGCCTAAATTTGCAGGGAGAGTACTTGTATATCGGTGCAGCTATTTTTGTTGTGGTATTCTGCATTATTGAGATGGACAAACCTAGCGAACCGCACAACTTTGAGCCTCAGATATACAACATGGAACGAGGTTCTCGTGATAAGCTGATATCTGATTACAACACCATGGATATATGGGATTTTAATGAGAAATACGGTGATTTATGGGATTTTACTATAAAGAAGGACGACATCATGAAGAGATGAGTATGAGGTGCGTGGACTCTCTTCTTTACCCTCGGATATTCATAACTTGTTATACTAGTTTCTTTTGTATGGATTAAGTAAGGCATTGCGTCGGAAATATAAGTTTTTGAATAGCTTCAAAGTTGCCATTTCTTATAGTATCCTTTATAGAATTTGTATTGCATCTAGTGTTTGACTGTGTATCATTGTATGTATATATTGAAGTGATGTATTGTACGGTGTTACAACTTACAAGATGGTGTTTCATCTAATTATATTGATTCGACAAATGTTATTTTGTAATACAAATGTATACCATTGTGTCATTACTAGCTCAGCACTGAGCCTGTGACTTTTTGTTAGAAAGCTGGAAATAGTTTATGGTTTCATTTTTTGACTCTTCTACTGCATCATGTGAAGTCGTAGCCGCCTTTACCACTTGACTGTTGGCAAAGATAATGCTATTAATTTTCCAAAAATACAAGACGGCTATTCCAATTCACAATAACTGTATAAATCGTGCTCATTTTTAAAGAAAATTGGACGGAAAACGTGATTATATTGGGCCCCATGAATCCATAAATTATATTCATAAATGAGTTTGGGAAATAATTCCAGAATGAGTTTTATCTCATATATACGAATGTTTGTCTACAAGATTTATGTGGTTAGAATCTCATTCCAATCCGATGAGTTAACTGATCCAGAAACCGATGTAATAATTTATCGCAACATACAACTACCGCTCTTTCGAAATAAATAGTATTCTTTTAGAATCTAAATTTTATTCTTAATTGTTTTTAGCTCAATGGTATTTTCCATTAAAGTATGGGGCGTTTAGAAAAAAATTATGCTTTTAAGAAAGGAATTTGATTTAGTGAGTCTAAAAGAATTGCTTAATATTATTTCTTCCATTCCGCAATAACGTGGACAATTTTTTTATTTGGTATGTCCCGCAATAACGTGTACATTTCCTAAAATAATAAAAATATTCAAAACTAACACACTCATTATAATTGATTTAAATAATACCAATAAAATAATTTTTTTTAATTTTTGTGCCCTGATAGAGGTGCACGTTATCCCCGGGACAGGGGGAGAGTAGTAAATGTCTTATAAAAATTAAATGTTGAGTGTTTAATAAAAAAAATTGTATAAAATAAAATATTAGGGGAAGCTAGATATATACCTTCCTAACTTTTAAATTACATCTTGATAGATGATTAAAATCATTTATAATCTTTTCAAAACACCCTTCATATATCTCATTTTGCTTCACTTTCAAACATAAAGCATTTCAAATCTCGTGTGTATATTTCTCCAATCGCCATCGTCATAATTAATCTAACTTCCTGTAATTTTCAAACCACGTTTCATGTTATAAACGACTTGCGCCATTTGAATTAGTCAAGCCAAAAGAGATAAAGGTTGACTTATTCCCATCACGCGGGACCCACTCAGAAAAAAGTCCCACTTCGCATTAACGCTTTAACTAAATGCAGTCACAGCATATATGGAAAAATTTGAAAACACTTCACCGCATTCAAATTCAACAGCCATGAAAACCAAATCAAGCTTTCTCTCTCCTCAGTTCTCTCTCCCTCTCATCTTCTCCCTCCTCTGCTACGTACAAGCGCAACCAAGCACCATAGGGTACAACTGCACGCCCACCCAATCCCCAACCTCCTGCGACACCTACGTCTTCTACAGAGCAAATCCCCCAAATTTCCCCGACCTAGCTTCCATCGGCGACCTCTTCTCCGTCAGCCGCCTCATGATTTCGAGCCCTAGCAACATTTCGTCTCCGGCGGCCCCACTCATCGCCGGCCAGTCGCTGTTCGTCCCTGTGAAATGCTCCTGCAACACCGTGAATAGCAGCGTCTCGATTTCCTACGCGGGTTTGAACTTCACGATTAAGAGCGGCAACAATTTCTACTTGGTTTCCACACAGGATTTCCAGAACCTGACCACTTATCAGTCCGTCGAGGTCGTCAATCCGACGTTTGAGGCGACGAAGCTCGATATTGGTGACGTGATTGTTTTCCCGATCTTCTGCAAATGCCCTAGTTCATCGTAGGTATGAAATGAGCTTTATAATATTAGTTATAAGCTTAATTGTTCATCGATTCATTATAAAATTTGAAATATACAATTCTCAAATTAATATATATATACTGAATTCTATAATTTCATTTAAGAGTAGCTATCTTGTGAAAGTTGTTCATGGTTTTTTTTTTTAACTGTATCTCTTGTTTCAGTGAAAGTATTACTTGTTTTTACTGAACAATATTAGCTATTTTCATAGTATGAATCTAGTGAAAGTGATATAGTTCAACCGAAACAAGGGATATAGCCAAAAAATATCATTGTTTAGTGAAAACAAGTAATACTGTTACCGAAATGGGGAGCTTAATACGTATTTTTATATTTATCATAAATATTGTGTGAGATTTGTATATTAAAGTAAAATTATTAATTATAATTTATAATTCAACAGTTGCGGAACCAGGTGAATTTTCTGATTAGCTATGTTTTCCAACCGTCTGATAGCTTGAGTGGTATAGCATCTAGATTTGGATCGACGAAACAGTCTATAATTCAGGCGAATGGGGGTCAAATTAGAGCTTACGACACCGTTTTCGTCCCCGTTTCGAGGCTTCCCAACATCACACAGCCTGTGGTTGCACCTCTCTCTCCTGAGAGGAAAGAGAGAAAGGGGTGATAATTGGATTGGGGATTGGAATAAGGTTGTGTGTGATTTTGCTAATCTTGGTATGTGGGGTGTGGTATTTTAGAGAGAGAATGTTGAAGAGAGAAGGGGGTATGCAGATGGTGAGAAGGTGCAAGTTGAGAAGAGAGAGAATGGGTTCTTGAAAGCTGAAAAGGTGAGCTTGATGGCAGATGTTTCAGGGTGTTTGGATAAGTATAAAGTGTTTGGAATTGAGGAATTGAGAGATGCAACTGATGGATTTGATAATGGATGTGTTATTCAAGGGTCTGTGTATAAAGGAAACATTGATGGAGAATGATATGCTATTAAGAAAATGAAATGGAATGCCTATGAGGAACTCAAGATCTTGCAAAAGGTAAATAACTCACTCCGTTTGGATTCATACTAATACCACAACATTCATTCGTTGATACCATTACTCTTATAAATTAATGCCATAAACATGTTGAACGGTGTGGATAAATGCTATGGTATTAGTTTGTAAGTGTAATAGTATCAGTTTCATACAAAATCCTCTGTTTGTCGTACGAGATTCTCTATTTCGTATGATATTTCATCTCGTATTCTTGTTCGTAATAGTAGATACTTGACATCGATGATGCACATATTGACGGTTTCTGAATAGTAGATGAAACACAGGCGATTTACTTTTGGTTTTCATATAAGATTTAGGTCACAGTCACACACAGTTCACACAGTGAAATTAATAGTGATGCATAAGTCATTTTCTGGTATTTTTATAATCAATCAGCCAACTTATTAAATAATGGTTTGGTGAAGTGATACGTCTTATTTTTTTTCCAGAATCATATGATTAATTTAAGAATGAAGATAGGCTTATTGTATTTGTACAACGAAAAGGACAAAAGGGGCCTTGTCTGCTGTCCTCTATATTTTATTTAGGAGCCTATGTTGATTATTTTTCCTAATTAAAGATCCCTTCTGCAAAAGAGTCCAAAAAGATCAACACTTCCAGTCAAACTATGCATGTAGAATCTATAGATACATGTAGTTTCAGTTTGTATTGGTAATACAAAAATATAAATCTTGATTCTTCTAACATGAATTCTTGAATTGTAGGTGAATCATGGGAACTTAGTAAGGCTAGAGGGCTTCTGTATAGATCAAGAGGAAGCAAACTGCTACCTAGTTTATGAGTACATAGAAAATGGATCTCTACACTCATGGCTCCATGAGAAAAAAACCGAAAAATTAAGCTGGAAAACGAGGCTAAGAATAGCCATTGACGTGGCAAATGGCCCCCAATACATCCATGAACACACAAGGCCTAGGGTTGTTCATAAGGACATAAAGAGTAGCAATATCCTCCTAGACTCAAACATGCGAGCCAAGATCGCAAACTTTGGCCTCGCGAAATCGGGTTGCAACGCCATAACAATGCACATTGTTGGAACACAAGGCTACATTGCTCCCGAGTATCTAGCGGACAGCGTTGTCTCGACTAAGATGGACATTTTGCATTCGGGGTGGTGTTGCTCGAGCTCGTCTCTGGTAGAGAGGCGATAGACGAGCAAGGGAACGTGTTGTGGGGTAGTGCCAGTGGGGTTCTGGATGAGAGAGAGGAGAGGAGGATTAGAAAGATGAGAGAGTGGATGGACGAATGTCTTCTCAGAGAGTCGTGCACGATGGATAGCGTTTCGAGCGTTATGTCTGTGGCGATTGCTTGTTTAAATAAGGACCCAGCTAGAAGGCCTAGCATGGTGGAGATTGTGTATGCATTGTCAAAGAGTGATGACTTGTTCTTCGATGTGTCCGAGGATGGACTTTCTCCTAGGCAAGTGCTCGCACGATAGGGTTGCGTTTTTCGTTTTTCTAGTCTGGTCTACGAGCTATTACACAAAGATGGTAGCAGCGGCTGACAGTCATGTATATATTCTTGAGAGTCTCGTGTATGAGATCGTCTCGTACGAGTCTTTGTCTGTATCTTTTGATGTATTAAGGATGGACTTTCTCCTAGGCAAGTGGTTACAAGATAGGGTTGACGTTTGGTTTATTTTTCTTGTCTGGTTTGTGAGTTATTGTACTAGTGGGTAACCGTTGCCAATTATGTATAAATAGAAAAAAAGTAATGATATGAGTGATTTTTGAGAAGAAACAAATATAATGTCATTTTTGTATTTCCATTCATATCAAGAATGTGTGCTAATGAGGTCTGGTAATTAAACTAAATCATTGGGGGATTTTGTAATCATATACCAAAGGGTAATTGCATGTTTTGTAGTTATAGATTTAGAATCCGATAAATGGGCCTAGCCTTTGGGCACAATTAGGATGAGTTGGGCTTCACAAGCCCAGTAAGTCTTCAGGCTTTCAAAAGTATTTCCAATCCAAATTCAAGGCTGATAGTGTTCCAACTTTCCTAAAAAACATGCTCCTAAAGTAACAATTCCAAACTCAAAAATATGTCACAAGTTTATTTTTATAGACATAATAATTTTTATAGTTTTTTAAAATTATTTATATAAAATTTAAAACTCAATTTGGGCTTAATAAGCAACTAAAGGAACGAGATTAAGAATATATATTAATTTATATATAAGATAAAGATAAATAAATGGTTACGTCTTATGTGAATTTAGGTTAATGTGAACTCTTCTTTACAAAGAAGTTTGAGATTATGAGATTTTTGTAACAAGGGTATCAGAGTTATTTACTTTTAAAATGGGTAGAAAACATTTGATATTCCAACAATCATCAACACTCGTATAAATTCACACTCGATTTCTAAATTATTATTCATTGCGTATATATGTGTGTATGTATATATTTGGAGAAAATGTCATTTTTAGTCATGTAACTTCGGACAATTTTAACTTTAGTCCAGTAACTTTTTACTTTTGTAATTATAGTCCTAAATGTGTCAATTTCAGTTTTTTTTTTATCAAAAATTTTAAAATTTCGTCTGAATAAACATGTGCACATCACGTGACACTTCAAAATTAATCTTTTTTTTTTGTTACATGATAGTGCATAGTCCACTTGTGTAAGTAGCTGGAAAATTTAAAAGATCTCAACATCCGGCGAGATTTTAAAATTTCCGACTAAAAATGACTGAAATTGACACATTGAGAATTAAAATTAAAAAAGTAAAAATTTACAAGACTAAAAATAAAATCCTCCAAAGTTACAAGACTAAAAATGATATTTTCTCTATATATTTGGGTGGGTGGGAGTTTATTGACCACTATGCCATCTTGTTGTGTAGCTAAACTCGTCATTCAAAAAAACGTTTTTGAATGAATACATAAAGCGTGTTAATACATCTGATAACCTAAGCACTACGTACGACTCTTTTGGTTTTATTTACCTCCACTGACATGGTGGTGTCTCTTTTCATTTGGCCCTCAACCACTAACTAAATCTCATTTTTCCAATATATATTTTAACTTTAATATATATATATATATATATATATATATATATATATATATATATATATACACATTATAAAAGTAAATTTTGGATTGTTGCAGTCTTGCAGATGTATATTTTGCTCTAATAGACGAAAATATATGTATTATAATAATATCAAACCATGTTATAAATCAATTGACAAATAAATCGAACCATAATATTGTAATCCAACAAACGGGATTTATTCTGGATTAAAAGTTTATATAAGATAACCAGGTGGTAGCCACCTTGCTACTGGACTCCTCATTTGAGTGGAAGACCAAGGTTTGATTCATTTTGGAAATAAATTTGGAGTTATAAGAGTTATAAGGTGAATTTGTGATTTTGTGGAGTATTTAGGTGCTTGGTGTACTAACTACTAACAATTAACTTTGCCCGATCAAAAAAAAATTATATAAAATATAGTTGCGAGCTATATATAAAATGAAAAAAAGTTAAATTTTAGGATTTAATTTCACATTTTTTCATGATTTCGAACTTTTGAATGAGATAAATTATTTCATGTTATCAGAGTTTATAGGAGTTATAAGATGGATTGGTGATTTCGTGGAATGTTTAGATGCTTAGTATACTAACTATTAATAATTAATTTTACCCAATCAGAAAAAAAAAGTTTATATAAAATTCAGTTGTGAGCTATATATAAAATGAAAAAAAGTAAAATTTTGAGATTTAATTTCACATATTTTCATAATTTAGGAAAATATATATACACAAATTAATTCATACACCTTTCTATAAGTTTAATTCGAACTTTGAAATTCTTTGAAGTAGTACAAATGAGATATTTTGGAGTTCATAATTAAATCAAAATGAAAATTGTGCAGAGTATTCATGTGAGGCTTACACTTGTTATCCTAATAATAATATCATGCCTTGTTTGTTATGAGCATTTGTATTTTCATGATCATTGAATTTATGCCATTTTACTTGTCATTTTTCTCATTTTTTTCTTGCGAAAATAGTAGTCCAATTTAGGTATGAAAGACCATCACATTATTGTGATGTTCTAATTAATTTATTTTTATGCATGCTATCTAAACTTTCTATTTTATTTTCTAATTAATCCGTTTTTCAAAATTCTGATCGTAAATTTAGTTAAGACAAGAATCAATTATGATCAATCATTTAAAAATTAAACATTTAGTGTATCGGACCTTTTTTCCAATATAATTTAATTAATATCCACAATCAAAATTACATTGAATTAATAAACAAAACATCATTATAATTAATTAATCAAATTAAATAAATATATTTAATATTTAATATTAAGTTAATGATATAATTTTTAATCAATCCGCATAATAAATTGTTTAGTATTCCTGAAAACCAGATCTATACTTGAACTCTATTACTATTATACATAAAAAAAAAATGTTTAAAAATATAAAGTATTCTTTGAACAGTGAAAGTTTTTATGCATAATAGTAATAGTTTTTATACATAACAGTGATAATTTTTACACATAACAATGATACTAAAAAAATCGAGGTCACCGTGAACACATGTTCACACAAGTTTTTGTCTAATAGATTAGCTTTTTTATTTTTTCGTCATTTTTTCTTTTGGGGCTGCGAATGACTTTTCTTTTTTATTAATCAGAGGAATTGTCAAAGAAAACTTAGACGCAAAATGGATAATACGCAAATTTTGTAATTTTCATCAAGTTGGTTATATATTCAAGTGGTTGTCAACATTTCAGAAAAAACTAAAATAAATAAATAAATACATATATAGATAGATAGATAGATAGATAAATCGACATTTCTATATCAGTTCTTAGCTCTTACGTCACTTGTAGCTAGTCAAACAGCACCATGTGCATGCATGTTAAATCATAGAGTAATTTTATATATATATATATTTGGGTACAAATTAAATATATTGACTTATACCAAATTTATAATGATACTTCTTTTCTGGAATTAAATTTAAGTATAATGATTTGAAATTACAACTGAAATAATAGTATAGCAAAATGTTTCAAAAAAAAAATAGTATAGCAAAAGTTTAATGCACAGTTTTGAGTCTTTATGAATTTGTATAAATTTAAAGAAAATATAGTGTTTATAATGTTACTACACACGCTTTAGTAAAAACGTGTTCATGTTTTACCGTTTAAGGAACAAGTTTTTACTAGTACAAAATGCATGTCAATTACCCTCAAAATAATAAAAGCAATAAGTTTTTACTAGTACAATACAGAAAATGAAAAGTTTGAAACGAAACCAAATTGATAATTTCTCCCTCTCTTTTTCTAACGTTTGGATTTATTTTTTTAAAACGAAGGTAAAAACACACCGATCACGGATATACTATAGTACTACCATGCATGTTAATCGGGGTGATTCGGTAAAATATTCCAATCTATATATTTTGATATAAAAAAATCGAGGCACACTTGCATGAGATCGTCTCATGGTGAGACGGAGTATAAATTGGACATTGACGCTTTAACACTTTGGGAGGGGTGGGTGTAATTTGTGTTAAGTTCTACCCCGTCTCATGCATAAGGCCGTCTCATATGAGTTTTTGTCAAAAAAATTATATTGCTACTACAAATTTCGACATATAAAATTAAAAGACAAATTGAAATTTGAATATATTAAATTTTTGAAAGGTGTCTATATACCGTCTCATATTAAAGGTTATGTATGTTGTTCCTGTATACTTAAATTTATATTTATGATATTTCGATATATTTTTTAAATGATATAGAATTTTACCAAAATACATTACGATTGAAAATTTTGAATTTACTGATTTTTTTTTTTGATCGGGCAAAATTAGTTGTTAGTAGTTAGTACACCAAACACCTAAATACTCTACGAAATCGTCAACCCACCTTATAACTCCCATAACTTTAATTCGTTTCAAGAGAGAATCACCCAAATACTCCATGAAATCGTCAATCCACACCTTATAACTCTCATAACTCCAATTCGTTTCCAGAGAGAATCGAACATGAGTCTCTCATTCAAATGAGAAGCTCAGTGGTCAGGTGGGCTAAGCCACTTAGTTAATTTACTAATCGATATTGTATTGGAAACTTTCGATACGACACCACAACACAGGCCGAAAACATTGATATATAATAAAATTAATATTTTTAATATTATTTCATATTGTAAACACGGAATATCAAAATTTTCGATAATTTCCACCTCCATTTGAGGTTACAAATCGAGCTTTTGGACTACACCCACCTATGTATAGAGTTGAAAGTGATATGACCCAAAGTGAATTAATCAATCGCCAAAACGTGGACCAAAACGATCGATGTGTACAGTATATTTACAAAACAAAGGTTTTAATCAACATTAATTTTCTTTAAGCACCTAATTAAGGAACGAAAATAGATTAAAACAGGTGATCTCATCCCGTGATGAAGTAGTCAGAAGGATTGTACGTAATTTGTATGGTGTAGTTAAATTATTATACTTTGTGTCAACGTGTGAATTGATCCTATTTACCAAATATCTCATGTTCATATTATCAAAGAAAATTTTTTATTTTCAAATTTTATTATAAAATTTGAATCAACACTCTCTAAATAGAATTAGGGAGTGTTTGCAAAAATTTATAAGTGATTATAGTCACTTAAATAAGATCTCATAAACTATAAACTAGAAGCTTCAAAGATTGTGCTTTTAATAGTTTAGTTTTTTTTAAAAAACTTTTAACTTTAGCAAACACTATCAACTTTTCTTTCAATTTTTTTTACAAACACTATTCACTTTTACTATTAATTATTTTTCCAATAATCACTAATTTTAATCATTTCTTTAAAATCATAAGTTTTTGCAAACACTCTCTTGGTTTTTGTACATTAACTAATAATTCTCCCGTGCGATGCACGAATTTGAATAATATTGATTTTTAAATATGAGATTGTAATAAGATGAATTGTAATAGAGGTTGAAATAAAATTTATTTTATTCACATACTCATTAATCTATATTAATTTCTTTAACTATTAATATATAAAAACTATATATATATATATGGTGTATTAATTTATTAAATTAATCGTATGATTTTTGACTATATATTAAATTCACCATAAATACTAAATGTATAAAATGATAGTACTAAAATTCAACAAAAAACTTATATAATTTAAAATAAAATTATTTAGATTCAACTTATATAATTAAAATAAACAAAACACTTTAAATATAATAAAATAAATATTTTAGATAATTTTTATATATGCAATATATATGTAAATTTTAAAAATTTTAAAAGACAATTAACTTGCTATGTAGTGTGTTAAAAATAAATTTAAAATAAAATTATTATTGAAATAAAAAATTAATAATGCAAAATAAAAAATAAAATAATAAAAATTGAATTGATAAACTAAACAACTCATATTTCAAAAAAAAAAAAGAAAAGAAAAAAACTTAAACCACTCTCTTTAATGGAGAGTGAGACTCACTGTTGCACCACATCGCAAGTAGGCTTTACTTGTTTCAATAAGTACCATTTTTTCTCTCTCCTTACTCCTACTTTTATATATAGACATATAGATTTTACAATACAACAGTGCACAACTAATATTGTTAAATGAAAACAACTTATACTGATCAATTAACATTATTCAATAAAATTTAAAATAATTATTAATATTGTTTAAAAATACATTAGAATTACATGATTCACCTGGTTCATGCAAAACCCTGTCCCGTGAATAAAATTAGCAAATTGATGGTTTAGGACCACATTAGTTAATTATATTTCCTCACATATGAGGTTTATTAGTACCACAATTTTTGTAATCTATGAAAGACCCAAATTGCCAAAAACACACATAGTCAAGTCTTCTATCATGTACGAACTATACTATCGCCAAAGCACATAGTGTCTAATATTTCTTTATCCATCACTTTCTTGAGTTGAGATTTGTGTTTTAATGTGTAGTTACTTATTTTGATTAATAGATGGTTTTTAAAATTTATCTATGTATGTTTTTCATTGTTTTCCTTTTGTTTTTCTTGATTAAACTCAAAAAATTAAAAAGAAGATATAAAAATGTTTTTCAAATATGATTTGTGCTAGTATCATAGGATTAGTCAAATAAAAGTGTTTAACTTCTTCATGCTTATGTTAGAGAAGGTTAAATAAACGACAAAGACAAAAAAAACTTTTATAGTTATCGTGGGTGGGGTGGCCATATCCCTATCTTGTGGCGATTCTCTGAAAGTAAATTGTGGTTTTGGGTTGCAGTTTCCAAAGATCCCATTTCTCCCAAAAAGATGTGTCATGTATCCAATGTTAAAAAGAAATATTGTAATTGATTATTTTAGTGTTATTAATTACCTTTAAAAAAAAATTATAGGATTAGTTAAACAACTACCAGTCTACCATGATCGAAATTAAAGCTCAATTTAATTATAACTACAATTTCATTCATTAGATTACAATTTAAAACACCATGAATGTATGAGATTTCAACAACAAATACAATGATATATAGGATTTTAATATAAAAGTCGATATCGCGAAAAATGAGTACTCACATATTATATTATAAGGTTGGTAAAATTTCTTTTTAACCCTCCGATCTTCGTATGTGGTTATAGGGCGACTTACTCAATAAATTTAAAAATTACAACTTACTAATAAATATAAAATAATTGCATATATATAGATATATTTCCTTTTACATGTAAGTTTAGTTATATATACAATCTCATTTGTATATAATTTACATAAAAAATTTTATACTTAATAATATTTTTTCCGTGCTTATAGTTTTCTTTTATATGAGTCTTAAGAAATATATACCTATATGAATATAGTGGAAAAGTATATGCGCGAACAAATTGATGTGGAAATACAGTCATGCACTAAATATGATGAAATATCTACAAGCATGAACTACATAACTTGAATACACTTTTTTTTTTCTCTTGTATTGCTTATTTTTGCATTTTTAAGGATTTGATTGTTATGTGAATATTGTGAATTAATTATTGAAATTTAACAATTTGTGATAAATATGTAAATTAATGTAATCATTTACCAAACAAAATGAGGATCAAGATCACTTACATAGTAAATTGATCAAATATAGCGTCGGCGAGTAAATTATCGAAATACACAAGTTAGTATAATATTAAAAAAATCCTTTAAAAAACAAATTTGCAAAAAATTACACGTACAATGATGAAAATAATCTTATTCATCAGGGGCGGAACCACGTTTTGACTCAAGGGGATTTCATAAAAAAATAAGTAACCCCAAATATAGGAATCCTGCATAAATGTAATTATTTCCATCAATTCTTTATTGTTAATAATTTATTTGCATGTATTTATAAATTTTTAATATAAAATCTTTTATTATTTTGGATGGTTCTATTTTTAAATTTATTTACATGGTTGCTTCACTTGTAAGTTGTTACTAAATAAATATTAATTATCTTACATCATTAATAACTTCCATAATGAATTTTTCTTATAATTTTTCAGGTGAACTTATCAAAATAATCATTTGATATGCTTTATCTTTAATAGAAAATCGACATGATTTATTAAGTTCTACTTTTTTTAACAGGATAATTTTTTTTTCTATTATTGAATAATGTATATATTAAAGCAAGTAATTAAATATGTATTATGAATTTGATTGAGGCATGATAGGCATTTGCAATATATATTAATAAGTTAGGAATGTCTTAGGAATATAATGATATAATTAATAATGTCAAAACAAATAAAATGTATTACAAACATTAAAATAAAGTAGTAGATGAATGATTAATGTTGTAGTTTATTTTATAATTAAGATGAATATTGATTTATTTTAATACATATATAATATATTTAAATTAATTTTATTATTGTAAATATTAGTTTTCAAATAATTGTCTATACATGTATATACTTCTCAATGTTAATTTACGGTTCAAATATTCATCATATACGCTTATTCATGCACACGAATACTCGAGTTATAAAAACAAAAATAAGTAAATGAAATTAGGATTTTTACAAGTGTTTTTTTTTTTTTTTAAAAAAACCAATTTTATTAGAGAGAAAATGTAATACATTTAAAAAAATGTTGACTGCAAAAAGAAAATAGAATCACAAGAGAAAACAAAATACCAAATAAGAAAATAAAATAAAATATCGAGTTTAAAGTAACTCAATCAAACATTTTCACGAGCTTCAAAATGTCTCTAACCACATTGCCCCAAATAACTCAAATCAAGCATTAATTTTAAAAACAAAAATAAATATACATAACAAATGACTCAACCTCCACCCTATATAAAATATGAGTATTATTAGTTCTTTAAGTTTTGTTGGCTTTGATTTTAATCACTAAAACACTACACCACTTTGAAAAATACATATAATGATCAAATTAATTTTAAACTTTACATATAATAAGAGATTTGTTTTAAACAAATAATAAGGGATTTTTAAAAATGAATGTAAAAATATTTACTTTTTAAATTAATATATATATAACAGAGTCTTAGTTAGTACAAGTCTAATTGTTTACAATGTACACACTTTAAATTTAAAAATATATTTTTTTATAACGTAAAAATAACATTTAGTTTTTTATTCATGAAAATGTAATACATTTAAAAAGATTTTTTTTAAACTTATATGTTTGAATTATTATTTTTAAAAGTTTTAAGAAAATTTTTTATCTTCACGTGAAGTGTTTCCAAAGTACCAAATGAGAAAATAAAATATTTGTCTTCACGTGAAGTGATATAAATAAATTGGACATTTGAGATTTTGAGCAATTAAAAAAGAAAAATAATACTAATAATTATAACCATTTGTTCAAATTGAGAAGCCCTTTCCATTTTTTAAAAATATTTTTTTAGCACAAATCCTTTTATAAAATTTATTTATAATATAAAATTGATAACACTGTTTTTTTAAACAGATATCATTATTTTTATAAATTAATATTAATAATACTTAATACAATATCAATTTATATAAATGTAATGATACTAATTTATAAATGTAATTATATAAATTTTTTACATAACAAAATAAATTTTATCGAAAATTTACTCAATTTTTAATGTTTTAAAAAAGGAAAATAATACTAATAATTATAACCATTTGTTCAAATTGTGATGCCCCTTTCCATTTTTTTAAAATATTTTTTATCACAAATCCTTTTATAAAATTTATTTATAATATAAAATTGATATCACTTTTCTTTTTATGGGTTTAGATTTTTCTTTTCATTATTTTTTTTGTTTTTTCATTTTTTAATTTAAATGGATCAACATCTATTTATATAAATATAATGATATTAATTTATAAATGTAATTATATAAATTTTTTACGTAACAAAATAAATTTCATCAAAAATTTACTCAGTTTTTAATATTTTCAACAGAGGCGAATGATTTTTTTTAAAGAAACAATTTTTTTTTTAAGAAACAATTTTATTTTAGATCCACTAAAAGGATAGTCCTTTTTCATTTTCAATATAGACGTCGCTTTCTTGGTTCCCACTTTGAACCACTTCATTTGCAGTTATATTACGAAAAAGAAAGAATGAGGCATGCATTCTGCAAATCCCCAAGAACCCACTTCCCTTTTTGTGCCATCCCTAACATAACGAATTAGTGGGAATTTCTAGAAACATGGAAAAATCGATGCTGCAGTTATACAGCTCGCCGCCATGGATTTCAACAAGAAATTCAGGATCCAGTTTGAGTTCTTCCAAGAGGTGACTTAAATTATAGATTCATGCAAATATTGATTCAATCATTCATCTTGTTTAAAAATTGGCTTCATGCTGTTGAAAACAGCTGTCAGTTGTGATGCACACAATGTGTATGTTGAAATTTCTGAACCAATGTTTGAGTCAGTTCTTGATTTATCCGCCTGCACAAGAATTGAAATGTGCGATTTGCAAAGTGAAACTGCTTCAAGAATCCAAGAAAATTAAAATTCTTCTCCAGAATGAAAGTGGGATTTTGTTCATGTTGATAGTAATTCAGTTTTTCATACTTTTTTCTCTGTTTAGGAGAAGAAGAAAGAAAGAACATGAACAAATTTTTGAGTAGATATGAGATTGGTATGGGGTTGTGTAGATTTTTATAGTTTGTAAAATGAAATATATAAACAGGTTTCAGATTTATTTTATTTGACTTTTAATTTTTGGCCTCCTTGTACAGAGATGAGCTTAAAAACAGAGTTTGTACCATTTGATATGTTACTATTCTGTGTGTTTTTTTTTTTTTTTTTGAGATATTTATTTGAAACTCAAGGTTATATTCCTGCAGATGGATCCCCATTTCGACCTTTCATGTTGATATGATGTTGATAAACAATAAAGGTGAGGGATTCATTTCTAACCACGGTTTTATAAAATCTTGTAATCAAGATTAAGCTACTGTAATACTATATGTTTTATCATACATTTGGCTCTGTATCTAAATGGGTGTTCAAAATCGCTGATTACTAAATTCACGATAATCTTTTTCCAGAAAAATGGAAAATGAGTTCCCAAATGACATGGAGAAAGTTGGACTCCACAGTTAAAAGTAGTACTTCCAGAAAAGTGAATTCTAACCTTTCAAAGATGGATGCAAAAAGTAATCCTCAGGTGTGTACATTTTTTTTTCTTCTTTTTTTATTGTTGCTAAGAATTTCTTTTTGTTATTTCATAAAGTTGATGTTTTTACTTTTGAAACTTAGCAGACTTTTAAAGTGAAGGAAAATTATACATCTACTAGATAAATCTATTAGAAACATCTAGGACAAAGAAGGATCATTAGTGAAAAATCTTCTATGGATATTTATATTCAACTTAGTCTATGCTAAAAAACTACTAAAAGCCTCTTCTGAAAAATGCAATATGTGATATATAATAAGGCTATGTTTGGAATGAGATTAAGTGGGATCGGGGAAATCCTGATGAACAGTGAAAAAGTAAGTAATCTTGTATTATTATATTGTTAAATGTTGTCTTTAATGATTGGATGAGTGGTCCTAGAATACAAAAGGATTTGGAATAGTAGGTTAAAGGGTAGGGTATAACAAAACCGAAAACAAACATGACTTGGGATACCAAATACCAAACTCCAGGCCGAGAAAACTCATACTGAACATAGCTTCATTGCATACACCATAAGGGGTTAAATAAGGAAGGAACCACTCTTGTTTCTTTTATTTGCTACTGCTAGTAGCAGCCTTCTGTTATAGTCCTTTATACATATTGCAGGTTGATATATATGCCTTAGTGACTAATTATTAGTTGGTAATAAAGCCTGTGCAGGATTATGGAGCTAATATCCTGATGGCATCCCTTTTGTCTTATAACCTAGTAAGATTGATGCCTGTAAATTTCAAGAAAACAGCTTTGGAAGTTGTTAGCGAATCATGCTGTTATGCATTTCGAACATTTGGAGCTTCAAATTCGCCTTTTGCCTGCATATCTAGCTCCTTGAATAAACCAACACCGCTGCAATTGGGTGTATCTTTGCCTTCATTTCCAGATATCAGATGGAATTTTTCTCGTTTTTGCTATCTATTCAACATGCAAATTGAGAAAAATGTTGCCATGTAAGAGCAAGAAACGCCATTCCCTGCTTAGGTTATCTTCAGCTAAACTTTGCACTTTGACCAAATCTGATGCATGTTTGAAGATTGATTATTAAATTCTCAAATAGTTTCATTCCTAATTATACCTTATCTTTGCTGATTCTTGAACTCTAGCATGTCGTATCCCTCAAAGTGAATAACCCCAAGGCAAAGTCTTATGTAAACAAGTATTATTGTGCAATTGATTTGCATTTTGTGTGCATTTTTAAACAGAATTAGTTGTTTCATTAAAAGGTATTAATTGTTTCACTATAAAGTAGTATTTGCAAACTAATTGCATGGTAAACCTGTTTTACATAAGACTAACTCTAACCCCAATAGACTGGCAGTGAGTTATTTGTTAATTCTCATGCCCATGAACATATCATACCAGTACCGGAGACTGAAAATTAGTTATTGAAGTTGAAAATTGATATATATGATATTGGCTAATTTTTTATGCAATCTTTTGAACAATGAAATTCACAAATCTTGTTAATTTCCTATAAAAGACATGCTGAATGTATTATTCTGAAAAGTTATGATGTAAACCCTTCCGAGCAAAAAAAAATTTAGCTGCTCCAAATCATGCCCATGCACAACTTTTTGTATTAACCTACCTTTGTATTATCCTGATTTAGAAGTTCTCAATATTGATTTTTGCAGGTCTTTCGTTGTGCTCCTTGCATTATGCTTCTCGGTCGTCATTATTGGCGGTTTTCTCTTTTTTAAGTTCAGGTTAAGTACTAATTGTTCATTTGATTATGGCTAATGAAAATTCTGTCTTTTTCATTCTTCTGTTATTCATGTTGTAATGACAAATATGATAAGGGAAAAAGTGTCCCCATAGTTTTCAATCTCAGAACAAATGAAATCATTTTAGACATTGAAGGTCACACCTTACATACTGTTTCACTCTTCTTTTTTGAGGAAGTTCAAATATTTGTAATATATGGAAAGACATTTTAACCGCTATGCATCACTGTTATGTAGGTCGACTAATAATTTAGGAAAAATATTTAACTTTGAAACCAATTGTTCTATAAGTCTTTTGCTTCATTTGGCTTTCCTGAAGAATATATTGTAGATAGGGGTAATCTTTTCTTTTATCTACCTGTAACTGTATGGTAATTTTCTTTCTCGGAGTATATGGTACTCTTTTAATAAAATTTATTTTTTCATTCAAAAAATATTTGGGTTCTTGATGAAGTTTGCTCATAGGATGTGAAAAACTTGGTCACTTGATCTGATAGATGTGTTTGTCTGGTCTTCATAGTTAGTGCCTTATCTATAAGCTCCGTTATAGATACATTTTCTTGTTAAGAAAACCTTAAAATTCACACATATGCAATTTGCATCCATACCTAGCTTCGAGATTAACTTGGTCAATCCTCCTTTTCCTATGCATTTTTGTGTAAGTTTTTCTTTGTAATGGACATTGTTCAAATGTTATATTAACCCCACACTGTGAGATAAAGGCTTAATATTTTGCATTCACATTTTTGTAGTATGGCTGCACTGCCACTTCATGTCATTAGAGTTGTGTTCTGCAAGCCCATGAATGAACATTATCCACTAAGTTTGATTTGGGTTTATTATGGATTTTGAAAACCGATTTCTAAAACCTATTGGATTTTGAAATCCGGATAAATAATAATGATGTGTGTTTGTTTTGGAATTTAAGTAGGGTGAGATTAAACTTTATGTCAAATCAATGTGCAATAGTGCATGATGTTATATATTGTTTTTGGGTGTGATTGTGATGATTGGATAATGTGGGTTATGAATTAAATATTGCATGAATATATGTTATATAACCCAAAACCATGGTCAAAGGTTTTGATTGTGATTTATATACCCTTGATTGAATGATGGGATGTAACAATGAATTAAATATATTAAAGTGCAAAGTAGAGAGAATTGATTGTATTGGAAATCCTGGGTGAATAGCCCCATTCCAAAGTTTATTTTAGGGTAGGGAGCCCTAACTTAACCAAAAAACCATGGTCAGTTGTTGGTTTTCAAAACCAATGTGGGATTAACAAATATATTAAAGTGTAAGAAGGAATTGATTGTTTGGAAATGAATCCAAAAGGTGTTGTAGTTGTGGTTTTTAAAACAGGAAAAACCAGTTTGGAAATCGAAAAACCCAAATCAAACACCACCTTAAGATCTTATATTCAGTCAGGATCAGGATAATTTTTAAGTATGTTAATCAATTTTTGGCTGATTTGGAAATATTTACCTTTGGAAAAGTACAGGGGTAGCACTCAGTCTCTGGAAGATTGCTATTGGGAAGCTTGGGCTTGTCTATGTTCATCATCCACTCACCTGAAAGTCCGATTCATCTTTGTCAATTTACCATATTGTCCTCGATAAAATGTTTTCATTTTTTAATTTTTTTTCTAATTTCAACTGCAGCAAAGAACTCGAGTTGAGCGTGTTATTGGCTTTCTTCTTGCTATATGGGGAATACTATTCTATTCCCGGTTATTGAGCACAATGACTGAACAATTTAGGGTATGCTTTTAGATGGTGTTTACCAGAATCACTTTTTTTTTTTTTTTTAAATTCACAGATTTTGAGAAAAATGTGATTCTGGAAAACATGCCTTAGAATATGCTCTATTTTCCTTGTGCTTAGCAGAAGTAACACCATTTGATTACAATTTCAACAGATGAATATGCACAAAATCAGGGAAGGGGCTCAAATGAATATTTTAGAGTCGGACCATATAATCATCTGTGGAGTGAATAGTCGTCTGGGCTTTGTTTTGAAGCAGCTTAATAAGTATCATGAATTCGCTGTTCGTTTGGGGACTGCTACTGCTAGGTAATTGCTTTTTAGTTTCTTGATATTTTGTATTATTTAAGAATTAAGACAGTGATGTGGCTGATACAAACGGGCAATTTACAGGAGACAGAGAATTCTTCTTTTGTCTGACCTCCCAAGGAAACAGATGGACAGACTGGCTGACAACATAGCTAAAGATCTTAGTCATATTGATGTTCTTACGAAAAGGTACTGATAATTTGACCAAAGATCACAATGGTGTTGATGTTGTCGAAACAATCATTTAATTGCAAATGGACAAAAAATTATATGCACCATGGAACTCAAGTGGATTTTTAAATTGTATTAGTTGTTTTACTAAAAGGTATTAGGATTAGTTGTGTATAGTTGCATTGTATGAGTTAGTAAGTTACAACTGGTGTACAAGAGTGCTATTATTGGAAAATGTCATTTGCTGAATTTTTTTTTCAAACTTGGTAATCACAGAATGTTTAATTGTGTAATTAGAGCTAGTATCAACTCAGTTGGTATTCCCACCATTAATGTAGAACTTTTTAATATTTTGTCTGATGCATTTTTGTTCTTGGTTTTAATTTTTGGAATACCAACTGGAAATTATGATTTATCTGCCTGTCTTTGGAATATATTTTAGTTCTTCAAATTTCCCATATGTCTGACATAAATTCTGCTTTTGCAGTTGTAGTCTAAGTTTAACGAAATCGTTTGAAAGAGCTGCAGCCAGCAAAGCTCGTGCCATTATAATATTACCCACAAAAGATGATCGGTAAGAATCAGATGGATCCTCAATTTCTTGATGAGTTTTTTAAAAGAGACTTTCTATACCCTCCATCACCCACCCCCAAATTGCAACCTTACAAACTCTGATTATCAAATTAACTTGTTATGATTGTGGGAGTGCTTAGAAGGATGGCAAAAGTTTGTACGAAAATTTATCGAATGAGATGCGTTTGCACTAGGCTCTTGTGAAATTAATATTTTACCAACTCAATTTCCCAAAAACAACTAGATTGGAGAATTTACGAAAACTTAGGAGCTGCTTGGTTTCTTATAAGGAATAGAAATAGGAATGATAATGATAGTATTGAGGAATGATAGAGGGTGTGACCCTTATTATTTTAGGAGTGGAATCAATTTGTCTTTTCATTTTTATTTTCTTTTTGATGACCATTTCATGGCTATTGAGAACAAATTAAATCTGATGGTTCTATTTCTCAATCTTTCTGATTTGCTCCATGGAACCAAGGTTGAAAAGATTGAAAAATCAGTCATTCACAACCACTGATGAAGGACTCCTCGAAAAGTTAAGGATTATTAATCTTTTTCAGAAATTGAATGGATTTGGTCTTATACATATGTGAGGAAGATAATCAAAAAAGAAAGAAAACGAGTTCTTCTTTGTATTATCAGTTAGGAGCCTGTGTGAGATGAAAGCCTCATGCACTGTTTGAATGAGAGAAACTCCAGCCGTTGCTTTTCTCTGTTACTTTGAAAGTAGCTGCTTCAGCTTCAGTCACGTTATTTCTCATCAAACCAATTACATCTTCTTCTGGAAATCCTAGTTATTCTTAGCATGATATTGGGAAATATCATTGCTATTACTCAAACAAGCATGAAACATATGCTTGCATGTTCATCCATAGGTCAAATCGGATATGTAACTATTGAAATAATTGTTGGAGACTCAAATGATGGATATGCAAGCATGATAACTTATATGTTGTTCTATATCTCCATGAATCTAGGAACTTTTGCTTGCATTGTATTATTTAGTCTACGTCCAGGAACTGATAACTTTTGCTGTTCTCTATCGCTTTAGCCTTATGAGGCTTATCCCTAGGATGGCATGCAGGCTTATCCCTAGGAGGTTTGTCTCCACTAGCAGGTTTTTCTCTCTCTTTAGCCCTATGTCTCTTATCCCTAGGATGGCATGCAGACCTATATTCCTTGGTTTTAATAGAACTCCTTACAAGCGTTGTTTCTATCTATTATTATCTAAAAATAATCAAGTTAATAATGACTGGACGAAATCAAGAAATCACCTCTCACGTGTGAAATTATAGAAGATCTCCTTTGAGATCAAACAATTCCTTTGAATTGAGTAATGATGGTATGTGTGACAAGCATATATTATACCAGGAATATCAATGAACCCGGTTTTGCAATTGCTCAGGATACCCCTTTTTAGCTTATGGGGTCTATTTCTTAGTTAAAGATCCCTCTTACTAACTGGAATCAAAGAATTAGTACTTTGTTCCGACCAAAACAGGAATGGGCTGTGGTTATGAACTTATAGTCTGATGATTGAGTCGATACATGATTATAAGTTCATTCCATACCGGACCGGGCCGGAATAGGGTTAAATAAAATCTCAAGGGGTCATTCGAGTGTATCTAAACAGATACTATGTTTACATATGGGTCCCTCTGCCGTTCCATTTAGGATTAGGCATAGGCGTAATCAAACCTGCTTTTTCCCCATATTTCTCCGATTTTTTCAATTTTCATTCAAGGGAATAAATTGAAAGGGACTTGAATGCCAGTTTTGGGGTGGAATTCCACCCAAAATGTCGAGGAATCATGACTCCTTAGATTTTATATGAAACAAATTAGCAAGTAATGAAAGTATTGCACACCAAACACTTTTTTCTCATTCCCCACTTATAAAGCCCCCAACCATGTAGCCCCTTAATGCATGAAATCATTTTATTATTGTTCTTTAAGATTTTACTTATACATATCATCTTTTATTTTTCCAGATATGAAGTTGACTCAGATGCATTTCTATCCGTCTTAGCTCTTCAACCCCTTTACCTGATGTCCACTGTGCCTACTATAGTGGAGGTAATTGCTATATATATAGTTTCTTCCTTTCATTATGGGTTAGAAATTTCACTTTTGGCCAAAAAATTATATGAGATGATCTCATTAACTTATTATATGACCCATACATTTTAAAGGAAATTGTGACCCAAATACTAAAGTGGAGCTCCCATCTCATGTATGTGTTGCAGGTTTCAAGTTCAAATACATGTGAACTGTTAAAATCGATTTCAGGCTTGAAAGTAGCACCTGTGGAGAATGTCACATCAAATTATTCGTTCAGTGCTCTCGCCAGAAAGGACTTATAAAGATATACAAGCACTTGCTCAATTATCGAAGTACTTGTTGTTTCCTTTTACTTCATAAATGTGAAAATTGTATTTCATCACTTTCCAAGTAACGTGTGATTTGAAAATACTACTTCTAGTTTTCCTGCCCCATCGGAATATGGTTGTGGCATTTTATCTATATACTCACAGGAAGGCATTAGAAAGATGGAAGGAAAATCAGAATTTTTTGGTGATTATTATCATTAGGAAAATGTTTTTTATCTTTTAGTCTGGTAAGTTTGCCCATTTTTGCTTTAGGACACTGCACTTTTCTGATTGAATTTCATATTGTTAAGTTACAAAATTCAACTTTTTAGTCATTTAACTGGCTTTAAGGGGACTAAAAGAGATTTTTTGCCTTATTATTAATTATTAGTTTTTTGGTATTTTTTTTATTTTCTGTTTTTCTTTGTTTTGTTACACACATAAGAGACAACTTTATCTGGCTGACAATGTATATATTTGATCTGGCAGAAAACGTATTCAACCTCAGCAGGTTTCCTCATTTAGCAGGACTAAATTACAGGCAGTTAAGACGTGGATTCCAAGAGGTAATCCATAACATTATAAGCACCTGTTTGGCTTTTTCAAAACATGACTAGATTTTTGTTCTTTTCCTGTTTTATTTACCTTTTCAGGCTGTTGTTTGTGGTCTTTATCGAGATGGAAGGATATATTTTCACCCAAACGATGAGGAAACTTTGGAACAAACTGATAAAGTATGGCACCTCCTTTTATCATGAGCACGTGTCTCCTTTGCATATCTTTATAACAATATTATCTTTAGGTTTGGATTAATAAAATTTTGCATTTCTTTCTCTATTCCTTTGTTTTTTTTATATTTTTTGTGGGGTTGGGATGTAAGAAGGATAACAGCAGTAACCATTTCACTTGAAATCTGTGGTTTTACCAACTTAAGTGCTGGAGGATCATTAATTAGACAACTGAACCCATCTGTTTGTTGCACTTTCAATGCAATTATAATTCAAAATGTATTTATTAATTATACGTGTTCTTCTTTAAATGCTGTCAAGTCTTAAAATTATTCTAATTTAGACTGCTATACAGTTGATCTTTGACAATGTCTTACGTAAACAAGTTTTACCATGCTAACAGTCTGCATTTTTTATATCAATTTTTAAACAGTATTAGTCGTTTCATTAAAATATATGAGGTTGATAGTATTACTTGTTTCATTATAAAGTATCAGTTGTTTTACTATAAAGTGATAGTTGAGAACCAGTTGCATGATAAAACTGTTTTACATAAATGTTACATGTGCAGATCTTATTCATTGCTCCCGTGCATGGGGAGAAGAATCCACAGCTTTCATATCCCCACGATGTAAAAGATAAAGATATCTCCATCAATAATATAGAAACCCTCGAGCAAAATAGTGAGTTCCTCAATCGAGCATTAGATTTTTCAAGACAGAGGCTGGAAAACATAGTGAAAAGACCAAAAAGGTCAGGTTCAAAGGTACGCCTTTCATCAAATACATCACCTTCTATTATACCCCTCGCTGTTGCAATCTAAATATTGTTTCAAATTTTACATGTAGGCTTCTGATACCAGCCTGGGTCCAAAAGAGTGTATATTAATGCTCGGGTGGCGCCCTGCTGTTGTAGAGATGATTCAAGAATATGACAACTATCTTGGACCTGGAAGCGTTTTGGTAGATTATACATTTCTCCATATTTAATTTTTCGCCTTATCCTTTTTTTTTTTTTTTTTTAAGTATTTAATATAATCTCGAAGAGCCATGGACTTTCTGTACTGCTACTATAGATATGTTTGTGTATATATATATATATAGAGTAATGATATGGAGCCCGATTATGGGTTTCTTATAGAGTTCAACATCATCATAAACTGCTTTTACTATGCTACAATGTACAAATAGTTTATTTTGATGTTGGATTCCATAAGAAACCCACCATCGAGCTCCATATAAAAAACGTATGCATATATTTTACATTGTTTGAAAAAGAAAATTACTTTTACCGAAATTTTAAAAGTTAAAAGTATTTGTTATAAATCAGTTTCTTACTCTAAATCACTTTAAAATAAATGCAAGTTGGTCTATGACTGCTTCGTAGCATCAGCTTAAAAGTGATTATTTAATCAGTCACAACCACTTCTTTTGAAAAATAAGCGCTTTTAAGCATTACTATTGTTTGCAAACACCCAAGTAGTTCTCTTATTTCTTATTTCGTAAACCTTTTTTCTTGGTGCACAAGTGCAGGAAATTTTGTCAGATGTTCCTTTGGATGAGAGATATAAGGCATGCAAGCTTGCTGGTCAAGGAAAGCTGAAAAATATTCACGCTTCTCATAGAGTAATATAATTATGATTTTGCATTGTCCATGTTGTTTTCTCATTGATTTTCCTTTGGTATTACCTGTTGTTATTTCCATACATCGTAGGTTGGAAACCCAATGGAATATAGCACTTTGGAGCACACAATTATCAACATTCAAAAGTCCTTTAGGAAGGACGAAGTTGTTCCATTTTCGATAGCTGTAATATCTGACAGAGAGTGGCAAGTTGGAGGTAAAAGGAGTTGAGATTTTTATGGTTCAAAAAATAGCTCAACTTTCACAACTTCCTTTTTGTTTTGACTTAGATTTAAAGAGGGCGGACAAAAATTCTGCGTACTCTCTTCTTCTTGCTGAAAGTATATGTGCTAAAAATGGAGTAAAGGTAATGGTTACAGTGATTGAATATAAGTTTCGGAATCTTATAAGTTATCTTATTTAGATTCTGGTCCTGTGAACTTTCACGAATTGAAAATATTTTTGTAACTTTCAATTTTTGACATTTTGGTCCAATTACTGGCTGTAGGAGGTGAAACATACTGGTTGGCGCTGATGTGACAGAGTTTGATTGGTTAGCCGGATGTTTCGCCTTACCTGATCAAAATGTCAAAAAAATTAAAAGTTAAAGATAGGTCTGGAACAAAAATAGGGATACCTCACCTAACTAAAAAAATTATATTTCCTAGTAGTTTCAAATCGTAATTTTAAACTTGTATACCTCATTCAACTAGACATACTGCTTGATGTGCTTTTCGTCTTCTCGTATTCAAATCAATCATTTTCAATGACACAGGTGCAAAATCTTGTAGCTGAAATAATAGATTCAAAATTGGGAAAACAAGTAATATTTCCTTTTATATATGCATCTTTGGTGGTCTTTAATTCTTTACGACCCGTTTTCTAATCAACTAATACTGCTTCATATGCTGCAGATTACAAGGATCAAACCATCCCTCACATATATTGCAACAGAGGAAGTAATGAGCCTCGTCACAGCTCAAGGTTTGATAATTAATTACATCACGTTGTTTACAACATGTTTGTCTATGATCAAGTTGATAATCTTAATGTGTGATTACAGTGGCAGAAAACACCGAACTAAACGAGGTTTGGAAAGACATTTTGAATGCAGAGGGGGATGAAATATATGTAAAGGTGAAAACCCCTGAACTCAACACATTACTATATTTTACACAATGATGACCTTCAATAGTTACTCTTGTATTTGCAAGTGATTGTGCTTTTGAAAAAGTGATTTAAATTGATTTTACAGAAGCAGTTAATGTTTGAAAATAAAGTGTTTTTATTTTTATGAGAAGTGGGTACTGTTTGCAAGAGAAAACCACTTTTTAGTAACAAAAAACTTTCAAGAATCACTTTTTAAGAATAAAAAGTTGATATATAGCTGCATCTCAAAATCAGTTTAGAAGTGATTATATAATCACTGGTTTGCAAACTCTACATAATGAGGCAGAATTACTTTTTTTTAAAGCTAATTTTAGAAGTTGCTTGTAAACACAAATTGCACAAAGCACTTCTATTTTTTCTTCTTATAAAAGTGCTTCTCACCTTTCAATCGAGTTTGCAAACACCCCATTGTGTATATAAACTCGGCTTCTTGAATTTGTTCATGGTTTCTGGACAGGATATTGGTCTGTACATGAAAGAAGGGGAGAATCCATCCTTCAACGAGCTAACAGAAAGAGCGTATCTTCGTAGAGAAGTAGCTATTGGTTATGTGAAAAGCAATAAGAAGGTACAACCCCTCCTATTTCGTTTTATCGATTGAAATGAACACGCGTGGCTTTATCTTCTGCATATGCTCGTACCAGGTTATAAATCCGGTTCCCAAGTCCGAGCCTTTATGTCTTGAGCTTAATGACTCGTTGATCGTGATATCCGAGCTTGAAGGAGAACAGCCAGTTGTCATGGTTTAGTGTATATTTTTTTCATGAGTTAGAATTAGTGGTTTTAATACAAGATGATCTGAAATCAGAGGTGGTAGAATATTTGCATATTCTTGATCATGTATAGAGGCACTTCTTCTCATTTGAAGTCTTTTTTTGAAAAAAAGAAAGAAAAGAAATGCTAGTTAAATAATTGATTATAGAGCTGATTTTCTGAGAATTATTAAAGAAGAAAACAAAAATAAAATATAACAATTCATTTCTGCCATTTATTTTAAGCTCTCCATTTTCATATTGGTTTGTTTCCTCCACATTTTGGGCTAATGGTGAATTTGTGGAGCCACCTTCTAATATGGTTGTAACAATAAATTTCTCCCTTCACAAATATTTTTGTTGTAATTTTTTTTTTTTTTTGACATTTTAGTTCAATAACTAAGCATAAGAAATTGCCAATTTTAATATTTTTCAGTACACTAATTTTCACTCTTTTCCTAAAACATGCAAAAATGGAAAGCCCAATAAAATATGTAGAACCAATCTGGATCCAAAGCCCATAAAATTATATGACCCAAAATGAAGTCAAAGCCCGTCAAAATTAATTGCCTGGAATAACCTTAGCCCTTTGAAACTATGACCCAAGGGAACTCTAAGCCCAATTGAAGTAAATACTTTGTGTTCCGTATATGATAAAAAGATACAATCCTACAATCAAAAAATATATATATATTAATTCAAACTATCTAATCTGATGCCAACTAATTCTATCACAATTAATTCATTCAATCCTACAATAATATATATATATATATATAAACTCAAACTATCTAATCTAATGCTAACTAATTCTATCACAATTAATTCATTCAGTCCCTATGAAGCAAACGAGACATGACTTGAGTGTGTCCAGTGTCCGATATAGAGCCTAATTGGAAAAATAATTGGGTCTTTGAAAAAGTATTCGATTTTTTATGAGTATTGAAAAAATAATTGGGTCTTTGAAGAAGTATTCGAGTTTTTATTGAATCGGAGAAGTTAGGGAAAGAACGGAAAGAGATGCACATGAAAAGAGTGGAGATAAAGAGAGAAGAGGAAAGATTACAAAATCTGAAGCTGGAAACCGAGCACTACACTCTTTAGTAAGAAAAGAAGTCTTTGAACAATCAAAGGGAACGAATCCGAAGCTCTTGAATGAAAATAAAATAAAAATTCTTTCTACTATCAAAGGGAAACACTTTCTTGCATTTGCTGAGAAATACATGAACTGCAACATTTGTGTAGGCACTATTAATGAGTTTATGTTGTCTGGTCTTTTGGAATTGCCACTTTTGTGGCTATTTTGGTGCAATTTAAGTTTAGACTCAAGTTTTTTGAAAAAAAAAAAATGATTTTACAGTTTAGTAGTGTTTGAAAACACGCTCTAAATACTTGTTTACAATTTACCAAGACTTTTAAATTCAAATAATTTCAAAGCATGACTTCCCCGCATACCTAAATCTCAGAACAAACATACTCTAAAGGAAACATTACGATGAAAAAGATTTTTAGCACTAAAACCAACTTCAAAGTCTCGTCTCGAGTTCCTCTATGTATTAAACATCAATGGGTGGTGGAATTTCTCGTCTCTCCCTTATTAAAAAAAAAAAAAAATAATCACAATTCTTTTTTTTCTATCCAAACAACAATATTGCATTTATGATAGATCTGTTATTCCACCCTCCGTTGGAATCAATTAATTACAAAATATTGAAATAAAATGTATTTTTATACTTGAATTGAAAATATATTCTAAACTTACGTCCATCAAAATAAACAATCGATCGATTGCTAGGGATTAGACTGCCTATCCCGCGAAAAACGAACCCTAGGTAACAAATATAAATTTTATAGATTAATTTTCAAAGTTACATTTTTTATATTACAGAATACAGATACCATGTTTTGTCTTTTGACATAGAAAAAAAAAAAAAAAAAGGTTTAGTTTTTATAGATAACAAAAAGAAGTGCCTAATTCGGAAAATATAAATAACAATTTCTACTGCACAAAACACAAATTACTCCCTCCAGCACACCGCTAGCATCTCACTCTCACAAACAGACGGAGTGAGAGATCCATGGGTGCTTCAAACAAGCGCCTTTTCCTAATTTTGCTGCTAATTTTTTATCTTTTTGTTTGCGAAATTGTCGCAGAGGGCGTCACTGAGGAGGAAGCAAAACAGCTCAGAGATGAGGTTATAATTTCTATTATTGGTTAATTATCTGCTAAAAACAGAAAAAAGAGAGCTACAATTTCAATTCGCAATTGTTTTTTCATCTGTGAATTTTTTTTTTATTTAGACATTGTTGATAGCAGTAAAATCTTCTGATTATTGGTTTATGGATTCGTTGTGCGTCCTGTTTAGTTGTGAACTTTGTAGTAATTGATGTGTGATTGTTTGATTAGGGAGTAAACGGTGTTTAAAGTAAAAGACAAGGAAATGTGCAATGTGATGAAATTCAGAATTGATGTTTTTTTTTTTCTTCCAATGTTTTACTTCTGAATTGTATTAGAGATTTGAGGAAAGTGGAACCTTGGATTTTTTTTTTTTTGATAGAATATTTTTATCTGCTGACTATTTATTTCGAGTCCATTGATCAGTCGTATTTGAATCTGAGATGAAACGTGTCGCCTAACGACAAAATTGAGCGAAAAAGGCATTAATTAAGCATCTGTTTTCCTGCATTTTCCAAATGAAGTGCAATTTTATTCTTACTTTAAAGTGAAGCATGTAGAGTGTGAGGTTAGAGTGTGCATTCCATCACTAAATCAGTATATGTTTTTGATTTAGGTGCGTGGAATGTTTTATCATGCTTTTGATGGATACATGAAGCATGCATTTCCACGCGATGAGTTGAAGCCTTTATCATGCGGAGGGGAAGATACACTTGGAGGATATGCGCTAACATTGGTAAGATCAAAATCCTAATATGTGTAGGGGGTGTTTGTTTTTGGATTCGACAGGCTTTGAAATCCAATAGGTGGATTTGATGAATAGTAAAATGTGTATTTTGATTTTGTATATGTTTGAGAGTGTAATTTTGCAGGGTTTTATAGGATAGGAGGTGATAAATGAATTATTATATTGTAAAAGGTAATTTAGAAATTGTTGGGTGATTGTGTAATGGATGTATTGTGTATTGGAAATTGTGTTTGAAAAAGTAAAATAGGTGCAATACAGGGTAGAATTTTATAGGATTTGAAATCCCATACCAAAATTTGGGTTGAAAAACGTGACTTTGAAACAAAAATGTGGGATGGGGGCTATAAATAGAAACCCCTTAGTATATCTTTAGTTAACTTTCATCTTTTTGGTATGTTTTGTTTCCCTCATCAGATTGATTCATTGGACACACTGGCTTTACTTGGTGATCGGGATAGCTTCTCTACATCTGTTGAATGGATTGGTAAAAATCTACGGTTTGATATTGTGAGTATAAATTTTTTGTGTTTTGTTGTGTATGAACTTGAACTTATCAAAATTTAAATGCAAAGTTCTGTTCTTGGATCCAGTAGTGAAGGCATTATATGTTGCCTACAAACTATAATTTACATATATGGGAGTTGCCTCTCTAGGAATTGAGTTAAATTTAGTGGATCTCAAACCCCCAAAATTTGATGCATATTTTTGCATCAGATATATAACTAGGATTGGAGTTGTGTTTTATAGTTTTGGTTTTTCATTTATAACATAAAATTAACAAGTTCTAATTATCATAGGGTCCTTTTTTTTTTTTTTTTTTGGGACAAAACTAGCAATATTAGTTTAGTGTCTTTATTGGCAGGATTTGTTAACTTACTCCAAGTTGGTGCAAGGTACATGGTTTTGCTTACTTTTGAATGCAAACTGATCCTTAAATGCTGAACACCAAAAATATATAACTCGGAGAATGAGTTATTTGCGATAATATATCAAAGTTCTGACTTTCTTATCTTTATGCTTCCCTCATTTTGTTGTTTACAATAATTTATTTTCTCCTCTTATATTTGTGTTGAGGACATATCCTGATATACTAGTTTGGGTTATGATATTATCATTATAAATTTATAATCCTTTAACCTGCGAGGTTACTAAAATTTGTCTCTGATTATGTTAGAAAAGAAGTCATATAAACATGCTTGTTAGTTCTCAATTGTAAACTACTAATATCCAATCACTTGAAAATAGACTGGTAAAGTATGATCTATATAACTCGGCAATATTCAGCTATTGAAAAGTAATACCGTACCTAAATTTTTTAATTTTGCAGAATAAGACCGTATCTGTCTTTGAAACTACAATAAGGATACTTGGAGGCCTTCTTTCTGCTCATCTCATTGCAAGTGATTACAACTCGGTATGACTTTATTACCAAAAGATCCTTATTCTTCTTATTGTTAAGTATATAATGATCATCATTGTCATTATCCATATCATTATCACCATCATAACATGAATTCTTCGGGTTTCTTTTGGCTTTCAATCCTAGATATTTCTTTGCATCCATTTATTCATTATTCTGGTGGCTAAATTATAGAAAATTTAGGGTTTGCTTGCATCTGTATTTCAAATTGCAGGTACTGCCACTTTTCTTCTTTAGTTTGATCATGTTATGTAGGTCAATATATTTCATAAAAGGTGTTTTAAAAATTTATCATCTGAGATTATTTATACAATTTAAAGAATAGGAGTAATATTTAATCTGACTGCTTTAAAATGCTTAGATTATCATAGTTTACTTTTTGTTGTCCTGAATCATTATTATTGCAGGGCATGAGGGTACCCTCATATGATGATGAGTTACTTCACTTAGCTGAGGATTTAGCTCGTAGAATGCTGCCTGCATTTGATACTCCTACAGGTATACTCACTAAATTACTTTGGATTACTTGATTCATTTTTCATTTTCTGGTTGTCTTATTATAAAATATGCTTGATATGTCTAATTTTCATGGCTCAGAAGATTTTTTCCCTGTCTAAGTTTTGCTTAATGTTACTTAAACATAAAAATCTGTGAAAGCTTTGTTCTCTTCGCATATCTGTTATTTAGGAGTAATTCTCTGATACTTATATATATTTGGTGCAGGAATTCCTTTTGGGTCAGTAAATCTAATGCATGGAGTAGATGAAAATGAAAGCAAGGCAAATCCTCTTTGTATTTTCTTCACCCTCTTGACATGTTATTTATTCTCTCTGTTTTTTACATATTATTTGTTGGTGTAGCACATTTAAACTGCTTTTTGAATGACTGGAAATTAATCCTTATTTGTATAAAATGGGGCTTGATGAGATTAGTAACCAGTCATCCTAATTCTTATAGTTCACTGAGATTATGTCTTAAGGTTCCATGGTCCATTGATGTGGAAATGAATCTAGTCTTGGATATATAGCACTTGTTGACTTCTTGAAACACCAAAAGTACTTTTATATGTGTCTCTGGAAGCTTGAAACTGCTGGAAATTTCTATTAGAGTTTATATTCTTCTGTATCTGAGGTTACCGAAGTCTGTTTATAAAAGTACTTATTGTTACCCAATATTAGAATAGACACTGTACACATGGAATGTGATATATTGATAGTCTGCTTATATCACGATTTATTCATTATTACATCCATATATCTATTATCTGGTTTGTTCAATATTTTTTGTATACACGAAATTTTGGATAATATAGATAACGTCAACAGCAGGTGGTTTTGACATTTGGGGATAACGTACAAATGATCCCAGTAAGGTGGTGGAACTCTGACATTGGAATTTGGGGTTCTTAGTCGCGTACCAAAAAATATCGATTTTACGAAAATGATCCCAGTAACCATACCAAAAATTCAGGAAAATATAGACTCCTGCATCGAGAATTTAATTCCTTTTCGGTATACCAAAAATCTTCTTATATTGAAAAAGGCGGTATGTAATATTGTCTAGGGGGTGGTATCGAAAATTTGATGTGAGTATGGCGAGAAAATTTTCTCTTGTATCACAATGTTTTATTTCCCAACAAAACTTCCTTCCCTTTTTTTGTTTTGTGATCTATATCTCTAAGCAATATCCAGACACGACATCACTAAGTTTTTTTTTTTTTTAATTATTATATGGTGCTAACTTTCTCAATGTTTGACTTTTGGAATGTAGTTTTTGAACAGGTCACAAAAAATGCAGTTCGAGGACTATGGGCTCGCCGTTCAAGGATCAACCTAGTTGGTGCTCATATAGATGTCTTTTCTGGTGAATGGACTCAAAAGGTCTATCTTCAACCCGGTATCCATTTTTAACAGGAGTCTCATTTTGCTGCAATGTATTTGATTTTACTTAAATTGTAAACTAAGGTTTTAGTTTGGGATGATTTAGGCTTTTTCTAGTTTATTTTTGCATTTAGGTACAACTCTTTCTGTATAATTGTTTTATCTTTGGGGTGCTTAGCCGCCTTAGAAATGATCCCAGTAAGTTATTCATGTGAAAGATAACACAGTTATACTGAAAGAAAAGGCAGTACATTAATGCAAAAACAAACAGAACAACCTAAAATGAAGATGTTGATATAATTTGGCAAAATTTAGTTTGATATTGAAGATGGTAATCTCCATTTTATCGTTGAAATGCAGGATGCTGGAATAGGGACTAGTATAGACTCTTTCTATGAGTATCTACTCAAGGTTAGTTCTCTCCCGCTTTTTCTAAAGTCTATCCTGCTAATCAATAATTGCTAACTGTCAAATAAATATCGAGCATGCAACATCCAAAAGGCCTATTGCTCTTGACCCCGTGTATATTTACACATAGCTTTCGGTACAATCTAAATTCTAATTACAAATGCTGTTGAAATTAGTCTTCCATATCAAATTGATTTAAAGCAGAATGTCATGTTTTTGACTTGCATAATTTGGTGATTTTGTACTGATCTATGTTGATTGTTATTCCTTGAAATGTGTTGCACACTGCATATTTTTTTTTTAAATTACAAAGAAAAACTGAGATATTTTATTGTTTAATTGGCTCAGGCTTATATATTGTTTGGCGATGAAGAGTATCTTTTCATCTTCCAAGAAGCATATAAGGCTGCAATGCTTTATCTTTATAACGATCCTTGGTGAGTAAATTCATTGTCCATTAACCAACTCTTCTTCAATTACAAATTGGATTTCCACCTCTTTATTTAATCAACATAATATTATGGCATACATGATTATCTATAGGTATGTAGAGGTGAACATGAATTCTGCAGCGCTCGTTTGGCCATTATTTAATAGCCTGCAGGCTTTTTGGCCTGGACTTCAGGTGAAATTATGATGTTGTATCTTGTCATTTCGATTTATCTCAATATCATGATGTAGAATCTCAGTATCATGTTATATAATCAGATGTGCTCATGATAATATGTAAGGTTCTTGCTGGGGATATCGAGCCTGCAATTAGAACTCACGCCGCCTTCTTCAGTGTCTGGAAGCTGTACGGTTTCACCCCAGAGGGTTTCAATTTGGCTACTTTCAATGTTCAGGTAGATTTATTATTTGAATATTCCGGAAATATTCATGTTCTGCCATGTCTGATCAGAAAAACGAGCCTCTTGCTATTATTCACACTACACTGCACCCTCCCTAACAAACAAGAAAAATGATGAGACTATTTGCACCAATTACTAAATGCACACCCCCCTTGCCAAACCTCTTCAAAAAGACAATAATGCCCCTCAAATGAACTTTTCAATTTTTCTCTCATTTTTAAATTTTTCTCTCATTTTTTCCTTATTTTTGCAAATGCAATAATATTTTGTAAATGGAAGATCGATAGAGAGGTATTTTTTGACCTTTTTAGCATTTTTGTTCAAGTTTAACTATATAATGGGTGTATTTAGCAATTTAGGGGTGTATATGTAGCCCGGCCCTATAAGGAATTAAACATGGAAAATGGAAACTGACCTTGGTAAATAAGCTAATCCTTGCAAATAAGCTAATCCTTGTATATATGCGTCCTTGCATATTATTTGGACCTAAGAATTTATTAGGTTATCGATAGGAACGAATAAAACGACTTTTAACACAGTTCATTGGCCTACAATTATGTATAACTGTTAACTTTATCGTTTGCTATAGCCTATATACATTATTTTCTTTACGATCGTAATCTCGTCATAACCTATCCGACTTCTTCAGCAAGGTCAGAAAAGCTATCCACTGCGTCCAGAATTAATAGAAAGCACATATTGGCTGTACAAAGCTACTCGAAATCCCAGGTTTGCTTTCTCTGTTCTGTTAAATTGCCACTAATGCTAGGAATAGACTTTTACGATCTTCAAATCGTGGCATAGATTTCTTGATGCTGGACGAGACATGCTCGCTAGCTTGCAACACGCTGCTCGATGCACTTGTGGATATTGTCATATATCAGATGTAGAGTTTCACCAGCAGGAAGATCATATGGAAAGCTTCTTCTTGGCGGAGACTGTATGTATTTCTGCCGTTTCCAATTTAACCATTTATTCATTGAATTCCTGTATGTGAACAAAGTCCTGAAGAGTTGGTGTCGTGTAATACAGTTTTACCGTACAACTGATTCGCAACTGTCAGGGGGCTTTTGGTTGATAATTCTTCAATGAGAATGGTAATTGAAATGAATATAGGGTAATTGTGGTGGTTAATTAAGAATTCTCTATTTTATGATTCTCGTTGAAGAATTTGAACCAAATGCCCCTTCATTTTATAATATAAGAACTAATACTTTTGAAATGAAACAACTAATAATGTTTAAAATGTACACAAAATGCCAACCAGTCACTCGGTGAAACTGGTTTATTTAAAGACTTTGTCAATCCGAAAAGATCGGTTCTTTTGGATGCTACACCAGGTGCATTGCACATGGAATAAACCGTCCCAAAATTAGAGAATGTGATCAACTTATATTGACTACCATCTTAATTCTTTCAGGTCAAATACCTATGGTTGCTATTCGACTTGGCTGCTGGTCCCGATAACTTGGTCGAGAATGGCCCATACAAGTAAGTTGTTGCTATGCATCAATCGGAATTTTACGTGATTGACCTCCATATATCCATATCGGAATCATCGTCATGATTCTTAAAAGCGAAACCAGTTTTATAACACGTTGAATAATCTTGAATTTACAGCTACATCTTTAGCACTGAAGGCCATTTACTTCCTGCAACTCCACAAATATCTTTAGCGAGTGAAAATTGTTCATATCTTGGCGGCTACTGCAGAAGCAGCAATGTGAGACGAGAAACGTATTCCTCAGACACTGTTAAACTGAATATCTCGGATTCTTTTACAGAAAAAGATCATTTTTTATCACGCTCTGCTCCCCCAAAGTCGCTCTCCTCAGCATTGATTAAGGTCAGTATGGAATGCCACATGCTTTTATTTATGGTCACGGATATTTGCACCCATCTTTTTGTTAAATACTCCCACCGATGAATGTTCTAATTTTTAAAAAACGGTTATATTCTGTCCTGGACAAATATGCCCTCCCACATGAATTGTCTTATCATATGTTACTATGGATGATAGAGTCGAAGATGAATCAACGAGCACAAAACATCATTCCTGTGGTCGAGAATTATCCAGTTGTAATGGTCACAAACCACAGTTCTGATGTAGAAACGGATCCAAATAAACGCCACGAACCAAACGAAGATCAAGGTCACGAACCAAACGAGGATCAAGGAGACGAACCAAAAATTGATAACGGAGCAGAAACAGAGAAACAGGAGGCGTTTGACCAATAACTTCACAATCATCCTTGTACAAAAAGGCAAATGTTCAAAATACAGTTTTGAAAGCATCCATATTTATCTCGGGTTTTTGGAGTTTAAGAGCTTTAGTGATTGTTTCTCCTTGCAACAAACAACTCATCGAAGGGTGGAAAAGATACGACGAAAACGCCTTTATAAATCGGGAGGGCGTTGATAATGAACATCCATACTGATTGACTTTAAACTTTGATCAAGAAGATGCTAAATTATGTATGATAATTTTTTTTTCTAGAAAAGATTTTGACAGTGAGGAAACCATCTGTTTTAAGTATAGAGATAGAATTGTTTGTGATGTACAACTACTTTATAACTAATTGTATGTCTCTTCTTTTTTTCTAGACAAGGGAATAGATAGCAAGGCATTCAAATATGTGTACTGAAACATTTCATTTTCATTAACTTTTATAATTGTTATTACAGGAGAATATGAAACAATTTAATTGTCGCAACTTTTTTTTTTTTTTTTCATGTAAATAAATATCATTTATCTTGGTGTTTCCTGACACATATATAACAATGAAATATAATATTCAATTCTTTAATGAATTATAAAAAATTTAACTAGTTGAATGTGGTCTAGAATTTTTTTGATTAATTAAAAAGGTAATTGGGGAAAAGTTATTATTAGTAAAAGTGAAATATAAATTGCTCAGGAACTTCTCGATCTCTACGTTTACAAATTCATAATACATGAAAATTGATTTGTGATTTATAAATAAATTGGATATAGTTTCGCTTTTATCAAGATTTTTTTCACAAGAACTAACAAGAATTGAAGTTTTCAACAATAATAAGACATTAATATAGAGCAACATATCGATTTTTTTTTATGAAACTCAACCAATGAAGATATTATTATAAAGCACAATATTAAGAGTTTCACAAATTCTTGTGTGAAATTTATTCCCCTATATTTTGGCATTCATAATACATGAAAATTGGTTTGTGATTTATAAATGAATTGGATATAGTTTCGCTTTTATCAAGAATTTTTTCACAAGAACTAATAAGAATTGAAGTTTTCAACAATAAGACATTAATATAGAGCAAGATATCGATTTTTTTATGAAACTCAACCAATGAAAGATACTATTATAAAGCACAATAATTTTTATAAGCACAATATTCGTATTTTATTTTATTTTTGTGAACTCAACAGGATCATATATATATATATATATATATTTTATGATAATTGTATTATTAATGTATGTGGCATTTTGTCAAGTTGTTTGGCAATGCTGAAACATGTTGCCAGTTACATCGTATACTTATCAAGGCATCAAATCCAATGAACCTGTTTAACGTTAATTAAATAATTAACAAAGTTTTAAGCACATATCTCAAAGGAAATTATTATTTTTAAAATATAACCTCTTTTCCTGAAAAGAGACATTAGCTTTACATCACAGGGCTCCAAATATATATTCCAGATCTTACACTATGTGCCCATTAATTTAAATAGAAATATAATTCTTTTAAACTATTACCAAATATATTTCAAAAAAAAAATCAAATTATTGTGTTCGAAAATTTGAAATTTACCTATAGAGTTTTTTTATGTATACAAAATTGATTCAATATACATTAAATATAAATATTTTGGACATATTATAGTTTTGTTTAAATCATTTTATAAGTATAATGATATCAATTTCATCAAAAACTCATTCGAAACTTGTTCATAGTATGAAATTTATATTTCAATACATTTATATAAAATAATACTTATAAACACTTATTTAATATTATTATACTTTTAAAGGTGTAATATATCGATTATGTTATAGTTTTAATTTATAATTTAATGAATGAATTTTATATTTCAAATTTTATACTATAATTTTATAGTATCGATAAATTTCACATGAGAATATATGGTAGTTTAATAACCTTTTAAATATCATTATGTGGTTTAAATATTTAAAATCCCACAAAGCACAAAATATTTTTTGTTTGCTCAAAAGATTCTTATGGAAAAGACTATGATGGCTCTATTTCTCATGCTTGCCAATAAGGTAGCATAATGGTTTAATTTGGAACCACCTTGGATGCTCTATCCCACAAATTAAGATATACAATTAATTAACATTCTCATCACATCAAGATTCATAGACATGTAATCTCTTTTTTCTAGATCTTGTCCATTTTATTGTAAATTTGTATATTTGAAATTGCGTACGGATAAATTAATAATCACATAAAGTAAAAGTAAAATACACTTAATAATTCGACCAAGAAAAATATTTGTAAGAAGCTTGATTACAAGAAAAAATCACAAATAACCCTGTAAATTTTTACTTTATCAAATTTGATTCATTTTGATTTGAATTTTAATAATTTTTCATGATAATTTAAAATTTTGATCGAAAAATTGACACCCCACTTATCCCATTAACTCAAGATGCATCCCTTAATCTAAATATCACTAATATGAATTGCTTTCCATATTAAACATTTCATTATTTAAAATCGATTAATTAGGTCAACGTACTGGTTCATTCAAGAGTTGATATACATTTTTACTTTGACATAAATCAAATGGTTGACTTGGTCTACACCAAGCATGGCAAATAAATACTTCTCAATATTGGTTTAAGGACTTTGACCCATTGTTTTTAACGTTCTAATTTCCTTTAAAACTTAAAAGATACATATGGATACTGTAAGTGTTTGTTAAGTTATTTACATGTATATGATTGTTTATATTTAAACTTTAGAAATTGTATTCTTCAATTAATTATAAAGAATAATAACTGATATATATTCTATTATCAATTTATAATGAATAAAAAACATAGTTATTTCAATAAATCGCTCGAAGTTTGAACAATCGAAATAGTCGATTATTTGAACCATAGCATGCAAGTCTAGTTTTTTAATTTTTTTTTTTAACAATAAAATCGATATGCAAAAAAAAAAAAGATTTACATGAGAAATAATTACAGATATATATATATATATATAGCTAGACACTACTTGATATGCAAAAAAACGATTTAAAAAAAAAAAAGAGATTTATTGATAGATATATTTTAATATTACAACTTATTGATAGCTATAAAATGGTTGTATATAATGATTATATTTAATTTTAATAAGAGTGGAAGGTACGTAATAATTAATTAAGATCCTCAGATCTTCATATGTCAATAAAATTTTATACCAACTAGTATTTTTTCCATAAATTAATCAGAGATATATGTAGGTAGACAAGAGTGATGAATATGTATGTGCATATCTAACTAAATTGTGTTTTAAAATATTAATTCCGCGTGGTCTCTTTTTGCAGATAAAATGAGCTGGTGTAATGATTAGTGCTAATTTTAATAAGAGTGGAAGGTAATAATTAATTAAGATCCTCAGATCTTCATATGTCATTATTAAAAAAATTATTAATATGTTGTTAAAGATATCCTTTGATTATGGACCAATGTCCAAATTGCTCCAATATTGTTAACCATGTTATTCTTATGAGTGACATTACCTTCATTAAAAGAGTATAAATCGACCAAATTTCTAAATCTCAAGATTAATTTTGTAGTTAGTTCATTGGTGTGTTTAATTTTGGGGAATTAAATTAATATTCTAGATCTAAACAACAAAAGGAATCAAATTGTATTAAATATATAAGAACATGTATAAATTAACCAAAGTTCAACAATGAAGATCAATATGTATGTATATATATATGTATCACTACAACTATTTTTATGGTATATGATGGATTCATTACAATCAAGAAAGCAAGCAAAACCCAACATTACATGACTAGAAAACCACCTAGGTTTTCATATGTTGCATGAAACAAACGGTATATATATATCACGAAAATTTTAATTAACTACTATATATATATAGATATATGGTAAAATATTCTAGTTGAATCTCTCAATGCATATAGAGAAAAACCGTTTTAATATAATTAATACAGTGGAATTTTAAAACCTAGCTAAGGTTCTTCGAGAACCCAAGCTCGATGAATTTCGATGAATATCTCTCCAACGAGATATTCATCATCAAACGCCTTCTCTTCTCGTCTCTTGGATCATCCAAACGTATGAAGAAGACGAGCACGTTCTCATTGAGTAGCACCCCCCAACCCTCTTGCATCCGCTCCTTTCATGATTCTTAGTCTCTTGCAAGATGACATGAACATGCTGCACAAAGTAACAATAAAAATGTTAGACGAGCGATAATATGATTAGAGAAAAAATTTCTTCTCATCTAAAAACTTGAATTATAGAAATCCAAGATATTTAAGAATCATTTGAAAATTATTATCTTGAATTATCTCTAATAGTCCGAATTTAGAGACGATTCGTTTATTTAATTTCCCAAACATTGAGAAAATTAAACTCACTCCCAAGGAACATCTCCAACAAGCATCAAGTCACCATCTTTATCTTCATATGCAGGTGCATATTCAGACCCTTTGTACCCTTCTCTCTCTGAGTATTCACCTGCAAATTAATCAAATATAATCATGAGAAAATGCACAATTATAAAAAAAAAAAATCTTATTTTTTATCAAAAATTAAATTACTTTACTATCTAAGAAACCTTTAATTGAGACCTTTAATTCATAAGAGATCATATTTTTTTTAATATTTTTTATATATTTTTTATAAATTTTTTTGCGCTCAAAAAAAAAAAGATCATATTTTTTGGTATGTAACACTATATTGCATTTTAATATGAAAAAAATTAATACTAGTACTAATTGTTTTGCTATATAGTATTAATTGGCTCACTATAAAGTATTAGTTAAAACGTACCTATGGAGAGCTTGAACATGGTTTCCAAAGCATTGAGAAGGTCAGCATATCCATTATAATGTTTGAGATCAATTTTTCTAAGGTATGGTGCTCCATCCATGCTCACTTTCACAAACATCCCACTTTCCGATTCCGACGCCTTCGCCGGAATATTATTTTTCCGGTACGATTTCACCGGCGGCCACCCAACTATCTGTGCCCTGCCATCACAAACAAATAAAACATACCATCAATACAATTAATTATTAATCAATATATATTCACTATTCATAAACACAAAAAATATAAAGTTTATTCTATACTATACCGCTAAACAATGACCAACAGTCTTTTAATTTTAAGTAATTTTTATTTTGCGTTTTAAGTAATTTTTAAAATCAATTTTGAAAAGGGATTTTGAATTTCTGATAATTTTTGGGTTTTAATTTGAGCAATGTGATAAATAGATTTATAACATAATATAGTGATAGTTTTTTAAAATCTGTTTTCAAAATTTCCAAACTAGAATCAATTTAAATTTTCAAAATCAAAATCTTGATTTTTAAAACCCAAAACAAATAGTATCACTTTAAGGTGTTTATTACTACCTATTTTCCTTTCACATATCATACTATACAATTTATTAAGTATATGGTACAACACCTTCAAATAATGCCCCAAAAATTCCAAATATGCACTAACTAACATGTCACATGTGTAGATAGAAAAGAGTCTTACTTGGGTGCCGGAGCAGTTTCACTGTCGCCGGACTTGGTGGCCGGAAGCCGTTGGAGGCGCTTTCCTCCGCCGTCTCCGGCGAGGGTCTCTTGTTATTAATCTTAATTGAAGAAACATTGATTTCTTCATCAGAGCTGCCCGGTAAACCCAATCTCAACTCAGTTGCCTTCAAATTCATGTCACTAATAACTTCCATTTTCTTCACCACCACAATTTCTTGAATTGAACTAATTAAAGATCTATGTTCAAGATTTATGTATATTTCTTGAAGATGTCAAAAAGCAAGTCTTGCTTCTTTTAATTTGTTGCTTGGATCAAATTAAGGTAAGGGGAAGTATAACACAAATAAAAGATGAGGTGGTTATATAGATATTATAGTCGCATGTAAGATTTAGAGAAAAAAAGTCTATTCGGTCCTATAATTTTGAACTTTTTCGTAAAAGGCCCAAAAATTTTAAGATTTTTAATTTTGTCCCATAATTTTTTAAATGATCCAATTTCAGTTCAAAAATCCTCAAAGTTTCACGAACGATGTTGTATCGACGTACAATTTTTTTTGGATCTGAAAATGTTCCAAGTTAATGAACGAAAAGTTTAAAATCCGGCAAAAAGGGACAGGAAATGGACCGATTACAAAATTATGAGACAAAAAAAAAAAAATCTTCTTGTATCTGCAAACTATAGCAAAGTTTTTTAAAACATCTCGTGTTTTGATTGAAACTGTTTTTTAAAAAAACAATTGCAAATTTGTTTTATTAAAATATGAAATATGTTTACACCAAAACATGTCTAAGGGCCCCATTTCAATCAAATCAATAAGTTGACCGACTCATTTGTTTTTAATATAAAGATAGTTGTATATTTTACCCAAACCGCAGAACAAATTATACGTTTTAAAAAATATTTCAACTTAAAACAATTGTATGTTTTGGTAAAATAAAATCTTTTAAAAAAATCTTAAAATTCTAATTTTTTGGGGCATTTTGAGGAAAAAATTAAAGATATGGGACGAAATTTAAGTTTGAAAAATTTGTGGGGGTTGGAGGGTGGGTGGGGTGGGGATAGTTTGGTGATGGGGAGTGCATGAATTTCGGACAAAGGGAAGTTCAGGTGTCGGTAGCAAAAGCAGCAGCTGGTCGTGCGAAAGGGGGACAAACGAGGGACAAGCTCAGCCGCCCATATGGAAGACTTTCTTTGGGGAATCAACGGTCAAGATGCGTTTTGGGGGTGTGAGACTTTGATCAGGTGAGGTGCATCCAATGTGAATTTATTGGGCCCACATGGGTGTATCACCATGTGGGCCACCGAATTTCTTGGTAGGGTTTAATTAGCTTCACTTTGTTTCGTTAAATTTGGATGATTCTTGTTCCTCTAATTGAGTTTTAGGTATTTTTGTCTAAATTTTGGGGTTATAAATTTTGGATCAATTGAAATAATTTTTTTTTTTTAAAATTAAAAAATAAAATTAGAAATTTATGTTAGAAAATTGTCGGAAATATGATATAGCATACAAAATGATAAAAAAAAAATGGGTTCAATGAAAATTAAAAACCGGTTTCGATTCAATTTGGGTAGGAGTGGACAACAATTTAGAATTTTCAGACTTGATATATTAATTATGAAATGATAGTGGATTAATAATTAGGGTTTTTTTTTTTCAGTTCAATTTTTTGGTCACTTTCAACATGAGATAATTATCCTAGTTTTTTGTTTTTTAAATTTATGGTAAAAAAGGAAATAAACTATTTTTCAAAAATAATTATAAAAAATACTATTATTTGTAGATTCCAACAAAGTTATAGATTTTTACACCATTTAATATTATTTTTCCTCCACAAAAAACAAATAAAGTGTACTATATTTTAAACCATTTAATATATATTTATTTCATGAATTTTTTCTTAATCTTGGAGTATAAACAAGAATAGGATAATTAAAAATAGAACGGAGGAGTATATTATATTATTAAATAAATAAAAAATGAATTAATTTATATATATATGTGTTGGTTTAGTTTGTTTGATTTTTATACCCTACAAATCGAACCGAAAATAAAAAATCAATTTTTTTTTATATTTTTAATCGAACAGAACCAATTAATCGAACCATTTTAATAAAAAAATGTCGATTCGGTTCGAAAAACAATTTTCTCAATTTTGTGCCCACCCCTATAATTGAGTGCTTATAAGGGAGGACTGTAAATTGAATTAAGTAATTTAGTAAGTTATTCATTAATACTTTATTTGAAATCTTTGTAATTGGTACAAATTTATTTGAGTTCTGTTTACTATAGTGTGTGAAATAAGTTTGAATGTATATATTTATTTGGTGAATTACTATATAAAGGAAAAAATTGGAGTATATATAAACTAATGAAAGAATAATGTTATTTGGGCTTGACTTTTACTGCCTTCAAGTAAAGCTTTGTTTTACAAGCTTGACTTGATTAAAATCAAATAACTCTAACATATTAATTCTTAAAATTGATCAATAATTTAAATTGTCTTGAACTACACCAATTTATAACTCCCTTATTTTATAAATGTATAAAGTATTACATGCACAAGTTGCACTTTGTTAAGATTCATGCACCAATATTTATTTTGTATTTTGCTCAATTAAATCGTGAGTCGAAGGGTTCAATATGAATCAGAGAAATACAAATGAATATTCTTAATAATATTAGCGTACGGTACACTGTATTCACATAAAATATATTCATCAATTCATGTACAGTTGAATTTGTGAGAATATGTAGGTATTGTAGAGAGGTTTTTTTTTTCTTCACAAAAAATGGACATTTTTGGTAGAGAGTTTAAATTTATAATGTTAATTTGATCTACTCGCTTGCACGTATGTACATTGTTGTAAATATAGGTTGGTAAGCTATATCTTGCCTGATGCCTCTCCTGATTTGGCAAGCTATATCTCTTTGGCTCAATAAAATGATTCCATTCTCATCAAGAGATTACTTTGCTGATTTCGTTGAACCTATGAAAGGCAAGGTTAGAAGGAGGGTTATCCGTTTGATTTGGCAGGCTACGTATTCACATAAAATCTATTCAAAAAGTACAATGAATTTGTTGATTTTTAATGTTCTTTTTTTCTTCAAAATGGACATTTTTGGTATAGAGTTTAAATCGATAACATTAAAGTCTTAATGGTGAAGGGAGTGAATTAGCTCACATTATCCGATTTAGTTTGGTATCCCTTTTCATGCTTGGGATCTTCAACCTCTAGATTATTTACCAGATAAATTGTAAACTTTGTTATCATTATTGTTTTGTACCCTACTTAAATTTTTTTAATTTTTTAATATATTTTATATTTATCTTTTAAAAAAAAAAAAAAATATAGGTTGGTCTATTTGTGTGCGAATAATGTGATGAGTGAGTTTCCGTCAAAAAAAAAAGTGATGAGTTGAATGCAAAATTAAAAGTCTTAATGGTGAAGAATAATTAAATCGGTGGGCCAAAATTGTTTCCTAGCAACTTAAATTTTTTTAATTTTATATTTGAGGTGATTGACTGTTTTTTTTTTCGTCCTATCAATATTGAAGTTAAAATATATATGCATTATTATCTTTCTTTTAAAAAAATAAAAAGAATCAATAACCACAAGCTAGTAGGTATTACCATCATATATAATATATATCATAAATTTTTAAACTTGAAAAATTTATTTCAGTACTATTTGTTTTTTTCTTTAAAATAAATTAGCATGATGGAATTTTGCATGTGGCTGCCTCAATCAAATTAATTCTCTTATCTAAGGTTGAACAATATTTAATTTTGGCCTTACTTCCAAAACTTTCAAAGATAAGTATGGAAGTAATAATTTGATAAGAAAAATATTTTTATATAATTTAAGTATTAATTAACGCATTAATTATAAACTGGTATTTAAATACTCCAATATTATAAGAATTTTTTATTTCTTGGATAAAAAACATCTCTATGAAACCAATTAATTTGTTGAATTTAGGCTACATAGCCTTTCGATTGTCAAAGAGAAATCACACTTTAATCTCGATTCAATTTGTCGTTCCTATAATGCATGCAAACAAGAATTTTTATAATTTTCAACAAATATATCTTTGTGAATAAAAAAAAAAAAATATATCTTTGAAAAAGATTTAAGTGAAAATCCATGTAATTAATGAGGATTTTTGCATGTCTGGAAATTGGAATGATGCAATGAATTTGACCGCAAAAAAATAAATAAATATGTATTGAGTATGCAAATGTACATCTTATGATTTAAATAATAACAAAAACCAGAGTTGATTTATTAGATCAGGTGCATCCTCTAATAAATATCGAAAATGTTCATGAACTTGAGTTGCATTGATTGAAGTATTAATGTTGTGAAATCGATCGACTTCTAATTAATTTATATAAGGGAAATAATTACATAAAAATATAAAATAACATGTGATGGGAAATGTCAAGACTTCTGCAATTCTTGTAATTAAGGTCCAACGCATTTTTTTCTAATTTTGTTTATTAACGCTTCTAATTTTGCAAAAAAAAAAAAAATAAAAAAAAATCCTTTTTAATAGATTTTTTTCTTGTGTTTTTGAAAAGCATTATCTAATTAATATACACATTTAGTTTGTCTTGATATTTAATACAATGTTGAATTTATTGCAAAATCAACTTCAACACAAATTATTTTGTTCGTATTAATTAATACTACTTGTAAGGATTTAAATAACATTAACAAGAAACATAAAATATTGTCAATTTATCTAGGGATGACAATATAATAACATTCGTTTAGTTTGGATCGGTGATCATGCATCATTAATAAAATGCTATAATTACTAATTTATAAGAGTATAATTATATCAATTTTTATGTATTAAAAATTAAAATATATGTTATATAATATATACAAATATAATATTTTTTTATATTTTTTCATATTTATTAATATATACAATTCAACTTTATAGACATTTTTTAGGTCTATATAAAATAAAATATGTTATTTCAATTAAAATTATCTATTTATAGTAACATTTTAAATTGTAAAAAAAAAATATAAAAAATATTTAATACGCAATTTTTGGTCGGGTCCTTTTTTTTTTTTAAACAAAGCCCGATTTTTTTTAGATCAAATAAAGTAAATAAAAAAGAGTGGGGCGGGCTTCTTATCTCTTTTTTTTACCCATTGCTAATATATATAAAAAAATATAGAGACGAATTATTTTATTGGTTTACTATATATAAGTGGACTCAATGATGAGAACTCCTATCTCCGCGTACCATGATTCATAATAATAACATAAAATTTTTTTTTAAAAAAAAACATAAAATTTTCACCGATTCTGATAAATTGCTTGACTTTTTGTCTTTTTGGGTGGCAATAATAAAATTTATGTTTAATAAAAGGGGTTTTTGTGTGAGACGTTTTATATATGTTACTGTCTTATATTTTTCTTTTAAAATTAATTAAGTTGAACATAGTAAATTAATGTGATTCGTTATATATATGAGACGATTTTATATATATTTTTATTATTTTATATATAATAATTAAAGTGAAATTTCGTTTCATATATAAGATGATCACATGTAAGACTCTCATTAAAAAAATGATTGGAAAAAAAAATCGCAAACTATTAAAATGGGGTAATTAAAAGCGGTGCCAAGAAAAAGTACTTCAACACGAATATAATATGCGACATGCCATAATTATTCCCCCAACTTAATGATTCCACTCATATTTCTTTAATTAGTTTTTGTAGAAATAAGTTATTGAAATAAATAAAGTAGAATGAGAACATAAATGGAATAACTTTGACTGGAAATTAAAATCATTTTTTCACAATTTAAATAAATAAAGATGCTTAATTTATGAAGATAGCATCTTATGTCTGATCTTTTTGGAACATTTGCTCTTTAATACTATTTCTTCTCTCTCATTGTCAGGTTTAAAATGATTACAATTTAGATTAGTATGGATAAAATCTATCTCTTATTACATGAAGAATAAATCAAGATAAAAAAATTGGTTGATAAAATATAATAATGCAAATTTTCATAAAATTAATAATCCTTTTATATATCAACAGATTCTCCTATGAAACTTGTTCATGACATGAAACTGATATCACAACACTTAAAAATTAATATCATTACTCTTATAAATTAAATAATACTAATAACATTTAATATTATAATTTTAATTTACAAGTATAATAGTATAAATTAATAAGTGTAGTGATATTAGTTTATAAATGTATGATATAAATTTCATACTATATATCTATGTTTTAAAAACCGGGTCCGACCGGCCGGTCCGACCGGTCGGACCGGTGAACCGCTCCAAAACGGCCCAATAGAGGTGTATAGAACCGCTTATTGGACCGCCCACCTCAAAAACGGAAAAACCGAAAAAAAGGAACCGAGGTGAACCCGGCCGGTTTTCACTTGGGTTTTCAACAAAAACAAAAAAAAAAAAAAAAAAAGGGAGGGTTCGACGGCGGTCGCTTGGCCTTCGGGCTTGTGTGGCGCGAGGGAGATGGTCATGGTTGCAGCCGGGCACTGATGTGGCGGCGGTGATGGTGGTGGCGGCGAAATGGTGGTGGTGGTGGCGGCGGCGCCGATTGTGGATGGTTGTGGATGGTGGATGGCTTGGCGACGGCGCCGTCGCCGATTGTTGTGGATGGTTGTGGATGGTGGATGGTGGATGGTTGTGAAATGGTGGCTGGCTGGTGGGCGACGGCGCCGATTGAAGAATAAGAAACTGGAGAATGACTGAGGGAGAGAGAAGATGAGTGAGGGTGAGAGAAGATTAGGTTTTTTTTTAACCCTTTTTTTTTCCTTTCAATTTCAAATTGACCCATTTATCAATTTGTATTTTGTAGATTAGATTTTTTAACCGGGTCCTTTTTTGTTTCCTTCCATTGACCCATTTATCAATTTTCTTGGGCTTTGCTTTTCATTTTTCATTTATAAAATACAATTAATATGTATTTTTCTTAAAAAGAATTTAAGTGTACTCCAAATTTTAAAATGTTATTTTAGAAGGTTTCTAAAAAATTAAATTTAATGAATTCAAGTGTAATTATAATATCATCTCCTCTGTTAAAAAATAAAAATAAAAATTATAATATCATCTCAACACTATTTTAGTATTGATCTCTGAAATTTTAAATATCAAGTAATTAAATATCAGAAAATAAAAATAAAAATGAATACTTGTGACTTTTGTATTGTTGATGACATTTCTATTATGTTTGGAAATTGAAATTTGAAAGTTGGAACTATTTATGTTAATGGACATTTCTATTATGTTTAGAAATTTAAGTTTGAACTTTGAAGTTTGAAGTGACTTTAGATACTTTATATTCACTTATCATACTCTATATTTTGATTTTTTTTTAAAATTATGCATATTATATATATATAATATTTATTATGACGTCATACCGGCTCAATCCGGCTCAATCCGGTCCGACCGGTCCGACCCCGGTCCGACCTTTTTTTGGGGTCGTCCGGCTCAACTTCCGGTTCCGGTTTTTAAAACATAGCTATATATGAACGAGCACTACAAAAAATGTTGGGGAATAATTTGCACAGATCTATTCGGGATGAATATTTAAATACAAATTTAATTCTTATAATTATTACTAGCATGAATTAATCCTATATTAATTCAAATAATAATCCAACAACAAATCATGCATATAAACAATTCACGTAAATCCTACGCATGCGGAATTTCTACGAGTTTACGTGAACGTACCTCTTGGGATAACAATGGTCTTGTTGATTAGACACACCAAAAGAACTTCCCAAGTATTCTCTTAATCCTTGCTCGACTATCCGGTGGTAGGACGCTTGCGAACAATTAACAAAAGGAAAATAAACTTTGTTGCACCACCTTTGTGGATTTACTAATTTTTCCAGCACATGGAATTGTACTTGGGAATGAAAGAATCATCCCCTATTTATAGAGTAGTGGTGGTCGAAATTTTGGGGCAAAAAATGTTGGGGAATAAGTTGCACAGGTCTATTCGGGATGAATATTTAAATACAAATTTAATTCTTATAATTATTACTAGCATTAATTAATCCTATATTAATTCAAATAACAATCCAACAACAATTCATGCATATAATTAATTCACGTAAATCCTACGCATGCGGAATTCTACGAGTTTACGTGAACGTACCTCTTGAGACGGCAATGGTCTGGCTGATTAGACTCACCAAAAGAACTTCTCAAGTATTCCCTTAATCCTTGCTCGACTATCCGGTGGTAGGACACTTGCGAACAATTAACAAAAGGAAAATAGATTATGTTGCACCACCTTTGTGGATTTACTATTTTTTCCAGCACATGGAATTGTACTTGGGAATGAAAGAGTCATCCCCTATTTATAGAGCATAAGTGGTCGAAAATTTTGGGCAAAAAATAATGTGGGAAAATCTTTTTTTAATCTCAAAGAAATCTTGAATATATCTCCTATATTCTTTTTCCCATAATTATAATATTCCACAAAATCCCACCTACTCTTTGTTATGGCATATTTTCGAAATTATAGGCAAGAATCCAAGATTTGGATCTTCTTAAATTTATGAGATATTCTTGTATTTCAAGAAATACATATCTTCCATAATATCTTTTCAAGAAAATCAAGAAAATCTTTCTTGCCCTTTATATTTCAAAAATTTCGAATTTTTCTTCATGAATAACCAAGTGGGAAATTTCTTGAATTTAATGAGATAATCTTGTATTCCAAGAATACATATCTTCATTCCATAACAAAATTCAAAGAAAATCTTTCTCCCATTTTTATCCATAAATTTCGAAAATAATGGAAAAATAAGCAACAATATTTATTTTATTTTAAACACTTTTTTCAGTTATTGGACTATATGTTGGGCTACTTAGGGGGCATTTAGGAGAATTAAGATTGGACCTTCCAATGGATCTTGAATTATCAATATTGAGTCACAATATTATTCAAGCCCATAAATATTAATTAATCCCACTACATAATTAATATTGCACTATCCATCTTAACTCATATTACAGTCAATATGGCTCCCGATTATTATTTCCCGTGTTTAAGATTATCTAGCCATTAATTAATTCAAGCCACTGAAATAACTTTCCATTAATTAATATCTTTTGTCCTTGGTCAAAGAACGATTCAACATTATTATCCATACCGGAAACTAATTCTACTTGCAAGATTTGGTATGATAAATCTTATGAACCTCCCAAGAGGGCAAATCGAACAAACGTACTTGCACACGATTCTCCGTATTAAATCTTAGCAATCATATGTGACCAATAATATTGCCCAAGATAAAAAGTATTGAATCTCGTTGATTCTCTACCCATGATAAGTCAAAGCAATAGTTACCAACCACACGTGATCCTATTTAAGGAACGAAGATTAAGAAATAACGAACCACTGAGGTCTAATTCTTCCTTGTCAGTTCTGAAGAATTTGTCCTCCTGTAGGTCCTATTCAGTGCATCAGCCATGCACTAGTGTAATCTCTTGGTCAAGACAAGCCAATCCGAGCCTTACACTTCAACCTTTCACGATGGGTTGTTCATTTCCATCTAGGTTGTGAATGGCGTACTTTTAGTTACAAGGGACTGTTAATTTAATCTTCTGTGATCTGGTATCACTAAATTAACTACAATGTAACACGTACGATTTATTGAACAATTATGCAGTAAATATATGTAACATTCGATAATATTTAAAGCATCAGTGATAAACAATTTATTTCAGTAAATATGTCCAAAATTCAGTTTTGATTATAAAAAGTAAAAAGCATATTTTCCAGTATAATCCCAACAAAAACAATGTGGGAAAATCTTTTCTTGATCTCCAAGAAATCTTGAATATATCTCCTATATTCTTTTTCCCATAATTATAATATTCCACAAAATCCCACCTACTCTTTGTTATGGAGTATTTTCGAAAATTATAGGGCAAGAATCCAAGATTTGGATCTTCTTGAATTTATGAGATATTCTTGTATTTCAAGAAATACATATCTTCCATAATATATTTTCAAGAAAATCTTTCTTTCCCTTAATTATCAAAATTTTCGAAAATTTCTCTATGGATAACCAAGTGGGAGATTTCTTGAATTTAATGAGATAATCTTGTATTCCAATAATACATATCCTCATTCCATAACAAAATTCAAAGAAAATCTTTCTCCCCTTTTATCCATAAATTTCGAAAAATTAGGAAAAAATATGCAACGAGATTTATTTTATTTTAAACACCTTTTTCAGTTATTGAACTATATGTTGGGCTACTTAGGGGGCCTTTAGGAGAATTAAGATTGGACCTTCCAATGGATCTTGAATTATCAATATTGAGTCACAATATTATTCAAGCCCTTAAATATTAATTAATCCCACTACATAATTAATATTGCACTATCCATCTTAACCCATATTACAGTCAATATGGCTCCCGGTTATTATTTCCCGTGTTTAAGATTATCTAGCTCATTAATTAATTCAAAGCCTTTGAAATAGCTTTCCATTAATTAATATCTTTTGTCCTTGGTTAAGGAACGGTTCAACATTATTATCCATACCGGAAACTAGTTCCACTTGCAAGATTTGGTATGATAAAACTTATGAACCTCCCAAGGGGGCAAATCGAACAAGTGTACTTGCACACGATTCTCCGTATTAAATCTTAGCAATCACATGTGACCAATAATATTGCCCAAGATAAAAAGTATTGAATCTCGTTGATTCTCTACCCAGGATAAGTCAAAGCAATAGTTACCAATCACACGTGATCCTATTTAAGGAACGAAGATTAAGAAATAACGAACCACCGAGGTCTAATTCTTCCTTGTTCGGATTCGATGAATTTGTCCTCCCAGAGGTCCTATTCGAAGGCATCGGTCATGCACTAGTGTAATCTCTTGGTCAAGACAAGCCAATCCGAGCCTTACACTTCAACCTTTCACGATGGATTGTTCATTTCCATCTAGGTCGTGAATGGTGTACTTTTTAGTTACAAAGGACATTAATTTAATCTTACGTGATCTGGTATCACTAAATTAACTACAATGTAACACGTACGATTTATTGAACAATTATGCAGTAAATATATGTAACATTCGATGATATTTAAAACATTAGTGATAAACAATTTATTTCAGTAAATAAGTTCGAAATTCAGTTTTGATTATACAAAGTAAAAGCATACTTTCCAGTATAATCCCAACAATCTCCCACTTATACTCAAAGTCTGCTTTTAAGTATACTACAACATGTCTCGTGTAGTTCCTAATATGTGACATCTAATGTCACCTACACGAACCTAATAATTTCTCCCACTTATACTCAAAGCAGATTGACAACGGTCTTGACACCCATTCCTTCCACATGTCTCTCGAATGTATTCAGAGGCAGACCCTTTGTGAATGGATCTGCTAGGTTGTCTTCTGACACTATCTTTGCCACATCTATATCTCTTCTCTTAACGATATCTCGTATAAGATGGTATTTCCTTTCAATGTGTTTCCTGGCCTTGTGGGATCTTGGTTCCCTTGAATTTGCAACTGCTCTGACATTGTCACAATAAATGATGATTCTCATGGGCAAATTCGAACTACATTCAAGTCCACTAGGAAGTTCTTGAGTCAAACCGCTTTTTTCGCCGTTCGCATAGCGCTACATATTCGGCTTCCATGGTAGAATCTGCGACGATTTCGCTTGACGCTTCTCCATGTCACGGCTCCTCCCCATGCAAAATACACTACGGAGGTAGATTTTTTCGAGTCTATGTCCGATTGGAAATCTAAGTCCGTAGCCGATGGGGATTGGACTATCGACCGATAAATTAACATTCTATCCCGAAGTTCTTTTCAGATACTTGTAATGTTTTTAATCGCCATTCAATGTTCTTTCCCCGGGTTACTTTGATATCTTGCCACCATGCCAACGCAGCGGATATCGGTCTCGCATAATAAAGATTGCATACATAAGGCTTCTTCCGGTACCAAGCATAAGGAATGCCTCTCATGTCATCTATCTCCTTTTTTGCGTCTTAGGGCACATTTTCTTGGATAGATGGATTCCATGTCCGAAAAGGTACAAAGCCTTTCTTGGAATCAAGATCTTTGAATCGTTTCAAGGCGGTGTCTATGTATGAAGCTTATGACAAGCCTATCATCATTTTCTTGCGATCTCGAGTGATCTTGATCCCAAGGATGTGTGCGGCTTCCCCTAAGTCCTTCATATCAAACTGTTTTGAAAGCCATGCCCTTACGTCTGATAACACCTTTACGTTGTTCCCGATGATCAGAATGTCATCTACGTATAGTACTAAGAATACCAATGCAGTTCCGACACGCTTTTTGTACACACATCTTTTGAACTCGTTTTGATCAAACCCATAAGACTTTATAACATGATCAAAACATTGGTTTCAAGCTCTGGATGCTTGTTTGAGTCCGTAAATGGACTTCATGAGCTTACAAACTAGATGTTCTTGGCCTTTTTCAATGAAGCCTTGGTGTTGTTGCATATAGATCTCTTCATCAAGACTTTCGTTAAGGAAAGTTGTCTTGACATCCATTTGCCAGATTTCAAAGTCGAGATGCGCAACAATCGATAAGAGAATTCGGATGGACTTGAGCATGGCTACGGGCGAAAAAGTTTACTCATAATCGATCCCTTCTTTCTGAGTATAACCTTTCGCCACGAGTCTTGCCTTGAAGGTTTCCACCTTCCCGTCCGGTCCTCTTTTTCTCTTATACACCCACTTGCAACCAATGGGTTTGACCCCATTAAGTGGTTCGACTAGCTCCCACACTCTGTTATGATACATAGAACCCATTTCGGCTTTCATTCTTTGTTTGCCAAGAATCTGCATCCTTGTCTTGGATTGCCTCGTCATATGTCCATGGGTCGATTCGTCTTGTCCAGGGAATCAAGTTCGAGGACTCTCCTATTCCCATGAATCTCTCGGTTGCATTTCACAACCCTCCCACTTCTGACGAGGTTCGATTGTGTAAGTGTGTCGTTTGGTATGTCATCTTTATGATTGACATTGAGGTTAGCCCCTTAGCTCATTTAAGGTAATTTCATACGGGTCTTCTTTCGCGTTCATATAGTCTTCTTCCAAAAATCTAAAGTGGGTGCTTATTACCACCTATTGATCTTCGGGACCATAGAACATACACCCTTTTGTTCGGGGTATCCACAAACAACCTTAATTACGATCGAGGATCCAATTTATCAAACTTCCTTGTCCAACACGTGGGCGGACACCCCCCAAATCCTCATGTGTCTCAAACCAGGCTTACGCTTGGGTCCACAATTCTTTGGGAGTTTTGGGAACCGATTTGGATGGCACCAAGTTCGAGAATGTAATTTCTTTGTTTCCAAGGCATGACCCGGAAACGACTTGGGAAGATCCGCATAACTCATCATAGATCTAACCATTTCAAAAGAGTTTTGTTTCTTCGCTTTTGCAACCCCGTTTTGTTGAGGAGTTAAGGGTGCGATTTTTTTGGGATGCAATCCCTTCATCGATAAGTAGTTCAAAAACTCATCATTTGAGGTATTCGCCTCCACGATCGGATCGTAGAGACTTGATACGTTTTTCCCTATGATTCTCTGCTCGAGCCTTAAATTCTTTGAATTTCTCAAAGGTCTCAGATTTATGCTTCATAAGGAAAATATAACCGTACCTTGAGTAATCATCAATAAAAGTGATAAAATACTCATAACCTCCTCTTGCTTTGGTTGACATTGGACCACATACATCTGTGTGAACGATCTCTAACACTTCTTTGGCTCTATTCCCCTTGGCTCCAAATGCCCTATTGGTCATTTTACCCTCCAAACATGATTCGCAGGTTGGAATTGGTTCAACTTGGAGAAACTCTAGTGAACCGTCTTTCACCAACCTTTGGATCCTCTTTGGATTTATATGAGCCAATCTTAGATGCCATAGAAGTGTCTCGTTCACGTCTGATGAACGTTTTCTTTTCTCGGAAACAGTTGATGTGTTATAGGATGCATTTCGTGAGTGGTGTGCACAGTTAATTGCATAGAGATTATTCGATAACGTTCCATGACAGATAAATTTATCAAAAATAGAAATGGTAACAACTTTATTAAAAGTAATCGAATATCCATCAAGAAAAAGTTTAGAAACTGAAATTAAATTCTTTCTAAAATTCAGAATGTAAAGAACATCTCTTAAAATTAAAACTTTGTCTTCAAAAGACAGGTGCACTTCTCCCACTGCTTCAGCTGCCACTCTCGTAGCATCGCCCAGTGTGATGAGGATCTCACTCCCACTAAGTTGCCGTGTCCGCTTGAACCCCTGTAAAGTGAAACAAACATGATCAGTGGATCCCGTATCCACCACCCATAAATGGGAGGCATACGCCGCTAAACAAGTTTCAACAACTAGTGCGTGAGAATTACCTTTCTTTCCATTCCTTTTGGGTTTGGAACAGGCTAACCTCCAATGTCCTTTCTCACCGCAATTAAATTTTTTTTCTTTTGGTCCTTTCTTGACACCCAAACAACTAACTGTCTTTTTCTCACTTTTCTTAGTGATGAGTTTGCTTTGGTTTTGACCACTTTCCTTTTCTTGAGACTTGCCTTCCACTGGCCTAGATCTCGAGAAAAGACTTTTGGTCACCAATGCTTCGTCTTTCTTTCCTAAATGCTTCTCTATTTTCTCCAAGGCTTCTTGTAGGATGTCCATAGTAAACATGTGATCACTCATCACAAAACTACAGTAAAACCCATCGAAGCATCTTGGAAGAGTTAGCAAAAGAAATTCGATTTGGGCCTCATCACAATACTTAGTTCCGAGATAAGACAATATTTCAAAATGGTGTTTAATTCTGAGAACATGCTCCCTTACGGGTGTTCCCTCAACCATCTTTAGCCTGGCCACATCGTCATTTTTAAACTGATTGATCATGCGGTCTTTTGTTAAAAACATTTCTTCAAGACTTTGCATAATTTCTGCAGTAGACTCAACACCTTCATGAATGTGTCTCAAATCATCAGATGATGAAGTCAAGATTACACGCGTTTCATGGGTTCATTGGCTTCGCTCCCAAATATTATATGAGTGTCTTTTCGCATTGGATGATTCATCAAGAGGGCTTACGTGGTTTGAGTACATCAAGAACCCAATGATGTTCTTGTGCAGGTAGGACAAAACTCATATTTCGTTTCCAAACATTATAGTTGTCACCAGTTAATTGGTGTTCTTTGAGTGTATATAACAGTGGATTAAAAGGTTGCGACATGATGAACTGAAATAAACAATAATATGCATAAGCACAAATATATCACAAGATTCGATCACATGCATCATATTAAAATCTCAAAAAAAAAATGAACATCATCACCAACATCTCAAAAACAAGTTTAAATAAGCCACGTGGGGTGAGTCATTATTTAAACACATTCAAGCGAGTTACAAACAAAAACGATTTACAAACCTTTAATATCCAGATTAATAGTTGGCTCCCACTTGACCAACATAAAATTGTGAGGACTTGGGGAAGTATATGTATATCAATTTTATACCTAAGTAATAAACCATGATTAAATACAGATTATTATTTCGCTTTGAAGCGAGCCTCGTGGGGAGGGTCATCGTCATAACTAGTAATAATCCACAATCATCCATTGGAATTCATTCATGTGAAAGCTAACTTTTGACCGTCCCGTGGGGATATTTTCCAAAAGAATTCACAAATAAATAAATCATGGAGGTCAAAATTAATTCAATTATATTTTTAGGAATAAAATTGTCAATTAATTATTTAAACACACTTAGTAATTTTGAAGGTGAGATTTTTCATTGGGCAACTCTCATGCAAAACACATTTAAACAAATTAAATAAAGCATAAGATAACACAATAATAAATCAAGTAAAAGCGGAAAAATAAACATATTGGGCACAAATTATCCAATTGTCATGGTTTGATTTTTTCTTGGCTTGATCTTTGAAGAACGCTTATTTGTCTTGAATTTCTTCCACTCGATCGTCTCGAAAAGAACTCCGTCAAACGAAAGCACGCCAAGTAGCTTCGTAAGCGGGATCCGTAGCATCCGGCGGCCCCTTGGCAGCGAGCCGCGTCGCGTCGCGCCTTAACGCAGTAGCGCGCATCGCCAGTCTTCTTCAGCGACCTCAGCGAGCCGCCCGCGTCAGCCCTCCGCGAACTCGGCGGCGTAGCGTGTACCCTAGCGCCCAGCGCTCCGGCATTACTCATCGCCCCGAACTTCAGCGTAGCCTTGCCGTCTGTCGCTTCATCCTCCGTCCACTCCAATCCGGCACCAGCGCCGCCCAGCGTAACGCCTATCTCCCTTTGTGCGAGCGGGACTCATCTGGCAGCGCTCGGCCCTTGGCCTGCCCGCTCGTGCCTCCCTTGGCTAGTTTCACGACCTTGACGCCGCGCCGCATGCAGGATTCTGGATTTTATCCCTTTAATTCTTCGTCTCTTGCCTCCGTTTAAAATCCGATTTACAATTTATTTATAAAAAATAAATAAACCTGAATCTAGACTTCAGTCTATTACATTGATCAAATCAAACAAATCTAATCTACTCGTGAATTTTCTCACGAGGGCAAAAACGCAATTGAAGCTAATCGAATTAAAAACCACAATTTATATGCATGCATAAATAAACACATTAAATTCCATGACAATTGGATACCTGCAAAAAAAATCTAGCAATTCTACTATCCAATTTCAAATTTAATGACAACAAATTAAATTACAATTTAAAATTCAGAGCCCGAAACCGTGGCTCTGATACCAGTTGTTGGGGAATAATTTACATAGATCTATTCGGGATGAATATTTAAATACAAATTTAATTCTTATAATTATTACTAGCATGAATTATTCCTATATTAATTCAAATAATAATCCAACAACAAATCATGCATATAAACAATTCACGTAAATCCCTACGACGCGAATTTCTCTGAGTTTACGTGAACGTACCTCTTGGGATGTCAATGGTCTTGTTGATTAGACACACCAAAAGAACTTCTCAAGTATTCCCTTAATCCTTGCTCGACTATCCGGTGGTAGGACGCTTGCGAACAATTAACAAAAGAAAAATAAACTTTGTTGCACCACCTTTGTGGATTTACTAATTTTTCCAGTACATGGAATTGTACTTGGGAATGAAAGAATCATCCCCTATTTATAGAGTAGTGGTGGTCGAAATTTTGGGGCAAAAACAATGTGGGAAAATCTTTTCTTGATCTCTAAGAAATTTTGAATATATTTCCTATATTCTTTTTCCCATAATTATAATATTCCACAAAATCCCACATACTTTTTGTTATGGAGTATTTTCGAAAATTATAGGGCAAAAATCCAAGATTTGGATCTTCTTGAATTTATGAGATATTCTTGTATTTCAAGAAATACATATCTTCCATAATATCTTTTCAAGAAAATCAAGAAAATCTTTCTTTCCCTTAATTATCAAAAATTTCAAAAATTTCTCTATGGATAACCAAGTGGGAGATTTCTTGAATTTAATGAGATAATCTTGTATTCCAAGAATACATATCCTCGTTCCATAACAAAATTCAAAAAAATCTTTTCATAATTTTATCCATAAATTTGAAAAATTAGGAAAAAAAATGCAACAAGATTTATTTTATTTTAAACACATTTGAGAGGTTATTGACTATATGTTGGGCTACTTAGGGGCCTTTAGGAGAATTAAATTTGGACCTTCAAAATGGATCTTGAATTATCAATATTGAGCCACAATATTATTCAAGCCCATAAATATTAATTAATCACTACAATTTAATAATTAATATTGCACTATCCATCTTAACCCATATTTGAGATCAATATGGCTCGGTTTTTTATTTCCGTGTTTAAGATTATCTAGCCCATTAATTAATTCAATTAATTTGAAATAGCTTTCCATTAATTAATATCTTTTGTCCTTGGTTAATCAGTTCAACATTATTATCCATTGGGAAACTAGTTTCAAACTTGCAAGATTTGGTATGATAAAGCTTATGAACCTCCCGAGGGATCGAAATCGAAAAGCGTCTTGCACACAATTCTGAAAATTAAAATTAAATCGTAGCAATCACATGTGACCAATAATATTGCCCAAGATAAAAGTATTGAATCTCGTTGATTCTCTACCCATGATAAGTCAAAGCAATAGTTACCAACCCCGCGTGATCTATTTAAGAGCGAAGATTAAGAAATAATGAACAGATGGAGGTCTAATTCTTCATTGATTGAAGTGAAGAATTTGTCCTCACCAAGGTCCTATTGAGTCATCGATCGATCCATTAGACCCAGAGTGTAATCTCTTGGTCAAAACAAGCCAAGAAAGGCCTTACATGGGTTCAACCTTTCTTAACGATGGATTGTTAATTAGGATCTATGTGGGTGGTAACTGAATGGTGTTTGGATTTACATGGGCAGAGAATTACAATTCAATTTTTTAATTTAATCTTTTGTGATACGGTATCACTAAATTAACTACGGAGAATGTAACACTTGTTCGATTTATGGGAAAGCTTTATCATACCAAATATATGTAACATTCCGATGATATTTAAAAATATTGAACCAATTTAACGATAAACAATTTATTAAAATATAATAAGAAATAATTTGAAAATTGAAGGTTTTGATTATACAAAGTAAAAGCATACTTTCCATTATAATAAGATGGAAAATAATAGCGCGTTTTAGAGATGAAAAATTTATGGGCGGAAAAATGGCTCAATATTGATAATTCAAGATCCATTTGAAGGTCCAAGGCGGAAATAGTAAAGGCAAGTCAAATATAGTCCAATAACCTAAAAAAGTGTTTAATTTAAAATAAATATTGTTGCCTTATTTTTCCATGAATTTTGAAAATTATGGATTAAAAAGGAGAAAGATTTTCGTTTTGAATTTTGTTATTGAATGGAAGATAATTCCGAATACAAATTATTTCATTAAATTCAAGAAATCCCACTTGGTTATTTTAGAGAGTTTTCAAAATTTTGAGAAAAAATTGGAAATAAAGATTTTTTGATTTATTTGAAAAGATATTATGAAAGATATTATTTTGAAATACAAGAATATTATAAATCAAGAAGATCCAAATTTTGGATTCTTGCCCCTATTTTTAAAATTAAAAAAAATACTTCCATAACTTTTGAGGTGGGATTTTGTGGAATATTATAATTATTCAAAAAAGAATATAGGAGATATATTCAAGATTTTTGGAGATCAAGAAAAGATTTTCCCACCACATTTTTTTCCCTAAAATTTCTTAAAAGGAACCACCACTCATCTATAAAATTGTTGGATGATTCTTTCATTATGGAATGAAAATGTAGCGCAATTCCATGAAATCTCCCACTTGAAAAATTAGTAAATCCACAAGGTGGTGAAAACAAAGTTTATTTTCCTTTTGTTAATTTCGAAAAAGCATCCTACCACCGGATTGTCGAAAGAAAGGATTAAGGAATACTTGGGAAGGTTCTTTTGATGTGTTTAATCAATTAGACAATTACCATTCCAAGAGGTACGCTCACGTGTTTAAAAACAATTAATCCAAGAGAAGAAATTCGCATTTAGGGGATTTACGTGAATTGATTATATGCATGATTTGTTGTTGGATTATTATTTGAATTAATATAGGATTAATTCATGCTAGTAATAATTATAAGAATTCAATTTGTATTTAAATATTTATCCCGAATAGATCCGTGCAACTTTTTCCCCAACAGGAAAAAACTGTCTCAAATTTGCCGGGTCAAATTGAAACGGATTTGAGACGAAAAAAATCGTCTCAAATTTGAAATCCATTTAGAGACGGTAAAACCGTCTCAAATTTTATAAATATATATTTTTTTAATTTAAATTGAAAATTAATTCAAAATTTTGAGGTAAGATAATTAAAAATACAAATTTAAAATAATATAACATAATTTAATTAGAATTTATAAATAATAAAAAATAATTATAATTTTAATAGGTATTAGCTACTATAATTTTTAAAGGTTATATAAATAAATAAAAAACTAATTTAAATTTAAAGATAATTTGAAATTTTGAGGTAACATAATTAGAAATACAAAGTTTAAAATAATACTACCTCCGTCCCATTCTTTAGGGCTTTTTTACTGTTCATAAGGATTTATGGGAATAGTGATTAGAAAGAGTTGTTTATTAGTATTTTATGTGATAAAGTGATAAAGTGATGGGTAGTTGGGGGTAAAAAGAGTTGTTTATTAGTATTTTATGTGATAAAGTGATAAAGTGGTGTGATAAAGTGATAAAGTGTATTTCCATTTTAGGAAAGAAACCTTAAAGATTGGGACAAAAAAAATGGAAAGAAAACCTTAAAGATTGGGACGGAGGGAGTATAACATAATTTAATTAAAATTTATAAATAATAAAAAATTAAATATAATTTTAAACTATAATATTTAAAGGTTATATAAATAAAAAAATTAATTTAAATTGGAAGATAATTTGAAATTTTGAGGTAACGTAATTAGTTATACAAATTTTAAAATAATATAACATAATTTAATTAGAATTTATAAATATTAAAAAAATAATTATAATTTTAAAAGGTTTGAAATTAATCAATCAAATTACATATATGGAAAAAATTGATTCAATTTTTTATTTTTTTTTAAATTATTTAATTTGTGTACATATACAATTAATGTTGTAATATAAACGAATGAAATCAAGTGTCCAAGTGGTTGAGCGCCCGCCTCAGCGCCCAACCAATGCGGGTTCGATCTCTCTGGGGAGCGAAATTCGCTATATATTATATGAGCCTTCACAAGGCTTATGTACAAAGTGGTTCAGTGTTAATGCTAAGTGGTTCGTGGCTCGTGCGGTTCGACGCCCGCTCAGGCGTTATAGTAGTGAGGGTTCGAACCTACTCAAGCCATTTTTTTTTCCAGAAATTCAGATTTTGAGACGGAAATTTCCGTCTCAAATTTGCCGAATTGGACTGGACGCGGGTCAATTTTCGACGGTTTAAATCGTCTCAAATTTGAGACGGAATTTCAAAAAACCGTCTCTAAATTTGAGACGCCTGATTTAGAGACGGATAAAAAACCGTCGCAAAATCGTCTCAACAAGGATTTTGAGACGGTTTTTCCATCTCTAAAACACATTGTTTTTGTAGTGGAGTTTCATCAAAAACTTACTCTTTATATATAAGAGTGTGATTTAATTAGATGTGCATTATCAGATAACAACCGTATATTGTTTTGGGCTAAGTCTTATATGCATCCAGATGCACCGTGCACTCATAGTGCATTTTATAATCATTTAATTTCTTATACTAAAATATGCAATTTATTTATACAAATTGTGTAACTATTTTTCCATACTAATAGTTGCACGTTTCATTGTAAATAAATTGTATATTTAAATATAACAAATTGCGTGCTTCTAAAATACACACAGTGCACTTTAGTCTGACTCATTATTTTGTTAAAAGAAAATTATTTTTCTTTTATTTCTTTTGGTTTTTTTTTCACTTTTTATTATCATCTCAAAAGTTGTAGTTTACGTCAAACCCAAACGTTGTCTTAATAATACTAGCACAACACAATTGACATTCATGTTGAGTTTTTTTAAGGATGATAGTATTTATTCAAGAGTACGTCAATCACAATAAACAAGTTAGAAAGTATTAATTTGTTAACCAAAAAAGAAAATAATATTTAAACAAAATAGACGGGCTGAGATTGAAAAGAAAAAGTTAAGTCCATTATTATGTTCGTATTTCAGAACATGTGAGATAATCTGCAAAGTAATTTTTACGTATGAAGATAATGGACAATCGAAATAACCACTCTCACCAAGTCCAAAAAATAAAGGTCGAGACTAAATAATTTAACTCAACATTAATAAAGAAGAGTTTAAATATACCGAAAAATATTTATTGAATCCGTCGGGACTGGTGGGGCTCGAGCCCGCAGCTTCCGCCTTGACAGGGCAGTGCTCAGACCGATTGAACTACAATCCCAGGAAAATTAGGTGTACAACCTAAACATTCATCTTTCTTTCTTTTTTCTCTTCATCCGAACCATTTAGTTTCGCCAAATACGATTCAATTTTCCTGTTTCACTTTTCCTATTATATTGGTGTTTCACCTACTTAATTTTTAATACATGAACTCACAATATAATAATTTACTAGATATTTTTAATTATTTCACATGTCATTTATCCATAAAGATATATTCAATGATCTTTTAAATTAGGGGCTTATTTTATCTTTTCTCTTTTTTACCAAATACCATATGCCAAATTTTTGGAAATAAAGAACAAGTTTTACATGATCTTCTAAGGCTATGTATTTAAATTTTTCTAAAATCATGTCTTTGTTTTCCCCCCTACATTAACTCTCCGAAATGTACATATATTTTTCTAGCAAATTATCAAGAACTTCAACAATATTCTCAAACCTCCCCTAAAAGATAAATATCTTCAAAAGTGCCACACAAATTCTCCCAAAAAGTACTACTACTATATTCCAATGTAGTGACAAAATGGTATCCACTACCTATATCTAAGCTTAATTGAACTACAAATTACGTACATTACGCAGAATAATTTATATTTTTTAACGAATTAGTTAGATTCATAATGCATACAAGATGCACTTAAATTTTCAAATTTAAAATTAAAACTAAACTAATTAATTAGTTTCCAAGTGAGTGCCACTTGATGGAAACTTGATGGAATTTCTGTTTAGAATCAAATAATTTTATAAGTACAAACATTGGACCTGTTGTTGTCTATTCTAATTAATTAAGTTGGTTTCTTGATTTATTTATTTTTTTTGGTCATTATATATTTTTTCAACACCACCCAGCATCTTGAGCATGAGTTGAAGTTAATTTATTGTCTACATAAAAACTTAGAAGGGAGTTTAGTAAAAATACATAAAATATATATATATATATATATTTTACATATATTAAATTATTTAATCTTCTGAATTAAACTTAATAATTACTTTTATTGTGTGTGCATATATATTTTTTTACATGTATATGCATGTGTTAATACATTAATGGTGTACAAATTAATAATGAAACTAATGTGGAAGAAATTTGGCATTTTGTCGGATGAAAATAATTAATATGCCATCAGGCTCAGGCAACTCAAAGTTGTTTCTTGTCCACAACTTCATTTTGTGGTTTTGGACATCCCAATTTCGACCAAATATTTTAATATAGTAGGCAAGATTAATTAATTAATTAATATTTTGAAAATGCACCTGGTGATATATACAATACACATATATCTACTAAATGAATAAATTTTGAATATATTATATGTACTTTATTAATTCGATAAAGACTAAAAAAGATCAATCTTTTGCAGAATATTGCTATTTTTTGTCAGTTCCTTACAAATGATCAATATAATAGGAGTAACTTATAAGATAAGTTCAAAATTTGGTGACAATTAACTTTGATTGACACGCTCATAATCTATATTGACAAAATTTTATTTGAATTAAAATTCAACGTGAATTATACTCCATCCGTCCCAAAGATATATGCACGTTTACTGTTTTCGCGTGTTTTTGAGAGCGAATTTTTTATTAGTATTTAAAATGATAAAATATTTTTTAAAGATGCATGCAATAGATGAGAGGTAGATCTATAATACACCTCTTTAAAAATTAATTTATCATTTGAAATACTAATAAACAACTAGCTCACAAAATCTCGACAATAAAGTAGGTGTGCATATATTTATGGGACGGAGGTAGTATATTTTTTTTTTTTTTGCAATACTATACATAAATCTGTTGTTATTTTGCACAAACTCTATCACTATTAAATATAAATAATATTACTATTTAAAATATATTTTATCTTTTAGAAAGTGATATTTATACATAGCATATATATAATAGATACTCCCTCCGTCCCCCAAAAATATTCTCAAAGGGCTAAAACAAATTTTATGAAAAGGTAAATTAAGTACATCTATGGACATAATTTTTTTTATCATCATCGTCAAATAACCATTTTATTACTTAAGTTATTATTATATTTTATTTATAATTAATTATATTATTTATAAATTGACTTAATTTACTTTTTCGTATAACATGTTTTAACACTGTGAACATACTTTTGAAGAACGTAGAGAGTATAATATAAAGACCTAGATCACAGGTCGAAATTACCAACTCGAAAAGTAATATGGGTATCAATCTCTCTCCTTTTTACTTTTTACTTTTTACTTTTTACTAGCATGCTGTTGAAATTAAAAGTGAAATGAAAATGGAGACAAGTCTGCAAAGTCGAAGTTGACATAAAAATCTGCCATTGTTTGAAACTTTGAGATCTGATCAAATTAATTATTTCTGTGCCAAAAGAGTGAATATATATGTGTGTGCCATTCTAACAACTTTTGAAAGAATTGATTCGATATAAAGTGACATGCCGCATCTTTTACAAACGTTCCTATTCACATTATTAAAAAAAGTTAAAAAATTAAATCATCAGAACATAACACGTCGAATCTAGCCTAAATTAAACCATCATTTAAGATATTATTATAAAGCTATATATCCAACATGACATCATTACAAATAGCTAGCTGTTACAAGTTAGAACATGTCACTTAGTGTGTGTTTTCAAACATAAATTGAGCCTAAAAAACATGTCACTTTAAAAATAAGTGTTTGTGTGAGTTTTAAAACACCCCCTTAATTGAATTAGATTTTAATACATGTCTTTCTTAATTTCACTAAAATGACACTTATTGTAAAACGAAGGGAGTTAGTATCAATTTTGGTTTGATAAAAAAATAATTGTTTTATTTATAGGTTTGACGATGTGATTTTTTAAAATCCCCCATTTGATTTGTTTTGTAAATTAAAGAAAGAAAAAATAATTTCAATACTTGATTTGTCTTTCCAAAATTTCACTAAAATGACATGTAGTTTTTGGTTCGATTTTTAATCAAAAACCGCTTTCGAAGAAACTATCTCCAGTTCGAACCAATGGTTAAAACAACCGGTTTCAGCTTCTTCTTTTTTAGCATCCCTATGGGTTTCCAAACACTCAAAATCATGTCAAAAAAAAAACACTCAAAATACAAACAAACATTGTGTACGATAAGACAACATAGTGAGTAGTCACTAGCATTGTTAAATGGGGATTTTAACCTAACCCATTTGACGTCGATTTTTTGGAAATTTAAGATCAATCCCCCATTTGATTTGTTTTGTAAATTAAAGAAAGAAAAAAAATAAAATCTTCAAAAATACAAAAATTTCATCGATTAACCGCCAGTGTTCAAAATATAAAATTAGTTGTGACCATAACAATTGAACAAAGTTCGGATAAAATATAAAATTTTTCACATTTATAAATTAATCGATTTTATAATTATAAAACATATTATGAACAAATTTCAAATTTATAAAAATATTATATTATTATTTTATTTTTACTTATTTATTCAATGGTTAAAAAAAATATTGAATTGGAGAGGATTAATTATTAATTTTTAAATCAAATAGAAATATTTAATTTGTAATTGAACACTAATTGATTTTTTTTGCCTTATTTAAATGAAAAAACTTTTAAAAAAAATTAAAATTAGAAAAAAAAAAAAAAAAAAAAAGTTGAGTATATATAAAATACAAACAAACATTGTCGGTGTAAAAAAACCCGATTTTAAGACAACATAGTGAGTAGTCACATATATAAATGGTAATTTTTGTTGGAATAAATCTCTAGTAGTCACATATATAAATGGTAATTTTTGTTGCAATAAATCCGTGGGCATTCCTTGTTATAACCATATATACATATATGAATTTGTGTTAGGACCACTAAAGGTCCATATGTTATTATAATATTCAACCCTATATATACGTGTGCTCTAAATTGAAATACACCCCACGAAAACATTCATTATTCATTAATGTACCAAATTTCAGGTCACATATCTGAAAATTTAATGCTCATTTTGTTAATTCAATTGGAGAATGTTTTCCTAATTACAGGTTTTGGTGTCCTTATAAGGATATATATATTTTGATCTAAATTTTGTTATGAAATTCAAATTGGAAATGTGGTTTGAGAAGTCGAGTTTTAACTTGATTTAGATCAAATAATTGGCGGCAAGTAGAATTAGATACTCCACCCTACCAATTATTTTGGTTGGTTTTTCTTCTGTTCTAATTTTAGGGTTTTTTTTTTCATATAGAGTAATATTTTCATAATGTTTTCTTATGATATGGCATCCGGCCAATTCGATTTATTCAAAAGACTATAACTCACCGTCTATAAGCGGGAACCAATTTTATAAAGTCAAAACAAAGCTTTGTATGGACTGACTCGTCTAAAAAATTGATCGCATTTTGGGGGTTCGAACTTTAGACCTGAAAAGGTATATATACTCCCAAGTATAGCACTTTAAATAGGTATATAGCAAGAAATTATTTGTCTAATTTTCTTTTATAATTTTTTTTTTTAATTTTTTGTGAAAAATCCAATCAGCCTATATAAATTGGAATAGAAGAATATGTAGATGCTCTTTTATCGGCATTTTCAAGTTGATTTTGGTGAATTACGAGACATGATACCGTTCGTATCTCTGGTGTACATTAGTTATAAAAAGTATCACATGAGATTGTGATATTTTTGCATGTCTTTGTGATACTTTAAAATTTGAGTATCTTTTCATATATATATATTATTATTTTTTTGAACAGCCAAGGCAAAATTTTCATTAAGAAAAAATGGAGTACAAGGGGTACTCCCTCCCTTACAACAATATTATAAAATTTTAATCTCATGACTCACTCGTTTTAAAGAGAAAGACTCCTACTACCACAATGACTTTATCTCATAAGTAACCATATTCCACCAACTCGAGAAAGAAAGATATTTAGCATTGAGAATTTTAGCTACTATCCAAGACCATGTTCTAGCTTTTATTTCTTCCGTAAGCTTTTTCACATCCGATTCAATGTTTTCAAACAATTTTTCATTTCTAGCTTTCCAGTATCTTTTCATATATATTTTGTGATTAATCGTATTATTTGTTAGATGCCCGTTTAAATCGAAAAAATCAAGAGTTATGGCTAAGCTTTTTCATGCCTGTTTATTGTGAACTGGTAAAGCTCTGAACCGTTTAGCCGGGAGCCCCGTAGAGTTAGGGCCAACCCGCCAGCCCATTTAGTATTTATTTTTTATTTTTATATAATTTTGTGATAATTTTAATAATTTATTTTTATTTTTATTTTTGTACATATTTTAAATGAAATTAGTTTTAAAAACTACATTTAAATCAAATGAAAATAAAAATATTAAGTAATAACTATGCTGAGTATTAAATAGTGTCATCTCTTCAACATTGCCTATTTTTTAAAAAAATTTGGTTGATGTGATTAAATATAATTAGCAACACATTTATTATATTATTATATCTCTTTTAAAATTAAATGTAAAATTTAAATTACACCATATTATATCATGAATACTTTGTACTTTAATTTATTTTTTAAAAAAAATTATTTCATAGCCCACTAAGCTCATGAACATTGAAAATTTAGAAGTTAAATAAATAAATTTGTCCATTTATCATGAACATGTAAGATCCTGAACCGACTAGGCTCGTGGCTCTATAAGACTGACATTAATGGATTATGGCTGACCCGTTTAACATTTATATTATTTATATTATTTTTTAAAATATTATGAACCATATATATGCTCAATTGCTCACGTATATTACATTATGGTGTCAGAAAATATCAAGCGTATTAATTAATATTTTAGTGTGGAAATTAACCCCACAAAACACCTAACCTACGCTACACACGCGAGTGTTGTCTTTAAATAAACCATGGGCCCGAACATAAACGGGCTGTACCAGCCCACGAGCAGTGCATGCTGGCCCTCTATCTGAAATCTGGAAACACATGAGACAAGAATAAGCCTGGATTTGGTTGTCATTTGTCAATCTCCAGACTCCAACTAATAAATACAACCAAACTTTTTTCCAAGTCCCAACTTTTGCCACATCCACATTCCCAACACCACTCAATCTTCTCTCAGTATTGAGTTCAAAAACAAAATTGTAAAAAATATCACCTCAACTTTTAGGCCTGTTTGGTTCGCGGGAATGACAATGATAGATTGAGATTAACATTTTAATTCAACGTAATTGATCATTTAATTTGTGAGATGAAGGCCCAGGATACATTTTCAATTCGATACAAAAATGTGTTTAATTCCCATGTGAAATGTGAGATTGACCGGGATTAACATTTTAATTCCTATATTGATTTTTCGGTACATGATTATGAGCTGCAATCCTACACTATAAACACATATCTTGATTCAAACAATTCAGTCCAATCAATTCAATTTTACTCAATCCTACTCAGTCTTATCATACCTATCATACCTAATCAATCCAGTCATGTGAACCAAACATGACCTTAGTGATTAATAACTTGAATTCACATGCCCTTGGGACAAAAGAGATACTCTCTTATTACTCCTCCAGTCTCAATTATATAGGGTGATTAAGTTTTGCATGTAGATTAAATTGTTTTTTAGAAAAGGTAAATTTGACAATTAAAATTTATGTTGTTGCCCAATTTATGATTGCAATAGTTTCAACATAATTAATGTATATTATTATATTAATAAATTAATTTAAAAAAATTATTGTGTGTAAAAATAAGTCTATATAATTGAAATATCTAAAAAAAAAAACATATATAATTAGGATGGAGAAGTATTCGGAGATAGTGGGACATTTAAGTCATTTATCATATATTAACTGCAAGTTCATTAGTATTTCTCTAATATCAAGACTCATAAGCTTTCAAAAAATAAAATATTATCAAGACTCTATTGTTGGATCAAATGGGGGTGCCTTTTACTGGATTATTGGCCCAACCCCAATATAAGGAATTGAGGCCAAGCCCAATAGTCTCTTGACTCAATTTATTTAATAACTATTAAATTCACCTTGTATTGGGTTTCATCTATAAAGTTGAGGGAATGTATTTTGGATCTTACTTTGTTTTATAACATGATTGGGTATAAACTTATGTCCACAAGTTGTATAATATTCAGAGACATTTATATTCTTTCTTTTGTTTGTCCCAGATTATAGAAATTTTATGTATATTGAAGATAATCATGTTTACCATTAAAAATGAAGTCATTACTGTAATGTGTGTTAGAAAAAGTTTTTTCAATTATCGTATAATTGAATGTAATCATGTTTTTAGGTTAAATTTGAATTCAATGACTAAGATCATATCATATTATATATGTTAAAGATTTTAAGTGCAACTAGCAATATTATAGGACAAAAATTAAATGCGAGGCGATTACCATCTTGAGGCGAGATCTGATCTAACTAACACAAATATATATATACATCCCTCTCAAAGTGTTAAAGCGTGAATACCCAAACTATGACCCGTCTTACAGTGAGACCGTCACACGCAAGTAATCTCATATTATATTAAAATGTGACTGAAAATATATATGTATGTAGTGAGTTAGTTTCATCATGTATTATACAAATTTAATCATAACACTACAAGTAAAAACATCATTGTCAAGAGTATCTCCCACAGATTTTGAAATCTGTCAAAATCATATTTTGTCAAAAAATTTATCAAGCACATGTCTCATAATTAAAAAAAAAAAATCCTCACAAATATATTAAAAAAATCTTTCAACTTTATTATTTTGCTTCCTAGTTTTTCCCTAGTAATTACTATACCCATGTTATTTGGTTGGTGAAATGATATTCTTAAAAAATAATTAAGTTGAATCGATTATAGCGAATTAGATACAATACATTTGGAGCTTTATTTTATCATTTGAAATCATACTTAAATTATGGTATTTTATCAAACAATTTGAACCAATATTATTGAACACCCAATTGATTGTTTTATTTTAAAAGATGAACATGTGCCAATGCTTAATTTCATACTACTATCACCACACATATATACATAAATACACGTACGATTCACGTGATACCATGGACCAACACGAAATCACGGGGTATAAACGTGCATGATTACGAAATGTGCCCTCAAATTAATTGAACCATTTATATTAAAATCCCAAAATATTTTTTAATTTATAATGTTTTTAAATTATGATAAAAACTCGTATGAGACAATCTTATGCATGCATGAGACGGAGTACAATTTAACACAAATTAACACCCATCATTCTCAAAATGTTAAAGTGTCAATGCGCAAATTATTTCTTCTCACCGTACAGTCTCACATAAGTGTGCTATTTTTATTATATGTGTGTTTTATATTTTAAGTATTCAATATAAAATGGGAATATCACTCTTCAACGAAATTTTGTTGAAAAGTGTATTAAAAAATGGGATAATGATGTGATAAAACAACTGAAATTCCAAAAAGGCATTTTATAACAAGTGACTATCACCATAAATATACAAATGTATATTTTTGAACTAAAAGTATAAACAAAAAAGTAGCATAGAAATATCATTGTCAAAGTCACATGGGAAGCTGACATAACTAATTGGGCCTTGAACATACATATAATTGGGCCTGGTGGCTTTCAATTTGGACCATAAACATTTGAACTCATCCCTATCAAGGTATTAATGTTTATAAATGCATGAAAAAGATATGGTAGCTAGAAAATTTAATTTTAATTTTTGAGGTCCATAAAATTCCCAACAAAATTTTAAATTAATTAATTTTCTAATTTATTTTACCATTTTAACCCTTAACATATATAATTGTTTATATGTTTTTTAATATAATGTAAGCCTATGAGACTATTTATATAAGTATCCTAGTTGAAAGATGTATGATTATCTTCTAAATAAATTAATTTTTGGAACTATCCAGATGTGTGATTAAATTGGTAATAGAGATTGAATATGATGGGAAGGAATGTCATTCCAATAATTATATTCTCAAGAATTAAATTGAGATGTGATCCAATAAAAGATATTGTGGTACAAAAATTGATTTTAAGTCCAGTTAGGACCACCTCAGTCAGTCTCCAAGTTGGGCCGACGGCCCAGAAATTGTCATTTCAGGCATAAATAAATACATGCATATTTATACTTCTTCTGTTTTATAAAACTTGTCATTTTTCACTTTTTTTTTGTTTCAAAAGCAAACCTATAAAATAAAGAATTGACTACGAAATTTTTGAAATGATTACAAAGCTTTTCAATAAAAATAATTCGACATTTAAATAGTGAGGATTACATACGGATTTTCAAAATTCTAGTACCCAAATAAGTTACTTACACAAAAAAATATGTAGGCAATTTACATTTATGTAAACAATTACATTTTTAATTTGGAATTTGGAATTGCTCACAAACAAATATACCTATAAATTACATTTTTTAAGGTAAATTGTTTGCAGGTAATTTGAGTAATGAAAATGTCTACATAATTAGAAAAATTTATAGGCAAGTCATAGACAATCACTAGTCACTGCTAACTGCTTAAGGATAAAATTATTTATTTTCGTTGGAAATTCGGTAGACATGTTAAAAAATTCCGTATGCAATTATCTATTTTCTTGTAGTGAAAGTTTGTCGTTTTACCAATTTTTTTACGTTTTTCCATATTTTACTCGTATATAATTCTATTAATATCTCCTTACTTATACTCCTACAAAGAATAATGGATTATTCGAGCATTTATTAAAAAGAAAAAACTCTCCCACCAACTTAGAATTCAATTAATTAATTAATCATGAATTAGGGTAGTGAGATGGTCCCTATGAACTAACTTGTAATCTGGTTTTGGCAATATCCATGACACATTAGAAACGTAATCAAGAAAGTGATTTTTTGATTAATAAAAAAGATCCTAGATAAAATCAAACATTGTATAAAGTGATTATACACATAACAAGGGGATTCACTTAAATCTTTTTTGAGCCACAAAATGATTTTTTTATGTTTGCATGCTATCCATCAACTATCTAATTAATCCCCTATTTTATCAACTTTTATCTTTCTACTCTCCCAAACAAGTAATAAAGTAGTCTTGATATCTTATCTTTGATTTTATCACTATTACACATCTGTCACATAATCTTCCCGAATCAGGTAATTACTCGTTTAACACTACTTAATTACATTATCCTACCATACAAAGAAATTAAACAATCAACATAGGATCTTAATTACAAACCTTTGTTGAATTAGGCTAAGTTTTATATGCATCCAGTTGCACCGCGCATTCATAGTGCATTTTAAAATTATACAACTTATTATATTGAAAGATGCAACTCGTTTACACTGAATCATGCAACTATTAATATAGAAAAGTAATTGCACGATTCAGTGTAAACAAGTTGCATCTTTCACTCGTTGAATGACGTGTTTAATTTATATTGGACGATCTTATATATGAATGACGTGTTTAATTTTCAAACAAACAAGAGTATCACGTCTCATACCGTTCAATTGAAATATAAATTTTAAATTCTTGACCTTTAACTATCTCTCACGGAAAAAAAAATAAAAAAAATATATATATATATATAGTTCGCGTTCACCTATTCTACCAATTCGGACATTCTGATGACTCAATTCTTTTTCTTAGTTGATTATTATCATATGAGATCTAAAGAGTAAAAAGTGTTACTACACTTATAGAGTTGCTATTTGATTACTTTGTATTTCATAGAAGGGCAAGAGAGGGAAACTTAGTTATTAGTCTCTATTTCCCATTCTATATATAAGCTCATAGTTTTAGATTTAGATTCATTTTTTCAATTCGTTTTTCCATCTCTGCAAATTGTAAACAATTATCAAATTGTTGTTTCATTCTGAATAAAGATTCATCTTCTTTCTTTCACAATCTAGTTCAGATTGTTAATATGGTATCAGTTTTATACCGGTGATGCCATTTCGATCCTAAAAGCTTCCACATCTGATTATAGTTTTATACTCACTTTTTTCGTTTTCTTTTCTGATTCCAGAATCGATTTGATTTGGTAATCGGTTGGGTTTGTTTGATTTCAACAATTTTCGTTGAAATCTTGAAGGTTCTTGAGTTTTTGTACGAGTTCGTTCGCTTGTTTGTTCGATTTGATTCGATTGTTCCAGTTCTTGGCGATTTCTAATGGCGGTGAATGCTCCTGTTGTTTCTCTTGATCCTGCGGTCAATCCGCTTTCTCCATATTATCTGCACCACAACGACAATCTGGAAGTGTCTATTGCGCTTGAGCCTTTGGACGGGGCGAATTTCATTTCTTGGAGGCAATCGGTAGCCCGTGGTTTGAGTGTGAAGAATAAGCTTCCACTCGTTGATGGTTCTATTCCGACTCCAAGTCCCGATGGCGATAGGGCGGTTATGCAGCATATGTGCGTGTGAATGACCTGGTTTTGCAGTGGATTCTCAATTCGGTCTCACCTGAAATCAAGAAAACCTTAAGGTACTTTCAGACTGCTAGAGAAGTATGGACTGAATTGATTGCGAGGTATGAATGTTCTGATTTGCCCAAGATATTTCAGCTTGAGAAATCTTTAACTAATAATGCTCAAGGTTCTAAGAATTTGGTTAGCTATTACAATGAGTTTAAGTACTTATGGGATGAGCATGTTAGTCATAAGGCTGTTTTTACTTGCAATTGTGGGGTTATGGGTGGTTGTGTATGTGATCTGCCTAGGCAATATGCTGCTGCACAAGAGCAAGATTGTGTGATGAAGTTTCTGATAGGTTTAAGTGAGTCATATGCACCTATCCGTAGTCAATTTTTGTTGCACAAACCATTTTCTCCCTTGGCTAAGGTGTATGCCTTATTGTTACAAGAAGAGTCTCAGAGGTCTCTTGTTTTACCTAACTCTGTGATGCCTGATTAAAGTGGCCATGTTAGCAAGCAACTCTAGATTTTATAAAGATAAAACGAAGGGGTTGAAGTGTTCAAATTGCCATGGGAGTGGGCATTCAGTGGATATGTGTTTTTAGCTGATAGGATATCCTCTTGGTTGGAAAGGTCAAGGGGTGGAAAATGTAGGGATAAGTCTGCAAATGCTTTAATCTCTTCTCCTGAGAAAGCTGCTATAGGGTCTAACCCTCTCATCACACAAGAACTTCTTGAGCAGCTCTTGTCTCCAGCTAAACAAGCTCAGAAGTCTGTTAATGAGTCAATCCATTCAGCTGCTGGTGTTTTTGATAATGCCAACCACAATATTGATGCTTCCACTTCACAAGGTATACAGGGAAGTACTTATTGTCTTCATTCAATTTCTAATGGTTCTGATAAGTGTTTTACTTGGATCCTGGATACTGGAGCTACTGACCACATGGTTTCTAGTTTTGAATGTTTTACTACACCTCCAACACTAGCTAATATTAAAATTAGTTTACCTAATAATGTTGTTTCAACTGCAACACATATGGGAACAGTGGTTCTTAATGAACATTTAACTCTATATAATGTGTTATATGTACCATATTTTACTTTTAACTTGTTGTCTATAAGTCATTTGACAAGATATTCAAATTGCACAGTTAATTTTATGGCATCAAGTTGTGTTTTGCAGGACAAGTCTACCCTCAGGGTGATTGGTACAGCTGAGCAACATGGGGGGTTGTACCTGCTGAGAGTGGCACATTCAGTTCATTTAGTTGCAGCTGCTTCAAATATTGGTACTTTTAACATTTGACACTCTAGATTAGGCCATATGGCTCCTTTCAATATGTTACAAATAAAGGGATTGAATTTGAAATCCTCTGATGTTCAGAATTGTACAATATGTCCTCTTGCAAAACAAAAGAAGAAACCTTTTCCAATCAGTAGTTCTTCATCTCTTGCTTGTTTTGACTTAATACATTGTGATATATGGGGTCCTTTTTCTGCCATTTCTCATTCTGGTTTTAAATACTTTCTCACAATTGTGGATGATCATTTAAGATGTACATGAATTTATTTGTTGAAAACCAAATCTCATGTCAAGGTTTCTTTGGAATTTTTTACAACATGGTGCTTACTCAATTCAATAAGAAAATCAAGGTTTTGAGGAGTGATAATGGATGTGAGTTTTTGTTATATGAGTTTTATCATTCTCTGGGAATAATACATCAAACATCCTGTGTGGAAACACCACAACAGAATGGTTTGGTTGAAAGGAAACATCAACATCTTTTACAAGTTGCTAGATCATTCTTATTTCAATCTTCTTTGCCAATTGTGTATTGGAGTGAGTGCATTCTTACTGCAGCTTTTTTGATTAATAGAATGCCCACTGTGGTTCTCAATAATATGTCCCCTTTTGAAAAGCTATATGGGAAACAACCTGATTATTCTTTTCTTAAGAGTTTTGGGTGCTTATGTTTTGCTAATACATTATCTGTAAATAGAACTAAGTTTGATCCCAGGGCTGTCAAGTGTGTTTTTCTGGGTTATCCCTTTGGAACAAAGGGCAATAAAGTGCTTGATCTGGATTCTGGTAAGATCTTTATTTCCAGAAATGTGATGTTTTATGAAAATGTTTTTCCCTATGCTGATAAACAGGGAGCTCATGACTTTGTTCAAAATTTGATTGCCAAACATTCTTTTTTAAATCCAGAAATACCTGATGAATATCATATTACTCATACTTCTCATTCTGATGAATTGGATTGTCATGATGGGGCTACTATTACTGATCATATGTCTGTTGTCAATAATAGGCAGGCTATTGAACCTGATTCTGTTGATAGACAGGCTATTGAACCTGATACTGTTAATAGACAGGCTATTGAACCTGTTATTGTTCCAAATGTGGTTTCTAATGATGTATTAACTGATAATATCACGAAGTCATCTAGAACTAGATCACAACCTGCTTACTTAAAGGTTTATGAAACTTCTTTACCTCAATCTTTGATTCCAGAAAATTCTGAGGTTAATATGAGTGTTTCTTCTGGCAAACAGTATGATATATCTGCTTATTTGTCTACTGAACAACTTTCTTTGGCTCATAAAGTTTTTACTGCTAGTATTTCTCAAAACATTGAGCCTGAAAACTATAATCAAGCCAAAGACAATCCTAATTGGCAGCAAGCAATGAGAAATGAGTTAGATGCCTTGGAAAGGACTAACACGTGGACTTTAGTCTCATTGCTACCAAATAGAGATTGTATTGGTTTCAAATGGGTTTTCAAAATCAAGTATAAACAAGATGGGTCTATAGAAAGATAAGGCATGTTTGGTTGCAAAAAGGTACACACAACAAGAGGGAATTGATTACTTTGACACTTTTAGTCCTATTGCTAAAGTAACCACAGTAAGAATTCTACTCTCTGTTGCTATAGCTAAAAATTGGTTCATCCATCAATTAGATGTGAATAATGCATTCTTGCATGGTGATTTATCTGAGGAAATCTACATGACAACTCCACTTGGTTATTGTATTGAATCTGATACAAGAGTGTGCAAATTGAATAAAAGTCTTTAAGGTTTGAAGAAAGCTTCAAAACAATGGTTTACAAAGCTCTCTGAATCTTTGTTTGAAATTGGTTTTAAACAATCAGAAGCTGATAATTCCTTATTTACTAAACAATCTGCTAATTCTTTCAATGTTATTGTGTGTTATGTTGATGATCTCATTGTATCTGGTAATTCTATGGAAGAAATACAACATGTTAAGACTTTTTTGCACAACAAGTTTACTATTAAGGACTTAGGTGTTTTAAAATACATGTTGGGTATAGAGGTAGCAAGATCAGAGAAAGGCTTAACTCCGTGCCAAAGAAAATATACACTGGATCTTCTAACTGATTTTGGTTACCTGGGTAGCAAACCCTGCACAACACCTATGGACTCCAAGTTACAGCTTGTACAAGCTGATGAACACAACATGACTGATCCTAAACTTTATAGAAAGATAGTGGGAAAGTTGTTATACTTGACAGTAACAAGACCTGATATCTCCTATGATGTCCAATCCTTATCCCAATTCATGAGCAACCCCTCAAAAGAACACATGACTGTTGTACATAGGGTACTAAGGTATTTGAAGGGCACTCAAGGCTTGGGTATCTTTTATTCTAGTTCTAATGATTTCAAACTTCATTCTTACACTGACAGTGATTGGGCTAGATGTGTTGAAACTAGGAAAAGCATTACAGGTTACACTATCTACTTGGGCAACTCTCTCATATCCTGGAAATCCAAGAAACAAAACACTGTAAGTAGGTCTTTTGCTGAAGCAGAGTACAGGACAATGGCAACAACAACTTGTGAAGTCCAGTGGATACTCTATATCTTGAAGGATCTCCAGGTGCCTATCCAATTACCAACAACCATCTACACTGACAGCAAGTCAGCCTATCAAATGGCTCTCAATACATGCCTCCATGACAAAAGCAAGCATATCTCCATTGATTGCCACTTCACCAGACAAAAAGATCAAAGAAAAAGCTATCAAAATCATTCATATACCCACTGAAGAAAACTTGGCAGACATCATGACCAAACCATTGTTGCCAACTCCATACACCAACTTCAAGTCCAAAATGAGACTCTTGAACATTCACTCTCATTTTGAGGGGGAGTCTAAAGAGTAAAAAGTGTTACTACACTTATAGAGTTGATATTTGATTACTTTGTATTTCATAGAAGGGCAAGAGAGTGAAACTTAGTTATTAGTCTCTATTTCCCACTCTATATATAAGCTCATAGTTTTAGATTTAGATTCATCTTTTCAATTCGTTTTTCCATCTCTGCAAATTGTAAACAGTTATCAAATTGTTGTTTCATTCTCAATAAAGATTTATCTTCTTTCTTTCACAATCTAGTTCAGATTGTTAATATGAGACACACTTGCTTGAGATTGTTTTATGGTGAGACGAAGCATAATCTGGACGTTGACGTTTTAACACTTTGAAAGGATGAATATTAATTTGTATTAGATTATACCGTTCTCACTAATGTGATCGTCTCGTACAAATTTTTGTATTACCATATATATGTCTATGATGATTAATAACCAACGTCCTGCCATGACATGACTAATTAAAACGAGAAGTATTAATAAGACAAATACTTTAAAGTTTCATATGTACCTAGTGATATATATAACAGATCATATGATGAACACCTTGTCTATAATATAAATAATTAATTTTGATAGTTAATATGAACTTTTAATTTAGCTTTAGAGTTTATGCAATATTTTTCGTATACATGCTCAGTATTTTTAGTTTTCTTATTTTCTTTGATGAATTAAAACAATCAAGGTACGATTTTTTTTTGGATTTTGGACCCACTCTTAAATAACGGTGGGTGGTTATATATATTCAACCAATTAATTACTCTATGGTTATAATATTGATGATATAATAATGAAATCAATAATGAATATACTTTTTTTTTAATTAAAACTTGGGTTAATTGAATTCTTTGCGTTGTAATGATAATTAAGTGAAGCTGATTAATTAATTGAAATGGTACCACAAAACCGCGTGTCAGATGGGCAATTAAAGAAGGTGGTGAGGCCCATATCTTTCAATTTTCATAATGTATAAAACTATATTAACATGCATATATTGATATGTAGCTCAATAATACTAATATTTAGGTAAAGTTATTGTACATACCAATTTGCACCATATAATTAATGCATTCTTTTAATTAATTGATTAATATTAGTAATTTTAATTGAATAAAATAATATTAATTATACACCAGTATTACTCTAATATTTATATAAAGTACAACAAATATTTATATGGACGTGAACGATATAAATATTTGACAAAATTTTGTATGCACTGTATTTATCGTGCAACTCAAGTGCATTTTTGAAACATACAATGTGTTAGTTGTTTTCCTGAAATGTTCAACTTGTTTACATGTAGCGTTATGTGTAAACAAATTGAACATTTGAATAAAACAAATTACATGTTTTAAAAATACATTTGAACTGTATTTAAATTGTATGGTACACTTAATGCACAAGAAACTTTCAAATAATTTTATATCAAGATTGAGCTCCATCAAAAAAATCTACATTTATATTCGAAAAAAAAATCTACATTTTGATATACATCTACATTCACCATATGTATAAAAAATATATGAGTGGGTCACATGTGCACTTGAGTGCACCGTGCACTCATAGTGCATTTTAGAAGCGTGCAACTATACAAAGCAAAAACGTGCAACTATTCCAAATAGAAGCATGCAACTATGTTCCCATATTAACAGTTGCACTTTTATGTATAAATAAATCGCATTTTTTCAAAGATAATAAGTCGATCCTTCTAAAAACGTTATGAAAGACTGTGATTAAGACTCAAGATATCTGAAGATTCTAGCCAAAATATATATAGTATATATATTTAGGAAATTAATAAAATTAAAAAGACATTCGAATTTCAAGAGCAATGAGTGGGATGATGAGCCCCCACCATGGGGGATCCATTGTCCCAACTTCAACCAACATATGGAATAATTATTATTGTGCCCCAAGATTCTCATATATTGCATTGTGGGCCCTGCCCTAACATTAATTAAACCAGATTAGTTAATTAATTAATTGCTTATTAATCACTATATTATTTATTTAATTTAATTTTGTGTTACCTAGTTTTTAAATGGAAAATTTTGTATTACCTAGTTGATGTAAGATGTCTCCTCAAATTAGGGTAATCAAGAGGAAAATCATATGCCTTACTACTAGATCTGGATCATCAGTTGACTAATAATACTTTTTTTTTGTATTTCTTTAATATTCATTTTATAATTAATATATATGGTAATTGAGTGGGAATAATCCAAGTCAAGGTAAAAAATAAGAATATTAATAATAAATACTGCTAAAAGGTCAAATGAGAGTCTCTCTCTCCTTTTATTTACAAGCAACGGTTTTCAATCTATGGCTGAAAAGTAATAAATAAAAATAAAAAAGACAGGGAACGAAATTAAATTTCCTTGATTAAAAAAATCTTATGAAAATTACATATGTAGATATGTGTGTGATATATACTTTAAGTAATATAATAATTAAATATTTATAACAATAATTACAATTGACTGTAAAATTATTCACACAAGACATCTATATGAAGTTTAAAATTTTAAATGACCATGCTAAGAGTATATATGAGATAATGAGCGAAAAAATGTTAGAACAATATTTATTTTATAAATATTTTAAAATGTTAAAATGATATTTAAAAAAAAAATAGGAGGGCGTAATAAATTTTATAAGTCTCCTGCAAATTTGCACCATTCAAATCAGTACTAAACACCAATTGGACATCTCATTTCTAATCGAATTCAAATAATTGAGTGGTATTGAAGTGTGGGGTCACGGATGATCCATACAAATTTACACAAAAAAATTTGTAAAAATTTATAGGTGACTTGAGTTATTATTAGTTTAACTTTATCTCATTATCGATTGAGTTTGAGTTTCATAAGTACATAGATTTGTAATTTTGGACACGACACGATCGTTCGACACGAAAATAATATGAAAATTGTGGACTAGTGTTTAGATTTATCATTTTGTGTCGTCGTGTCGTGTTCGTGTCAACCCAATAGACGATAACTTTGAAAAAAAATTGATTCTACATATATGACTTGACATTTATTTTTCTTTTCGTGTCGACACAAAATTTTTTGCGTTCGTATCGTGTCAACATGAATTCTTATTGTGTCGTGTTTGTGTTTGACCTTATCGTGTCGACATGAAACACGATTTGACACACCTATTAAACACATTTAGAAATAGAAAATAACCTTCACATAATTATAAAACCAATGGAGCAACTCCAACTCCAAAATAGTTAGTGGTAAAAGCTAGGGAAAATGTAGATATTAATGATCAAATTTATTGTACTTCAGGTTGATGCTCGTTTTATCAATATACCTCACATATATTTATTAATATGATGACACATATGTGTGGGTATATATATATATAGGGGGTGAATGATGCGGCATACGAAATTTTTTTTCGCCATACTGAATTCTTAAATTCTTTAAAATATTCGGTATCCGAAAATTCATACCGTTGTCATATATCGAAAATTTCGGTATGCAATTCGGTATACGAAATTTCGACATCCGAAAAAAAAATCATACCGTTGTCATAATGCGAAAATTTTGATATATCGAAAATTTTGGTATTTTTGGTATATCAAATTTTTCGATATGCCAATATTGATACCGAAATCTTGCGTACCATTGCAAAAAATTGCTTCTACTTCAAACCAAACCAAACCAAACCAAAATTCGAGCATATTAACACCCCCAACAATTAGTATGCAATTCAAACCAAACCAAAACAAAAAATTGGTATGCAATTCAAACCAAACCAAACCAAAAAATTGGTATGCAATTCAAACCGGACAATCTCAAAGATATTAACACCCCCAACAATCACGATTTAACACCCCAAACAATCCCTAATTTAACAAATTTCGATTCTTGTATAAAAAAAAAAAAAAAAAAAAAAAGGAGAGCATAACTTTATTAGAGATGTGAGGAGAAAAGAAGGTGGGTTGGCAGGGGCGACGGCGTGGTCACGTGGTGGATGGCTTGGCTTGGGCGACGGAGGCCGATTGAAGGAAATGGAATGGAGGAAGAGAGGGTGGCGTGAGGAGGGTGCAGAGAGGAGCATGAGGCGACATTGATGGGGGAGGCGAAGCGAATGCCCGGAGAGGAGGCGGGGCGACAACAATGGAGGGAGAGAAATGTATGTGAGTCGAGTGGGAGTGGGGATGTAGATGGAGTTGTGGGCGATGGCGGGGAGGCGGGGAGGCTACAAGTGAGGGAGGTGGGTGAGAAGGAGAGAAGGGTGAGAAGGGGAGAAGGGGGAAAGTGTAAAGCGAGTTAGGGTTTATTTTTGTGATTTTGTGTGTGTATATATATATATAATATAATTATTATTTATTTTTTAAAAAAAAATATATGAAATTGAATATAGGATTTTAGATATCTAATATATCTGAAAAATATTTCAAAGATATCGCAGTATAAAGAAATTTCTATATTCATATATCGATTATGCAGATTTAAAATTTTGATGCGGTACCACTACACCGCATCGAAAAAATTTAGGTATCTTGAAAATTTCGATAAATTCGATATTTTTTTGATGCGGTAAGTCTTGATATCTAAGATTTTTTTCAGTATTTCTCCAAATTTCTATATATATATATTTCAAATTGGACTGGTTATATTTATTTCATGTCCATTGTGGGCCCAGAGTCAATCTGAGGACTTTTTAATTGGACCACGTACCTACATACAAATACGACTCGACTCAAGGATAATTTTGTAAAATGAATAACAAGACTCCAAAAGTAAACTCAAGTGATGGTCTCTTTCTTTCTCTATTTCATTTTACAAAAAATAGATAATAATTAGGCATTCGATCAATTTATCGAATTTTCCAAAAGGCCAAAAACAAAAACCAAATCTTGTTTTCTTGTATGATTTTGACTGCACCAACTTCCAAAAAGATGAAAGTAGCTGGAGTGTTTAATCTTTAGAAAGCCCTTTTCTTTTGTACATTATATTTTATTCTGAATCTTAAATTTTAATTTGACATTTTATAGTATATACAAATATCCCGGGTTATTGATAATTGATGAATGATGATCACATATAAGTATATGACATGTATTAAAAGTAACAGACAAACTTGCCTGAGATAGATTCACGGTGAGACGATGTATAATTTGGACATTGACATTTATAATACTTTGGAATAGGTGAGTGTAATTTGTGCTACTTTATAATTCATCTCATCTATAAATCGTTTCATATGTGTTTTTGTCTTAAAAATAATACTATATGATATAAGATAAAATTTCAAATTTAAATAGAGGATTCAATACTATTATATTTGAGGGATCGTGTGAGTGAGACGTTCATTTCCTAAAATATAAACAATTGGACACTTCACAAATTCACAATCATACTATATTCGTTCCGCAATTACTTTCACATTTTATTTTTTCTGACGTCTCTGAAATAATTTGCACAACTTTAAAATGGAAAACTCTTCATAAACATCCTTACAATATCTGTAATTTTTACACAAAATATCATTACTTTTGGATCTACACAAATACACAGTTCAACTCATTTTTTTACTTTATATATAAATATTTACGAAATTACCCCTCAACTTCCTACTCATTACTCAACTTTCTTATGCACCTTTGTACATGTAAAAATAATTTCATAACTGAATGAGACCCACCTCATACGATGTTTTGTCATTATATATAGAGAAAAAGATGTGGATGGGAGTATACATATGATAGGATTATATCTATTTATTGATAGTATATAAGAATGAAGATTGGGTCGGGTCGGGTCGGTCTTGGGTGGGGGGTGGGGATAGTGATGGAGCAAGGGCACAGATAGGGTTGGGGATGTTTCCTTCTCTTGAGGATGTGACCTGTCTCATAGTCACCACCATATATAGGCTATATATAGAATTAGTGATGTTGATAAATGCTATTTGATTGATGCCAATGTGTTATGCAGGAGAAATTTTGACATAACATGCTCTTTCTTTTTCCATTATCTATATATATCTGTATAATTGATCTCACACAATATATATGTTATTTCATTTTCACAAAATTATTTATATATTTGTTCAAGATTGTACGACATCTATTTTGAACCGAGCTCAAACGAGTTTTGCTAAACGATTTCGAATCGAGTACGGAATAACTTGATTCGATTTTCAGACAAATGTGCTTCACTGAAGCGATCACCACCTACTTCTAGAAATGCTCAAATTGGAATATATATTTTACTGGTTGTCTCACTCGTCCATCCACCACCCTCACTATGACTTCCTTTCCCTATTTGGATTTTGAAGAGTACATTGTCAAATTTTGACAAACTTGATACCAAAAAATATATTTTCATAAAACAAGACGAAGAATTAATAAAATGAAGGCTCTCAACTCAAGAGAGAAACTAGAGACTTTCAACCCTAGAGAAGAAATTAGAGACTCTCAACTCTGAAAAAATTTAACAAAATTAAATTAACAAAACTAATATCACCGCCTGCTCAAATTCTGACGATTGTGAACACAACACAACGATATATCTCGTAGTATTATAAAGTCCGGCATTTTAGGGGCACTAAAATTCATTGACAAAAGCTCTATGAGATGGACGGTTACAAATTACCACAAATCAATATCCATCCATTAAAATGCGAAAACTTCATGCCCAATTGTACTCGGTCTAAAACATGTGTGCATTCGTTTATAACTAAAGTGTACTATTAAAACGAATTGAAACTTTAAACTTATAACCTAATATTTGAAAATTTTAAAAACAACTTCGTTGATTTAATTATATTTATGAAATAAAACCAGTAATACACGTGTTGAGATATATAGGGTAAGACTTAAAATGTACACTATAAATCATTAATGTAAAATAATTTGTACGTATTTATGTCAGTGTGAACCAATATTTTTGTCCAATTCTTCGACACCATGCAAACTATATATGGGTCCTCAAACAACGAAAATCAGGCATATATAACATACTGCCTAATTATATTTAATTTCATTGATGAATTATTGTATATGTCATGCATGAAATCATATGTGAGTGATATATACAACAATACTTTAATAGTATCAATAATAATAATAATTTGTATTGTGTGTGTATATATACGTGCAATATGAATGATATCTTCATGTGTGCATAATAGGCACAATTAATGGTGGTGGGCAGCTTCCTCGAAGAATCTTTTTTCTTAAAACACACACACACAAACATGGGTATGTCTGTGTGTATATATGCATGCTGCTAGAGAGAGATAATATATATGTGTATATATTTACCGGCGTAAACTTGTGTAAACTCGAATTCACGTTATCAACTATTTTTCTCCAAGCGTCACTCTTGCGCATATTCTGCATACGAAATGCCATTGTTTAAAAATTCAAATATTTTTAAACAGTAACACTTGGAAAAAAGAGTTCACATGAATCTGAGTGCACAAAAAACTTACTCATATCTCGTATTTATATATGTAACAATACAATTTGATGTCTATATATATGTGTGTGTTTGTGAGAGAAAAAATATATGAGTATTGAGTCTCATATGCATCTAAGTGCACCGTGCACTCATAGTGCATTTTAGAAACATGCAATTTATTATACTAAAAAATGCAATTAATTTACAGTAAACTATGCGACTATCTTTTCATATTAATAGTTGTTCAGTTCAGTGTAAATAAATTGCATCTTTCAATATAATAACTTGCATATTTTTAAATGCACTATGAGTGCACGTTTCACCTACATGCATACAAGACTTTGCCAAAATATACAAAATAGAATACAATAAATAGGAAATTGGGGTAGAGTAATTGGTTGAGTTGCTGTGATGTGTTCCCTCCAACATCTAACCGACCCCATTTATGGTGGGGAGGAGAAGGAGAAGACGAATTGAAGCCCTACGATCAACATATATTGGTTTCACACTCATCCCCATTTATATATAACATTTTTATTCTTTTTTTTTAAAAAAAAAAATAGCAAATTATATATGATTATCTGTCAAGGTTGTTCAAATTACCAAATAAATAACTAAATAAAAGAATTGTCTAAATTTGCTTTGTATAAATTACAAGTACTCCTAACTCCTAACTTTATCAAAATTATCAAAGCAACTTTTATTTGAGAGTAGCACTTTGGGCGAATTGGCACAATTTAATTTGATCATGTTTTAACTAAAACTTTTCGACAAAGTTATTTTTTTTTTTTTTGAGAATTAAAAAAAAAAGAGTATTAGTTGATGTGATGAAAATATCAATTCATATTTTTTGGCAAAAAGTATTAAATTGTATATTGAAAAAGCACCTCTTTTTTGTATGAACAAATATTTTTCTTATATGAACTAATAAATCTCATTCATTTTATATTTCATTTAGTTAATTTTATCAATGAATCAAATGTTGGTCAATATTAAATTAAAATTACACCAATCACACGATGCAATTCATATATTTTCTTTTAAAAGTTAGTTATGTTTTTGTTAATTTGCAAAAAAAAATAAAAAATTAATTAGGGACGGAGAGCATATAATTTGTGTAACAAGAAAACCAACCTCATATATGTGATAAATTTGGAAAATATATAGTCGATGGTAGGGCTGAAAATAAGATCAATTTATGTACTCAATTTGAGATTGTTCGATAAAAACTCATTTGAGCTTGATTCGATATAGATATCGAACAAATTTGACCTTAAATTTATGATTGGTAGAGTCTAAAGTTCAGCTCAAGCTTAATAAGCAAAAAAAAGATAAAATACACGTAAAAATGTCAAACTACTCGAGCTCGACTCTAATAAAGCTCGTTCGAACTCGACTCGGTTAATTATTAAACAAGTTCAAAATTTATTTCAAAGCTCGATAACATTTCAAACAAGTTTGAATAATATTGGGTTCATCTGTACTATATTCATTTACAACTCTAACTGATGGTACAATAACAGAAATTGAACGGTGAACACTTCTTTTAGAAAAAAAGACAATAAAAACTCTCACGTCCAAAATCGCGAAAGAGGGTAAAGTCATGTATGCATTAGGTGCACCGTGCAATTCAAATGTATTTTTCAAACGTGCAATTTATTTTTCTATAACTTTCAACTTAATTACACTGAAACGTTCAACTTGTTTAAAATAAGTTGAACGTTTCAGAATTACAAATTACACGTTTTAAAAATACACTTAAATTGCACGGTGTACCTGGTGGATAGAATATCTACTCTTTCACAAGAGAGTAAATACATACTTAAATTACAACATATATAATAAAAAAGAAAAGAAAATACTTCCTGCATTCTCCACGTGGCAGATGATGGAAGAAGAGGGGAACGAACGAGCGCTGGTTTTACGGCTAAAAAGATCAGAGCTTTTAATATATTAAAGAAAGAGAAATTAAGTTAATTTTTTTTTAATCATTTAAAGCCAGTAGACCTAAATCCTGTTGTTCAAAAGGCACATCAAGAAATTAGAATGGACTTTACCAAATTCTATTACATATTAATACGCAACGAAAGTGTGGCTCAAAATAATTCAATTTCAAATTCTGTTAAGCATTGTCTAGTATCCAATGTACAATTTCTTGATTTTGTCATATCATGCATTGCAACAATTATGACTTATCCCAAATATTTCCCTAATTACCCAATCATCAAAGAGAAGATGATTTCCAACCTTTACCTAATTTCATTGCTAATGACACTACCAAAAGAGAGTATAACAAGTGATCAAATTAATTATATCATAATTTTTTCAATTTTAAATTAAAAAAAGGATAAAATTCAAAGTATAACAATTATTATTCATAACCATACATCATTATTCAATCGTTTTTTCAAACTCACATTAAAATTAATACTTATATCAGTTATAATAATTATCATATACGAAATCAGGAAAAATATTTTTTTAGGACAATAATGTTGGGGAATGAGTTGCACAAATCTATTCGGGGTGAATATTTAAATACAAATTTAATTCTTTAATTATTACTAGCATGAATTAATCCTATATTAATTCAAATAATAATTGCAACAACATATCATGCATATAATAAGCCACATAAAAACCCACAAAAAATCGGAATCACGAATTTATGGAATTTTTAAAATATTGGTCTTGCAAGATTCCAAGATTTGGATCTTCTTGAATTTATGAGAATCTTTTATTTCGAAATACATATTTTCCATAATATCTTTTTCAAGAGAAAATCAAGAAAATCTTTCTTGCCCATTATTTTCAAATTTTTGAAAAACTCATCATAGATAACCTGAAGGGGATAATCTTCATTCCATAACAAAATTCAAAGAAAATCTTTTCTCCCAACATATATTCAAATTTTAGTTGGAAAAATAAGCAACAATATTTATTTTATTTTAATCTTGCTCAACTATCCGTGGAAGGACACTTTGTCGAACAATTAACAAAAGGAAAAAATAAACTTTTGTTGCACCAAACTTATGTGGATTTGCTAATTTTTCCAAAGACATGGAATTGTACTTGAGAATGAAACAATCATCCCTATTTATAGGTGAGAGGTGGTCGATTTTTTCAAAGAAAACCAATGTGGGGAAAAGACTTTTCTTGATCACCAAGAAATCTTGAATATATCTCTATATTATTTTTCCCATAATTAAAATATTCCAAAAAAAATCCCTCCCTCAATTTATGGAATTTTCTAAAATATTGGTCTTGCATAATTAAAAGATTCCAAGATTTGGATCTTCTTGAATTTATGAGATATTCTTTTATTTCAAGAAATACATATTTTCCATAATATCTTTTCAAGAAAATCAAGAAAATCTTTCTTGCCCATTATTTTCAAATTTTGAAAAACTCATCATAGATAACCTAGTGGGAGATTTCTTGAATTTAATGAGATAATCTTGTATTCCAAGAATACATATCTTCATTCCATAACAAAATTCAAAGAAAATCTTTTCTCCCAACATATCTATGAATTTCAAAATTTTAGTTGGAAAAATAAGCAACAATATTTATTTTATTTTAATCACATTTTAACCCATATTAATGGACTATATGTTGGGCTACTCGGGGGCCTTTAGGAGAATTAAGATTGTAAAACCTTCTAATGGACCTTGAATATCTAATATTGAGCCACAATATAATTCAAGCCCATAAATATTAATTAATCCCACTACATAATTAATATTGCGGATTCAAGAATTTATCCGTATCCATACTTAACCCATATTAGATCAATATGGTTCTCATCGATCATTATTTAGTTACAAAGTGTTTAAGATTATGCAATAATTTTACGAACTTGAAAATATGGAAAATATGTTTTAAAATATGTAAATATAAGACAATATGTAAATCTGTAAATGTGGGATAATCTAGTCGAATAATAGTTAAATCAATGTAAATATTCTTTATTGAAATGTCGCGAAATGATATTTTAAACAATTTATTTCATTAATTCCATTGTTCCTATACCTTTAAAGAATTTTAAAACATATTGTCCTATTTTCACAAATTTTATAACATAATGTCTTAAATACAAACTTTAAAGTATATTGTCATATATTTTCAAACCCGTAAAATTATTACATTTAAAACACAATCGAACCAGAATAAACCTGAAATGAAGTACGAAATACAATACCATATAAACATAATAAAAAAACAATAAAAATAGGTGTAAACGGCCATTAATTGGAGGAGAAGAATGATGATGGCTATTTTAAGGACCACATCCATTAAATGGTTCCCCTAATCATGCCCATTCCCTTCATTTAGTTCTATTCAAATATTAAAGAAACAATCCACTTGAGCCATTATTGAAAATAAATTCAATAAAAACTATCAACCCATTATAATACTACACATTACACCTTTGGCGTGGGGCCCCCTCATTTGTTGGTAAAGAGAAAAAAAAATACCTTTAATTATTTTAGTAACATGCTCTTGATCCCATAAGATCAATATAGTAAAATACAATTCGCCACGTGTCGGCACGCGACGGGTCGAGACTCGATAGCCTAGTGCAACTATTGGTATATATGTGCATCAAAGTCACACATATTTCTCCCCTTTGATCGAAATTATTATTATTATTATTGCACAAAAATACACATTCTATTTTTTTTTCTCTCTCATTAAAATTAGTGGAACAAAAGAAAAAGGAACAATAAGTTGGCCGGAAAATGGCGGCGGTGCACGGCCTGAATTTGAAGGAAACCGAGCTCTGCCTCGGCCTGCCTGGCGGCGGCGGCGTGGCGGACGTGGACGCCGTTAAAATTAACGGCAAGAGGGGATTTTCTGAGACCGTTGATTTGAAGCTGAATCTTAAGACAAATGAATCCAACGGTTTAGATCTGAAGGAATGCTTGAAAAATTCTTCCATTGAGAAAACTGAAGTTGCTACTAAAGATCCAGTCAAGCCACCAGCCAAGTTAGTGGTTTTTTTTTTTTTTAAAACGAGATTCTTTATTTCAAATGGTTTTTTTTTTTTCATAATAATATGCATGTGTATAAATATCATATGTTTATAAACAAGGTTTCATGGTGTTATACCACATGCTTAGTATGTGTATTGTATAACACATCCAAGCACATGGTACAACATCTTAAAGCTTTGTTGGACGTATATACTATCCATCCATCATTACAGAAAAATAGACCTTAACGACAATAATTCTATCATTAAAGGTCGATTTTTTTAAAAAAATTTTTGTAACGAGGGTTGCATAAAAATTCTAAATATTATAGTACCATGTCACGAAATATTGCAAAATATTTATCGACGTTTAAATTCATTTAAATTAAATCATCATGTCTCCACTCGATTTCTTATTTTTAACTAAAATCAACAAAGAATTAATTAAAGAAAATTAATGAGATTTTATGTCAATTTTTTATATATTTTTAGGGCACAAGTGGTAGGATGGCCACCGGTTCGGTCTTTCCGCAAGAACGTAATGGCCAATCAAAAGAGCAACACCGATGAGGCGGCGGCGGCATGCAGCGGTGGTGCCGCCTTCGTGAAGGTGTCGATGGACGGAGCACCCTATCTCCGAAAAGTCGACTTGAAGATGTACAAGAGCTACCAAGAACTCTCCGACGCTCTAGCCAAAATGTTCAGCTCCTTCACCATGGGTACGTCCATAAGAAACCCACTATTTTAATTTATTTAAAACATATACATATATATTTTTTTAAATGAATAGTTATATATGTTTGTTTAATTATAAATAGGTAACTATGGGACCCAAGGAATGATAGATTTCATGAATGAGAGGAAATTGATGGATCTTTTGAACAGTTCTGAATATGTGCCATCTTATGAAGATAAGGATGGAGACTGGATGCTCGTGGGGGACGTCCCATGGGAGTAAGTTATCAATTTTATTAGGGTTCATAATATATCGGAACATGTATTATTACTATTTTTACAAATTGCAATCTGTTTTTTTTTTTAATAAAATACAATCTGTAGTAACAAAAATTGACAGATTCCAACCAAGATTCATTGTTTTTGAAAATTTTCTATCGAATTGCTTCAATTTGATGTTTGTTAAAATACTATTTTATATTTGACATATAATTTGTAGGCGATATTTAGTCGAAAAATTTCACAAAAAATGAGTCCCGGGTTGGAACCAGTCACTTTTTATTATTAGTAGTATATGTTGCATTTTGTTAAAAAAAAAATAGTACATGCAATTGTAATTAACTAATTTAATTAAATTGCCTCAAATATATATTTTTTAGAAAGAAAAAAAATAAGTTTTTATAGTCAAAATTTATTTTTTACGATTATTTTTATCAAAATTGTTTAGGATGTTTGTTGAATCATGCAAGCGCCTACGCATCATGAAAGGATCTGAAGCAATTGGACTTGGTATGTGCCCTAATTTATTTATTTCATTTAAATTAAGTAACAGGCTTTAATTTAAAACAAGAAATTATATAATGAATAATTTTTTTTATAATAATTTTTATTTATTTATTTCAGCACCAAGAGCTATGGAAAAATGCAAGAGCAGGTGCTGAAGAAACTCTGTAATGAATTAAACCAGTTGTGCAATGTTTGATCCAGCAGAAAGTTGTTTCTATTATGTGCCCAGTATTTGTTTTTCATGTTTTTTTTTTTCAATATTTTTTTCTGGGTTTTTTGTGACTTTGTCTGTATTTTGTTATAGTATATAGATATTTTAAAAAAATATTAAGACATGTATTATTGGGCTGGAAGCAAAATGCACTCATCTGTTGTTTTCTGGCGTGTTATTGTGACTTAATTAATTGTTGGTTTGCTTAATAATTACTCTCTTATATATATATTTTTTGTTATTTTATTTGATGTCACACTGTTGTGTTTATGCATGTCGCCTAAATCCAATAATTATTTTATATTAATTATGAAAGAAATATTTATATATATATTTTTTTAAAGCTTCACCAGATTCTCCATATCTTGTTCATTTTTTAATTCATAAATTATTGCAAAAAACTGGGTTTTGATTATTCTAGGCCCCCAACTTGATGGCTGGAGCAAACAAGGCCATGTGCATGTTCATGGGACTATTCCTTTCATTACCAATACTGCATTATTTTACATTTCATTTATTGCTTTTCTCATTTTTTAATTACTATTTTATTTATGGTGATTTGAATATTATTTGTTTGGCTGGTAAATGTTGGTCAACTTGGATGTTGTAGAAATTTATATAATGTAGAGTAATGGTTGTTGAGATGATATATCATATATGCATGTTCTTGCTGCAATATTGTATTCATATAGTGAGAAATTATTTTCAAGGGCGTCAAATTACGAATAATAGGTGTAATTTCATTTCATATTGATATTGTTGAAACATAATTTTAATAATAAAGAGTCTCGTTTAAAAATGTATTTGAATTGCATAATATTGATGCAGACTTTGCCCAAAGTTTATGGCCAAATTTATATAAGATTGTGACAGGAGCGAATCGCCCAAAGTTTATGGCCAAATTTATATAAGATTGTGACAGGAGCGAATCGATATATCGTCTTTTCCTTTATTCTTTTGAAGTTATATGTGAACCTTCACCTTCTATAATGTTGTGTTCATACCACTTACTTGCCTTACTCTAGTTGCATTTTTTTCATTAACAAATGATAGCAAAGTTTATAATTAAATTCATATAAGATTGTGACAAGAGCGAATCGACATATCGTCTGTTTCTTTTTTGAAGTTTACGTGTAAACCTTTCATCTTTTGTGTTCTTACCACCCACTTACTTCACTCTAGCTGCATTTTTTTCATAAAAATAAATGATACCAAAATCTATAACCATATTTATATATAAGATTGTGACAGGAGCGAATCGACAGATCGTTTTTTTCTTTAATGTTTTTTGAAGTTTATGTGTAAACCTTCTATTGTGTTGTGTTCTTACCACTTACTTACCTTACTCTAGCTGCAGTTTTTCATAAAAAAATAATAGCAAAGTCTATAACCAAATTTATATAAAATTTTGATAGGAGCGAATCGACTGGTCATCTTTTTCTTTATTTTTTTAAAGTTTCCTTCACCTCCTATAGTGTTGTGTTCTTATCACTTACTTGCCTTACTCTAGCTGCATTTTTTTCATAAAAAAATGATAGCAAAATTTATAATCAAATTTATATAAGAATGTAACAGGAGTGAATCGACAAAACGTCTTTCTGTTTATTTTTTTGAAGTTTATGTGTAAACCTTCACCTACTATATGGTGTTGTGTTCTTACCACTTACTTACCTTACTCTGGCTGCATTTTTTTCCATAAAAAAGTGATGGCAAAGTCTATAATCAGTTTTAAGGTAATACAAGTAGTATCTATTCAATTGTTTCGAGTCCGAATGAAGTTAGGAAAAAAAATGGGCTGGGCTGCTTCGAGGTTTGGGCCAACACACACTAAGTTTTCATGGGCCCAAGATGACTCCAGCTGAGCCCAATACCCTTTTGGACTAGGTTATCGTCAACAAGAAGTAATTAATAAAGAAATAATTAATAAAGAAGCAATTGCTTCCCTTTTGGAAATCAGGGTGTATGCCCTTTTCATACCACAATTAGGACCTTTACCCCTTACCATATTTTTATGGGGAAAATGTTAATCTTTTTCTTTTCTTGATTATATTACTCTTAATACATTTTAACGTACATTTATAATAGAAGATTTTTTTTTTTAATATATATATGTTTGTAACCAATAGCCCCCGATCATGACCACCACCCATTATTCGCAGTCGACTATAAAACTATGACTCTTAGTGATCGACCGTGATGCGCTATAAATCAATATACGTCTGTTTATAAAATGAGATGGTGACAGGAGCGAATCGACATATCTTCTGTTTCTTTATTTTTTTGAAGTTTACGTGCAAACCTTTCACCTTCCATAGTATTGTGTTATTACCACTTACTTACCTTACTCTAGCTGCATTTTTTCCATAAAAAAATGATAGCAAAGTCTATAACCGCATTTATATAAAATTGTAACAGGAGCGAATCGACATATCGTCTTTTCTTTATTTTTTTGATGTTTATATGTAAACCTTCACCTTCTATTGTGTTGTGTTCTTACCACTTACTTGCCTTACTCTAGCTGCATTTTTTCCATAAAAAAATAATAGCAGTCTATAATCAAATTTATATAAGATTGTGACAAGGTGCGAATCGACCGATCGTTGTTCTATTAATTTTTTTGAAGTTTATGTGTAAACCTTTGCCTTCTATATAGTGTTGTGTTCTTACAGCTTACTTACCTTACTCTAGCTGCATTTTTTTATGAAAAAATTGATAGCAAAGTCTATAATCAGTTTTAAGGTTATACAAGTAGTATTTATTCAATTATGAAGTTAGGAAAAGAAATGGGCTGGGCTTCTAGGTTTGGGCCAATACACAATTTTTTTCTATAAGTTGGACTAAGTATTCATGGGCCCAAGATGACTCCAGTTGAGGCCAATATATCATCAACAAGAAGTAATAAAGAACTAAAGAAGCAATTTCTCCCCTTTTGGAAATCAGGGTGTATACCCTTTTCATACCACAGTTAGGACTTTTACCCCTTACCATATTTTTATGGGGAAAATGTTAATCCTTTTCTTTTCTTGATTATATTACTCATTTTAACGTACATTTATAATAAAGAAATTTTTTTTTTCTATCCGTTTATAACCAATAGCCACCGATCATGACCACCAACCACTATTCGCTGTCTACTATAAAACTAGAGGCACATATGTATGAGATGGTTTCACGGTGAGACGGGACATAAGTTGGACAACTTTTGAGAGGGGTGAGTATAATTTGTGTTAATTTGTCTTTAAGTTGCCTCACGCATTTTAATCTTTTAAATGCCATATATTTTTTTGTCTAAAACTATGACCATCCGCATTTATTTGGAACCACATACAAAATTACCTTCGAGGCTTTGGTCATTTGTAATTGCCTATGACCATGATCATTTACGATTATTTTTATTGTAATTATTTACAATTACTTTTATTTCATTAAAAATAATATTGTAAAAAAAAGAACAAAATAATATGTTTCCAATTAAATCATGGAGCGGGGCAAACATCCCATTTCAAGCATGAAAATAGGACATTACCCCAGTTTCCATTTTTCTTTAATATGGCCATTTTTGTATAGTAGTTGGAGCTTTCTAATTTTTTCAGGGTGAGCACATATAATGTTAAACGAATATTTTACATATTTATTTAATTGTTCATTGATTAAGTTTAATTTTAATTAATTGATACAGTTGAATTGTCATGTAAAACTATCTCACACGAGATTGTCTATTTTCTTTTCAGATTCACTATTTCACTTGAAGTGATAAGAAATTTTAAAAGTCAATTTCCTGAATTAACTCTCGTATCGATAAGAATTAATGCTTTTAAATGAGTATTTGAGTAAAAATCAATCATATGATCCATTTCACACAAGGTTTTCCCACGCTAGAATTTAGTATACATAAATACTAAATCTGTCCCAAAATTGATTGGGCATTGCATTTTTCGGCTCGTATTTTATTGAGCGAGTAGTTTATAGTATTTGAAATAATAAACTTACTTTTAAAATGTGATAGGATAGATGAAGGGTAGCACTATCATACCCCACCTTACAAATTTTTTTATCATTTCAATTATTAATAAACAACTCATTTCTCTAAAATTGAAGTTTATTAAGTTTGGGAATGAGAGAGAGAAAGATTATATATAAAAAAAACAAATATATAAAGTTAGAATCTATCATTAATTACACTTTATGTGGCTGCTTGAGTTTTTATTAGATGGAAAGACAAATTTGTATAGACCCGATTCACGCTATGAATTTTATTTTTAATTCATGCGTATTTGAATTTATTCAGGACATTATACGTGTTAAGTTTAGTGGTTAGAAAAATATTTTGAAATGCGTGAAATAGATCAAATAATCCAAGTTCATAGCATATATCTGATTCACCATAGACCAATTTAGATGAAAAAGATAAATTTATTTTGAAGTTGAAGAGAAATATATTTCGATCTCACACTTTAATTTGTTATAAGTGAGACTATATTTCAATTTGTAAATTACTATTCCTATTTTAAAAAATTATTAGAACTGAATCCTTTATACACTTATTATAAAAAATGAGTTTTGATACAATCCAATTTAAAGAATTAAGAGAGCTCAATAGAAAAATGGATGAAAATACTAACCTTTATTTACACCTAAAATTAAAAAGTAAGTCTACTGTACAAATTTGTATAAATACAAATCAATCAATTTAGGAAGGGTCAACTGATTAGGTGGTCAAAAATGGGTTAAAGCGGGTCAATGATGAGTACTGTATGTATACAAATTTGTAGATTTTGTCTATCCTTTCTCTTTGCAAGACTACCTAACACCCTTTTAAAAAATTTTCTTATATATTTGTATTTTTTTATTTTAATTCAACCAATAATATCTAAAAACAAAACTCGCATGAAAGCGTAGATAAAACCAAATTTCAGATACAGATTTTTTATCGAAATTAAAAGTATAAGGATGTAATTCAAAAGAATAATCATAGCCTTTGATCACGTGACAAAGCACGTGATCTGTGATCAACACACACTGGACTTTTTCTTCTGCTTTATTCCCACTCACGGTTTCATGGCTGCCGGCCATTTTCACAATTCAAACCCCAAAAATCTCGTAAATTAAACCCTAAATTAGAAAGCATCATAAACTCCAATCATCGGAAATCGTTATTAGGTTTCATCAATCGCTCGAATCCCGATGAAACTCGCCTAATTCACCGATGGATTTCTCCGAATTGGAAGCAATCGAGGGTTTGCGTTGGTCGTGGCATTCATGGCCGATTTCCCGGCCCGAAGTCGCGTCTCTGGTGGTACCACTCTCAATAATGTGCACTCCATTAACGACCTTCACTGAGCTCCCAATTCTCCCTTACGAACCCCTGAGCTGCTCCCAATGCGCCGCCGTTTTGAACCCCTACTCCCGCGTCGATTACACATCCAAAATCTGGGTTTGCCCCTTTTGCTACCGCAAAAATCTGTTCCCCAAATCGTACGCTCATATCAATGAGAACAACATCCCTGCTGAGCTTTTCCCGACTTACAGCACCGTTGAGTATCATTTAGGCCCGAATCCGGGTTCCGGTTTGGATTCGGGCTCAGGAAGGATTGTAAACGGGCTGAGGTCGAATAGTAGTTCGTTCTCGAGTGTTTCTGCGTATTCCGGTCCGGGGTTAGGTTCAGATTGGACCGGGTTTGGAGTTGGACCGGCGTTTGTGTTTGTTGTGGATTGTTGCTCAACGGAGGAGGAGCTTAATGCGCTGAAGAGGGAGTTGCTGCATACAATTACGGGTTTGCCGGAGAATGCTCTTGTTGGTTTGGTGGTTTTTGATGCAATGGTACGAGTGTATGATTTGGGATACACAGAGTGTTTGAGGGTTGTCGTTTTTCACGGCGAGCGCGAGGTTTCTTCTGAAAAGGTACGTATGTTCATAGATATAGAATTTGAAAGTGAAATGCTTATAGTATCATATGAAGTTAATCATTGTTATAGACATTACTGGTCTTGAATTGGTTTGGATTGTCTATTAATAGAAACTATCATGTTTTGCTGTCTATACTAGGTTGCGCCTTTATGCTTTTGTATATATGTAGATTGAATGCGATGTTATCATATTCTCACAGATATCAGTTACATTGCTGTGATTAGGTTAGTATATAGATGGCAGTATAGTTATGTTTGTGCATTTCTTGCCTCTTTAAGCTCTATGATTAATATTGTCTGTCAGCAATAACTTTGTTCATCTTTTCCACATGTAAATTATGCTGTGAAAAGAACCACGTTCATCTTTTTGCCCCATTTTATTCTTTAAACTAGTTTCAAGTATATGGACATGCAGAAGTTGTTTATTTTCATGTCCAGCTACTTGTCTCGCAGTTGAAGTTTTACAAATACTATTGCATGAATAGTCAATTTAGTAGGCTTTATGTGATAAGGTCCATGGGGATATGATACACAATCTTCATGTTTTTCTTGTCCTGTCCATCAGGATTAAAATAAGGATGCAATCTTCAGTGGCTGTAAAATTGCAATTTTTATGGTCGTGTAGTTGCCACCTCCTCAATGTACTAATTACCTACAATTACTTCTTTTGATAGAAAAGGTACATGGTCAAAATCCTTCAACAATGTTCTCAAATTTCTCATTAAAGAATCTTGATATCCAATTTTAGATCACAGAGGATGTCAACCCTCGATTTTGCAATCCCTTGTCCTGGTCTCACCCCTTTCATTATGTCAGTTTTTACCCCTTGTCTGAAGCTTTGTTCTTGATGACTAAACACTACTCAATTGACTTAACCAGATTAGCACCATTATCTTCTTATGTAGAATCTGACCTGCATGCATATTTCTAGATGTGATCATGTTAATGTTCAGAGCAAACTAGTTGGGATGCTGAACCTTTTGAATTTTTGGGGTTTACATTTTTGCTTTCATTAGATTCGAACCCCAAGCCCATGCCCTGTTTTATACTTCCTCCTGTCCCACGGTAAGTTTTACATTTGGGATTGACATAAGTTTTAAGAAATATAATATTAAATGTATTGTTGGTTGGTGGGATTTGTAAGAAAAGTAAAAAGGTGGAGAGAGAGAGAGAGAGAGAAAGTGTGTGTATTTTAATATTAATTGAGTGACAATTGGTGAAAGTTTGAGTAAAAATAGGGATAGTTGTTAAGAATTGTGAGGCCACAACTTGCCAAAAAAAGAAATGTAAAACTTAAGTTGGGACACACAAATTGGCAAAATGTAAAGCTTACCGTGGGTCGGAGGGAGCATAAAATTATATTCAGTCATTTATTTCCACAGAAAAATCAGATTGAAGCATATGACCTTTCTTGATATTTGGACTGGTAGTGCTTCCAGTTACATCTAAAGGCAATTTTCACATCAGCTTTTTTTCCTTACAAAGCAACCAGGTTTCAGTGTCTATTGGTTTTCTGTATTTCTTATGCAAGATTCTGTGGAGTTAAATTGCATGTAAAAATCTTTTTAATCCTTTTAGAGATGGATTTATAAGCACTAAAGATGATGCTGTGATTGTTCATCCAAGAACTGCTGGATAGTTTTTTGCTAGTCATTTGAGTGGAGGCCATATCTTTTGTCATACAATAAGTTTTTAATCTGTTTGGAGGATTGAAACTGATTTTTGTTTCTGCAAATAAATTTTCTAATTGGGATCCGCTGAAGACCTATATGTATATATAAAATTTATTAGGAACTGAGAGTTTGACAAAGTGAGGGCTTTAACTGGTATTATGAGAAGCATGTAGAAATTTAAATAACTTGAAAAAGTAATCAGGCATTGTTTTGTATTTTTGGTTTTCTTAAATCAAATGCATACACATTTTTATTGTCAGGCAGAACAGCTTTTGGGGCTCCATCAGATGAAGCAGTCTCTTGGAAAGACATCAGCTGTGCAAAAACAAGGCTTTTTAGTACCCCTGTCTGAATGTGAGTTCAACATCGTGACAGCTATCGAAGACATTAATTCTTCGCCTCTAATCAAGCCAGGTCATCGACCCCTACGTTGTACAGGGGTTGCAATATCAGTAGCAGTCGGGCTTCTAGAAGCATGCTCTATAAACACCGGGTCCCGAGTGATGGTCTTCACAACGGGGCCCGCAACAATTGGCCCAGGAAAGATAGTTAACTCAGATCTTAGTAACTCCATCAGAAACCACCGTGACCTAATCAACGGTAACGCTCCCTTTTACAGAAAATCTACGGAATATTACAAGAAAATATCTCAAAGGCTATCAGATTCATCCATCATTCTTGATCTCTTCGCCTGCTCTCTGGATCAAATCGGGGCAGCCGAGTTAAAAGCCTCCGTTGAAAATTCAAACGGTTTCATGATGTTAGGAGAGTCGTTCGATTCTAAACAATTCAAAACATGCTTACACCACATGTTTGATCGTGATAACGATGGCATTTTAAAGATGGTTTTCGATGTAACTATAGAGATAGTCACCACAAAAGATGTCAAAATATGTGGGGCCCTCGGGCCGTGCCTCTCTCTCCAGAAGAAGAACGAGTCAGTGAGTGAGAAAGTGGTCATCGGTGAAGGCGGGACCCACGTTTGGAAACTGGGCACAATCACTAACAAAACATGCATAGCTTTCTTCTTCGAAGTGGGAAACGAGCAGAAAGCTCAACCAAGCTCTGCTTTCTTTGTCCAGTTCATCACACATTACAGATGTAGCAACATGGGAGTTCGAAAAAGAGTGACTACAGCTGCAAGAAGATGGGTCGGGAAACACTCGTCAGATATTACATCAGGGTTTGATCAGGAAGCAGCAGCTTCGGTTATGGCTAGGCTAGCCGTCCATAAAACCGAGACAAATTTCACTCATGTTGTTATCAAATGGCTCGATAAAATGCTGATTCGGTTTTTCATCAAAATTCGGGGACTATGTCCAGGAAGATCCATCCACCTTCCGACTCTCAACAGGCTTTTCATTATACCCGCAATTTATGTACTATTTAAGGAGATCACAGTTCATCGACGTCTTCAACAGCTCTACAGACGAGACTGCTTATTTCCGTTTAATGTTAAACCGAGAAGGGGTCGTCAACTCTCTCATCATGGTTCAACCAACTCTTTTCCAATACTCATTCGACGGGCCACCAATACCTGTCGTTTTAGACATATGCTCAGTTTCACCAGACGTGATTTTACTGTTTGATTCGTTTTTCTACGTTGTGATTCACTATGGGACGAAGATTGCAGAGTGGAGGAAGCTAGGGTACGATCAGGACCCTAGCCACGAGAGTTTCCGGAAGCTCCTAGAAGCTCCGGAGATTGATGCGGAGCAGCTGGTGGGGGAGAGGATTCCGGTGCCTAAGCTTATTAAGTGTGATCAACACAGCAGCCAGGCGAGGTTTCTTCTTGCGAAGTTAAATCCGTCTGTTACTCAGAATTCGAGCGATATAGAGGGATCGGAGATTATATTTACTGATGATGTGAGCTTGCAAGTGTTCATTGAGCATTTGCAAGCATTGGCTGTGCAGGGTTAGGGTTGTTATACTGGTTTGCTGAATCATATGTGATGATGAATTGGTTTGTTGTATTGTGATTCTTGAAAATTTTGGATGTATAGGGGGATGGAATAGAAGGTTATACTATATTTTTGGCTGTATAATCTTATGTAAGTTTTCTTTTTTCTTTAGGGCGTGGGTCGAACTGGCAATACTTGCCTCAATTTTCTCCACACCCCTTTTGGTAGCTTGAAGCAACTCATCACATATCTTTTTTTTTTTTTAGGGGGGGGGACTGGGTTTGGGACAACTTATAACATCTTAAAATAAGTTTTTTATAACCATATAAGTTAAAAAAGAAAAAAAAATTGGGAGAAGTCAACTTATTTTGTTAGCCATACGCAACTCAACCACCTTCGACTCCACCCACCACCACCTCAACGTAAAAAATAAAAACATAATTATTTTATATTAAAATTAAATTTAAAAATATTTATCTTAAATTATTAAAGAGCTTATAAATTTTATTAATCATGAATGACACGTACTAAAATTCATAAAATCATTATTTTATATAATTTTACTTGAATCGAACAACATAATACTTTCTCCGTTCTAATTTTGATTATCCGGTTATTGTAGATCCGGAGTTTAAGAAAAGTAAGAAATAATAGTATTAAATTGTATAAAGTGTGTTTGGTGGAGGGGTATGAATGTCAATTCAACTTTAAAAAAGTTATTGTTTATTAGTATTAAATGGTATAAAGTGGATTTAATGTGTGTAGTGGAGTGACATGTGATGTAAATAAGTGTTGTTTGTAAGAGGTATTAATGTTTTTGTTAAGAAAGTTGCTTTATTTCCTTTTTTTGGAAATGATCAATCTAAATTAGGACACATATTTATGGAAAGTGGTCCATCTAAATTAGGATGGAGAGAGTATAATTTATGATGGATAAAAAAATGCAATAATCATTTCTAATTAATCTTAATCTATTTAATTAAATTATTCAATTTTAATCCGCTTAGTCTGGTTTGCTTGCTTTTTTTTTTTGAAATATATATATATACTTTGAGTAGGTTTACTGTACAAATTTGTATAGATACAAATCAATCAATTTAGGAATGTCAGCGGGTCAGGTGGTCAAAAAGGGATCAAAGCGGGTCAAGGATGGGTTGGGTAAAGTGAAATTGGGTCTCAATTGGGATTTGTATGTATACAAATTTGTATTCTAGATTTTGTCATATACTTTTCAGTCGATTCCTTTTGGATTTGAATTTGGTAATTTCCAAACTCCTCGCGACTTGGTCAATTAGTCCCATAGACCAAGTGTATACACGAACTTTATTACTGTTATGTAAAAAAAATAGGCAAAGTATAGTGTGTACAAGTTTAACGGTGAAACTGGTTAAGGAGTGTGACTTATATTACTAAAGTGTGACTTTTTACTGTAAAATGTGTGACTTTTTACTATAAAGAGTATTACTCAAAAAAGTGAAGGGTGAGATTTATATTATAGCAAAGAGTGTCGTAGTGATAATTGAAGTGTGTGACTTATATTACTAAAGTGTATGTCTGTAAAAAAACCAATTTCACGGTGAACAATTTTCACAGCATACCAACTCAAAAAATTATCATTGTCATGCACAAAACTTTTATTGTTTAAAGATATAAAATATTTTTTAAATAGACATAATTTTATGCATAATAATTACAATAATTTTTATGCATAATAGTCACAGTTTTTATACATAACAGTGATTTTAAAAAAATTGAATTTACAATGAAGTGGTCTATTGCAGCAAAATTCAGATCGAAGAAATAGGGATATTCTATGTAAGCACGAGAAAATTTTAAAGGCATTTAAGTAGATTGTATAGTCAACTAAGGAATATTCATCATCAACATCAAGAGACAAGATGTACGACTAACTAAAAAAAGTTGCAATATTTCTATTTATATAGTGTACGAATCTACCACAACTGTATTAATTCATGAAATTTTGTAATACAAGTTGAAAACATGACTTAAAATATAGGAATTCTAGCTAACCATTTACAGTAAGCCCAGAAATTTCAACACTTTCCAAACTTTGAATAATTTCCTTTGACATAATTATCTAACTTTGTACCACAAATTCCCTCTTTAATTGCCATTTATTCAAGAACTACAATTCATTAATCAAGAAGAATCAAATCAAACCATGTCAAATGACAAAATTGAGGGGGGAAAGAGAGAAGGATTTGGATCCAGTACTGTTGTACTGCACCGCCCTATGCAATAAAACTGTACGGTTTTATTTTCCTTTTGGATCCAGTGCAGTACATCAATATCTTGATGCGCAGCTAAAACTCGTGCAATAAAAACCAAATAGTAATTTTATTGCACAGGACGATGCAGTACAACACCGAATCGAAATCCGAGAGAAAGAACAAAAACCCTAACTAAAAATTAACCAAATCAAAACCCCAAAAACCACAACACTTTTACATAAAAAAAAAACAACATTTCCAATCCAACAATCAATTGCTCTCATCAATATCATTCCTAATAATCTTGTCCCCTCTCTCAACTTCAATCTCTCTATACCTATCCAAATACCTCTTCAAGGGGGCAGCATAGTCATCAAACCCTAGAGTCCCCAACGCGGCGCAAACGTCGTCCCCATTCACCGTTTTTCGCCTCTCCTTTCGACACTTCTCCGATGCCTCCCCCGTCACGAACCCTATGAACTCCGACACACATTCTTGCATAGTCTCTTTAGCCTCTTTTGAGATCTTTGCATTGGGAGGGAGGATTTGTTTCATGATTCTTCCAACGTTTGCTATTGGAAGTAGCCTCTCTTGCTCCTTAATGTTGATGTCCGAATTGTCCACCATGTCTAAAGAGAATATTGGCTGCTTGGAGTTGTTGTTTGAGGTAGACATGGTGTTTGGTTTTGGTCAAACTATGTATAATGTGTGTGTGGCTATATAGGGTGCATACATGTGTGTGTATGTACGCATAAATAAATTCTTATGTTATGACGTTTTATGTGTCTTTATTGCTAACCTTATGCCATGTCATGATGTGCTTCCTCATCACCATAAACTATGTTTAGATTGTGGGATAATGGAAACAATAGATAAGAAATGAGTTAAAATTGAATTTTCCCGGCAAGAAAATTGACTATTAGTGATAACAATTATGTCATTAAAGTTTCTCTGGTTAAAAAGCTTTAATAACAGGAAACAATCTTCAGTGATAGGATTCTGCCATTAAAAACTTTTAACTAGAAAATCTTTAATGATAAGAGTGTTGTCTATAATAACATGATTATTGTAATTTAAAGTCAATTTTCTTGTAGTGCTCGTCTCACAATATGAATTCTAAATTTCTGAAAAAATGTAATAAAAAATTAGAATTTTTTCATTAAGTTGTATAACTCACAATTGGTCTGATTTTGGCCTCTTTTTCGTAGAAAAATTAGAAACAACGTCATATGGCACAAAAAACTTGAGATTATGACATCTTTAAAATTTTATAACGAAATTGATAAGTTATGGAACTAAAATGAAGATCTCAAATTTTTGGGACCTTTTTTACAAAAAAAACTCGAAATTGAAGTTTTACTCAATAAGAAATTATGCAAGTTCATGCTACCCAAAAATCATAGAGAAAATTCTGTAAAAGATGGTGTCAAATATACATGAGATGGATCTCCACTTTGTTATTTGGGTGTCTTACTTTCTCTTTAAAATATGATTGGGTTGAAACCCTTCAACGGTTATATAATATAATAAATGAGATTCATCTCATCTAAGAAACCATTTCATATTAGAGTTTTTATTAAACGAAGGTCACGTCAGTAAAAACTGTGCTGGAAGTGAAAATTGTAAAATCCGGTATATATGTTTATTGGAAGTTTTAAAAGCCATGATAGAATATTGATTAGATCAAAAGATGTATATTAATGCACGTGATAAAATCATGATGACGATCTTGATTAACTATAATCACAATTTTATAAAAAAATTAATAATTAATGTACGCAATTAATTTGATTTATTAGCATTTATTACATTTCTTTAATTAATTAGCGTTAAAATTTTCCTATTTTAAGAGTCACTCCTGTAATATTTTTATCAAGTTTTTAATTAATTAAGAAATTAAAATTATTGAGAATTTCTCGTAATTATTTTATTGCTGGTATTCTAATGAGAATCAACAGAGAATGAGAATGTTATTTTACATTGTTCACATTTCCACCGCATAAAATTAACCCTTTAGGTCATGTGAGACTTGGAAAAAAGAAATTATGCAAAACTAATCAATTTGTGTATGCAGTTAATTTATATATAGAACGGATAGGTGGGTACTCTAGGTTATATGGCCATAAGCCCATAAGTACTCTAAAAATTACATATATCTACTTTATAATTTTGATTTTTTTAAATAGTTAATCAGGTGTCAAAAGTTTATCTAATTAATTTAATTTGTTGAATAATTATTACAATCTTTCTGTTGATTTTTCGTCTAGGTTGTGGCTAAATTAATGGAATCTGACAGTGATATTTCTTTTAAGATGAGTTATAGGAGTATATTTTTGTTTAAATGGGATATTTACGATTCTCCAATGGATTTTGTGGAATATTCAGGCCATCTCCCCCACTAGCTAATTAATAGTGGGACATAATATCTAGATTATACACTATACAGCACACAGTTTAATATATATAGATTAAGAATTTTACTAATTTTTGCCACTTTAAATACTTTCAGAAAATTAGCATGATTTGTGTTTGTCTAAGTACAGCTAATTTGGCCTGTAAAATTAACCCTTCAATGGTTTTTAACTAAACAATATATACTCTCCGTCCCAATTATATAGACTCATTTGACTTTTCACAAAAATTAAAAAATTGTATTAAAAAAGTAAATTAGGCAAATAAATATTTTAGACAAAAAAAATTATATAAACAACTGATTCATGCTATGAACCTTATTTTTTATTCGTGTGCATTTGAATCTATTCAGGTTATCATACGAGTCAAGTTTAGTGAGTTAGAAAAATGTGTTAGAATGAATGAAATGGGTCGAATGATCCAAGTTCATATCATAGACCTGATTCATGCATGTGAGGCCAACTCAATTTTGAGTGGGTCTTATGTGCATTCAGGTGCACTGTACACCCATAATATATTTTAAAATCATGCAATTTATTATATTAAAATAAATAATTTATTTATATTGAATCGTACATTTATTTACATTAAATAATATAAATAAATTATATTTTTTTAATATGAGTGTGCGTTGCAATTGAATGTATACATGTATGACCAAAGAAAGAAATTAACACGATATATATATTCTTATTGAAACCATTGAGAAGATAAAAGAAGAAATTTTGTACTACGTTATAGAGACGTCACACCCCACACTCTTAATATTTCTTGGAAAATAATAATAGAAGTATTACATATATGTTTGTTTCTTGATATATGCAGATCGATTGAGACCGTACGTGTTGTGTTACTACCTATTTCATTTTTCACAACTTAATTCCGTCATTTAAATAAGATTATATGTAACTGTTAATAGGTACAGTTAAAAGTCAACTAAAATAAACATCATTAATTAATAAGTTTAATTAATAATGGAGCTGAAGTCGAATTACCTGTCTCTCAATATAGCTACAATTTAAAAATTGTCAATTTCCCCAACACTACGTATTCTACTGTTCTAAAAAAATTGCTAAAACATAGAGGTGAGATAATAATAATAATAATAATAATAATAATAATAATAATAATATGTAAATGTTACTAATGTATAATCATGTGATACGTTGTTCAGGGATCAAGTTTTTTTAGTCCAATAATTTTGCATCGTTTTGAAATTGGTTCGATTGTTTTGACTTTTTGATTTGATCTTGTAAGTTTTTAAATTTTTTGAAATTGATCATTTAATCTGTTACAGTAGAAAAATTCTGACCCAAAATTATTAGAACTAAAAATAATTGAGGTGACACTTCGAATTTAAAGAAAAAAATAAAATAATTATATAGGTGATGATAATTTTTTTGGTGACCTGCTATAATGGCTAAAGGGTCAAATTTTTTATTTTTATAATTAACATAATCAAAATAAAAAATTAAATTAATCAAAATTAATTTTATAACGAAGTAAAATTAGTGAACTACAAAAAATTTAATACCAATTATTTCTATTGAAATGGGATTAGGCATATAATCATAGTTGAGTTTTTGAATTTATATATGCAAATCCAACATGTTAATTACTAAGATGGATGCTTTTCTCAATCACTTAAATGACATCCAAATCATCATGATGAATATTTTTTTCTAAAATATTCTAATTCATGGTGGTGATTGATAATGAAGTCAATTATCATACTACATATATGCATTTATAATTGTTTGTAATTTTGCAAGTGGACAAGTGTCATTGAATAAACTACACACATAGTATCATTTTGATGAATGTATTTGCATGCTCCAAGGTTGTAGGACAGAGCAATCTGATTGGCTTAGGGTTTTGGATATTCAGATCAAAAGAAAAGACACACTTATGTCTCTCAATGACTTCTTGTCTCTAAAGTATATGTTTATATGAATATAAATTCAAGAATCAACCACTTGATTACAGGTGTCATGTTCAAATTAATCAAAACTAGTGCCTCTTTTTAAGTGAATCAACCCGAATATCTGGTTAAATTAGTGGTTCCTTGCTAGACTCTTTTGTCTGTTTCACAATATTTAAAAATTAAATGGTTAATATAGAGGGAATCTCATGTGTATTTAGGTGCATTCATAATATATTTTAAAAATATACAACTTATTATGTTAAAATATATAATTTATTTATATTAAACTGTGCAATTATATTTTCATATTATTAGTTGCTTAGTGTAAGCAAATTGTATATTCTAATATAATAAATTATATGTTTTTAAATGCATTATGAGTACATGGTGCACTTGGACGTATACGAGATTTAATTTTAAAAAAGGTTTTAAAAATAAAAAAAGATTTAACTTTAAAAAAAATTGAAGGAATTTCAAGATTTGGAAAGGACAAGAAAGGCATCAGAAATAGTTAATCCAAAATAAATTAAAACAGCCTATAATATTGAATCAATAGAATATTCTGCGGTTCCACAACAACTTAATTTGTAAAGATTCCATTTCACTTCCCTTCTTGCATATATATATATATATATATATATATATATATATATATATATATATATATATTATATTGTATTGTCAATTATTTCTTTGATTTAAAAATTGAATCTTGGAATTGTTCAACTAGGGTTTGACCAACCATGGTGAGGTCTGTGGTCATATTAAACCAATGCTTTTCTTGGCATTTGGCACACATTCACCATTTATTCTATGTTACACTGATGGACACTGTCCAATAGTATTTTACGGTGTCAATAAGATCCACATAAACCCGATTCGACACCACCCGACAGAAGTTCAAGTACCCGAAAATTGTAAGAGGTCCTCTCCCTCCCTTCCCCCCACCCCCCCCAGCCACCCAGCCACCACCCTACAAAAGTCATATTTAAGGGAAGAACACGTGTTGTTCTTGTTCATTTATTAATGTTTGATAGTTATTAATTGGATTTGCATTATAATCACATTATAATCTGTTCATCTGATCCGACTATCAACAATATGTTATACTGTACAATACATGAAACATGTTGTGCAACACCATAAAGCACTAATGTGCATTGTCCAATGATATTGTAGCATAGAATATATCCACATTATTTCAATATTGGCACCATGATCTAGTGGTACCGGGAGTTGCAATTTATCTCTACCTATATATGAAGGTATGAGATTCGATTAGGAGGGATTCTAAAACTCTAGAACCAGGTCTTAGTAAGATCCATAAGTTGACTGCTGGCGCTCATGGTTGACCACCAAAAACATATTACAAGAAAATAAAAAAATTGATTATGTAATTTTGAACTAGACTACCGAATTTTCAATAAAAATAATTTTGTCCTTCAATTGTGAGAGTTGTCTACCACTTTTGAAAAAAAATGTAGTCAAATTTTTTATTTTCTTTGAGTGGCACAACAATATAAAATAATCTATACTTATTTTTAACTTAGTATAGGAAATGGAATCGGAACAGAATTCATATCTTAGATATAAGTTAAAATACAGTTATTCTATTTTAAAATTGTAGACTTATTTCCAATGTTTTCAAAAATCGGTTGAACCGCCCAGTTGAATCAATTGAACCGTGAACCGCTCACATCGCCGGTTCAATTACTCCTTAAAAACGGTTAATCCGGTTTTATTATTTTTATTATTTATTAAATCACTTTTTTTTATTATTATTTTTTTATAAATATCTATGTATAATGTTATTGTTTTTATCTCAATATCATTTTCTCTTTCGTAAATTCATTCATAAGTCATCAATTTCATTTATCTCTTTATCATCGTCACATATTGTGTGGAATTAATCCACAATGTCATCATCTCTGGTCTCCAAACTCTATTTTATTTATTTTAATATAAAACTTATAAATTATAAATTAGTATAATTTTAATTTTTTATGAATAAATATCTATTTTTTAATGTAACATTCAAAATATAAAAGAAATTTGCATAAATCAATTTAGCGGTTGAACCGCCGGTTGGACCGGCAACCGTTGTCCAGATCGATTTGATCGCCGGTTCGGTTATGAAAACACTGCTTATTATTTTATTTATTTTAATCTCAATTTGAATGTTGAAATAATTTTCTGTTTTTCAAATGGGCCATGAATTAGACCAAAACGGAACCATTTCGAACTGTATTGTGGTCTCCGTTTGGCCCATTAATGTTTCGGTTTTTTTCACACATTGGTCCCACTATGAATATTATTGGGCCTGACCCTTATTTCTAATTATTGGGCCTGGCCCTTAGTTGGCGAATTTATGGTTCGTTAAATAATTTTGAAGACTTCAAATTATAAATTCTTGTTTTCTTAATATCACACATAAAAATAGAATTGAAAAAATTTAATAGCATTAACCATTTTACTGTATCGGTTCCACACTAAGTATAGTAAAATCTTGGTCAGGGATAATTAAGTAATAATTTTCAATTTTGTCTTATTATTTTAGTGTTGTTGATACATTCCATCCAATGATAAAAAGATAAAATTTTGTAGGCACCAAATTTATAGTACAAACTCAAGTGTAGTGTTGGCAAAATTGCCCTTTTAGGCATTACTATCCATACCAACACTCACCTATGAAATATTTAAAAATAATTCTCAGTACCAGGCATAAAATTTTATGTCATTACACATTCTCTTCGTTCTTCATATTCTCCAAAATTCCGAAACATTTCAATAGAACTTTTTAGCGGCTCAAGTGTGAGTGTGAGTGTTCCTACATGAACTCCCGCCAACATATACTTGGGGTTGATGATGATGTAAGGCCACGATTTGCGGCGGTAGGAAAAGTTACAATTCCTCTTCATTTCATTGCTAGGTATATATGTTCTACTCTAAAATTTATTTTTTTGAACGCTCTATAATACATTAATTCCATCAAGACATGGGGTATTCCATTAGCAACTTCATTGAAAACAAATCATTTCTTCAAGATCTAGAATATTTCTTTTTAATTTTTATAAAATTTCAAGATATAATTTTTTTTTTTAATTTTTTTTCCTTAAATCACTAAAATAAGTTGGATGTTTCAATCTAACAAGTTAACGCACTTGAGTTGTGGTGCACATAGTGCATACAAGGCTTTGCCTATTTCTAACTATTCAATGATAAAGCTTTGCTCATATTTAAAATAAAACTACTAAATAATAACTAAAGATAAAAATATGTTTATCAATATGTTTCTAAAAAAAATTAGGGGGACCCAGTGCACCTGGCCACCCAATCCACACATCACTGATTTACATCATACACTGGCAACTTTATGGTTTGTTGCACAAATTTCAATGCTCCAAATAACCAAATTACCATTCTAGGCGTTATAATCTACACACATACTCACATGTGAAAAATCTATCTAAAAATAATATAATACCGAGCAAAAAATTTATCTCTCTGCACACTCTCTTTGTTCTCGTGTTCATCACAACTCTGAAATACTTTTGATTGAATTCTTTGGCGACTTAAGTGTGGGTGCGAGTGTTCCTACAGGAGCTTCCATAAACATATACTTGAGGTGTTGATTTAAGGCCAAAGTCTGCGGTGGTAGAAAAACCCATCTTCATTTCAATGCTAGGTATGTATGTTTTACTCTACAATTTATTTTTTTGAATGCTCTATAATACGTTGTTTCCATAAAGATTTTGGGGTATTACATTAGTTATTACATTGAAAACAAATAATTTCTTTTACAAAATTTTAAGGTATAAAAAATTTGTTATTTTTTTTCGTGATTCACTAAAACAAGTTGGACATTTAAGTCTAAATAAATAACATTTTTCTATAATGCATTTGAGTTACACAGTGCACTTGATGCATATAAAACTTTGTCTATTTCTAATTATTCCATGATAAATCCGATGCTAATTTAAAATAAAATATCTAAATAATAAATAAATAAAGATAAAAATATTAATATTAATATTGTTCTTTTTATTATTCTAATTAAACAATATTTTCTATTGATCAATTATGTTTAAAAATAATAATTTTAGGGGGAACACAGTGCTCCAGGCCTTACTATTCCACACGTCATTGATTCCATACATCATGTGCTGATAAATTTATGGTTTGTTGCACGAATTGCAATGCTTCAAATTACAAAATTACCTTTCTAGGTGTTACTATCTATACAAATTCTCACCCATGAAATATCAAAAATTATTCTCAATATCGGGTATAAAATTTTCTCTCACTGCATACTCTCTTTTGATTGAATTATCTTGCAAATTAATCGTGCGTGCGAGTGTTCCTACATGAGCTCCCGTCAACATATACTTGAGGGTGATTTAAGGCCAGGATCTGCGGTGGTAGGAAAAGCTACGACTCATCTTCATTTCAGTGCTAGGTATATATGTTATACTCTACGATTTACTTTTTTGAAAGCTATATAATACATTGTTTCCATCAAGATCTGGGGTATTTCATTAGCAACTTCATTGAAAACAAATCATTTCTTCAAGTTGTATAAAAAAAAATTGCAATTTATTTCTTGAATCACTAAAACAAGTTGAATATTTCAGTGCAAACAAATTATATTTTTTAGTAATGCACTTGAGTTGCATGGTGCGCCCGATGCATACAAGACTTTATCAATTTTTAGTTATTCCATGATAAATCTATGCTAGTATTTAAAATAAAATTACTAAATAATAGTTAAAGATAAAGAATATTAACATTATTCTTTTTATAATAATATTTTTTATTTACCAATATGTTTAAAAATAATAATTTTAGGAGGACCCAATGTCCTTGACCACCTACTCCACGCGTCATTGATTCCATACATCATGCGCTGGCAAATTTATGGTTTATTGCACAAATTTCAATGCTTCAAATGATAAAATTACCTTTCTAGGCGTTACAATTTATACAAATACTAACCTATGAAATATCTAAAAATAATATCAATACAAGGCATAAGAATTTCTCTCACTACACACTCTCACTTCGTTCTTCGTGTGCTCCAAAATTCTGAAACTCTTCCAATTGAATTCTTTGACGAATTAAGCGTGTGTGCGAGTGATCCTACAGGAGCTCCAGTCCACATATACTTTAGGGTGATTTAAGGTCAGGATCTGTGATGGTAGGAAAAGCTACGATTCATCTTCATTGTAGTGCTAGATATATATGTTCTACTGTACGATTTACTTTTTTGGACACTCTATAATACATTGTTTCCAACAAGATCTGGAATTTTCAATAGCGACTTCATTGAAAACAAATCATTTCTTCAAGACCTGGAATATACTTTTTTAATTTTTACAAAATTTCAAGGTATAAAAATTTTTATAATTCGTTTATTGAGTCACTAAAACAAGTTAAACATTTCAGACCAAACAAGTTATACTTTTTATTAATGCACTTGAGTTACACGGTGCACGTGTTTCATACAAGACTTTGTCTATTTCTAGTTATTCCATGATAAATCGATGCTAATATTTAAAATTAAATTACTAATAATAGTTAAAGATAAAAAATATTAAAATTATTATTTTTATTATTCGATTAAATAATATTTTTTATTTATCAATATATTTAAAATTAATAATTTTAGGGGGACCCAGTGTCCTTGACCACCTACTCCACACGTCATTGATTTCATACATCATGTGCTAGCAAATTTATGGTTTGTTGCACGAATTTCAATGCTTCAAATCATTAAATTATCTTTCTATGCGTTACAATCTATACAAATACTTACCTATGAAATATCTAAATATAATATCAATACTGGGCACAGAATTTTCTCTCACTACACACTCTCTTCGTTCTTCGCGTTCTCCAAAATTCTGAAACACTTTCAATTGAATTATTTGGTGAATTAAGCGTGCGTGCGAGTATTCCTGCAGGAGCTCCCGTCCATATATACGGGTGATTTAAGGTCAGGATCTGTGGTAGTAGGAAAAGTTATGATTCATCTTTATTACAGTACTAGGTATATGTGTTCTACTTTACGATTTACTTTTTTGAACGCTCTATAATACATTATTTTCATCAAGATTTAGGATTTACATTAGCAACTTCATTGAAAACAAATAATTTCTTCAAGATCTGGAATATTCCTTTTTAATTTTTTTACAAATTTTCAAGGTATAAAATTTTTTGTTATCGTTTCTTGAATCACTAAGTTGAACAAATTGAACATTTTAGTGCAAACAAGTTGTATTTTTTATTAATGCACTTGAGTTGCATAGTGCACCTGGTGCATACAAAACTTTGTCTATTTCTAGTTATTTCATGATAAATCGATGTTAATATTTAAAATAAAATTACTAAATAATAGTTAAAGATAAAAAAATATTAACATTCATCTATTTATTATTACATTAAATAATATTTTTTATTTATCAATATATTTAAAATTAATAATTTTAGGGGGACCTAGTGTCCTTGACCACCTACTCCACACGTCATTGAGTCCATACATCACGCGCTGGTAAATTTATGGTTTGTTGCACGAATTTCAATGCTTCAAATGATAAAACTACCTTTTTAGGCGTTACAATCTATACAAATACTCACCTATGAAATATCTAAAAATAATATCAATACCTGACATAAAATTTTCTCTCATTACACACTCTCTCCGTTCTTCATGTTCTCTAGAATTTTGAAACACTTCCAATTGAAGTCTTTGGCAAATTAAACGTGCGTGCGAGTGTTCCCACAGGAGCTCTCATCAACATATGCTTGAGGGTGGTTTAAGGCCAGGATCTGCGATGGTAGGAAAAGCTACGACTCATCTTCATTTCAGTGTTATGTATATATTTTCTATTCTACGGTTTATTTTTTTGGACGCTCTATAATACATTGTTTCCATCAAGATCTGGAGTATTCCATTAGCGACTTCATTCAAAACAAATCATTTCTTCAAGATCTGGAACATTCTTTTTTAATTTTTACAAAATTTTAAGATATAAAAAATTTTGAAATTTATTTCTTGAATCACTAAAACAAGTTGAACATTTCAGTGCAAACAAGTTGTATTTTTTAGTAATGCACTTGAGTTGCATTATGCACCTAGTGCATGCAAGACTTTGTCCATTTTTAGTTATTCCATGATAAATTTATGCTAATATTTAAAATAAAATTGCTAAATACTAATAGTTAAAGATAAAAAATATTCATTATTCTATTTGCAATAATATTTTTTATTTATCAATATGTTTAAAAATAATAATTTAGGGGACCCACGGCCCTTAATCACTTACTCCACACGTCATTGATTCCATAAATCATGCGCTGACAAATTTATGGTTTGTTGCACGAATTTCAATGTTTCAAATGATAAAATTACCTTTTTAGGCGTTACAATCTATACAAATACTCACCTATGAAATATCTAAAATAATATCAATACCAGACACAAAATTTTCTCTCACTATACGATATCTTTGTTCTTCATGTTCTCCAAAACTCTGAAACACTTCCAATTGAATTCTTTGGCGAATTAAGCGTGCGTGCGAGTGTTTCTACAGGAGCTCCCGTCAACATATATTTGATGGTGATATAAGGCCAGGATATGTGGTGGTAGGAAAAGCTACGACTCATCTTTATTACAGTGATAGGTATATATGTTCTACTCTATGATTTACTTTTTTGGACGCTTTATAATACATTGTTTCCATCAAGATTTGAGATGATCCATTAGCGACTTCACTGAAAACAAATCATTTTTTCAAGATCTGGAATATTTCTTTTTATTTTTTACAAAATTTCAAGGTATAAAATTTTTGTAATTCAGTTCTTGAATCACTAAAATAAGTTGAACATTTAAGTACAAATAAGTTGTATTTTTTTAGTTATGCACTTGAGCTGCACGGTGCACCTGGTGCATACAAGACTTTGTCTATTTCAAGTTATTCCATGATAAATCGATGCTAATATTTAAAATAAAATTACTAAATAATAGTTAAAGATAAAAAAATATTAACATTATTCTTTTAATTATTCAATTAAATAATATTCTTGTTTATCAATATATTTAAAATTAATAATTTTAGGGGGACCTAGTGCCCTTGACCACCTACTCCATTCGTCATTGATTTCATACATCATGTGCTAGCAAATTTATGGTTTGTTGCACGAATTTCAATGCTTGAAATGATAAAATTACCTTTCTAGTCGTTACAATCTATACAAATACTCATCTATAAAATATCTAAAAATAATACCAATATCGGGCATAAAATTTTCTCTCACTACACAATCTCTCTGTTCTTCGTGTTCTCCAGAATTCTGAAACATCTCCAATTGAATTCTTTGGTGAATTAAGCGTGAGCACGAGTGTTCCTACAGGCTACAGGAGCTTCCTTCAACATATACTTGGGGGTGATTTAAGGCCAGGTTCTGTGTTGGTAGGAAAAACTGTGACTCATCTTCATTGCAATGCTAGGTATATATATACTACTTTACGATTTACTTTTTTGGTGGCTTTATAATACATTTTTTTCATCAAGATCTGGGGTATTCCATTAGAGATTTCATTGAAAATAAGTCATTTCTTCAAGATCTGGAATATTCCTTTTTAAATTTTACAAAACTTCAAGGTATAAAAGGTTTTGTAAGTTATTTCTTGAATCACTAAAACAAGTTGAACATTTCAATGCAAACAAGTGATATTTTTTAATAATGCACTTGAGTTGCACGATGCATCTGGTGCACACAAAACTTTGTCTGCTTCTAGTTATTCTATGATAAATCAATGCTAATATTTAAAATTAATAATAATTAAAGATAAAAAATGTTAACATTATTGAATTAAATAAGGATCCAGTGTCTTTGGCCACCTACTCCACACGTCATTGATTTCATCCATCATGTGCTGTCAAATTTATGGTTTGTTGCACGAATTTCAATGCTTCAAATGACAAAATTACATTTCTCGGTGCTACAATCTATACAAATACTCACCTACGAAATATATAAAATAATATTGATACTGGGCATAAAATTTTCTCTCACTACACTCTCTTTGTTCTTCGTGTTCTCCAGAACTTTGAAATACTTCCAATTGAATTCTTTAGCTACTTAAGCATGTGCTTGAATGTTCCAACAAAAGCTCCCGTCAACATATACTTGAGGGTGATTTAAGGCCAGGATTTGTGGTGGTAGGAAAAGCTACGACTCATCTTCATTTCAGTGCTAGGTATGTATGTTCTAATCTACGATTTACTTTTTTGGACATTTTATTGACATTGTTTCCATCAAGATTTGAGGTATTCCATTAGCGACTTCATTGATTCCATACTCCACATTGATTCCATACATAATGCATTTATGATTTGTTGGACGAATTTCAATGCTTCAAATGACCAAATTACCCTTCTAGACGTTACAACCTATACAAATACTCACCTATGAAATATTTAAAAATGATTCCCAGTACCGGGCATAAAATTTTCTCTCACTACACATTTTCTTCATTCTTCATGTTCTCCAAACTTTGAAAAACTTTCGATTGAATTCTTTGGTGACTTAAGTGTGCGTGCGAGTTTTTCTATAGGAGCTCCCATCAATATATATATATATATATATATATACTTGAGGGTTATTTGAAGTTTGGATTTACGGTGGTAGGAAAAGGTAAGACTCCTCTTCATTTGGATGCTAGGTATATATGTTCTACTCTACGATTTACTTTTTTGAATGCTCTATAATACATTGTTTCCATCAAGATCTACGGTATTTCATTAGCGATTTCATTGAAAACAAATAATTTAATCAAGAACTGGATTTTTTTTTTAAAATTTGTACAAAATTTTAAGGTGTAACAATTTTTGTAATTTTTTTTCCTTGAATTACTAAAACAAGTTGAATATTTCAGTGTAAACAAGTTGGATGTTTCAATGAAATAAGTTTCATTTTTCAATAATCCACTTGAGTTGTATGGTGCATCTAGTACATACAAGACTTTACCTATTTCTAGTTATTTCATGATAGATCGATACTAATATTTTAAATAAAATTACTAAATAATAATTAAAGATAAAATTATTAACATTATTATTTATATTAATTATTTCTATTAAATAATATTTTCTATTTATCAATATATTTTAAAAAATAATTTTAGGGGGACCTAGTGTCCTAGCCACCTACTCCACGCGTCATTAATTCCATACATCGTGCGCTGACAAATTTGTGATTTGTTGCACAAATTTGAATGTTTGGAATGATAAAATTACCCTTTCTAGGTGTTACGACTTATACAAATACTTACCTATGAAATATCTAAAAATGATTCTCAATATTGGGCATAAAATTTTCTCTCACTACACACTCTCTTCAGTCTTCTTGTTCTCCAGAATTCTGAAACACTTTCAATTGAATTCTTTGACGACTCAAGGGTGCGTGCGAGTGTTCCTACATGAGCTCCTATCAACATATACTTGTGGGTGAATCAACTAGGATCTACGGCGGTAGGAAAAGCAACGACTCCTCTTCATTTCAATGCTAGGTATATATGTTCTACTTAATGATTTACTTTTTTGCACGCTCTATAATGCATTGTTTCCATCAAGATCTTGGGTATTCCATTAACGACTTCATTAAAAATAAATCTTTTTTCAAGATCTGGAATATTATTTTTTAATTTGTACAAAATGTCAAAGTACGTATAACATTTTTTGTAAGTTTTTCTTGAATCTAATTAATATAACAATTGAATGATTTTATTTAACCTCATTTTTTGTTATTATTATAAATTTTATCGTAATTTTTTTTGAAAAATAAAATAGCACGACTTCTTTAAAATACTTGTTTTATTTATTTATTTGATAGTAGTTAATATTTACTAGATAGTATTTTTTAAAACACATTTTTTGTAGGCAACAAAGATTTTGATGACATCAATATTTTATATAATAATATTTATTTTGTACGTTGTTTGACATTATTCTTGTAAATTTAATTTTCAATTTTCTAAATTTTGACATCGCGCGATCCATTTAATTGTTTTTTTAACTAAATAGTTATAATTAATTTCACTAGATAATATCATTTGGTAAACTAATATTGTTAATCGAAATAACTATAAATATCCAGATCAAACAATTGACATTGTTAAAAAAATACACTTTAATCGCACGATGCACCTAATGAACAAGAAACTTAAATTATTTAAGTCATTTATAATTATTATTTTCATTGATATTTGATAAACACCTACCATAGCACCCCGAAGTCTAAAACGATGCACTAGCTTGTCCAACATTTGTATGAGGTGATTTTCTTGCTACATGTACAAAAAATTATATGTTCCTCATCTGTTTATATTTTTTAAAGATATTTTAATTATTTGTTCATCGTGCTATCTTTATATTTTCTAAAAGAAATGAGTTGATTTTTATTAGATCTGAAAATTCAAAAGACCACACCCCAAATTGAGGATGAATAATGGTTGCTCAAAAACAAATTTGATCCATGGTTATGACGAAGAGAATTGGAGTGAAGAAGAAAAAGATGCCTTTCTTCTCGGGTTATATATATTCGAGAAAGATTTTGTTTTGGTCCAAAAATTTATCGGAACAAAAAATATGAGAGCAATTTTGTCATACTATTATGAAAGGTTCCGCCCTTCATCTGAGCATATTAGATGATCAGGCTGCTTACTAGGGAAGAAGATATATAAATGTGGTTTGGGTTTGAAGATATTTCCTCGCACGAGCTTCTATCATTTCTCGGAAACAGATCCCCTATTATACTTCCCTTCGTTTTCGATGCTTCCGATGATGTTGAATTGAGCGTTTGTCCAACCACGAGCTTAATCGAAGGTCGTCGTCTATGGATTGACCTCAACATTCCCTATCAAGATAACACTGAACCGTGCAACTATTAATTTGAAAAAATAGTTGCACGTTTCAGTATAACCTAATTATCTCCCCTCGTTTCCCCCTCCCACAAAACCGCCACTAAAGGAGACGAACCCCCTCAAACCCACCCTCGGAAACGAACGACCACCATCTTTTTTGGGGCCGCAGCGGAATCGAGAGTGTGGTGGCGGCGGTGGCGCGTCCGGGGGGAAAGGATCTGGGGTTTGCTGAAATCTGCAAATTAAGCAAGTGTCCCATTATTGAGCTTGGTATGGAGATGATTGTGTAAAGGTAGTTTGCTGAAATCTGCAAAAGGACTTGTGTAATTGTGTTCTGAAATTGAGTAGCCATTATTCATCGGTTACGTTAGATATGGCCATTTCTTTGTTGGTATTCACACTACATGTATCACGTATTAGATGTGTAAATATGATAGAGAATAAATACTAAATAATATATCATGAATATATCTGTATATTCAGGAATAAACTATTGCCAATAATAACAACTCAGTATCCGTATATTTTTTGGAATTTGTTTGCTTCCTCGATCACCGAAATTGGGGTGCGTGAATTTGGGTTTCTGGTGTTGCGAGGTCTCATCGTAGGATTGATTATTGAATTGTATTTTTCTTGAACTATGTAGTCAATTTGTTGTGTGAGGCAATTTATGTAGTCAATTTTTGGTGTTGTGAGTTCTGATCATAGTATTGATTACTGAATTGTTTTTTTCTTGAATTTTTCAAGTAGTTCCGGTGGTGGCCGCGTTTGGGACGGCGAAATTGGTGGTGGTGAAGGCATTTTTTGTAATTTTTTTTTTAATTTTCTGTAATTTTTTTTTTTTGTGAGCGATATTTTTTTATGTAATTTGTTGTAGATGTATTTTAATGTTTGAGCACATTTAAGATGACATTATTTTGATTTTTGGGGGCTTGCTTCTTTAATGTCGGGTTTGCAGAAATTTTTTTACGTGTGTGCAGACTTTTTTTTTTTACAGGTGTGCAGAATTATTTATTGGTGTGCAAAATTATTTTTTACGAGTGTGCAAAACTTTGAGGTGTGCAGATTTTTTAAATATAAAGGATTGATGATTAAAAAGAAATTGGGGTGTGCAGATTTTTTTTGGGTTAATATTTTAGTACTGAAAATAAAATTACTTAAATAAAAAAAGATATAATTTAAAAAAATTTGGGGTGTGCAATTCTTTTTACAGGTGTCCAGTATTATTATGAGTGTGCATAATTTTTTTACGGGTGTGTAGAATTGTGGAGTGTGCAGAATTTTAAAATAAAAATAAAAATTGGGTGTGCAATTTTTTTTTATGGGTGTGCAGAATTCTTTTTACTGGTGTGCATAATTTTGGTGTGTGTAAAATTTTTAAATAAAAGAGCAGATGATTAAAAAAAATTGGTGTGCAGAAATTTTTTTAGCTAATATTAAAAAATAATTAAATAAAATTACAGATAATTAAAAAATATATATAATAAAATTTAAAATATGAAATATGTAAATTTTTTGCTAATATTTTATTTCTGAAAAAAATAAATAAATAAAAGGTTAGCTAAATAAAAAATTTAGTAAAATTTAAAATCTAAAATATTCATATTATTTTATACATAAGGGTAATTTAGACATTTTGGTTCAATTTTAGCACCTTAGAGTAAATACTAAAAAACAGTGGATCTTAGAATAAATGTGTTTTATAAATGACACCTAAGAGTAGTTGCCCCTATCTTTAATTTATTTATTTTTCGTGAAAGAATGTGCATCTTTACAATTAACTTGTGAAATACATAATTTGTCTCAAATATAATTTATCACCACAACTTAAATCCGCTTAAATGAATTTGGATAGTATGTTGTACAACATTATTCTATCCAATAGATCCGCACAGGTTTATAGTGTGTTTAAATTTAGTATAACGTATAACTTTGCTATTTAGCTAAAAAAAAGTATAGATTTACACGGATCTACCGCACAAAATAGGATCCAAATCCAAATCCTGATTAAATACTTTACTAATTTAAATATAATTCTAACCTACCACATAAATAGAGGACAAGAAATACACAAATTATCTCAATCCTATATAAACAGAGGATAAGAATAAAAAAAAAGAATATCTCAGTCCTTTATAAAATCTTGCCCTACTTTTATCAGCATTAAAAAAATATTAATTTAAAAAAAATGCAAAACTAATTTAAATAATATATATATATTTTTATTTTTTTTTAAGGGAATAAGAAAAGAATCTTGAAATCAATACCTAACAAATTGCTGAATGTGGACCGTTGAGCCGCGAGAGCGCACAAACGTGGACCTTTCGGTGGCGTTCATCTCCAATTAATTTTAATTTAATTAAAAAAATATCTCAATTCATAGTCCTGCGATTCTCTTTTTTCTTTTTCCTGTTTTAGACAAGCCGCCTAAATCCTTATATATGTTTCGTATGGTTGACGATTTGAAGCTTTTTTGACTCATTTGGAAAATCATCAATGAAATCTTCCTCTCCTCCGTTGATTTGAGGTCGGTTATTTGAATCTTTTTCAATTGCAATTGCTTTTCCGCTGTGTGGATGTTATTTAGTCAAAACCCCATATTGAAATTGAATCCCTGTTGTAGAATCATTGTCTTTTGACAATATTATTGACTGAATTTGGGGTAAAAGTAAAACCCTAAACTTGACAAGTTTCGGGATATCTTATCTTTTTTTTGGGGGGGTTGAATTAATTCTGGCTTTTGGGAACTTATGGGGGCAAATATGGAGTTTGGGAAATTGTTGGGTTTATATTGATTTTTTTTTAATTTCTTGCAGGTTTTTGTAGTGTGTGAATTAAAGGGGGGAATGGAAGAATCTGGGGGGCAGCTGAAAAGGGCTTTGATTGATGCTTCTGCTGGTGCGATTTCTGGTGGCGTTTCAAGAACTGTGACTTCACCGCTTGATGTTATCAAAATTAGGTTTCAGGTTAATGATTTATGCTTTAAATTTGTTGAATAGTTATGAATGATCCAGAAAGGTTGTTATTTTGAGTGGTTTTTGTGTTCTTTTCTGCAAATTTTCTTGTATTGGATGCTTGTTTGATGATGTGATTCTCTTTTTGCACTCTTTTGAAGTTATTATTAATGTGATTCTTATTAAGTCTGCTTTTCTCTTTTAATTTTTGCAATTACTGCATGGGTTATGTGAAAAAGTAATGAATGTATTTGATGTTGTTTGGGTTTCAGGTTCAACTCGAACCCACAACACAATGGGCTTTGCTTCGGAGAGATGCCTATGCCCCATCAAAGTATACGGGTATGCTGCAAGCAAGCAAGGACATTTTTAGGGAGGAAGGCTGGCCGGTATTGGTTAATTATGAATTAGAATCTATTTGACTTTATTTCGATTTAATATCAGCAGTAGGTACTGTATTTGAACATACATGTTTGATAAATTTGAGCTCTTGAATAGTGCAATCCGATTTACTTATTTGGATGTTCTTGGAATGTTACAGAACAAGAAAGAAATAGTATCAGGGATTTTGAATTTTGAATTTTGTCCTTAACGGATTTTGAATTTTTTAGTATTCTGTTCATAAGCAAATACTATTTTTTCAGATTTTAAGTATTCTGTTCATAGACAATGAATGCAATATTTGGTATGGTTTGAGTATCCTTTTTTTTTTTCTCGCATGCTCATTTTTTTTCATACCATTTTTCTAACAGGGGTTTTGGAGGGGTAATGTCCCAGCGCTGCTTATGGTTATGCCATACACAGCAATACAGTTTACAGTTTTGCACAAACTCAAGTCACTAGCTTCTGGTTCATCCAAGTCGGGTAGGAATATTTTTGCTTCTATTACCGTTTATAGTCCATAGTACTTCTTTGTCATCAATAATACTTTGAATGTATACAATATTGTCTTTGAAGAACTGATGTCATGTTGCCTGAATCCCTAGTGAAAAATGCAGGTGGTCTTGATTAATTATCAACTTACACATACTTTATGTCTTTGAGTTTTTATATTTTTGTTCGATCTTACCTTCTATTATCATACCTAAGTGATTCCCTTCAGTTTTTGACTCAAAGTGCATTTCTTGCCATATGTAGAAACTGTAATTGCTTTTTTCATATGCATAAACTTCTCGTGCAAATGTTGACATCATCATCCTATGCTCTCTGATTCTGACATTTTATTCCCGCCTTTTCTCTATGCAGAAGATCATATTAATATAAGTCCGTATCTTTCGTATGTTAGTGGGGCATTAGCAGGTTGTGCTGCCACTGTTGGATCTTATCCATTCGATCTTCTAAGGACCATTTTAGCCTCACAGGGGGAGCCAAAGGTAATGACCATTACCCATAAAATCATGGACTGTTTCATGTTTTTGCACGTTTAATCCTCAAAGGAAAAACTACAAATTAATTATCTAATAATGTTAAAATACGATTAGGGTAAGTTATATTTTCCTGATGTTATAAGTTTATCATTGCAAACAATTTCTTGATCAGATCTATCCTAATATGAGGTCTGCATTGACTGATATACTTAAAACCCGTGGCATTCGAGGCTTGTATGCTGGATTGACGCCTACACTGATAGAGATAGTTCCTTATGCTGGATTGCAGTTTGGAACCTATGATACATTCAAGCGTTGGGCAATGGTGATCCTCTCTCTCTCTCTGTCTCACTCACACACATACATGCACGCGCGCACGGCTGCTGATCGAGTTTATTTAATCTCGTGTTTTCCAAAGTTATGAGGATTTTGAGCACCGATCTTTTAACAAAAGTTAATAGTAATGGTTTCCAAAATTACCAACAGAATCCCTTGAAAAAGACCAAAATCTGTTTGACCGATTGAGAAATGCAAAATTACTTCACGTTTGCATCGATTCGTTGTTTCGTGATATTGCAGTATTCATCAGTAAAACAATTTGTTTAGTCTTTCAAGTGGGTATTTGATAATTTATTCAAACCATGTAGTTCTTTTCGTAATTTGGACAAACGTCGAGGGAGGTTTTGGTAATTTACCCGTTCTCAATTTGTACGTAGCTCCTTCGTGAATGTATCCAGGGGTTGTTGGTTTCGTTGGTTTGATTATTCGATAATTTTGTTTGTATTTGGATTTTGATTGGTTTCCTGCTCGTCTAGGCGTGGAATCATTACAGATCTCCTTACACTTCCGAAGTCGATGATTCTATCTCAAGCTTCCAGCTTTTCGCATGCGGATTGGCTGCCGGAACGTGTGCTAAAGTCGTATGCCATCCACTTGATGTCGTGAAAAAGAGATTTCAGGTACATCTCTTTATGAGCAGGCACCATTGGAGTCGACACAATCACCGGGTGCATCTATTGCACCGTGCAACTGGTGCCCAACTAATACTGTTCAATGAAAACAACTATTACTATTCAGTGAAAACAACTATATCCATAGAAGAAGTATTTGTCTCACCCCAAACGGCATCTTACTTATGTTATTCGATTGTAGATTGAAGGACTGCAACGCGATCCAAGGTACGGAGCTCGAGTGCAGCACGATGCTTACAGAAACATGAACGACGCCCTACGCCAAATCTTGCGGTCAGAGGGTTGGCCCGGTCTTTACAAGGGCATCGTCCCGTCAGTTGTCAAAGCTGCACCTGCCGGTGCTGTAACATTCGTTGCGTATGAGTTCACATCTGACTGGCTAGAGTCAATCTGGACATAATTTTTCGACTTTCGGGATTCGTTTCTTTCAACCCTTCATTCTTTCTGCATAATGGTGATTTAACTACTTGGAATTTGCCCAACAAAATGTGGGTATTGTTGAGTATTCATAGGTATAGATTTAGCAAGAAAAATATAGCAAGGTTTAGATGTATTTTTAGGTTTTATGTGACTATTATATTGTATTTCTTGCCAGATTCTAATGATAATATTCATAATTGGCTATATTCTGCTTGTGGAATTGTTTCATACTTTATGATGGAAGATCCTTTGAGAATATAAAGCCAATATTGGTACCACGTTTTATATTTTAAACAGAGCAACATTCTTGTACGGCAACTGTACATAGTTAATATTTTTGAGTGAGAACAGTAAAATATTATGTGAGAAAAACATTTCACTACAAAATCACTTAAACACTTACAACCAGATACAAAGTGAATTTTGTATCTGGTTGTAATGGTTTACTCAATCTTGTATTTAGTTGTAATTTTTTCAATTATTTTTTTGTGAAAAGAATTAACACTAATGTTTAGTAAAACTTAAACTATTTAAAAGTATACTGGAATTGTATGATACATTTAGTGTTTTTCAAAAAAAAAGCTAACTAAATGTTGATTAATCTGTCCAATGATAAGCTAAACAGGTAATTTACAGTCTTTCTGCTAGAAAGAATTTGAAGTTGATATCAACCCAAAACATTCTTCCTTATTGTTTTGAATCTGCCCCATAATTTTTGCTCCGGCCACGCTTCACGGTCCTGATTGATCATCATCGCCACTCGCTTCCTTCCTCTTATTACTCCGTCTCACCGTAATGTATCCGTAAGTCGCGTCATATGTAGACCTAATCGTTGGAGGTCGAGTTCTCGTGCTATGTCTCTTCTGATTCAGACCAATCCGCATCTCTAAATCCAACGTACGGTCGGGATCCTCCATCTCTTGTGAATTGACATCTTGCTCGTCAGTCATCTTTAGAGTCAGTGTGGGGCAAGTTGAGGTCAAACGGCATGTGGGGTCGAGGATCCTCGCTGCTATCACTACGACTACCTCCCGTTGAGCTGGTGGATGGAAGAGCGATCACCCAAGATGATAAACGCTCGTTTGTCGAGCTACTCGCATTTGAAGGTCTCGGTTCGTCTTCAGAACCGAGACTGATGAGCCTTGGGTCTTGAGCGACTCTGCTCAAGACCTCGGTCATAGAGTCGAAAAATTCATCTCCCGTGTTGTGAATTGAATTTCTTGATACCGGGCGTTAAGAAGACCATATTGCCCTTACCCCACCCTCTTGCTCGCAAACGTGGCCACACCGCTTTCCAGAACAAGTTACTCGAACTATCCTTGCTCAACCGACACTCTCCGATTAAGCATTCGATGATCTCCGAGGGTGAAAGAGACGAGCAATCTGGGAGATCTTGTCTACCTTTGCCAACATCAATGGATGTCTATCCCTGCTATGGCCTTCAACGAGACGACATAGTCTACCAACGATAATTCCCCATCGAAACCTAGCAAAAAATCAAAAAAACAGACTATTACTTAAAGATAATAAGAGAAACAAAACGAAAACCACAAGTATGTATACACCTACGTACATCCAATAAAATCGGAAGCATCCGAGAGACGAGCTCCTCCTGCCTCGAACCAGAAAACATCCACTGATCAAACCTCTTCGTCTTTCTACAATCACACCATCTATAATACTCCGACCAAGAGTGGAAATTCCCAAAATAGTAGGAAAAAATCGCCCCCGTTTCGACAAACCGTCTAACCCTAACAAAATCTTTCTCGAATACATATAACCCCAGAAGGAAGCAATCCTGTTCTGCTCCACTCCAACTCTCCTCATCAACTCTAGGGACTAATATATGACCCGGATCACTTATGTTGAGATCCAAACGAGTCGTTAAGCACGTCAAAGGTAATGCCAAACCCACAAGGAAATGTAGGTCGCCAACAGTATTAGTTTCCTTGAATGGAGAAAAGCGATCGACTTTTAGTACTCTTTTTCTTGTAAATTATTAATGCCGCTTGAAAATTCTGTATTCACATGCGGCTAAAATATATAGATTACAATTTTTTTAAGAAAATTATATAGATTACAATTGCCTAATTTAGGAAATAATATCAATTAACCAATTACAAAGATATGGTCAAAGATTGGTCGAGAAAATATATGATCAAAGAAAATATTTATAAATAAGGAAAAATAATATTCACATAGTTTTTTTTATAAAAAAAACATTAATTATTTCAGTTTTATAATTTCTCAAAATTTCAGGGTGGAATTATTTATTTTCATGAAGTCTTGAATTAATATAAATAAGTATTGGTAAATTAATATATATAATTAATCACCCTCCATAAGTTTGAATTTATTTTTATAACTAGGTACCCGATCTAAGGACCGACTAATTCGAGGGACCAAACCCCACCTTTCATTATGAACTGGCTCATCTCAAGAATTTATCGCACCTTAGGGTTTTGAACGTGAAACCTAGAGAGAAACATACTCATAATTAGTCTAAATTCTACACCACTAGGCCAACATTTGGGGGTTACCCTTCATAGGTTTGATTTAAGGCTAAATATTATATGCATCTAGGTGCATCTAATGTATTTTGGAACCATGCAACTATTAATAAAGAAAAGTAATTGCACGGTTCAGTGTAAAAAAGTTGCATCTTGTACCTTGATGCACATGAAATTCACTCTTGATTTAATTATCTAATTTGGATCATCAATTCAGCCCGACAGGTCTTATCGTTAAACTGCACAACTAATATTGATTGCACGAGATCTCCACCTATTAAATTAATTAAAAGTCACTAGTGGATGCACAGATACTCAGTTCACGAGCATATGAAGGAGTGAGCCCATGCTGGTTTTGTCTATGCTACACAGCAGTATAGTGTCAAGTACCTATGTGTTTGGATACTATTGATTGAATTGAAATTAAAAAATACAAGTATATAAGAAAATGATGGACCCTCACATATGTATGTGGTGTAAAAGGGGGTGCTGGGCAGTGCCCAGCAGTGTAGGATAGACAAAATCTTCGATACTCGACACCAAACTTTCTACCGGAGGAATCAAGGACTACGACAAGTTAGCTTGTGAAGCTCCTCGCGCGTCCGTTTGGTACATTACATGTTAAGTACTCTACATTTTTTTGCTCAAGCTTCAAATTTATTCTAAATTCACTTATGTTTCCATTAGAAAGACTCGTATCCACCACCATAAATTTATTTTGCTCACCCCACAACCTTTCCCACAAGAGCTCGTTCAAGATTGTCATTGCTAATAATCTCTATGGGGTTTTCTCCTAACAATGTCCTTCAAAGCGAAGACATATATTCTAGCTTCATCTTGTATGTAAATGCATTAGAAAACTATAAAATGTATATTAAAAAAAATAGCAAAAGTTGAAATGTCGACAATCACAAGTACTTTTTTAAAGACTTTTATCACCCTCAGAAGTATATGAGAAGAAGCTTGTGCAACTTGGTGCTAGAAAATACCTTCAAACACAAATTACATTTATATCTCTTCTTCAAATAAACAGTCTGACCATCTGTGATGCTCAGATGAAAGGAGGAACTTAATTTCCATAATAATATGACAAAATCGACCCATACTTTTCTTCAACAAATTTTTGAATCAAAACAATGTGTTTCTCGAATACATATAGCTCGGAAAGAAAGTAAACTTTTTTCCCTTTTCAATCAAATTATCTTCATCAGATTCACAGACCAAACTCGTTCTTGAGCAATCATTACTTATCCTCATTAGTGGCAATTTAAAAATGCAATTATGAACAATGAGCTCTGATTTTCCCATTTATTGACTCCCTTAGCTCGCCTCTAAGTTGAGGGCTAAGGGAGTTTATCTTGATTCATATCCACAATTTGGACATGGTCTTCGATTTTTTGAATGGCTTGTGCTTCTTAATTACACCAATCGGATTGAAATTGTTTCGAATTAAGTATTTTGTACATTAATTGCACCGTGTGATTTATGAATAACTAATATTATTTGACAAAAATAATGAATATTTTCTAAAAATGCAGTTAAATTGGATAGGGCATCTCATGTATATAAAATTTTATCTTTAACGAATTTGGACCGTCTATAATGCACGAAAGTTCCTTGTTGTAGATGTGCATTAATGTTTGCAAAAATAGTAACCTTGACTTAATAATAAAGTAATAAAAATCACTAGTAATAATACTAGAAGTTTTTTGCTGCCTCGAGCGTGGAAGTATACTTCAACCCAAAACTTCACTTCTTGCCCTTCTTTCATATGCACTTTGGCCATGCCCTAGCCAATGGTGGAACTTTCCATTATAGTGTGATAAAATTGCTCCCATGTCTTTAATCTCAATAGTAATCAACAAATTTATAGCATCAGGAATGACGAAGTTTTTTCTAATTATAAAAAATTCTTAATGAGAATTACTTTTAAAATAAAAAAATATACATGAGGGACAACTTTAAAAAAAAATTGATCATGCTACCTCCCAAAACAATATTTACAAAAACCATTACATGCCGTTTAAATATTTTTTTAATCGAAACAGAAGACCATAATTATTAATTAAGACTAGGTTTTGTATCTACTGCGGGTCTGCACAATACCATAAATAAGATTTTATAAGCGTGCAACTTGTTATGCTAAAAATGTGACTTATTTACGCAGAAAAGTGCATCTGTTAATATGGGAACATAGTTGCATGTTTCTATTTGAAATAGTTGCACGTTTCTATTTTGTATAATCAAGACGTTTAAAATCACTATTTATAAGTCTTTCAAGACCAGTCTTGCATTACGAAAGTCCCACTCATTAATTAATTAGATGCTTCTAGTCTCTTTCAACTTAATTAGATGGATGCAATTCTCCTTAAAAAAAGCCCTAGCAATCATTCTGGCGGGACGAGATCGCGATAGTGATCTTAATTAATTATAATTACAATTTAATTAAAAAATTATTAATTAATATAATTAATTTAATTTGTTAATATTTATAGTATTTCTAATAGTTATAGTTAAAATTTTATTATTTCAGAGTTACTCCTGTAATTTTTTTATTGATTTTTGTGTTTGAAGCCAATTTTGTTATTCAATTTATTTTTTTCTCAAAATTGAGTATTGGAAAGCCGCTAATATCAAGATTCGAGAAGCCACATGACCACGCCTAAAGTTGACTTCTCTACACTATTTTATGTCAATATCTTTAGAAGTTGGCAATTATAAATTAATGAATATACTTCTTGAATAACTTAACTATCAAGGAAATATTCAAACTTGAAAAGGTACCCATCCAACTCTTGCACTATATTCTTTATCGCTATTACTACTACAATATATACATACAATTGGGTTATTAAAAACTTATTTCAAGATTTACTCCGGACTAGAACCAAGTAATTAACTCTTGATTATAAAAGTTTAATGATTATTGTTGTGTGCCTAGAGCGCGAGGTCGGGCCCGAGATGGAAAGAGACTAAAAAGTCAGACTAAATTAAACACAAGTATAACTCCTCGCTAAAGAGAAGCAGACGAATGAAGAATGGATCTTAGGCCCACCTCGCAGGTCGGTGGCTGACAAGAGTACGGAGCATTAAATATGATTTGACTCGTAATAGACTGACAGCGCCTCGAGGAACATACCTAAGAATGGCCTTAATCAGAGGAATGTCAGTAAAGGACGGTAATGATGAGTGTTTAGGAGTACTTAAACGGTTAAATCCCTGATTATCCGGAATCGTCTTGGGCGACGTCCCAGCGAGGAGCCAAAAGATCCGAAATTTCGGATGACCTCCAAAGCGACCTCCGGCCTAGGTCACATCAATCTTGTAGCATTTAATGTTCTACAGAGTCACTTTCGGCTCTTTGTACTTGTAACTTGGGAGAGTGAGCTCCACTCTCCCAAACCCTATATATATGGGCCATTTATGACCAAAAACACTAGAGAATTCAAGAACACACTCAAACTCTTGTAAATTTATTACTCAAGCACTTATTATCTCAATCCATCTCATAACATAAATGCTATCCACTTTTCACATTTATTGTTTAACTAAAATCATCAAGCCACATCATTAAACTTTAATCCGTATATTTTAGTGCACAATAATTATACTTGAAGAAATAATTTAACATATTCACAGTACAGATGGAATTGGAACTCTTGACTTCAATGAATTCTAATTTTGTTATTTAAACCACCAATAATTTTTTCCTTAAATAATCTATTTCTCATTACATAAATTATTGTCTTAGAAGGTTGACTTTAATTACATGCTCTTTACATATTGAATTCATCTAATTAGGTTACCATATTCTAATACTTGACATTACGTTATGATTTACTACTTAATTAATTTAATGCTGCATCCCACATTTTATAAGTATTAATTGTTACTTTTATTGAATAATACTATCTACGTCCCGAACTAATGTGCACTCCACCTTTATTATCGGTTTTTAGTGAGTGAATTATTTATTAATATTTTAAATTATAAAGTGATATTTAAGTAGAGATATTATAGATCTACCTCTCATCTATTATATGTAATTTTAAAAATTATTTTATTATTTTAAATATTAATAAAAAAAATCGCTCGAAAAAATACGATAAAACAATAAACGTGCATGTTATCACGGGACGGATGGAGTATTAACAATGAAATATTAATTATTTTTAATGAATGATATTAATTGCAATTGGTGCAGTCAATTTTTTAAAATAAATGTAATCATTTTTTTTTTAAAGAATGAAGTGTACTAAAATTTAAAAAATATTCAATTGGGTAAATTTGTACATATCAATAATCAATTATTAATTTACCGTCATACCCTCGCACAGGAAGCACCCAAGTTAGGCCATAAAACGCGTTGACTCAAAGAAATGCTAACACGTTTCCGCCTAATTTATACTTATCGCTTCGCCTTCACCCTTTTCTAAATCGTTACTATTTCTTCTCTCTCTCTCTCTATAACCGTTGAACCAGTCTCTCTAAAACCCCCCCTTTCCGCCATTACTGAATTCGAGATCAGAACAATGGAGACTCGCAACCTCGAAATCACGCTCCAATCGGCCAAGGATTTGGCCAGCGTCAACCTAATCACCAAAATGGACGTTTACGCCGTCGTTTCGATCTCCGGCGGCGGGGACAAAACCTCCAAGCAGAAGACCAAAACGCCGCCGGATCACGACGGCGACGCCAGCCCTACCTGGAATTTCACGATGCGATTCACCGTCAACGAGGCGGATCTGCAGATGGACCGCCTCATTCTCGATTTCAAGCTCGTCTGCGAGCGCGCTTTGGGGGATAAAGACGTCGGCGAAGTCCGCGTCCCGATTAAGGAGCTTATCGATTCGCCGGTGAAAGCCGGCTGCCACGGCAAGCAGTTTGTGAGCTACCAGGTCAGAAAACCTAGCGGGAAGCCTAAAGGTCAGCTCGCTTTTTCGTACATATTTAACGACAAAACCCTAGCCGCCGCCGTGTCTCCGCCGTACGCGGCGGCGACTCCTTTGACTCCGCCGCCTTCGGGAAAAGCCGATTCTGAGCCGGTCACGGCGTACCCCGCCGGATCTAGCTCGGCATACCCGCCGCCGGGAGTTTACCCCCCGCCGGCGGCGGCGGCGTATCCTGCGGTGGAGAATAGCGGCCATTATCCGCCGCCTAATAGCGGCGGTTATTATCCAGCGCCGGCGTACCCTGGCGCTGAAGGGAGTAAACCTTATCCAGCGTCGCCGTACCCTGGGGCTGAAGGAAGTAATTCCTATCCAGCGCCGCCGTACCCTAACGCTGCTCCGCCTCCACATCACGGTGGATATGGCTACCCGCCGCCGGATACAGGTTACGGATATCCGCCTCCGCCGGCGTACGGTTATCCGCCGCAGCAAGGCTACGGGTACCCGCCGCCGCCGCCGGTGGTGAAACCGGCGAAGAAGAACAAATTTGGCGGTATGGGAATGGGATTAGGGGCAGGGCTACTCGGTGGTGCAATCGGTGGGATGTTGCTTGGAGATATGGTTTCCGATGTTGGTGATTTTGATGGTGGATTTGATTTTTGATCCGAATATTGTCTAATTTTAATGTTCCAATTTCGTTTTTTCAAGTTATACAATAATTTACATATGGTAGTTTATTTTAGCGATGCGATGATCATGTGGATAAGGTATGATGTAAATTCCATAAGTTTTGCAATCTTGAATTTCTTTTGTTAGTATTGTTCGTTTAGACGTTGGGTCTCATATTTCAATTTAATCGTTCATTTTGCGATATGATACGTTAATATTTTTTTTGAAAGGATACAATTAAATATTAAAGCATATACAATGATCTGGAAGCATCTTATAATAATTACACAATTGTCTAATTAATTAGCTCTATAAGACTATGTCATAACTAATACGGTTGAAAATTTTGAAATGTACGTTGGAAATATTGGAATTTAGGAGTGATGTGACTGAACCCTTGACTAATTTAGTTCATCTTACTCTTTAGAAATATAAAGTGAAGAATGGTAAATTACTAAATATACCTATTTCAAATGACAAAAAAAAATAAAATTATATCCATTTTAATTTAAAAATATATATATATACTCAGTATATATTTTCATCCAAAATTACCCATTTCCACCACTATTCCACGCATTTAGCCCTTTCCAACCCTCCATGCACATATAAATATTACATTTAAATAATATTGTAAATTTTAGAATACAAACATCACAACTAAAGATATGAGATCAATATTAATAGAACTATTAGATTTGAGAGGAAATCAATATTAAAAAATCTATTCAATTAAAAAAAAGTTAATGATATTTAAAATTTTAAAGAATAAAAACAGTTTCTGGTCTCTTAAATTATTTGTTATAACTTATTTATTATTATTTTTATATAAATAAATTTATTTATTAATTCTATTAAAGTAATATTATATTATAATGAATTATTTGATAATTTTAATTTAATTCACACAATGGAGATATAATAGAAAATAAAATAAAGATGAATAGGTGAGTAGGGAGGTGGTGGACCATGTGGGTAGATATCTTTTTTCTTATAAAAGTATAAATATATTTTCATTGCAAAATGTAGGGGTGAGCATCGGTCGGTTTGTTCACCGAACCGAACCGAACAAGCAAAATTGAATCAAATCGAAATTTTATTATTGATAACTGAACCAACCAAATAAGCATGAAAATCGAATTGTAACTTCGGTTCGGTTTCGATTTTTAACAGAACCGATCGATTTTTTAAAAAAAAAAATTTGTCTTTTTAAGCCATACATGAATAAAAATAACATAAAATTTTCAATAGAAAAACACAATCCATAAATTTCATGCACTAAATAACAATAACTCACAAGATCATTAAATAAGTGATGACATAGTTTAACAAAGACAAAAAAATGATAAATCTCCTTCAATTCGTAACAATCCATACTCCTCCTTGGACATAATTTAAAAAAAATAAATTATATAATAAATTAATAATTATGTATTTAATAATTATATTTCGGTGTTTTTCGATTTTTGTCCGGAAATTAACCGAACCGAATCGAAAATCAAAATTTATAAAATTCAAAATCGAAACCAAATCGAAAACCGAATAAACAAACCAAATTAAAAAATCCGGTTCGGTTTGGTCGGTTAATTCGATTTTCACCGAATACTGTACACCACTAGCAAAATGGGTAGATATCTTTTTTTTTTAATGAGAAACGAGTAGATATCTTTTTTTTTTTATAGAAAGTACAATTCATTGTCAAAAAATATATAATTTTAAAGGTACAACTTTTTTATTTCATTAAAATAAAGTGTATAAAGGCTTTTTGGGAAATTGATCAACAAAAATTGCATATTCTCATTAGTTTGGATCCTCATAAATAATTGCAGTTCATTGCAGCACCGTTAGATCACAAACACTCACACATTTTCTTAAATTTAAAGAAATTAAAAAATGTATTTTAATTATACCTTACATAATTATCTTTGTAAGCAATATTCAATCATTGTAAAAAGGAAAAATCCAAAAAGAAAAAAAGATAGGTGTTTGTTCTTTTAAAACTAGGCAGGCCATAATTTTCTCTCTTTCGCTGGGCCGAATCCAATAAAATTGGAAAATAGTGGGCCGCATATTTGAGAAACGTGTTAGAATTGTTTAGGTCCAACACGGCCCAAAGGTAATTAGTCCTTAAATCCTAATAACGTCTGCAACCAAAAACCCTAGGTCAAAAATCCCCAATTCTCAAAACCCTAAAAATCAGCACCAAATCGACGCCATGAGACCTCTGGACGAGAACGAGACAACCGTCGTCTTCAACAAGCTCCACAAATTCGTGGGCAACAACATCAACAAAATCGCCCTGGAGGCGCTGGCGCACGAAGGGCCCGAACAGAATCCGGGCCGCTACTGTTTCCGTATGCAGAAGAATCGGGTCTACTACGTATCCGAATCGCTCGTGAAACGGGCCACCAACGTCAAGCGCGATAAACTGGTTTCGCTCGGAACTCAAATCGGTAAGTTCACTAAAACCGGAAAGTTTTTCCTCACGATTCAGTGCTTAAATTTGTTAGCTGCGAATGCGAAGCATAAAGTGTGGCTCAAGCCCACTTCTGAGATGAGCTTTTTGTATGGGAATAGTGTGTTGAAAGGCGGGTTGGGTAGGATTACTGAGAACATTCAGGTGAATGATGGTGTTGTTGTTTTTTCGATGTCGGATGTGCCGTTGGGGTTTGGGGATGCGGCGAAGAGTACGGTGGATTGCCGGAAAATGGATCCGAATGGGATTGTTGTGCATAGGCATGCTGATATTGGGGAGTATTTGAGGATGGAGGATGATCTGTAATTGGTATTTTGGTAAGGTTTTAAAGATGGAAGTTTTGTATTTGAGTGAAATCTGTGATTTTGAGCTCTATTTGTGTAATCTTGATATGAATGGTGATACTTTATGATTATTGATTAATATGGTTGGAATTGATTAATGTTTGGTTCAATTTTCAATTGCTATTTTGTATCTTACATTTCTTGGTTGTGATGATGGCTTGATGGATTGATGTTGTAGCTGGGATTTTGTTAATGTTTTGGTGATGAATTTTATGTAGTTGGGTGAAAACCGTAGGGATTCTTGGTTTTTTTGGTCTCTTTTTGTGTAATGTTGATATCAATTGTGATACTTTATGATTATTGATGAATCTGTTTCTCATGGTCTCTACGCTGGTTGGAATTGATTAACATTTGGTTCAATTTTCAATTGCTATTGTGTGTCTTACATTTCTTGGTTCGGATGCTGCTTTGATGTTGTAACTGGGATTTTGGTAATGTTTTTGTGTGGAGTTTATGCATTTGAGTGAAAACTGTAGTGATTCTGGGGTTTTTTGGGCTCTGTTTGTGTAATCTTGATATCAATAGTGATACTTTATCATTATTGATGAATGTATTTCTCATGTTTTGTGCTTGCTGGAATTGGTTACTAATGTATGGTTAAATTTTCAGTAGGGACTATTGTATAACTTTAATTTTGTTGGATGTGATGCTTTAATGTTAGATGTTGGAGCTTGTTTTTAAATTGGTAGCATCTTTACAAATACAATGCTATATAATGTTTAGCAGTTAGTCTGAGAATTTATGCCTTGTTAGTTTTATTTAAGCTACAAGAGATGTTAAGTGGAACTCTTATGTTGAGTGTTCGATTACCCAAAACGTATAAAAGTATCAAATTTTTGGCTGTTTTTTAAAATTTTCGAGGAAAATGACTAGTTCTGATAACAAAATGACTACAATTGAGAAATTAAAAAGGTATAAAAGCTTCAAATTTGAATTTGGAAAAGTTACAAGACCATTTACTATGGTTTCTCACTCTATCGACGTAATTCAAAATGCAAGTAAATTGTCAAAATAAAACTCTTAGTTTCTCAATTGTAGCCCTTTTATTATTAGAATTAGGGATGGCAATATTACCCCGGCTTGCCCCGACCCGCCCTGACCCGCATTGTTTGGGTTGGACCCGCCCATGACCCGTAGTGAACCGGAGCGGGTCTGGGTATTACTCGGGACCCGTGCCCCGGACCCGTGCCCCATTTTATATATTAAAAATTTAAATATATGTTATATAATATATATAAATATAATATATTTTTATATTTTTTCATATTTATTAATATGTAGATAACAAAAATTCAACTTTATAGACGTTTTTTAGGTCTATATGAAATATAATATGTTATTTAAATTAAAATTATCTATTGATATCAATATTTTAAATTGTAAAATAAAATAAAATATGAAAAATATTTAATATGGGTCGCCCCGTTCCCCGAGTGGGTCAGACCCGCCCGTGGGTCGGGCCTGGGTATCTAAGTACCCGATCTATTGACATCCGTAATTAGAATTGTTCATTTCCGTCGGGAGTTTTAAAAAGCCGATGGAGTAAAAACGTGGGTCACATAAGGTGTCAAAACCTCTGAAGTCAACAATGACTTAGGATTTAGAAATCCTTGAGCTCCTTCAACTCTATCGCTGAGCATGACTAATTTTGACACGTTAATCCGGCTGCTATTTGAAATTTTAAAGGTAAATGACCAATTTCGATAACAAAATGACTACAATTGAGAAATTAAAAAGGTATAAAGTACCAAATCTAAATTTGAAAAAGTTAAGGACCATATGGCAATTTATTTTTTTTCCCCACTCTATCGAAGTAGTTCAAAATACAAGTAAATTGTTGAAAAAAACTCCAAAAAAGTAGGGTATAATAAAATGCGCATCCAGGGAATCGAACCCTGGTCAGTACCATGGGAGGGTACTATGATACCACTACACCAGATGCGCAACTGTGCTATATTTTCCTTTTATACATAATTTAATCAACTCTGTTTAAATGAGTTTGTGCATTTATATTAACAATTTTGAGGGTGTGTAATGCATATTTAGGACTGCCTTTAGAAAAACCCCATCTCTAAATTGACCCATTATGTATTAGTTTTTCAAAAGTAGACATCTTTTGTGTCAATTTAGTAAAAAGTTTACTTAAATGCCCATTCTTATTCTAAAAGTTAATTTAATTTACCAACCAAATACCTCTTATCGTTTGAACCCATCTGAAATTTGATAAATTTAATTTTAGGCGAGTTATATTTTCCACTCAAATAATATATTTATGAGCTTATATAATAAACCCAATGAAGTGAAGAAATTTCCTACCAAAGGCCGTAAACATTGCTCCTCAGTACTCATTTACTTTCTTTATAATAATTTGGATAAATTTAGGTATAAGACAAATGCCCAATATAAGAAAATGATTAATTGATTATAAAAAGAATTTTAAAATTAACTCAATATATAGCAAGACAAGGAATAAAGTTGTGATTCCAAAATTTACGTATTCAAATTCCTAACAATAATTTGATGCGTATAGCAGTCATTATCTAAGGATTAGGGGATGATTTCAGGAAAAGTATTCTAATTATAAAATGGAATAAATCCTTAATTCCAAAGTTATTAGCTTTATTCTCTTATTCTATGTAATTGATCTAATCCCATCATTTTTATTCTAAAGTATAGCATAATTCTAATTTCTAATGATAAAAACTTACTTAATTACCTCCTTTTTTTGCCCTTGATATTCCCTTTATACCTAAACTGAAAATCTGTTTATTCTAATTATTAAAATTGAGAATCGTGACCAAATCAATCACTAAATAATTACCTTTGAAAAGTCCCCACTTTTAGCATTCCAATTAGGTTTTGGGTGCTCGAAATTTTTTGGAAGTTGGAGAATCCATTCTTGCCCAAATTATTAAAACAATTTGAAGATGTAATTCTTTTTTGGGAGAATTTTGAAAATGTAATTCTTATTTTAATTTGATGATCTTCATTCCACTTTTGTGAAAGATGTTCGATTCGATTAGTGAAAAATGCCGTCGTGGCACACCATAGATGATTTGTTTTCTTCATCAAGATTAATATATGTAAGAGTTGGTATGCTGTGAAACTTGTTCACCGTAAAATTGGCTTTTTTTTTACAGACATACACTTTAGTAATATAAGTCACACACTTTAGTAATATAAGTCACACACTTCAGTTATCACTACGACATTCTTTGCTATAATATAAGTCACACCCTTCACTTTTATGAGTAATACACTTTACAGTAAAAAGTCACATACTTTACAGTAAAAAATCACACACTTTACAGTAACAAGTCACACACTTTAATAATATAAGTCACACTCCTTAACCAGTTTCACCGTAAAACTTGTTCACACTATACTTTGCCTATATATAATTAATTTATTTTTATCCCTTTCATATTGGAGATATATAGATAAATTTTGGTTATCTTTAGAGTAAAAGATTTGGAATAACCACATTTTTTTTATTATTTCAAAGAATACTTGCGTTTAAATGAAGAAAAAAGCCCTCCTACAAAATTTTAACATAGTTATGTGATTCTACCTACCTAAAGTTTGAGAATATATATCGAAGTAGCTATATTACATGAGTTGGTATGTTGTGAAACTTGTTCACAGTGAAATTAGTTTTTTTTTTACAGGCATACTTTATAATAATATAATTTCACACCCTTCAGTTATTACTACGATACTCTCGGCTATAATATAAGTCACACCTCACTTTTATGAGTAATACCCTTTATAGTAAAAAGTTATACCCTTTATAGTAAAAAATTACACTCTTTAGTAATATAAGTCACACTCCTTAACCAGTTTCACTATGAAAGTTGTTCACCCTATACTTTGCAAATATTACAAATGTTTTAATAATTTTAGTAAATAGAATTCGTACTCGAGCTCAAGTTATTCAGAGAGGCAAACTTGATAATGGACCAATTAATTATATATTGGACAATATGAGTAGTCTTTCCTCCTTATTGATACTCCATTTATAGTATATTGTTTGTCACTTTTAAATTTAAATTTTGTTTTAAAAAAAATAGTTTTAACTATATATTCATGTTTTTTCTCTAATTTATCCCGGTTCCTAAAACTTTTTTCTTTTCTTCGGAAAATATATATTTTTCCCTTTCTCTTTCATACTAATGCATATAAATTTTTTCCTCCCTTTTTCATTTACCTAATTAATGAAGCGCAAATTTGTTAAAAAATAATCCTTAATTTCATGAAGGGCAAATTTTTTAAAAAATGTACATATTTACTAAATATTTATATTGTCTGAAACAATTAAGAGTAGTCTTGTGTTATAACAACACTACTTTTCAGTTTATCTTACGTGTTAAGTAAAACAAGCCTTAAGAATGATCTAAAAATAGAAAACAAACTCATAATTTCTCTTGTCCCATTTCTTTAGCGACATAATCATCTTTTGTTTTCCAAATAAAAATATTCCCAGTTCAGAAACATGTTAAATCAATGATTTTATAATGTTCAGAATATATACTTAATTACTTAGCGTACGACACGATTTGTTGATGTAATTTTCAATCCCCATCAATTATTTTCACTCCTTTTCTATGATATAATACGTCTCCGTGTTGTCAAAACATAATATTATTCAACTCAACATGCATTTTATTTTAAATAACGACCCTAATTTTGTTTGTTAAAATAAAATGAAAAAACATCTCCTCATGCATGCTTCAATATTTATAGGGAATAATATCTTTTTAGGAGAGTAGCTGGGTGGTGGTTGTGTTTAAAAGATAATAATTTTATGAGTTTGGGAATATAGGATAATATGTTCTAAATTTTGTAATGTACTTAGAATAATATGTAAATATAGGATAATCGAGCCTGAATAAGTCCAAATCAGGCTGAAATGTCAATTGAGATTTATATTTTTTTAAGCTCGATTATCCTATATTTACAGGATTTTAAAACATATTGATCTATATTTACATATTTTAAAACATATTATCCTACATTTTCAAGTTCGTAAAATTATTGTCCTTAATTAAAACCCCCCCCAACAAAGTTATTGTCCTAAAAAAATATTTTCCCCCTTATTTATTATATGTTGCACTAAGATATTAGGGGAAAAAGCTCTAAGACACAAATGCAACTTTTTTGTGACTCTCAGGTACAAAGTGCAATTTTTTTTTCAAACAAAGTACAATTTTTTTTTGTACCTTAGAGTCACTAAAAATTACATTTGTACCTTAGAGTCACTGCTTCCTATTTTTTGTACCTGAGAGGCATTAATTCAATATATTACTCCCTCCAATTCATAATTATTGTTATTTTAAATTTTCAAGTGGAAATTAAAAAAAGCTAAATGACACATATAATTTTATTGATTACTCTATTAAGATAGTATTATACTATACAAGTCAATTACTACCGTTTAGTTATTACTTTTGGAGACTAATAATATTTAATTTGTAATATAAGTCGGTTAAGACTCAACCCTTCCATTGTCGCGAGTAATAATCTTTTATAATATAAATTATACCCTTCAATTATCACTATTAATATATACCCTATTATTATATAAGTCATACTCTTTGGTATTACGATCGAGTATAATACTTTTTTTGTAGTAATAAGTCATACCTTCAGTTACCGTTTGATTCCTCTAATAATATAAGACATACCCCTCAATTAATTTTATATATTTGTTTGTGTCAAACTTATTCATCATATACTATATCATTATATATATATATAAACAGAGAGTGGGTGGTCCATTCCATTGAAATAGGATTGGGATAATCTTTGTGTTGTAAAGGGCAGTGTTTGGTGATGGTCGGGTAAGTTCGAGTCATAGGACCATTTTAATTGGTTCAAAAGGGACAATTTTTCAACAAATTTCCACGAATTCGATATTTTGTATGCCATAAAGCCCTACAACATAATGGACGTCCCTTACACCTTTTTCTCTCCTTTTCTTTCTAAAAAATTTCGGATAAAAAAGAAGAGAATTTGGCAATATATAGACAACGTATAATTGTTCTTGCACATATATAAACAATTATTAAACTCTATTGGTTAAGTCTGATATGCATCTAAGTGTACCGTGCACTTTAGTATATTTTAGAATCATGCAATTAACTTTTTATACTGAAATATGCAATTTGTTTACACTGAATCGTGCAATTATTCGTATGGAGAAATAGTTGCATGGTTCAGTGTAAACAACTTGCATTTTTTAGTATAACAAGTTGCATGGTTCTAAAATGCATTATGAGTGCACTATGCACCTAGATGCACATGAGACTCACTTCGCAAGCATAAATCTTGTATATATTCAGGTGCACCGCACACTCATAGTGCATTTTAGAATCGTGCAACTTATTATACTGAAAAATACAACTTATTTATTTTTGAAAAACAGTTGCAATGGTCAACCTCTTGATCAACACTAACTGAATTACTTATCTTAAAATTAAGCTTTGAAATCGACTTATAAGTTTCATCAAAATTTACCAGACAGTCGTAAAAGTAATTTCCCCTTCTATCATTTAGGAATGCACTCGATCGTAAATTCGGAATGAGATCACCTATTTCATAATTAGTGTTTCATTTTGTATTCCATAATATGAATGAATGACACGTTAAATAATAAAAAATATTCAACGAACCACCATACTCTGAGTTCATGTGTTAAAAATTCAAAAGAATAAAATATCAATGGAATACGAAAAGTGTAATAGGGGAATCAAACCGCGTACATTCACGAAGGAAAAAAGAATATGAACTTGAGAGGAAGATGTGTTTGTTTTTTCCTTGGTAGTGGATTATATTATTTTATATTTTTGGGGTCAATTATGAAGGGGTTAGGTCAAATTTAGTATAAAGCAAAGTGAATATGAATCAAGAATCGCTCATTGTTTCTGGTCCAAACTAAGAGCCCATAACTTCTTGAATAATGAATCCAACCTATTCACACAGGTACCCCATTCACACATATTTTGAAAAGACGTCCAATTTTTCCATCAACTTCTTAGAAACTACGATTCTCTTTATTTTTATCCTATACTTGATTCAGTGGTTGTTTGGATATAGACTTCAAAAAATATATTTAATATATTACAAGCATTTAAAAAAGACAGCCTTTTTTAAAGAAAAAAATAATTAAGCTTATATATTTAAAAAATACTACTAATTAATTACTATCATCATTTTATTTTATTTTAACGCAAAAATGCTTAGCTCATATTATTGCAAATACAAGAAGTGTAGGGAAGTCCAGCCACAAACTCCGGCGGATCATCCCAACAATGAGAACTTCTGTTATGAATAGAAGATCTCGTGAACTCGTGAGCCAATGAGTTGGCTTCCCGATTGACATAAACAACACTAAAATACCGAGAATTAATAAGGAAAAAGAAGTACTCAAACTTATTTAAATGTTATACAAATTCAATGTTCACCGTCCTTCACATGATTTATGTCTTAGCACTACTCAAACTTATTTAAATGTTATACAAATTCAATGTTAACCGTCCTTCACATGATTTATGTCTTAGCTGAAAATCAAATCAAGCTATTTAATACTCGATTTGAGATGGCTTGGTAAAAGCTCATTTGAGCACAGTTCTATGTTGAAATTAAACAAAAGCTTGAGCATAATTTTATGTTTAGTAAATTAGTATGTAGTTCGACTCCTGCTCGATAAGTGAAATAAAGTTAAAAAATGTTAAACAATCAAATTATTAGAGATCGACTCGTGTTCGACCCGATTAAAAGCTTGTTTTATAAGCTCGACTAGATCGATTATCAGAAAAGTTAAAACATAAATTTCAAAGCTCGATTGATTACATGCACTAACGTTCATTTACAACCCTAGTCTTAATCACAAGAAAATAATTAATCATAAGCAATTAATCACATATAAAACAATTGGTGTACGTCACGTACGAATAATATTCAGAAAATTTCAATTTAATATGCATGCACACAAAAAAAAAGTTGAGATGCCCTAGATTATTATTGCTTCATTTTCACCCTAGGACTTTGTTAGTCATGACAGCAATGCATGAATTGTTTTGTTACAAGATTTGGTGATGCCACCCTTATAAGACAAATCTATTCATCCTCTTTTCTATGGAAAATTGTCTGATAAGGATTTCAAGAATTTACAAAAAAGATTCTTCCATATGGGTGTGGGGTTTTCTAGAGAATCAGATAAAGTTGGATTCTTCTCAATCCATACTCTTTGTAATTTAATGCAAATATGAACAACAAGAACAAAAAAACAAAAAACAAGTACTCCATATTTTCGATTTTAGATCTTCCATTCACTGTTTAATTCGTGTTTTAACAAACGAATTGTTTATTAATATTTAAAATAATAGAGAGATTTTTAAGGTAGAGTGTGATAGTTCTACCATCATTTATCCTACACCAACTTAAAAATCATTTTATCATTTCATATATTAATAAATAATTCACTCGCTAAAACACGAGTCAAACAGTGAATGGGGTTTTGAGTATTAAAATTGATATAGAATTTCACACGTTTCGAACTGTTTTAAGTGTCACAATTATACTAAATTCTAGCGTATGAAAAAGATTGCCCCATGATTATAATCATAACTACGTCTATATATTATATTAAAGTATATATTATATGAATTAGAATGATTTTTTTTTTAAATTGAAGCTAGCATATGGGATCCACAAGGTATCTATATTATGGCCACTAGGCCAATCCCATGCTAGTTGGGGACCTTTTAATTTCTTCTAAAAAAAATGAGATTATACATCCACGTGAACAACATATAAAGCAAGATAAATTCATGATCACATTGGTCTACAATAATATTATGCTTCTAATAAAGCTTATATATTCCCTACATTCTAATCCACGTGTCTCATTTTCACATACATTCAAAACAACTACCTACAATAACAAAATTAAATTAAAACCCCTTATATAATTACTATCATCACAAAGCATCTACGTACATTAGCTACACCTATATAAGTTCATGCACCCCCATGCTTTAATTTAACATCACAAGAAAAATTTCAAAAAAAAAAAATATATATATATATATATCCTCTCATATATATATCTTTCAATGTCTGGAGTTTGGGTGTTCAAAAACGGCGTCGTTCGGCTGGAAAACCCCGGTGACTGCCCCCGCCGGAAGCTTCTAGTCCACTTGCCCTCGAATGAGGCCATTACGTCGTATTCGATTTTGGAGAGGATTTTATTTTCACTAGGTTGGGAGAGGTACTACGATGATCCGGATCTTTTGCAGTTTCATAAGAGATCAACGGTTCATCTCATTTCCCTCCCAAGGGATTTCTCAAAGTTCAAATCCATTCATATGTACGATATCGTTGTCAAGAATCGAAACGAGTTCGAAGTTAGGGACATGTGATATATGGGTTTAATGTGATCTTGTTCTTGATTTTAATTAAGGTTGTGTTTATAGTTTTTAGTGAGTTGTGTGATTGCTGATTACTAATTGATGATGTTGTTGAAGCTTTTTGATTTGTAAATTTGTGTGAATGTAATGGAAAAAAATTGTTTTCGTGTGTATGCGTGGTGGTTTTTTAACTTGGTCATAGAGGTAGAAGAGGTGGAGCTTGTTTATACTTGTTAAGAATGGGAACAAATTCGAAGTTAGGGGAATGTGATCGATTTCTCGTTCTTGCATTAAGGTCGTGCTTTATAGTTTTATAAAGTTGTGCTTGTTAATTAATTGCTCGATGTTCTTGAAGCATTGTAATTTGTAAGTTGTATGACTTGCTTTCTAGTTTTTAACATGGTAACAGAGCTAGAAAAGGTGGAACTTGTTCGTAATTGTTGAATGGGAATAAATCCGAAGTTAGGGAAATGTGATCGATTTCTCGCTCTTGCATTAAGGATGTGCGTGTTAATTAATTAATCGATTTTCTTGAAGCATTGTAATTTGTAAGTTGTCTGACTTACTATCTATTTTTAACTTGGTAACGGAATTAGAAGAGGTCGAGCTCATTTATAATTGTACCAGAACAAATTAAGAAGTTACATGTGATCGATATCATTCTTGTTTTATTTAAGTTCCCGTTTACGGTTTTAGAAAGTCGTGCTTGTTGATTACTCGATGTTCTTGAAGCATCGTAACTTGTAAGTTGTGTGAATTTAGTCATTTAACTTGGCAACAGAGCTAGAAGAAGTCAAACTAGTCATTTTTTTGTTGAAAATGTGTGTACTAGTTAGCTAATTCCAATTGTCAGTGATCACATGGTTGATGAACACATTGTTTGTTTTCTTACAAATGGAATTATATGTACTACGAAATTAGGCAAAAAGGACTGTGTTTCAGTAAAAGCATCATGATGAAATTGATGACACGTGTCATTAGGAAAATATATCAGAAATTGGCCCACGACAAACACCCTAGAATTTCTCTGAATTCGTATTTGTTCTGACCAGAAATAGAAACTTGCCCTTAACAAAGGAAGGTTCTAATTTTAAGGGTACATTTTCTAGACACCATTTTCTCTTGGCCTCTAAAATCTCAACATCTAGTTTTTTTTTTATATCCTCCAATGTTATTGGTTAATGTTTCTGTTACATAATAAGTAAAAGACCTAATCCGTACCCAAAAAAAAAAATCTTGTGTCCCAATCGATGAGATTTGATGTTGGATTGATTGACCTAAATGATCCATATAAATTGACTTTGTTGGGAGTATCAAACAATATCCCACATCGAAATAATATGGGAGGAATATGAGATTTATCAGGATGGACACTATCTCAATTGGTATGGGACCTTTTGGGGATGTCTAAAAATAAATTCGTGCGGGCTTGGCTCAAAGCGAACAATATCATACCAACGAGGGGATTTGAGTCAATCCAGGGTCATTTAATCAGAACCGTTGGGATAGTGAGTCAGTGACACGTATACTCTCTGAGTTTATGATCTTGCTCGTATAATAATTTTTTCACAATTTTTGTTTAATATTTATTTTTACTATAAAATTGATATGACCATACTTATAAACTAATACCATTACTTATATAAACTAATACTCATATCAGTCTATTAAAGGGATGTATGCGTTTATAAAATCAAGATGAAAGACAGAAAACGACTTAGGATATGGGTAGAAATTATTTCACCCGCCAGCATACAAGATATACATACACATATATATCTTCCTAAAATTATGAGCTGGATTTTCCAGATTCTGATCATAAATATGGAAAATGTACAGGTGTAAATATCTCAATTTTGCATAAATTTATTATTGAGCCATTGACTTATGAAGATAAGGGACTTATCAAATTCTTTCAAAAAAATAAAATAAAACCCTCACTACTACACATTTAAGTTTGCACAGCTCCACTTGAACAACCATTTATTCAAACAGCTCTCCAAGCTACATCTTGGAGAGCGGTTTTAATTAAAAAAAAAAAAAAAATAGACAGCGGTTCAAAACCGATGTCCAAGTACAACACTTAGAAAGCGGTTTAGAACAGTTGTGCAAATGTTTTAGACAGCGGTTTTGAACCGCTGTCCAAGGGCATATTTTGGACAGCGGTTCGAAACCGTTGTCCAAGAGGTCGGATAATTAATATATATATATACACCCAAATCGCGAACAAAAGGAAATTTTCCTCAAATCGTGAATTAAACCTACAGCTGATATATATATCGAAGCCTGGACTCCTTCTTCTACCCTAAATCGAACTCCGCCGCGCGTTCTCCCCTTCCACCGCCGTCGTCGTCTTCCCATTAGCTCCAAATCGCGAACCAGAAGCCCTAGCCTCCTCCTCCCTCTCCCCCAAATCGAACCATCCGCCGCGCGTCCTCCCCTACCGCCACCGCCGTCGCCTTGTTGCCAAGCTCCCCTACCGTCGCCGCCTAGCTTTCTCCTTCCATAGGTAATTTTTCTTTTCTATATATATATATATATGTTAGTATATATATATATATTGAATTAATATTATGTATATGTATATATATGTTAGTATGTATATATATATTAGGATTAAATGTTTATATAATTGTGTTTGGTTTGATTAATTAGCTAATTTGTTAGGATTAATTGTTGTTAGATGAACAATTGATGCTTGGTTTATATATTGTTAATTGTTTATATATATATATATATATATATATATATATATATATATATATATATATATATATTTATTTAATTGTTGTTAGTGGTTTTGTTTAATTGTATGTATGGTGTATTTATTGGTGTATATATGTATATCATGTATATTGGTGTATATATGTATATTGGTGTATATATATCATGTTGTATGTATTGGTGTATGTATATTGTTGTATATATATTGATGTTTGATGCACTCAAGGTGTTTGATAATATGCTTGTGTGAGGATTTAAACATAAATTAGTGTTAATTTATTAGGATTAATGTTGTTAGTGTTAGAGATGAACAACTTGTTAGAGATGAATATATATTGTGTGGCTTGGCTTGATTTTTTATGCTAATTTAGATATGAACAATTGATGCACTCAAGGTGTTTGATAATATGCTTGTGTGAGGATTTAAACATAAATTAATGTTAATTTATTAGGATTAATGTTGTTAGTGTTAGAGATGAACAACTTGTTAGAGATGAATATATATTGTGTGGCTTGGCTTAATTTTTTATGCTAATTTAGATATGAACAATTGATGCACTCAAGGTGTTTGATAATATGCTTGTGTGAGGATTTAAGCATAGATTTGAATATTGTTTGTTTTTTTGTTTATTAAATGTTGTTTCTTCTGCTTTACAGGATCATGTCTCATTTGTCATATCCCGGAGATGATGGAGATGATGATGGATATTCTGATGGAGATCATGGCGCATATGATCATGGTGCATATGATCGACAAAGATCCCGATGACTTGAGAGAGTGTGACAATCGATGCTCCCACCACCACTAGCGACTCCGGGAGAAGCGCAGACTCGAGGTATATAGTCACCATGTCATCTATTAAGAGAGCTCGTAGCAAGGGGAAAACACTTCAGGTAATTTTATTACAATTGAACAATTTGAAATCAATAAATATATTGATTGATCGTTGAACATAATTAAATACTATGTTATTGCAGTTATCGTTCAATGAGTTTGGACAGGCAATAGGAAAAGAGAGTGAGTTGTTGTCCTTCTACATTGAGCCGCAATCGAGTGTGATCTCTATCGTCTTTGCTTGAAGGATCGGGCGTAATTTCAAACCGACTCTTTGAAGGAAAGAATACGGGACGAACTTACGGTATGTTAATTATATATTTATTGAAAGTTGTAGTATGACCCTTAAATTTACTAAATTGTTATGTTATATGCGTATAGACTACATTCAGAGGTCTTGACCACACACAAAAGAAGAAGCAAATATTGTCGCAAGCTGGAGTAATGGCCAAGAATTTTTGGACTTGGTTGAGAAGTAACACACGAGATCCGAAAACTGGTCTTTACTCGACTAGTCCGCCTCCGGTGTATCAGAATAGCCCTATGGTGGCTCCATCTTTGGGAGGAGTTTGTGAAAGCGAGCTATGGAGGATGATTTCGTGTAAAATTGATCAATGTCATTTCCTCAATTTCTAATGCATATAGTTTTTCAAAGTGTTTATCATATTTCTATTATATCAGAGAATCGAAGTAATAAAAATCGCGATCAAGCCAAGTCGATGGAGGCGCGATATCGTGGGCTCGAACAAAGGTTATGCATTTAATAAGAGAAAATATGGTGAGATCAAAATCCTAACTTTTAATTTTTTTTATATATTCACTTTTAATATATCTAATAAAGGGACACGTTCATCACTATCGTAGAAAGAAGAAAGAAGAAAAACTGGAGAGAGTGAGCCTATTGTTATCCGTTTCGACTTATTTCAGACTACCGAGAAAGCGGTCGAGACGGGAATATTCACGATCCCAAAGGCACGCCAAATCATCATCGAAGAAGTGGTAATCTATCCATTAATTTATCTTTCAATTACAAACTATTATTTATAAACAAATAATTAAATAATAATCTTTTGTTTTTGTGATTCGGTGAGCGTCTATCTCGACCATGACACCCGACGACATCCGCATTATCGCCCTAATGATCTGTTTGGACGGGCTATAGGTCGCCAGGAGCATCCCAACCGCTTACGGAGTGTCGGATATGGCGTGACGAAGACATCGCTAGCGATGGCACCTGGTCTTCAAGCCATGAATATGGTGGGTATACTAACGAACAGTTGCCAAGTTGTCTAAAGATGTGGAACGTTTGAGGTCCGAAAGAAGAACGAGCCACTAAAATGTCGTCGAGTGGAGCAAGTTTGTGAACATAGTGTCGCTAATGCTATGTTTTCATTAACCCTAGGGACGACTTTATTGAGGCACTTCAAAATGTCTCTCTCGTATCGATATGCATGTCTCACATTTGTTTTAATTAAAGACTAGTGTATTAAAATTTTCTAACTAAATATCTTATTGAATGACCAAACCACCTTTTTTGTTACCTTTATTTAGAGGATCCCGATCGGTTGGTGGCCACAGAACGTTACAGCTCCCATGGAATGATTCATGGTCATCCCATCACTCCTGGTTTTGTGAGGGTCACACTCGATGTACCCAGAATCGGACAAGAGGATTCATGGTGTTAAAACCAATTGATGAAGCCGCCACAAAGAGAGAAAATGGTTCGGGCACTTCATCGAATGGCCGAGCAACTTGGTCTCTAGCACCATGAGGGTAAAATATATGTTATTAAAGTTCATTATCTTATTTGTGGTTCTAAATAATATTGCAAATTAATTGTAGAATCTACCGACACCACAAATGCCTCGGAAGAAATCACCACAAAAGGCTAAAGAGAAATCGGGGGTGTCGAGACAAATGAGGAGGGAGAACGAGGGACTCCACTGCGCTCAGACTTGGTTATCCCATGACTGGAGACTTAGATCACGATGATTATGTACAGTCTAGGGTGCACCGGATGGTATCGTCTAATGCTTTCGAGATAAATCCACAGTTCCCATGCTTGCTCACTTTCATCGAGAATACTTTCCAAGAATTCGTCAAATGAGGAACACATGTAAGTCTTGAATGACGAGTGGTTGAGTGCAACCACCATAGTCCTTTACCTCGGTATGTGTTTACTAATTCTCAATATTCACTTTTCAGATAGTTTAATTTTCTTTTTAAATATTAATTAGCATATATATGTTGGTTAAAGATATTTGGGTGAGGTATATCTCTCCGTAAATGTCCGAGCAAGTGGAATGTATTCTTCATCTCCCGTGTGTCTTGCATATTGGGTGATAGGCATGCTGGAGACCATGGATGGGTTAGTTAATCATATCTTTGAATCAAATCGGGGAGCGATCATCTCATTTTTTTGGCCAACAAATGTGGGGTGAGTGATAAACATTTCGTTAAATTTTGTATTCATGTTTATAATATTTGCACATATATATGCTAAATTTGCAGTTAATTTTAATATTCTCAATATAATATAGAAAACATTGGGTGCTGGTAGCCATACACATGAATACATTAAGTGTGTATTTTATGGACCCAGCTCAGGATGAAGTTTATTCAAATCGCCCTGATCTCGTTTCATATATGGAAGTGTAAGTTCATATTTAATATTCTATACAATGATTTGTTTTACTTTTAAAATTATGCATATTTAATCTATTTTTATTTTTTAATTATAATAATAATAATAGTGTGATGACGATGTATCGGAGTCGCCTTCAGAGTCAAGGTTCAAGATCTAAGTTAAATAAAGTGAACTGGATTAACATTAAGGTAAATTTAATTTAGTAAATTATCAAATTAATATAAAGAAATCATAATTGTAATACGTGATTATAATTGTTAATCAACAGGTTCCGAGGCAACAAGATAATGAACATTGTGGACATTTTGTGTGTTGCTTTATTGAAGATATAATCCGCGCTTCTCTAACGAACATTCCTCTCAATGTAAGTCAATTTATCGATTTATTTAAATTATTATTGATTGAATAAAAATTCATACTAAATTGATTGATTCGTTGTTTGCAGTTTGTCTATGAACGTGAAGTCTTACTCTAAGAAAAGACTGGAGAAATGGAAAAATGATTGGACGGGGTACCTTTACAATCGATTCTTATATTCATACGATATTGAGTGATCGTTGTTTGAAATTTTGGTAGCATGTAATTAAATTATATATTTGTGATAATATATATTTCATGTTTTTGGTGTATTGGACGTATGTTTATGATTGTATGTTTATTTATTTCATGATGTGTATGTTTATTTATTTGATGTTTTGTTATATATATATATATATATATATATATATATATATATATGTGTGTGTGTGTGTGTGTGTGTGTGTGTGTGTGTGTGTGTGGTATAAGTTTTGGTTTATGGTTTTATTATAGGATTTTTGGTTTATGGTTTATGGTATTGGACGTATATATAAGTTTTGGTTTATAGTTTTATTATAGGATTTTTAAAATATAAATTAATAATTAAAAAAAAAGATATTGGACAACGGTTAATAACCGCTGTCTATCTAACATAATAAACGAAATTATAAATAAAAAATAAGTTAGACAGCGGTTATTAACCGCTGTCCAAGCCCCCCTCTTGTAATGCGGTTGAAAACCGCTGTCCAAGCCCAACTTTTGGACAACGGTTTTTTAATAGTTGTCCAAGTTTGAACAGTTGTTACTTAAACATATGTTATAACCGCTCTCTAAGAGTTTTTTTAATAGATATCCAAGCCCAAATATGTATTAGTGCATATGTAAACCCACTCCTTTCTTAAATGGGCTTCAGTGACATTTCCCTCTCCACCCCAGTTATCCATCAGTACAGAGGAAAATTACAAAATAATAAATATAATATATATATACACACACAAAATCTTATATATATATATATATATATGCATTAAATGCACCGTATAACTTAAATATATTTAAAAAAGTGCAAGTATTTCTGTGCTAAAGCAGTAATGCACCTTGCGTACTTCGTTTTTTTTAAAAAAATAAAATGCATTTAAATTGTACAATCATATATATATATATATGTATATATGATGATGGAGAAAATAATGTACACGTCAAGTGTGTGTATTGTGTGTGGATTTTTGTTTGTTATGTCTTATCTTTCTATCCAGAAAGGATGGGGCAAGAGAGTTCTCCATGAGTTTGATTTTGACTGCTTACGGCTCACACTGCCATGCATGAATATTTCCCTATTTGCATGAAACTTTTACTATAAATTTATTATTTTCCCTTCTGCAAAAGATTTATTGTCTTTTCATTGCTGGAAATATTGGTTGAATTATGATTTTCCTTATCCCACAAGTTGGTATACTCCCATTCCCCCACCCCCACACTTACAGGAAAGGTTATTTGTAGGGTGAGTTTTGTGTGTATTCAGGTCACTTTGTATTTATAATGTATTTTAGAATTGTATATGTAATTTATTTTATTAAAAGATGTAATTAGTTTACACTGAATCATGAAAAAATAATTGTACGATTTAATGTAAATGAATTGTATTTTTAAATATAACAAATTGCAAGATTCAAAATGCACTATGAGTGTACCATGCACCTTGCCAATGACCAATGCATACAATTACACTTAGCCTTATTTGTACTAAAATGAGATGTATTCTCTCTTTAATTAGAGGTTGCCATTTGCTCAAAAGGTAAATGCTTTAGGAAATTATGAAATGCATATTAATTATATTATTTGGGGCTAGGTTTTGTTAACATGGCACGCATCGTGCATTCCATAATGTATTTTAAAAATATATAATTTGTTGTATTGAAATATACAATTTATTTATATTGAAATGTGTAATCTTTATTTGTGAAATACGTTGAACAATTCTGTGTAACAAATTATATATTTATGTGCAATAAATTAATTTTTTTTAAATATGTACACTATGAAATGCACGGAGCATCTTACTGTTCAGATAACCCACCTCACTATTTTGGATATTGGAATAGATCCATTCAGAAAGTTGTTCAATTCTACTATCATATATACACATCTTTCTCTCTATATATATATGACTATCTTAGAAGAATATGGGAGAGAAGGTTCTTGAGAACCCATTAAGACAAAAATCAAGTATATAAAAAATTAAATATAGGCTTTATGCCAAACAAAAATAGATGCTTAATTGCTTACAATGCGATAAAGCAATCTTTTTATTAAATAAGAAAGAACCTAGTTCTAAGCTACAAAGAAGAACAATTTAATACATATATATATATATATATATATATATATATATTGCTCAAATTTTTCCAACTTTTCATTAAAAAATTAAATAAAAAACCCCCACATCACATGACCCTATCCACTATATATATCCCCGTACACATTCACCTCTTCTTACATAATTATTCAAGAATTCACAACTATTAGAGCTTGAAATTAAAACCACCATTTATAATGTCCGGTGTTTGGGTGTTCAAAAACGGCATCGTTCGACTCGTCGAGAACGCCGGAGAGTGGCATAGCAAGAAAATGCTAGTCCACGTGCCCTCGAATGAGGTTATTACATCTTACTCTGTCCTAGAGACAAAATTGTCGTCTCTAGGTTGGGAGCGATATTACGATGACCCTGATCTCCTACAGTTTCACAAGAGATCTACGGTTCATCTTATTTCGCTCCCTAAGGACTTCAACAGGTTCAAATCCATGCACATGTACGACATCGTTGTCAAGAATCGAAACGTGTTCGAAGTTAGGGATGTGCAGTGATCGATTTGATTTGATTTGATTGATGATAAATTGTACTAGTCCTTGTGATTGATTTAATTAGGGTTGCGATTGATTTGAGTGATTGTTTATGATCTTTGTGAGTTTTTTTTTTTTTTTTTTTAATTAAGTTTAGGCCCTCTTGGAGGGTTTGGGCAACAAGTGTTTACTAGTCGGTTCTCTTAGGTTTGGACATGGATGAGATGTAAGAAAATTGAATAAGGTAATTTGTATAGGGTATTAGTGGTGTTGTCGAAGGTTGTGATGTAATTTAACAAGAGTGATGTTTTGAAATTTATATTTTGGGAATTTAATGTGCTTGTACGTAATTTATGCTCGCATTATTATTTATTAAGTATCAGTTTGTTTTGTTTTTTTAAATTATTTATTAAGTATCAGTTTTTTTTTTTTTTTGAAAAGTAAAGATAAAATATATTGATTAATTACAAGGGTACAAGATTATATAATGTCCACTATAGTTTCCTGGGTATACAGATTAAAGGTTGGTTCTCCCAATCATGAAGCAACGCGCAAAAAGATAACGGATAATGCGTCCGAATCCACTTCCAAGAGCTGAACTTAATTCCATCAATTAGCACATCCAAAGTATACTGGTCATCCTTGAAAATGATGTCATTTCTGAACTTCCAAAGATTCCATATAGTACATTGTCATACAAGACATCTGATCTTCCTTCTCAAGGCATTCTCCCAGAAATCACAAAACCCTGAAAAGTGATCTTTTAAGTTGGAAGAGTAAAGGAGACCATTACCTAACCAATGAGAAATAACACTCCAACAAGTAGAGCCGAAGGGCACACAAGTAAGAGGTGTGAAGCGGATTTAGGAACTGCTACACACATCGAACAAACACCAAAGCCGCACCTTCACAAACTCCTCGTTTCAGCAGATTATCTCTCGTCGGAAGTCTCTCACGAACCACTTTCCACGAAAAAGCCGACACTTTTGAAGGAATCACCTTCCGCTACAGCTTTCTCCATGAAAAGGCAATCTCCTCTTCCTCCAACTCCGAAGACACAATAAGACCGTACATGACACATGTCTTGAAGTTTCCGTCTGCGGACCCCTACCACCGCCACAAATCTGGACAGCCCTCGTGTATTATGTACCTACCAATGCAACTCCACTGATCCAAAAATTGAAGCATTTCAAAAAAAAATAATGAAACTCTCCCACTTGAGGACCCACGACCTCCCATCCCCTGACATACAATCCATCACACACTCATTTTTCTAGGCAGAGATACAATACAAATTAAAAAAGACCTCTTTTAACCAGACTCTATTCGCTACCCATGGATCTGACTAAAAACGAACTGACAACCCGTCCCCTAGCTGGAAAACAATATTATCTCTGAACACAGACCCGACCTGACTTGACCAAAGCTCGACTCTCAAGGCATAGTAAATTAATCATAAATAAAAAAAAAGACTCAATCGATTTACATTTTATCCTCAATATTTTCAATAATAGATGGAACCTACATAAATTTTAATAACACTTGTGAACTTGGATTACCATCTCATTTTTTATGCATTCACAAAATGAGTCTAACAAAACCTTATACATGAGATCCATTTAGGAGGTTTCTTCAACAAAATTTATCAAAAATAGTAATTAAATCATAGAGAAACTACAAAGGAGGTAGATCGAAAATAGTTATTAAATTATACTGTAATGCAGTATTTATATATATTACAATATTTTGGTTGATACTCCAATATTGATGGGACATTGCTACATAAAATAATGACTTGTTTGGGCAGATTCTTACTTTAAACCCCCACTCTTTTGACAGAGATGCTTCAAAATGGTTATACCACCCCCAAACAAACAATTGTATACTAAATAGGTTACACTTTTCAATTAATTTAAAAAAATTGAAATTTTTACTTCTAAATTAAATAAACATGCATGAATTGTTTTTTCTGGGGTTGTCGTTTATTTGGGAAGTAGAAAGAAATATTTTTTTTAATTCCAAATTAATTGACAAAAAAAAACGAAGAATTGTCCGTACTTCAGAAAAACATGACTCGTTTTTTGGGTGTTTGTCGAAATATTTTTTCTATTCCATCTTTAGGTATAAAATGTAGATGTAGTTTGTAGATTAATATTCTTAGAAAACTTTGTTAATGTTTTTAAAGTGTTGTGGCAGCGCCCACCATGTTTCCTGGAAATAGGAATTTTGACAAGTTAGGCAAATAGTGACTTTTATGCCAAATAAAACAATAAATTAATCATCAAAATTAGAAATAACGCTTTCAAGTTCCAACTAATTTTCGAGAAATGAATTACAAAAGTCAGCCATTATGTTGGATCTCGTGCTCCCGACTAGAAATTATATCAAATATTTATAAAAAAAAGTTACTAATAGGTACAAATTATTAATAAGTACAAATAAAATTATATATATAATCAAAGTTACACATGAAAGTACAAATATATTTATATATATGCAATTATTTTGTATCTGTTAGTAAATTGTAATATTAAAATATACCTATTAGTAAGTTATCTCATGTTTATATACCAATTAAAATGAAGACCTAGCTAAATTGATAATATATAGTTGTGAAATTATCTCCAACTAATGAGCTACTAAATCAAGATCAAAAAAATTAGCAAAAATAATACTAATGAATATAATCACATTTGTATAAATGTGAGACCCAGGTTCAATTCCCTTTGGGAACGAATTGAAATTATGGGAGTTATAAGATGGATTTGTAAATTTGTGGAGTCTTTGGATGCTTGGTGTACTGATTACTAACAATTAACTTTGTTCGATAAAAAAAAAAGTATAAATGTCTAAACATATGTAGATTTGTAGCTAATTGGCATACAGACCCCTCTTCACGATTTTCAAATAGAAATCCTTGAAAATGTGTTCCCTAATGAATTAAAGTTGCAACTGGTGAGAAATTTAAGAGAAAAAGGCACGAAATCATTAAAAGAGCTACTCCATTAATTTGGAGTATCAATTTAACTTGGGAAAAAGCTCTAAAGTATAAAGTGGGAGAGCAAAAAGCTCTAAGGTACAAATGCAATTTTTTTGTGACTTTCACGTACAAAATGCAATTTTTTTTTCCAAACAAAGTACAATTTTTTTTGTACCTTAAAGTCACTAAAAATTGCATTTGTACCTTAGAGTCATTACTTCCTATTTTTTGTACCTCAGAGTCATTAATTCATTTAACTTTACTTACTATTAAAATTTACACTGTGACTCTCTAATTCTATGCAGCTATACAAAATTAAGGGGAAAATATATTTTTTTTAGCCAGTAATTTGGGGTTGTGTTTTAAGAATAATAATTTTGTGAGATTGAAATTGTAGGATAATATATTTTAAAATCTATAAGTATATGACAAATATGTTTTAAAATATGTAAATGTAGGTCAATCGAGCCGAATAAACCCAAATCGAGCTGAAGCGTCATGTGAGTTGCATAATTATCCTACTTTTACAAATTTACGAATTTGTGAATATAGAACCACTATGTTTTCAAAATATGTAAATTTAGGACAATTTTGCGAAATTTCAGCTCGATATGAACTTATTTAGGCTCGATTATCCTACATTTACATATTTTAAAACATAGTATTATTCTATATTTACGAATTTTGAAATATATTGTCCTACATTTATAAAACTGTAAAATTATTGTTCTTAAAATACAACTCCCCTAAATTAACACAGCTTCCCTAAATTATTGGCTAAAAGAACATTTTTCCCAAAATTTAATTACGAAACATCCAAATTTCAATTTTAACCCCACTATTAAAACCAACAAAGAAAAACTACTAATTAAAATATGAATGAGTTATTTATTCGAAATGTAATTACAACTTACAAAACATATTGGGCCTATAGGAAAGGCCCAAGGCCCAACAACAGCCGTGTTGTTAACGTTTACACTGAATTGGTGGGTTGCACCAGGCCCAAGCAGCAGTGCAACGCTTGGACGACGCTCGAAAGCCCAGATAGCAAGCTACCTTAATTGACCTTCACCCTAAAAAATTAATTTAATATCGTGTGGGCCGTTGACCCACATATCAGATATTAAACTGATAAGAACAGATACTACACTTGATCTTAACCAAAAGGCCGAGAAAGATATGAGTTCCAAAATGCTAAGTGGGCCCATTTTATAATACCTCACTTCAATACTATTTTAACTTAAAATCGATGTGAGACATAAAGATATAAAAAACATTTTAACCAAACAAGAGAAAATATCATTTTTAGTGTTTTAACTTCAGATGATTTCATTTTTGGTATATTATTTTTTTACTTTTTCAATTTTAGTCCTAAATGTATCAATTTCAGTCATTTTTTGTCAAAAATTTTAAAATATCGTCAGAATAAACATGTACATCTCACATGACACTTCAAAACAATCTGCACAATTATCAAACTTGTGTTTTTACCAATCAAGAAATGCATTTACCTCTAGACTATCTAATCCAACATTCTAATGAAAATATATCCAACGAGAATCAATCAAATCTTCTATCGCTTTGTTACAAAAAAAAAAATCAAATCAAGATTTGGACCAAAAAAGTTGCGGCAATTACATGGGAACCAGAAAAGCTGATCTAGTTGGAGCAGTTAAAACCGCGGCAAATAGAAAGCCAGATGATGAGGATAAGGAGGACGAGGATTCCGAACACAACTAACTTTATTTTCATGTTTTGATACCACATCTTTCGCCGCAATTGTGTACCCGTGTTCTTGAATTGTTGAGCCTATATACACAAGGAAATGATCGAGCTCAGAAGTGTTCATGCATATAAACTAGAGAGTGAGCGAGTGCGAAAGAGAGAGAATGAGTGAATTAATCGAGCAATCAACATACCGAATCACGTAGGTCTTGAGCCTTGTCGTTAAGATTGGTTAGGTTTTCGCCTCTTTCAATAGTCTGAAAAAAAGTATAGAGGAGGATCAAATATTGAAACTTTTTCAAGAAAATCATTTATACATGAGGGTATTATGCCGCTAAAATTTCAAATTAAACATAGGATGCTCGAAAACTGATTCGACCCTGCAATAACTATCATGTGTATATATATATATTTTGACAAAAACTTGTATTCATCAGGTTCATCATGCAATCCATGTGTATTTCTAAAAGGTATTAGTTGTTTAACTAAAAGGTGATAGCTTGTTAGTATAGTTGTTTTCCTGAAAAGTATTAATTGTGAACAGTTGCCCTGTAAAATTGGTATGTAGGAGTGGTTCTCATTTTTTTTGGTTATTCAATCATAACGAGAAGAATCTAGAGTTCTTATCATCAAATCGGGAAATAAACGCTTTATACTAGCACATTTGTACATGTACATCCTTCACATGCATGTTACACAAATCAAAGCTAGCCTAAATATTGTTTCTATCACACCAAAATGTATGTCCAAACTCCAAAATGGTATCAGACTTTGCTATCGATGAAACCTTCGGTAAACTGGAATTCTAACTGAAATTTGTGTTTAATTCAATCAAGATAACAGTCCTTTAAAAGAATCTAGTGAAAATTCAATGAAGATAATCGTCACTTCGTTACTTGCGTACCTTGTCTATATTTTCCAGCATAATACTTTTGACCTCCGAAACTTGTGCCTTAACTTTCAATAGTTTCTCAATCTCGTCCGCATGATCGATAATGTACTGCATGTGCTCTTTCATTAGAGGCCTGCATTTCAATTTTTTACAACATTTGTTTATTTATCAACAATCAAATGTCATATATACACACACGTAACATCTTTAGACACGGGAAATCTACCCGAATTCTATGTTGAGACTTTTTGCAACAGCCGTATCAGCTTTACCACCACCGTATCTTTTCTTGAAATCAGCTTTTATGCGTTCCAAAAATGCTATTGATATCTGTTTCCCAACGGATTCTTTGGCGACAACACAGTACGCTGCATCATTATTACAAAGTGTTGAGTAAAACCGACAAAATCCATAATAAAATCATGCAACAATAAGATACAAAACCTCATAAAATAGACACTCAAGCATTTATAAAATCTGTTTTCGTATTTAAAAAGCAATTGAAGCCTGAGATTCTGGATGTTTGCAGGAAACTAATACAAGTTTCCCTATACCAAACAAAATTGGCAATGAATACAAGCCTCCAACTCCGGAAGCATCTCGAATTAGCTTCACTTGTCTCAATCAAGTGACGGAAAACATTGACAGTTCCAAACAAGATTATCCTAGGAGGTAGCTAAGATATAAATTTTCATTTAACAATCACATGATTCCTTAAATATCATTCAAGAATCTTACATTCAAACTCTTCGAAAAGCTCGATTATTCTTTGGAAAACAGAGTACTTATGAAATTTAGTGTCCCTTAAAGAGATGATGAACTCAATCTTCATCCCACCTTTATCATATCCAACCTAATTCTTGATTTTCAAAGTAAACATAGCCTAAAACAACTACCTACAATATTTCAATAACATCATGAATTAAGCTGATTAGAGAAAAAGAAAGGCAATAAAAATAACCAATAAAGCATAAACTTAGCATCACAAATTCTCTAATTTTTCACCTGTTTGAAATCAAAACATTAACAGATCCAACCCCCAAACCAAAACTTTCAAAAACTTAAAAACCACTAAGTAGCTAAAAAAACAGATCCAACAAAACCCCATCTCAGATTCTCTCCCAATCCCCTAAATTCGAACCCAAATCAACTCAATCCAACAACAAAACGAAGATTCAAACACTTAAATTGAAAATGAGCCAAAAAAGAGAAAAAATTACCATAGCCATCTTCAACTAAAAAGTTAAAAATGTGGTGATCACAATTGTAGGTGAACTTGTTATTCGTAGAGGGCAACCTCTGCAAACACTGAGCTGCAATCGCCGGAAAGTTGCCGGTGAACTCGGTGTACTCCGCCAGCACCACCGTGCCACGCGCCACAAAGCTGTATATGAACGATTCCTGGCCCATAACTGACTCGACTCACTGAGTTCAACTGAAATAAGCTCCAATCTACAAAACCCACCACCGGAATTATCGAAATTTGGTTGCTTTAAAACTGGGCGCCGCTTTTTTCCGATTGATTTGCTCTGATTCTTATGTGGGTCTGTAATGGGGAGGCTAGCAGCAGCTGTTGTTCTTTGATTATTTTCTCTCTTTAATTATGAAGTCTATTTTCATCCTATAACTTTATTTTATAATAAAAGAAAAAATGATGGCTAGTTTATTATATTGATTTATAGTCTCAATTGTTGTAAATTATAGTTAGTACTTTTCCATTAAACAAAACCGAGTAAATAGGTTTGATATCTTGAAAATTGATATTATGAAAAAAAGTCTAAGTTCTAGAATTAAGACATTTTGCCTAGAAATTTCCCTAGCTTTCTTCCTTATTCTTTAGGGGGGAATAGCACAAGTTTATTTAATAAAATTGTTGAATCGAATGTATTACTATTTCAAAAATATGGTTGATCATTAAAAAGTAGGTATAATGTATGAGACTGTTAGATGTATTTTATTGAAATTAAATATATAATTAGAAAATTATAGTTGTTATTTGTGTATTTATTACTTTACTTATTTCCATCAATTTAAACATGTCGAACGATCCTTAAATATTAATACATTTATAGTAATTACATCATTTTTATTATGCTTGTTATGTTTATTTAATTGATACAGCATTAGTTTTTTCAGAATAGTTTTGTTTTGAATTTTCTAGAAGCAACGTAGATTTCTTTTGCTTTGCAACTAAGGTTGCTAAAATTTTGTGATTCTTTAATTAGGTTGAGAAACATGGGCAAAGTATCATCTTTTGAAGGATGTTCTTCAGTCTTGATTATGTTTATCATCTTTTACTTCAGTTTAATTAACTCATACACATGTTTATAATTTAAGAAAAATGTCAATTCAGGGCCTGAAAGATGACAAAACTATTAATTTAAGGCCTTAAAGATGGCAAAATTATCAATTTATTATGTCGTTACATTATTGTGTAATTACACGCATATTTCGCACTAATAAGAGATCATACATAATTTAGAATAGATCTTGCGGGAAATTAAATAAATGAATTGATTATCATTCTGAATTTTTAGATGAGATGAAATTCTTTCATGGTATCAGAACTTATTTGAACTTATAAAGAGGTGAGAGGTGTGAAATTAATATATTTATTTAATTTTTCAAACAAAATGAATATATAAATTATTGTATGTGTAAAGTTAGTTATTTATAGTTCAGTAATGATAGCAAACATTCATATCTTCTAAACGTGGCTGGAATTTCATTATTCATTCTATTATAATTATTTCTTCGTAAGTAGTTTGTCGAGATGTTCTTATTGAGCCATTAATGGGATAAAAAATCACTCTCAGTGATTTTTTTTGTAAATTTTAAATTTCATTTCCAATAATCTGCGGTGAGTTTTTGCACAAAAAGAATAGTTGCCTTTTAATAAATTAAATTTTATATTTACATATTTTTTTATGTTTAATTGCATGATTTATTTTGTAGACCTGTTCCTATTGGGCCAATATCTTGAAGGCCCAAAAGGGACTCAAATATGTCTTTGTGCAAGTTTTATACCCTATTTAGCTCAAAATTCGGCAAAAAGATAAATTTTTTATTTCCAATAACTCAGGGTATGTTTGTTTCGAGACTCACCCTGGATGGACTTAGAACTTTAAAAACCACGTCTCATTATAGTTTGAGATTTAAAACTAGATTTCAAAATACTCTCCTATAAGGTACACCTACACCTCTATTTTTCATAAAATTCAATACAATCACATCACTATTTTTCTCACTCTCAACACAATATAATAATATCATATCAATCATTATTAAATATTGATTTGACATAAAGTAAAATCACACCCTATCAAAATCTCAAAACAAACATATATTTTTTTATTATTCACCAAGACTTTCAAATCCATAGGATTTCGAAGTTATGATTTCTCCCGCACACCTAAATCCCGAAACAAACATACCCTCACTGATTTAACCTGTGTTTTTTTGCCCCCCCTCATATAGTAAATTAAATTAATATTTACATTTTTTTTAAAAAAGTTTAATACTGTATGATTTAGTTTGTAGAATTTGTTCCTATTGGGCCAATATGCTGAAGGCTAAAAAAACTCAAGTATAAGTCCAAGTGCATATCTGAAGGCACTTACTATTTTTAGTCAAGTTCTGCATTATTTTGTGCAAAATTCGGTAAAAACTAAAATTCATTTACAATAGTTGCCTCTGATTTTTTTTGCACAAAAACAAATACTCCTCGTTTAATAATTTCTTAAACTTTTATATTTACATATTTTTTTATTTTTCATATGATTTAGTTTGTAGAGTTGTTGTTATTGGTCCTATCAGTGAAGGCCCAAAAAGGACTCAAATATAAGTCCAAGTTCGCGGAAGACTTCATTATTTTTGTGTAATTCATTTTCAATATTTTGCACTGGATTTAGCACAAAGGAAACAGCCCTCTTTTAATAAATTAAATTTTATGTTTACATAAAAAAAATTGTTTAGCTGTATACATTTGAAATTTAATTAATTAAAAAAATCAGAATCTATAATTTATATATTTTTGCTAAACTTTTTGTAATCCAGTTTCACATCTAGCATAATTAGGTACCCACTTTAATTGTCTAAATCATTATTACTTGGAGTACCTTCAAAGATGTTTTATCCCCCTTAAATATCATATAAGTCTTCCATTTATTTGAATGATGACATAAAATGATTCAATGTAGCTGATACATTGAATTTATATTTCATTAATTTTAATAGTTAGCGGTAATTAAATACATAGTTTTATATTTTTTTCAAAAAAAAAAGAAAAGAAAGAAAGCTAAAAGTGCACATTGTGTGTTAAGCAAAGTCAAGTGTTATATGCATTCAAGTGCATCGTGCACTCATAGTGCATTTTAGATACATACAATTTATTAAATTGAAAAATGCAATTTATTTATACTGAACCGTGTAATTATTAATATGAAAAAATAGTTACACTATTCAATGTAAACAAGTTACATAGTTCTAAAATGCATTATGAATTCTGCACTTGGATGCACCTAAGATCCACACTTTGAAAAATTATGTATATGGTACTTATTTAATGGAGTCATTTTCGAGCACTGACTTAAATATATTTCCTTATAATAATTATTACATGAAAAAGGTAAAAATATAATTTGAAAAGAAAAATCCAAATTTATTATTTATCCCAAATCAATAATATTTGCCCGCCTTCAGTCCTCATTCTGAACTTGAATTCAATTTGAAACTCACTGATTTTACTACTTCCATAATTACACCCATTTTCAAACAGTGGTACACTCGCAAAAGAATCTCAGATCCAAAAATCCAGTTAAATCTTCTCCGATTAGCAACAAATTTCCGATGGAAAATCCGGAATCCGCTCCCTCGATTCCTACCCCAGCTCTTCTCTCTGCGGTATGGAGTAGTAATTCAGTTTATCTCTTAATTTTTGGGCGTTTTGTTTCAGTTTATGAATTTCAGTTAATGATTTTGCAGAAAAAAGAGAACGTAACGCCGATTAACCCTAAGATTGCGGTACGCTTTTAATCTGTTTACGCGTTTTTATTTTTTCAGATTTAAATATTGTTTCAATTCGACGGTTATTTGTGGTTATGGGTTTTGCAGAAATTGAGTGAGTCGCATGAGGAGCTTGTCAAGAGGATAAAGAATCTGAAACAGGTATATTTGTTTAGTTGTGCATTTAATTTGGGATTGGTAGGGTTTAGATTTTGGTTTTGGTTTAGGTTTAGGAGATGATATTGAAGAAATTAGCTAGCTGCAGTACTTATGGTAAATTGATAAGAGCTCATTCTTATTATTTCTGTAATTTCCAACTTTCCTGTTTTTTCATACTTCTTAGGACCTGCAAAGTTGGAGAACGAAGTTGGACAATCAAGTTAAGGTTTACCGTGATGTAAGTGGTTGATATTTTTTATGATAGTCTTGATGAGTTACTATGTTGTTTTAATGCTTTTCTGCTCTTATACTATGTTGATGTGTTTATGTTCTACACAGCATTAGTTTCATTGTTGTCGCTTAATCGTAGACTGAGGTGCCATCATTGTGTCTAATTAGCAAAGAATCTGTGGTTTAGTACTTTTGTATGAAATTAAACCTGCCTTGTTCATGTTCAGTAGTCGATACTTTGTCTAAGACCTTAATTGAAATGCCCATCAAACACGAAAACCAGTTGAGAACGATGAGCAAAGCCATTGTGCTAGATGCATTTAGATGATATCTGAAATGGGTTGTTCATCATTGTGTCTAATTAGCAAAGAATCTATTGTTTAGTACTTTTGTTTGAAATTAAACCTGCCTTGTTCATGTATCAGTAGTCGATATTTTATCCAAGACCTTAATTGAAATTCCCGTCAAACACGAAAACCAGTTGAGAACGATGAGCGAAGCAAGAAATTGTCCTTAAAAATGATCAATCAATGTAGGTTACCGTAAATCAAATGTTGTGTAATCTAAACACGAGAACATTTTGTTGGTGGGCACCTTGTTTAACTATGAAACTTTTGGATTCTGGGGTCCAGACACCAGATCTCAACGCCTGGTCAAATTTGAATAAATTGAATGCAAGGTTTGTCTTATTTTATGAGTACTTGGTAATATTTACTCTAATTGAAGAAGGAGTTCTACTGCTCAGAGTAATTTGGTGCTTTGACACATTTTAAAGCGAGGGACAAATATATATGATCAGACGTCCTTCAAGAGCTCTAATTCTGCTTCTTAGACTATCTAACCGCAGCAATTAATGGTCGATAATTTTTCAATTTTCCGTCTCATTCAGTTTTCTGTTTCCATATCTTTCTCCAGGAGCTCTCAGAGCTTAAGTCTTCACTAAACACTGAGGTTGAGCAACTCCGAACTGTGAGTAGCAGTAGCCCTCCTTTAGTTTACAATTATAATCAGGACATAATTTTACATGCTTATCACATGCTATTGCTTGTTTGATTAATAAACATAGGAATTTCAAGGACTGAGGACCACTCTCCAACAGCAGCAGGAAGATGTTTCCATCAGCCTAAAAAATTTAGGGGTCAGTTTCTCCGTTTTCAGTTTGTCGTATTTTCTTAATCTTTCAGACATTCGTTGAAATGCTCAGTTACATATTTTTGAAACTGGATATAGCTGCAGGATGATTCAGGAGAAGCTGAAGCTCCAAAAGACTTAGATAACAGCAATAACAGCAATGTGATTCGTCTAGATTTACCAGAAGATGGGGATCACAAAGAAGCTAAAGAATAGATTGAAGTTTTCTTAGTTTTATTTATTATGGTTGCCAATTTGTTTGAGCTGCAGTCTAAACTCCCAGTCTTAATTTTCATTATTGGACATTTGCCCAGGATCACTAATAGTGATCTGTTGCCATCTATTTAATTTTCTTTAATCAAAATTTGTAGTTACTCGGAATTTAGATTGTATTTGCATTAGGAGATGCATCTGCTGGTGTGTTTTCAAAATGTACAAAACAGCTTCCAAAATCACTTCTTTCAAAGAGATTTTTGGGAGCTGTTTTGAAGAGTTTGAAAACACTAGAGATTTTGGAAAAAAGTGATTCGAGAAGTTATATAAAGTTTGAAAACACATTTTGAGTATGTTGATGTTAAATTTCTCAAGTTGCAGTCTAGTAATTGAAAATCCTATTATGTCAAATTGATGGCATTGAAGTTTATCTTTGGGATAGAGATATTTCTAAGCAGATATTTGGTCAACTGTAATTTTACTTTAAATTGACTTTTGTTGCCCATATTTACCCCAGTTCATATGAATTATGATTGTGACCTTTCAAGTTTATTTTTGTAGCTTCTTTTATCGTGTTATTTTAATCCAAAATTAATTTAGTCTGCCATAAGATTCAATTATCCCCAAAGGCTATTGTTGGATAAATAAAGTCAAGTTAATTATTAATCTCACATTTTCAATGAATTCAACATGGATAAGGGTAAACTGGCATTGAAATCCGAGATCTTTGTCCATGTCAAATATTCTTATGGCTCTTTCTACTCATTATTAATTCACACAATTATCAAATACCTGCAAAAGTATTGATAGCCTTCTGTTTGGCAATATCCTCATTTCAACTATTTAAAATTTCACATAGTGAACTGTAAACAAATCGTTTCATTTATTAGCTCTAGACCCCTTTCACACATTACAAAGGCAATGAATGTAAATCTAAAATAATTAAATCTTGGAAAAGGACAATGGTATGTTAATATAGTCTATTCCTCATGAATTTAAGGAGAAATAAGCCCCACCCCACCGGATTTCGTCTGTACTACCCTCCAGGCCAATTTGCCACAGTGTTCAGTTTTGTATTAACAATTTAACATATAGTACATCATATTAAAGTAGCGTTAGACAGTTCCCTGCAAGGATGCACAACAAAATCACCCCTTTATCATCTCAGGTCTTACTTGTTTATAGTTTAGAGGGTGGCTTTTAAAATTTCAAATTCCAAATTTTCATTTATTTATCATGATTTCGATATAAAATTTTAAATTATCTGAAATTCTACTCTATAATACATATATCTTATATTTTTCAAACACAATTAAAATACACTATCAATCATCCATCACACATTTTTCAATAACTATTCTCTCCGTCCCAAATTCATTTATACATTTATTGTATGCTCGAAGTTTAAGGTAATTGTTTATTAATATTTGAAGTGATAAAGTATTGAGAATAATATTGAGAATTCAACTTTATTAAAGAGTAGAATAATATTTATTAAATATGATAAAATGATAAAATGTTGAGGGGATGAGTGAATGACATATTGTAAATAAATGGATGTTTGAAGGGTTTGAATTAAAATGAGTATTTTCATTTAAGAAATATACAAATGAATTTGGGACGAGCCGAAATGAAAATTGTACAAATTAGTTTGGGACGGAGAGAATATTATTTATCCAACTCAATACTCTATTTCCACATTTATTGCTTTATGGAAAAATTGATTTTTTTGTCCTCTAACTTTAACTCATTTTGATTTATTTACCTTACGATTTTTTATCATGGTCCTGTAACTTTACAAAATTTGATTTTTTCGTCCCGTTGCCGACTATTACAGGTGACAGGACTAAAAAGTCAAAATTTTCTAAGTTACCGGACTAAAATTAAAATTCGTAAATTATTATTTTGGTGCTGAAACTTTACAAAATTCGACTTTTTAGTCATGTCATCTGCTATTGCAGATAACTAGCCGGTTACAGGGTTAAAATGTCGAATTTTGTAAAGTTACAAGACCAAAATAAAAAATTATAAATTAATAGGACCAAAGATCAAAATGGGTCAAAGTTATAAAACAAAAATTTTAATTTTACCTTACTTTATTATCATCATATATATGTATGGACGCTATTATTTGACCAAATTTACCCCATATTGATAATAGTATTTATGACATTTTTAATGGTGTATTTGTTAGTGTTAGTGTCCTAGAGACAATCCATTGTAAGGACATAATACTTGATGATATTCAGTTTAAATTAATGTTATAGTTAATTTAATATTAATGTATGTTAATACGCTTGTTTGAATATTATGTTTGATTGTTTGTATTTATTCATACAAGTGTTCCCATGAGTCATTGTTGTCATTGAGGTTGTGAGAACTCAGATGACTTAAGCATGATTCCCAAATAGCCCGATCAAGGATCATCAAGAATGAGATATTGATGATTCCATGGAGATTGGTGTGCGGTCTGGATCATACTCTTAGAGAGTGTAGTAAGATCTCACTTATTACGAGATACTAGGTATCTCATGATGGATGCACAAATACCTTGGAGGGTATTGGTATACCCATCCGAGAAACCGTTTGATGTAGTTCCACTATATGTGTCTACGAGTGTCTCGATTAGTGGGAGCGATGCGATACTCCTTTGACTTGAGTTCAATACGCACGACATGCATGAGATGATGAACTTTGACCATGACCGACGCTTGCACCCGTCCATGGGTAGATATGGCTTGTCATAATTGGATCTAAGTCATCGGTCGATGCACGTCAACTTAGACTTTGTGGCTAAGTGTCATACATGATCAATTAGTGATTAGAGATAAATTGATTAAGTTATTTGAATAGACACTTCATCATGTTCAAGACTTAATCGAGTATTCGTGAATGAAAGGAGGAAATCGTAATAGTCATATTTCAATTATAGGTAGTTGCACGTTTCTCGCAACATACCTCATATATTGAGAATGTCTGATTTATTGTTTAGGGTTCAATTAAGACCGTTAATTTGACTAATCGCTCGATATATGAGGGTCTATGGGTCACACAACAAGTAGTTCCCTTTTACGGATTATAGTTGGTTGATTAAATTTTACATTGGATTTAATATTTAATTTATGGAGAATTAATTAATAATAAATTAATTTGGAATTAATTATTAATGTTTAATTAAATTGAATTTAATTAAATAGGATTCCCAATAATAATATATGAAATATTATTGTAGGATTTAATATATATGGAATCAAATCCGTAGAGATTTGATATACATGAGAATTAAATCCGTAGAGATTTTATATGGGGAAATAAATCGTAGAGTTTTATTTAAATAAAAATTAGGGATTTTATTTCTCAATCAGGTTAGCTTAAGATTTAAGTTGGGCCTTCCCTATATATATGAGCTCTTGGGAATTCACAAATAACGTTAATTCATTATTCTCCATAAGATTTAGAGTTAGAATTTTCTCGGCAAATTCATCTCGGGATTCAACGCTGCCAAATCCGTGCAAATTCGTGATTGGGGATTACGTGGATACCATAGTAGAGAAAACTGTATACGAATTACTGTAAGAATTATGTTTACGTTTACTCGTATTTAATTATGCAATTAATTGTTCGTTGTTGGTGAACTGTTTAATTCAGTTGCGCATGTATTACGTGTTTACTAGCCTTTAAATTCCAACAGTATTGATTGTTTTGCCCTTAATGAAATCTTTTATGAATTAGTGGAGACAAGTCTTACTAAGGGTAAAATAGATCCTGTTCAATATTATTATATATATATATACACACACATAAAGCATTATATAATCATTCAATCATTTCTACATTACTTTTTAAAATATACTCCCTCCGTCCCTACTATTTTGCACACTTTCTATTTAGGTCCGTCCCCCACCATTTTGCACACCCTAAATATAAAAAAGAATCTCACAATCTCCACCCCACAATCTCCATCCCCACAATCTCCACTTTCTATTAAATTCTATAAAATCCATATTTTCAAATATATACAAAATTCGAACACACTTTTTACTTTATATAAAATCTTCCAAATTCTTCTTTTATGTTTTTAAATTCCTCAAAACTATAAATAAATAAAGACAGTGTAGAATTAATCAAATTGAGCAAGTGTATAAAATAAATAATTGAATCTTTGCAAAATTCTTCTTTTATGTTTTTAAATTCCTCAAAACTATAAATAAATAAAAACAGTGTAGAATTAATCAAATTGAGCAAGTGTATAAAATAAATAATTGAATCTTTGCAAAGTCCGCCGTTTTTTTAAAGGAAGCTTTTTTTATCCATTCCATTTTTATTTTGACACTTACTTTTTTTTTTATTTTTATTAATTTGAAATTAGTATTTAAAATAAATTTTTAAAGATGTGTATGATAAATCTATCTCTCCTCTATTATATGTCTTTTTAAAAATTATTTTATTATTTTAAATACTAATAAAAAAACTCGCTCGTTAAAACACGAGAAAATAATAAATATAAAGTTTCAAATAGGACAAGGGAGTAATTTATAAGTGAATTTATGAGTAGTCTCTTGTCACGTCATGTCTCCACCAAAAAGTTAAATTTAAAATTGAAGTTATACAAATTGGTGATTTTGGGGAGGTTTTATTGTGTTAGCAGAAAAAGCTGCATTTATTTGCAATGTTTATTGAGGAAATAGCTAGGTTAGGGTAGAGCTATTCAAGGACTCCATCTACCATACTGTGTACTTGATCTCTTTTATTTACTTACTCCGTCCTATTTTATCTATCGTTTTTGAGTATTTCATATGAATTAAAAAAATTATCAAATAATTACAAATTTATGTGTAATGTATCAGTCTTTACCCTTTTATTTACAAAAATATTATCTTTTAATATATATATATTATTAAAGTAAATATAAATACTAAATTGTGTATATGATATTTAATTCTCATAAGTTAATACTCCCTCTGTTTCATAATCTATTGTACATTTTATTTTTTAGCTCATTTTTTAGTGAGCAAATTATTTATAATATATGAAATGATAAAAGTGACTTTTAAGATGAATAGATAAGAGATAGAATAATCATCTTAAAAACCTCTTTATCATTTTAAAAATACGAATAAATAACTCAATCACTAAAACACGAGTTAAATAATTATTGTACAAATAAGTGCGGGACGGAGGGAGTATTTACACAAATTTATTTTCACTTTTTTGGGCATAACATTTAAAAAATATATAGATAAAGTAGATTAAGTAAGAGTAGGGTTTACTTATAAATAAAGTAATTGTTTGTGAGTAAAGTTCAATGACAATTGAATTAATTAAGTGATGTTTGAAGGATAAAAATAAAGTGTATATTTTTATAAAAAAAATATGAGAATAAATTTGATGAATAAAGAAATAAGAAAAGTAAGAATATATTTGATGGAAGTAGAGAGTAACAATTATTTTAAGATAAAAATTATTTGCTAGAAAGTTCTAACAAAATAAGAAGAGAAAGAGTATATATCTTCAAATTTACAAAAAATATTAATTTAAGCAATATGGATTTGGGCATCTAATGCCATTTGCAAATTAGTAGCTTTGTGAATCTGGGAGTAGTAATTATCTCCACTCTCTCATCTTCTTATTCATAAATACACTTTCTCTCTCTATTTCTCTGTTTCTTTCTCTCTCATGTCGTTAGGACAAGCTGAAGAACCTAATTCACACCCACCACTTCAGTACCAGGTACATTAAAAACACATCTTCATGTTTTTTTTTTCCATGGAATTACATTTATACCCCTTCATTTCTGCTTAATTTTCAGACATGGGTTCTCAAGGTTTCCATCCACTGCAAAGGCTGCAAAGCCAAAGTCAAGAAAATTCTTCAAACCATTGAAGGTACGTACAACCTTTTAATTTCATCTTTCTTTTTTTTTTTTTTTTTACTTAATTAAAACTAATTTTACTTGTTTAATTAATTTAATGGTTTGTTTATAATTAATCTCGCTGTTTTTTTAATTAGGTGTTTACACAATAAATATAGACTCCCAGCAGCAAAAAGTTACCGTCGCCGGCAACGTTGATGCGCAAACGCTGATAAAAAAACTGGTCAAAACCGGAAAACACGCGGAGTTGTGACCGGAAAAACCCGCCGGCGGGAAGGACAAGAAGGCCGGAAAAGACGGAGAAAATGACGAGAAAAGCGAAGATGAAGAAGATGAGAATTCTGGCGACAATAATAATAATGTCAAAATTGGCAATTCTCCGAGAATTAACGGCGGTTTAACGGTGAAATTTGAGCTGCCGGATAATTTTCCCGGCGGGGAGAAGCCGGCGCCGGCGGAGCAACACGGCGGAGAGAAAAATAACGGTGGTGGTGGGGGTGGCGGCGGAGGTGGGGGTAAAAAGAAGAAAAAGAAGAAAAAAGGGAAAAATAGTAGCAATAGTACTGCGGGTGCACCGCTAAATGGTGCACCGGCTCACACTGGATTAGAGGTTCCGAAGGTGGGATTCATCCAGACCGTTGGTCAGATTAATCCCGGCCCTCCGTTTTATCCCCCGAGCTATGGGCCTCAACAAGCGTACGGGATGAGTTACAATGCGGCGTGCCCTACCGAAACTGGTGGTCCCGCCTATTACATGCCTCCGTCACCGTACACGTATGCACGGGAGGATTGTCGTATGGAATCCGAGCCGTTGGATTCGTTCGAGGTTTTGAGCGACGAAAACCCTTATGGATGCTACGTTATGTGATCGTAATTATTGTATTATGTTACGATGTACATTGTTAGAAATATGTCGTAAAGTTTTGATATGGTACTTTAAATGTGACTATGTTTTCGCTTCTTAGGTTATGTTAATGGTTTTGGTGCTTATGTTGTTGTGATGATGATAATGTTAGGGTGGTAAATTAATTTCCTTTCGTATGTAGTAATGTAACATGGACTTGGGATAATCTTTAGGGGGTGAACAATTTTTACATATGAATATGTGAAACTGATTAAGAAATGTGATTTATATTACTAAAGATTATTAGTTGTGATAATATGAGGGTATGTCTTTTTATTATAAAAGGTATTAATCATAATATTGAAGGGGGTAATTTATATTACAACATGAACATTAGTAGTGATAATAGAAAATTATAATTTATATTATAAAAATATATTAATTGTGATAATTGAAAAGTCATACTTGTAAAAGGTCAATAAATTTCGCAGCATACTTACCCAATCTTTAATTATAAAATCTCAAATATATAAGCAATGTCATATATAATTGACAATAGCTTTGTTTAATTACAATTGATTCATCTGTTTTTCTTCTTTTCGTGTCCTATTTTATAATTAACTTATCTTGATCTTTACTATGTGCTTTTGTGATGATTGAGGTTGTTAATTCATTTTAGAGATTATACGTATCATTCATCTATGATGATACAATATCGAATTAGAAGTTATATAGGACTTAACTTTTTTTGTTATTCAAGTCATTCAAACAACAAAGTTATTGTCTTTTATGATATGATTTCGATATCATTTCAGCTGATTTTCTTCCCATTTGAGCAGATTTTTTTATAAGACCCTTGATTGTCTCAAATTGAGGTCGCTTGTCTTATCAATCTTCTCTTCTTCGTCGCTGTTATGGTTGTGTTCTCAGCTCTTCGATTTTTTCGAGAGGTACATCCTGCTTTTCTCGTCAAGGATATGGATCTTACCCCAATTGACTCTTCAACTTTGAATCCATTTATAACGGATACAACAAACTGTAAATTCATGTTCACGGTCTCACATAAAAATGTAATCCAGTTTCTCATTGTCTCTCAACGGTAACTAAAAAAGAGAACAATTTAATTAAAATAACACAAAATAAAGTAAAATCTTTCCTCAATGAATATGTTTCTAAATAATTAATTATCTTCCTCCATGCTCTAATTTTTTTGCCCAAGAAAAACCTCCCACAAAAATCCCCCTACACAAGAAACGAAATATTGAAAAGGCCACCCTGTCAAAAAAAAATAAATTGAAAATATCAAACCATCTTATAATTAAATTTCTACGAGATAAAATATCATTTTACGTCCTACTCCCTCCGTTCCATTTCAACTTGCACACTTACTTTTTTATCGTATTTTAGCGAGCGAGTTGTTTATTAATATTTGAAATAATAAAATGACTTTTAAAGAGGGGTATGATAGATCTATCTCTCCTCTATTATATGTCTTTTAAAAAACTACTTTATCATTTTAAATACTAATAAAAAATTCGTTCGCTAAAACACGAGAAAAAAGTAAATGTAAAGCTTCAAATGGGACAGATGGAGTACTTCTAGACTAATCGTAATAAAAAAGAATATTGTATGTTATCATATCTCCATTGAAAGTGAACAACTTTTTCCATTGTTAAGATGATGGATGGAATAATTTAGCCAGACCAAGCAATGAAGAATATTCACAACCATCAGTCCTCATTTTCCCAATTACCTAACAGTATACTCCAAAATGTGTATGCAAGCCACCTTAAAATAAAAACATCATTAACTTGACAACTGGTTGGCAAATAATTATTATTGATTATCCTTAAATCTATTTTTATGAATCACTTTTAAGTTAAGATTTTGAGAAACAGCCCATGACAGTTTGAAAATTTACATTTTTTCATTTTAAAAAGTACTACCTCCGTCCCAGATCAGTTTTCACAGTTGACTTTTACACGTGTTGGTGCGAGCGAATTTTGTATTAGTAATTGAAATGATAAAGTGACTTTTAAGGAGGGGTATGATAGATGAGTCTCTTATCTATCATATTCATCCTTAAAAGTCACTATATCATTTCAATTATTAATACAAAATTAACTCCAAGCAAAAACGCGTAAAAAGTTTTTCAAAAAAAACCGATCCGATTTTATGAGTAATAATACAAGTTTGTTTACAATTCAAAATCCCATATTCTTGGTCTTAAGTTTAAGAACATAATTATGTAAACTTTCTAGAAGTTTTAGCAAATAACTGAACTTTTCTAAACTGAGAAAAAACGGGTTTTTCTATAAAAAATCAACTTAAATAATTTATTTATCAAGCCAAATACTCCCTTAATAATACGGTTTTCCACAAAAGTGAGCATCTCTCCATCAAGAGTTGACTCCATAATCTCATAAAAGGCCCAAACAATACATGCATTTTATTCTCCCAATTCTCATTTGACATTCCAAATCTAGTAGCATAAGAATCTTGTCACAATATGTAATAAATACAAATTATAATACTCTATATAAATGTCATATGTAACCCCCCTAAAATAGAGTCTTTTACTATGTGCATGGACCACTATTGTTACGGTGAGAAGCATTTTTTTTTTTAATTTATGAGACTTAACTTTTTCAAAAAATAAGTGATTTTTTAGTGCAAAACACCACATATATGTATGTGTGTTAGCATGCATTATAAAAGTTTAAAGTTGGATCCCTCACAAAATTTTGTTGTCCAGATTTTAAACGGGTCACAACCCACACATTCAGCCTAGTTAAACCTAAAAAAAAGAATGGTTAGAGCTAATTCTTCCTAGTCATATCAAATCAGGACGTTTTATGTTTGAACTGTTTAGCTCGAAGCCCCCTTAAACCTGATTCAAAATTGTTAGGTCCACCCAATTTAACATCTGCATTTCTAGATATGAGTTCATGGTGGCTGTAACTTGAGATTTTGATTTACCAGATATCAAGAAAGAATAATTCCAATTACCCAACAATTCAATGGTCCTTTAAAGATTCTTAATCATATGTATAAAATTTAAAATAAACAGTTTTTTCAATAATTTATACAGTTTTATGGAGAAGTGGAGAAGGTGGTAAGAGATCACGAAGCATTTTCCGTACAGCTAATAAAAGATTGCAATCTAATGAAACAGAAAGAGCATATAAGCATAAAAGAGGGATTCTTATCTCTTTTCTTGCCAAATCTTCAACAATCAAGAAGCTATAAAGATGACCACCACCATAAGGAATCAAACTAAAAGTGATCCTTGATATTACTATCGAATCAAACACTCGTTTAGCGTGTTAAAATCATGCAGAAACAGAGCACCAGCGCTCGATAACTTTGTCGAAAGATTCCATAAATTCAACGAGCTTAAGCAGCAAGCTTCTTGACTATTCATATCAACCAACCATCAACGTAGAAGACGGAAAGAAGAAAACGTAAAGGAGACTTTCATGGCAATTTGCAGATAAAGATGCTCATTCCATTTTCCACCAAAAAAATAGAGATTCATGTTTTAAACAGAGATAACACGACTATTATATTACAAACTTATCTAATGGAAGAATTCGAAGCTAATAGACTGCAAAAAGGATGTGGTTTGAGTTGGGACTATTTCAAAGACACGTTGATGCCTTTGTGGTCCGCTTATTCGTCCCTAGGACAATTACGATAACTGTAACATCATCGTGATATTTCCGCCGTCTTCCAGCAGGGATACTCATCAGCTCTTCCATACTAAAACCTGAAACAGACGTCAAAGAATAAACGAATTGGTCTTATGTGAACCAGTTTTACCGTGCAACTGATTTGTGACTATCACTTTATAGTATAACAACTAATACTTCTGAATGAAACAACTAATACTGAAAAACTGATACGTTTTACTAAAACAACTAATATTGTTTAAAATTATATGTAAGCCATCTGTATGATGAAACTGGTATACGTAAGACTTCGCCGGAATAATTATATTTAGAGATTTCCAGCAAAGATAAACCATTTGTATGGTGAAACTGGTATACACAAGACTTCACTGGAATAAAATATTTAGAGATTTTCAGCAAAGACAAACCCATTCAATGCTTTTGCAAAGTGAATTATTGTGTATGTAGCTGACCTCCATAGCCTATTATAATATTCTTTCTGGTGCTTTCAAAAGGATCTAATCATTACTATGAAATTATGCAAGTGAAATTAAAATATGATTTGTTCAATCTCGTCTAACATGTAAGCATTGCTGGCCTACAGCCCTACAATGAATTTTATAAGCAGGAAGTACTTAAAATAATTTTTGAATTGTCTTGGTGACATATGCAAATCAAGTTGGTCAATTAGAAAAAATCTAATATAGTACACTATAATATGGTTACTATTGTTTTATTTGACTTGAATACAAAACACATATTGTATACTATGGTAGATGGTGACATACCAGCTGAATCTGCTGCTCTTGCAGCAAGTTGCTCGACGAGAAATTTAGCTGGATCACCGAAAGGGTTCCTCAACATATAGGAATGTACGAGATTTACAACTTCATAATTGCTAAAAAAGTCAAACAAGCCATCGCTCCCAAGAACAACAAAGTAATCGGAGTTCGAAACCTCATGTGCACTAAGTGATGGTTGCACTGATACATATGGAGGACTTATGAGATTACGAACTCGAAGAATGCCCATCAGAGCATCATTCATCTCTTTCTGCAGAACAAAAGCAAAGCAATTAAACATAATAAAGAAGGAAAAAGGTTTTTTTTAGCAGAACGACATTCAATTAAGGAAAGTGGAGTGTCGTAAAAGCAAGAATCAGCAAACCTACAGAACCAAAAAGAACCTTTTGCTTAATAAAGAATTTTTGTCAACTCTAATTAGCATAAACACAAAGATTATTACACTAACTGCAAATTGAATAGTTGTACCTTTTTCAAGTAACCAACTCCGAAAGCCCTAGTAACCTTTAGCTTCCCTTTGACTTTTCCACCCACAACCGGACAAGGATCATCAGGATGATCATTCACAAGTTGGATTCTTTCTTCGTCATTATCAACAGTATGACTATCAGTGAGCTGGACCGCTAGCAACCCCTCGTTTCCTTTACCATAGGTAGCCAATACTGCTCGGCTGTCACCAAGATTGAGCAAGTACAAGTTCTTCCCATGCAGTACCACGAGTAAAACACAAGATCCTATAGATACTAAATCGGGGCGATCATCCATTTCCTGTTCAACCATGTGGAGAAAATCGTTTTCTGCTTGATTTAAAGCATGTTGAAGGCTGCTGAGAACACTCTGCTTGAATGTGGACAAACAATCAGACGCTTTTACTGAATCTTGATCAAAGTCCCAGTTCAGTAAGTTAAGGTGAAACCTGATTGTTTCGTATAACGTTCCTGCAAGAAAATCAGCTGCATCCCTTCCATTAAAGCCATCATATATAGCACAGAAAAGCCAACCGTTTTCTTCAGAACAAACAGCTTGAACTCTATCTTCGCCAGCTGCGCCACCAGCAATTTGTACTTCCATTGCATTGAGAAAGCTTTCGCTTCTAGAAGGAGCACTGATGGAGTTGAGTGAAAAAGGATCGCACTCGAGAATCTCACTCGGTGAGGATGGACTAAAGCTCAAGTTAGACATGCTACTTTGGAGAGAAGTTGATAAAAAATCCATCGATGGAATCCTTCGGAATGAATTAGGAGAGTCGAGAGTGGGAAGTATTTCGGAGGCTATCAACCCGCTGCAAATATTTGTGTTGGCTAGAGTAGCATTGGCACTCAAAGCAGCACCAGAGAGGCAAGAAAACGAGCTATGGGCTCTTCGGAGCCCACCAGAAGATGGGATATCAATGTAATTTGTTCTATCCCAAGAATCATCGTTTTTGCCATTGCAATGATAACCAAAACTAACTTTAATCTCTCCAGAATCATTTAAGGTTTCCCTGTGCACCATCATTGCTGATAAAAGAAGTAACGTGTCAGTCATTGAAAGTTCGACATTTAAGACTTAGAGAACTATAAAAAAAGCTGAAGCGAAGAAAGTAATATATCATGCAACGGGTGCACAACTAATACTATTCAGTGAAAACAACTAATATCGACCAATTGATATATTTTAACAAAGCAACTAATACCATTTAAAAATGCACTTGAATTGCCCGGTGCAACTGGTGCATAGAAGTATATCATACATCATACACTCCATTGTAATTATTCATTGGCTGATAAATGCTAAATTATGATTGGGATTGAGAAAATTGCATAGAATAAAAATGAACTTCTTTTCCTATGCTATTTACTGTGTATGGTGACCACTGACAACAGGATGCTGTTCGTGAACACAATTCTAATGAAAAAGGATCATTCAGGAAAACACACCTACACTTATCAAAGTCATTATGACTATAATCAAAAGATATATTGTATTCTAAAGAAGTACTTAACGATCAAAGGGAAGTCAATCTTTAATACGAAGAACACATCAGATCTTGCTATTTATCTAACTAGTATATATCACAGATGTAGTGCTACTTAACAATCAAATTGGATAGTCTATGTGAGATTAAATCACAAAGAAAACTCAATTCAACACAACTTCACCACATCTTCAAGAATTTAAAAACAGAGACCAACGTTATTGCACGAAAATTGCTTATTATCTAGACTTGGGAGCTTCTCCGTACATGTATGCTAATATCTAGGAGGATGAACAAGAATCCAAGATCCAACCATTCACTCAATTTCTTAAAAAAAAAAAACAGAGGAAAAATATCTGATTTTCCAGATATAATCAAAGCAACTTATGGAATACATATTTCACGATTCATTGCATATTTGTGCAATTATAGTGGTGGATAAATGACATCAATTTGAAGGGAGAAAACACTAAATACAAAATTTAACACAGTCAAGAAAACAGAAAAAGAGCATAAACATGTCAAGAAAAACAATTCGTAAGTAAATCTCAACTCACCTACTTATTCGCAACGAAGAATTCACCGAATAAACCTTCAAACCTCCAAATGCTATCTCATCCACAAATTGCAAACTGAGTAGCAGCAAGCAACACACAAACACTGAGGTAGATAAAATTGAGAGAAAGTACACAGGTCAATAATTTTCACAGAGAGGTGAGAGATTGCTAAATATAGATGAATTTGATAGCTTTTGCTAAATTGAGGTAAAAATGTGTCGCAATTCACCGATTTCGATGAATTCGTTACGAATTCGCTGAGATTTGAAGGAATCGTAAGGAAATGTGGTGGCTCTGTTTTCCCCCTTTTCTTCTTGACGCAAAATTTCTCTCTCCTCTTTTCTTCTTCTTCTTTGATGGAATCAGGCCACCCTCCTTTTACAGATGCTTATAAACATTCTTCGCCCTTTTTTTTAATATTTTAATTCTATGTTTTATTATTATACATGCAAATTGCAGTTACGGATTAATTAAATCTAAATTTGCTATTGAAAGAATCTTTTATAAAGAAAGTTATTTTACAAATGATAAATTGTGGTAGATTATTTTGGGAATGTAAATATATTTAAACTATTTTTCATGTGACATTCAAATAGGATATAGGAGGATCAAGCATGAATAATTCAAGTGGTTAAAATTCCATCATCTGAGACTTTGAAGTTCCTGCTTCAAGACACAGAGAGGGAATATTTATTCTCTCTTGTGGTGATCCCCCTCTTGTGGGGTGGTGGTCCCGCTGTTGTTGGGTTGCAGTTGCGATTATGGTGATTGCGGTTTCGATTGCGGTTCCGAGTTACAATTTTGTTGGGTTGTGGTTGTAGTGATTGCAGTGCGGTTGCGTTTTCGAGTTGCAATTTCGGGAGGTCCCCTTCTTGTGGTGATTAGGGTATAGGGGGAAAATATATAGGTAAAGTATATGGTGAACAAATTTCACAGCACAAGAATTTGTGAAATTGATTAAAAAATGTGACTTATATTATTAAAGGGTATTAGTTATGATAACTAAAGAGTGTTACTTTTTACTATAAATCTGTGAATTCGATTAAAAAGTGTTATTTATATTATTAAAGGGTATTAGTTATGATAATTGAAGAGTATTACTTTTTACTATAAAGGGTATTATCATAATGCTGAAGGGTGTGACTTATATTACATCATGAAGAATTAGTAGTAATAACTGAAGGGGAGTGACTTATGAAATATTATAAAAATGTATTAATCGTGATAATTGTAGGATCGTGTCAATAAAAAATGAATAAATTTCGCAGCATACCAATTTAAATGTATGCTCCCTCCAAAAAAAATTATGTTATTATGGCAATTCACATAATTTACAATTTCGATTTCGTTTTTTCATTTTTCAAGGTCAATTAACTTTGTTTTTTTGTACTTCACTCTTAGAATCAATTAAAAATATTTTATATAGTAATAATTTTTAAAGTTTTTTTCTAGAATCTCAATAATTAATTAAGAGAAGTGCTCTTTTTTTTAATTGTATGCATTATTTAAAATAACATGTATTTCGAATTAGAGAAAGAATATAATTGTGTTTACCCAAAGCAGTTGTGGCATATTCAAGAATATAGAAACAAATATTTAGTTCAATGAAATGGAGAAAGGTAAGTCAGGTTTAAATTCTTATTAGGCTGTAATTAATAGCAATTAATATTAGGAAAAATAGCAATTAGGGTGTGAAGGTTCGTGAATTAAAATATTTTCAGCTATTTTGTTTGTTTATGCAAGTGGAATGATATATTATTCGTGTATAAGCAAACAAATCTTGTTGTTTTGTCATATTAGCTACTTGTTCATTTTTCACAAGTGTCTATTCTCTATTAAAAAATATGGTATATTAAATCGTATACTTTTTTTTATTATGGCAACTTGGTCTAATACTAATATGTAAGATTATTTTATTTTTTAATAAAGAAACTTGTAGATTTTTTATTGAGGCACATTTGCATGAGACCGTCTCATGGTGAGACGGAGTATAAATTGGACATTGACGCTTTAACATTTTGGGAGAGGTGGGAGTAATTTGTGCTAAGTTGTACCCCGTCTAATGCATGATACCGTCTCATATGAGTTTTGTCTTTTTTATTTACCAAATGGATGCATCTTTCAGATATGCCATGTTGTGAGAGTTATTTTGTGTCTAATTCATTCTGAAACCATATTATTGACGATATGAAAGTTGACACATGTAGTATTCTCTTTCTTTTTGTTTCCTATAGAAATTTATGTGAACTTAAAATTCACTGTACACTCTACCTTTTTAATATTACCATGTATAAAAATTATAATTATTATGCATAAAAATTATCACTACATGTAAAATGCGTTTTTGCGAAACTTATGATGAATTCATGCAACACTTGTTCTTCGAATGTCATCCCTTATTTCTTACTCGGTGTGGATAAAAATCCTAAAATGGCTTAATGTCTCGATTATTGTCCATTCTCAACCTCTCTTTCACTTTGCGTCGAGCAGCTCTCTTTCAAAAAAGAAAAGAGATAAAATTAGTCTTGTAAGTATTTGGTTAAGTGTTGTTAGTCTCTTGTGGAAATAGAGAAATGATATCATCTTTAGAAATGTCACTTTTTCACTTGAAAAAATTGTTATTGATCTTAAGACTAGGGTATGAGTTGGATTTATGATAAGGATCTGATATCGGTATGAATGTGTTTTAGATTTTATAATTGGATTGTCAATTCTAGAGTAGTGTTGGTCTGCTAAGTAGTATTCCATTTGTCCACCAAAACTGTATCATCACTTAATTACTCATATTATCATTGTACCTTACCCACAAAATTCACTTTATCCATAAATGAACCCCACAATACTCTATAATATCATTTATTTTATCTATTTTATCCACCTTCTCCTAAAATCTATACCCAAAGAATTGAGCATATTTATGGTTTACGGAGGGGAGTATATATTTTGGGCATAGACATTTTTGTACATATTTTTTTAACAAAAAATCTTTTACCGATAAAAAATATACATATTAATAATAAAAAATACATTAAAAAATTTTATGTTGCTCTTTTTTTTTAAAAAAAAAAAATTGGCCCTTGGGTTTAGACGCGACTGTTGGCAATATAATAAAAACAGGAGCAAATTATTTTAATTTCTGGAATGGCCCATAAGTATACGTATGTGCACTTATTGGGCTGGGACCCATCAACATATAAAAGTCCAAATGAGACATGGGAGATTGAGAGAGGTTAATCACAAAACAGCTTGAAAGCTATTGTGATATTTTTGAATTTTATAAGGGCTTAGGTCTGGTATGCGCGCAGGTGTATTGTGCACTTATAGTGCATTTTAAAAGCGTACAATTTATTATAATAAAAAGTATGATTTATTTATACAAAAAAGTACAACTATTAATTATATGTGAACATAATTGCATGCTTTGTTTGAAATAGTTACATGTTTCTATTTTGTATAATTACACGTTCTAAAATACACTATGAGTGCATGGTACATATGGATGCACATTAAACCCACTCTTTTATAAAATATTCTATTAAAAAAATAATTTACTACTATAAAAAGAGCAAGTATATATACTTTCCGTATTAGATATCCAACTTTTAAAGATTATGTTTGTGCTCGGAAATACTATTTTATCATCAACTAAATTTGATTTAGATAAATTCAAATTAAGTCAAACATAAATTGATATCTCTCGGTACATCAAATTGTTTGAATGTATATTTTATTTTGGCTAAATAATCAAATCTAGTACATATTTTTAGGTTTTTATCAATTTTGGCACATATTTTTTTCTCTCTCTAAATTTAGCACACACTTTCACTTAATATTTAAAAATACCCCGGATCATTATTTTCGGCAAAATTCATCTGATGTGGTCAATGGAATTCACCTGTCTTGCTGACGTGTAAATATTAAAATAAAAAATAAAAAATATCACTACTTAAAATTAAAAAATAGTGACCCGAGATGTTTTTATATCCTACGTTTTCTCTTTTAGGTGGTGACATTTTTATTTTTTTATATTTTTATATATACACGTCAGTAACACATGTGATCTCCAATGACCCGTTGACCACATTAGATGAATTTTGTCGAAAATAATGATTCGAGATGTTTTTAAATATTAAGTGAAAGTATGTTTTAAATTTAAAGAGAAAAAAAAATATATGCTAAAATTAGTAAAAATTTAAAAGTACGTGCTAGATTTGGTTATTTAGACTTTTATTTATGAATCATATTTAAGATAAACAAATTCCAGTAAAACCAATTTTCGAGTCAAATTACAAACTCATACTAAACTGAGCTTTAAGTTTTCATCAAAAAAATTCAAATCCATTGAGTCTCTACAAACTTTTGACATTAACATAGAATGAAATGATCTGATCTGATTTGATTTTTAGCCCTATTCTTTCTTTGTTTTTTGAGAGAAAACAAAATTATCACTTGGTTTTTAGCCAATTTCGTCAAGTTGCTCCAATTGTCTTTATTTTCACTATTAATGCAACTTTTGGAGGACTGAACAAACACAAGAAATAAAAGAGGGGTCCAAATTAGATCTCAAATCAAATAGGGATGAGTCTCATTTGCATCCAGGTGCACCGTGCACTCATAGTATATTTTAAAATCATGCAACTTGTTATACTGAAAGATGTAACTTGTTTACAATGAATCGTGCAACTATTTTTCCATATTAATAGTTGCACGATTCAATGTAAATAAATTGCATCTTTCAATATATAACAAGTTGCATGATTCTAAAATGCACTGTGTGTGTACGGTGTACCTTGATGCATACCAGAATCTTGTGGACCATGTTTAAGCAAATCTTCAAGTGATGTATGCACATATTAAGTCAAGATAAGAAGATCAACTCAAGCCAAACAAAGTTGTTGTCCTAATCAAACAGTGTTTATTATTTCTTGATGATCTAATAACTACTATTGATAACGAGACTTATCGCAAATTTATGTAATTAAAAGTGTGATCTCACCACTAGTGTTTTCATGACTAATCTGGTGATCATAACTTTTCCACATTCAACTGGTCTAATCAGGTAATTGAGGGTTCAACAATTTTACTGATAATTAGTTTTATCGTAAATAGATTGACGCTCCCTTCGTCCCATTTCACTTACAAAAGCAAAATAAATTTACATAAATTAAGGAGTGTTATAAAATTATCATTTTACTTGGAAATTTAGCTTCATATTGAACATTTTCTCAATCTTGGTGGGATGTGAGGATAATATATTAATATTAGGTTCTCATTTGAATAAGGTGAATTTGAAATGAATGGATTTAAAAAATAATAAGCAATGTGTTTAGCTTCACTGAGTGGAGACATAAGTCAAACCTTCGACTTGGATATTTTCCACTAAAAAGAAGAAGAAAACTGAAACTTTTCCTCTTTGATACAAAGTACGAGAGGTGAATGATTTTCCTATATTTTTTTGCTTAAACTTTGGGAAGAGAAAGACATGGAATACAAAAATGAGTGAAAATGAAACGAGAATCATTATCATAGTACAATTTTTCTTTATTTGTCATTCTCTTTTCAAAATTACAAGATGAAAAAGTAGGCTGAAATTACAAGAAATACCTTACTTATCAAGGGGATCATAACATACATCACAATAATAAAACGAAAAATAAGTGAAGGGATAACTGTTGATTTAGATCATTATGGGCTCGACGCTTTAACAGTTTGAGAGGGATAAGTATTAATTTGTGTTAAAATTTACCACATCTCATGTATAAGACCGTTTCACATGAGTTTTTGTCTTTACTAACGTAGCCTACAGATTTATATAGGCTCACACCAACACAATTTCATAACCTGATAACTTTTGCTTAAATTGATGAACACTTTTCACTAGCATGCGATAAAAGCATATAAATACTGCATGTTTAGAAGTCGAGACTAATTAAAGATGGAACCAAAAAAGCATAACATCCTACTGTTGACGGACTTCAACTTTCTTCTTTTGCCAAAGACGATCCACAGCACTATCAGCATCACCCTGGAGTGTGTGAGAGAACATTTTTTTGAAGGGGAATGGGTGGATCGCACAATCGCTGGCTTTGGGGATTTTAGGCTTCAACATATTGAAGTTGGGTCATATAAATAGTTTCCTTTTCTTGTTTCTTGTTCCCCGTTGACGGCGCCCACTCCTCCTTTATTCTTGTTCCTCCTTTTCAAAAATACTGGGCCGCATAGCTGCCGACTCTAGCATCGATTCATCTACAAGGATGACACCCAGTTTCCGACGGCAAAAGCTATCCGATGAAGCCCGCACCCGACATCGACCATCTAAATCGATTGCCTATATTGGCTCAAAGACGACATCAGATTCTATTTGCACATTTTCAATAATCTAATTGTCCATACTATTTGGATAAGCTTGGTAAAGGATAAATGTTATTCTGAATATATATTTATACTTCTATGGTAAAGGGCTAAAGGCAGAGTGAAGGAACAACGAGACTTAATTTGTATTCTGCAAACGATTGCACGACTTCTCTTAGACACCAAGCTCTGTATTTTTTTTCCTTTTTCTTTAACAGAAGGATCCAAGGATTAATTAATTTTATTTGATATTATGGATGTTGAAGAACAGATAAATTACCTCTTCATATTGTAAGTAGTCGCACGTTTTGGTTATATGTAATTGCATGATTCTATTTTAAGTAGTGCACATTTTTTGTTATAGGTAGTAGCACGTTTATGTTAAAAATAATTGCACGTTTATGTTATGGGTAGTAGCACGTTTATATTATAAATAATTATACGATTTTATTATAGATAGTTGTTCATTTATGTTATAAGTAGTTAATTATTTTTTAAAGACAATAGAATAAAATAGATCAAAAAACCAGGCTATAAAAAATCAGAAAAAGAAAAACAAAGTTGAAAATTAAACCCAAAACCTTTTAGCTTGAAAAGGAATTTCCAGCTATTAGGCGCCACCACAAAATATTGCTGAAATAGAGAGGGTTTTAGAGAGCCTTTTAGAGAGGGATAACATGTTAGAGATGGTTTTAAAGAGAGAAAATATCCCTCTCCAAAATGTGTGTCGCTAACCGGTTAACGAGGGAAAATTTAAACCCTCGCTAAATTAACGAGGGTTTTGGCGAGGGATCGACAGCGGTCGAGTGGCGGGAAAAGACGCCCGCCAAAGAAAAAACCTCGCCAAATTTTGTAAAAAAATTTAACGAGGGTTTACCCTCGCCAATTTCGTCGCAAATTTAACGAGGGTTGCAAAACCCTCGTTAAATTTGCACGCACATTTAGCGAGGGATATTGGTCTTCGTCCAACTTAAAGAACAATTTAACGAGGGTTTACAACCCTCGTTATCTAGAAGAAAAAATCAAAACTGTAACCGGTGGTATTCGAACCCGGGTTGCAAGCCCTCTAAGGCACCCATACAACCACTGGAACACGCGAGCCTGGTACTGTAGCAGCATTAATTGGGCAATTTTCGCCCCCATGTGGTATCGAACACGCGACCTCCCGGTATGTGGAGGCCTTTGCGTGTTTTGCCAAACCATTTGGGCACGGCTTGTTACTTGTCAACAGTGCCTTTCTAATTGTATATATTATATATGTATGTATTGTATATTTATGTAATATTTCTTATACATGTATATGTTATGTATTATATATTATAAATGTATATATGTATCATTTCTTATATATTTATTATATATATTTGATTAAAATATTTATAATAAAATTAAAAATATATAATTTATATTCTTTTATATATTTGTTAACAAATAAAAAAAATTTAAAATAATATTTTAATAATATATATATATATATATATATATATATATATATTGTACACTATATTTACTAACACTATATTCTATTATATGTATACTCGTTTTACTATCGAAAATTTGGGGAAAAACCAATGTGGGAAAATCTTTTCATGATCTCCAAGAAATCTTGAATATATTTCCTATATTTTTTTCTCCACAATTAAAATATTCCACAAAAATCCCACCTCATCAAGTTATGGGATTTTCGAAAATTTCAAGGATCAAGATTCCAAGATTTGGATCTTCTTGAATTTATGAGATATTCTTGTATTCCAAGAAATACATATCTTCCATAATATCTTTTCAAGAAAATCAAGAAAATCTTTCTTTCTCCTTAATTATTCAAAATTTCGAAATATACATATGAATAACCAAGTGGGAGATTTCTTGAATTTAATGAGATAATATTGTATTTCAAGAATACATATCTTCATTCCATAACAAAATTCAAAGAAAATCTTTTCTCCCTCTTATTCATAATTTTAAAAAATATGAGGAAATTAGCAACAAATATTTATTTTATTTTTAAACACCTTTTCCAGGTTATTGGACTTTATGTTGGGCTACTGGGGGGCCTTTAGGAGAATTAAGATTGGATCTTCCAATGGATCTTGAATTATCAATATTGAGCCACAATATTATTCAAGCCCATAAAATATTAATTAATCTCACTACATAATTAATATTGCACTATCCATCTTAACCCATATTATAGTCAATATGGCTTCCGGTTATTATTTTCCGTGTTTAGGATTATCTAGCCCATTAATTAATTCAAGCCACTGAAATAGCTTTCCATTAATTAATATCTTTTTATTCTTGGTAAAGGAACGGTTCAACATTATTACTCATAATGGAAACTAGTTCCACTTGCAAGATTTGGTATGATAAAACTTATGAACTCCCAAGGGGGAAAATCGAACAAAGCGTCTTTTTGCGACCATTCTTATTAAATCTTAGCTACACATGTGACCAATAATATTGCCCAAGATATAAAGTATTGAATCTCGTTGATTTTCTACCCGTAATAAGTCAAAGCAATACTTACTAACCACACGTGATCTTATTTAAGGGGATTTAAGATTAAGAAATAACGAACCATCGAGGTCCAATTCTTCCTAGTTCGATTTTCTCAAGAATTTGTCCTCATGTAGGTCCTCTTTCAAATGCACTGTACACGCACTAAAGTGTAATCTCTTTGGTCAAGACAAGCCAATCTCGAAGCGTTAAACTTCAACCTTTCACGATGGATTGTTCATTTTCATCTAGGTCGTGAATGATGTACTTTTTGGTTACAAGGAACGTTAATTTAATCTTCGTGATCCGGTATCACTAAATTAACTACAATGTAACACGTCTTATTTATTGAGCAGGTTATGCGAAAGAATAGGTGGAGGAAATATCGAAAAATACCGGATACCAAGATTTACTGCATCGGAAAAATATCGAATTTATCGAAATTTTCAAGATACCAAAATTTTCGGTATATGATGGTACCGCATCAAAATTTTTTAAGACGGTAAGAATGGTACCGAAAATAAAATTTAAGATGGTAACAAGATATATGAAAAAAAATTTTAAGATACCGTAAATATCGCGCCAGATATCTAAAAATATATTCGCAGATAATTTAATATTTTCGAAAGATTGTTAATCCGGCCGCTAAACGGGTCGGCCCGCTTAAACCTATTATACGCAGAAAGTTAAGTTTGAGCAATGGGAGGCCTGTTTAAAATCGGCCTTTTTGCCCGGGACCGATTAGCTACATGGCTAAACGGGCTAGCTCATGTTAAGTTGGCCAACCTGCTTACTTGGATTTATATTTATATATACTCAATTTTTTTTATTTTTTTTTATTTTCTAATTTTTTTAATTAATTTTTTTTTAAGTTTTTTCACAAATTTAAATAAGGCAAAAATCAATTATGGCCAATCAATTACAAATTAAATATTTCTATTTGATTTAGTCAATTAATAATTAATCCTCTCCAATTCAATATTTTTTAATAGTTTTGAATTTCTATTGAATTTAATAAATAAGTAAAATATTAATCCAATATAAAATAATAATATAATATTTTTATAAATTCTATTATGAAATTTGTTCATAATATGAAACTGATATCATTATAATTATAAATTAATATTATGGTATTAATTTATAAATGTGATGATACAAATTTTATATTATTAACTAATTTCATGGGAACTTTGATCAATTATGTTATTAAAGATGATGGGAACTAATTTTATATTTTGAACATTTGTTATTAAAGATGATGGGGCAGTCTGGATCGAAATTTTTGTCATTATGTAATGTTAATGTTTGAACTTTTTTTTTGAACCGGATTAGGTGGCTGATTTAGCCCATGACCCCACTAGGTTGTGGTTAGTTCTCAATTATTAGAGGCCCAGATTTTAAAATGAATCGCTTAAGGCCCGGACCGTTTGACCAGAACAGAGAGGGCCGGGCCCTAATGGGTTATGTAATAATTTAACAATACTAATTTTAGGTATACCGAAATATTTTTGATATATTCTAAGATATCAAATATTTTCTAGAGATAATTTAAAAATCCTATATTCAATTTCATATATTTTTTTTTAAAAATAAATAATAATTATATTATATATATATATATATACACTAATACATATACACTAATCTATACACACACAAACCCTAATCCCTTCTTCTCCCCTCCTCTCTCCCCGCCTCCCCCCGTCTGCCTCGCCTCCTCCTCCCTGGCCCCCTCCCCGCCGTCTCGCCTCCCCTTTTCCCCCTTCTTTCCCCTTCTCCCTCCCCCCCCCCCTCCCCTCGCCTCCCTCCTCCCGCCTCCTCTCCCTTCTCCCCTCCTCCCTTTTCCCTTCTCCGCCGCCTCCCCCCTCACGCCACCCTCCTCCCCTTCCTCCATTTCCGATTTAATTTCTTCAAGCTGCCCAGCCATCCACCACGTGACCCGTCCACCGTGACCACGCTGGCCTTGCTGCCGCCACCTCCCTCACGCCACCCGCCTCTTCCTCTTTTTTTTTTTTTTTTTTTTTTATGCAAATTTGTTAAATTAGGGATTGTTGGGGGTGTTAATATCTTTGAGATTGTCGGGTTTGAATTGCATACCAATTTTTTTTGGTTTGGTTTGGTTTGAATTGCATACCAATTTTTTGGTTTGGTTTGGTTTGAATTGCATAATAATTGTTGGGGGTGTTAATATGCTCGAATTTTGGTTTGGTTTGGTTTGGTTTGGTTTGGTTTGAAATAGAAGCAATTTTTGCAATGGTATCAATATTGGTAAAAATTTCAATATTGAAAAAATACCAAAATTTCGATATATCAAAATTTTAGATATAATCGTTCATCATCTGAAAATTTAAGATACCGAAATTTTTCGCACGATAAACAGATGATTTTTTTTTTTGATTTTTTTTTCGGTATCGAAATTCGCATATCTTAAATTTTCAGATGACAACGGTATGAATTTTTGGTATACCGAAAAATTTCTTGACGGAGAACGGTATGGCGAAAAAAAAAATTTGGTATGTCAGATCATCCATCCCTAGCAAAGAAATATATGTAACATTCGATGATATTCACAAAGATCGATGATAAACAATTTAATTCAAGAATAAGTCCGAAATTAGGTTTGATTATACAAAGTAAAAGCATACTTTCCAAAGATAATCCCAACAATCTCCCACTTATACTCAAAGTCCGCTTTTAAGTATACTACAACATGTCTCGTGTAGATTCGTGACATATAATGTCACCTACACTAACCTAATAATGTCTCCCACTTATACTCAAAGCAGATTGGCAAATCGGCCTTGACACCCATCCCTTCCACATGTCTCTCGAATGTATTCTCGAGGCAGACCTTTGTGAATGGATCACCTAGGGTGTCTCTCCTCGACGCGATCTTTTGCCACCTTTATATCTCATCTCTTAACGATATCTCGTGATAAGATGGTATTTTTTCAATGTGTTTTCTTTGGCCTTGTGGGCTCTTTGGTTCCCTTGAATTTGCAAATCGCTCAAGATTGTCACAATAAATGCCCGATTCTGCCGGGCAAATTCAAACTACATCCAAGTCCACTAGGAAGTTCTTGAGCCAAACCGCCTCTTTCATTTGCCTCGCAGTTAGCCTACATATTCGGCTTCCATGGTAGAATCTGCGACGATTTCGCTTGACGCTTCTCCATGTCATGGCTCTCCCCCATGCAAAAAACACACTAACGGAGGTAGATTTTTCCGAATCTATGTCCGATTGGAAAATCCGAGTCCGTGCCTTTATGGGGATTAGATTATCCGATCGATAAACCAACATTCTATCTCGAGTTCTTTTCAGATACTTCAGAATGTTTTTAACTGCCGTTCAATGTTCTTTCCCCGGGTTACTTTGATATCTTGCTACCATGCCAACGACAAAGTAGATATCCGGTCTCGTGCACAGCATTGCATACATAAGACTTCCGACAGCCGAAGCATAAGGAATGTCTTTCATGTCATCTATCTCCCTTTGTGTCTTAGGGCACATTTCCTTGGATAGATGGATTCCATGTTTGAAAGGTACGAAGTCTTTCTTGGAATCCTGCATGCTGAATCGTTTCAAGACAGTGTCTATGTATGAAGCTTGCGACAAGCCTATCATCATTTTCTTGCGATCTCGAGTGATCTTGATCCCAAGGATGTGCCCGGCTTCCCCTAAGTCCTTCATATCAAACTGTTTTGAAAGTCATGTCCTTACATCTAATAACACCTTTACATCGTTCCCGATGAGCAAAATGTCATCTACGTATAGTACTAAGAATACCAATGCAGTTCCGACACGCTTTTTGTACACACAACTTTCGAACTCGTTTTGATCAAACCCATAAAACTTTATTATGTTGGGGAATAAGTTGCACAGATCTATTCGGGATGAATATTTAAATACAAATTTAATTCTCATAATTATTACTAGCATGAATTAATCCTATATTAATTCAAATAATAATCCAACAACAAATCATGCATATAATTAAATCACCTAAATCCTACGCATGCGGAATTCTACGAGTTTACGTGAAAGTACCTCTTGGGACGACAATGGCTTTGTTTATTAGACACACCAAAAGAACTTCCCAAGTATTCCCTTAATCTTTGCTCGACTATCAGGTGGTAGGACACTTGCGAACAATTAACAAAAGGAAAATAAATTATGTTGCACCACCTTTGTGGATTTACTAATTTTTTCATCACATGGAATTGTACTTGGGAATGAAAGAATCATCCCCTATTTATAGAGTGGAGGTGGTCGAATTTTTAGGGCAAAACAATGTGGGAAAATCTTTTCTTGATCTCCAAGAAATCTTGAATATATCTCCTATATTCTTTTTCCCATAATTATAATATTCCACAAAATCCCACATACTCTTTGTTATGGATTAATTTCGAAAATTATAGGGCAAGAATCCAAGATTTGGATCTTCTTGAATTTATGAGATATTCTTGTATTTCAAGAAATACATATCTTCCATAATATATTTTCAAGAAAATCAAGAAAAACTTTATTTCCCTTAATTATCAAAATTTCAAAAATATGCTTTATGGATAACCAAGTGGGAGATTTCTTGAATTTAATGAGATAATCTTGTATTCCAAGAATACATATCCTCATTCCATAACAAAATTCAAATAAAATCTTTCTCCCCTTTTATCCATAATTTTCGAAAATTAGGAAAAAACAAGCACCAATATTTATTTTATTTTAAACACTTTTTTCAATTATTGGACTATATGTTGGGCTACTTAGGGGGCCTTTAGGAGAATTAAGATTGAACCTTCCAATGGATCTTGAATTATCAATATTGAGCCACAATATTATTCAAGCCCATAAATATTAATTAATCCCACTACATAATTAATATTGCACTATCCATCTTAACCCATATTACAGTCAATATGGCTCCCGGTTATTATTTTCCGTGTTTAAGATTATCTAGCCCATTAATTAATTCAAGTCACTGAAATAGCTTTCCGTTAATTAATATCTTTTGTCCTTGGTCAAGGAACGGTTCAACATTATTATCCATACCGGAAACTAGTTCCACTTGCAAGATTTGGTATGATAAAGCTTATGAACCTCCCAAGGGGGCAAATCGAACAAGCGTACTTGCACACGATTCTCCGTATTAAATCTTAGCAATCACATGTGACCAATAATATTGCCCAAGATAAAAAGTATTGAATCTCGTTGATTCTCTACCCATGATAAGTCAAAGCAATAGTTACCAATCACACGTGATCCTATTTAAGGAACGAAGATTAAGAAATAACGAACCACTGAGGTCTAATTCTTCCTTGTTCAGTTCTGAAGAATTTGTCCTCCTGTAGGTCCTATTCAGTGCATCAGTCATGCACTAGTGTAATCTCTTGGTCAAGACAAGTCAATCCGAGCCTTACACTTCAACCTTTCACGATGGATTGTTCATTTCCATCTAGGTCGTGAATGGTGTACTTTTAGTTACAAGAGACTATTAATTTAATCTTATGTGATCTGGTATCACTAAATTAACTACAATGTAACACGTACTATTTATTGAACAGTTATGCAGTAAATATATGTAACATTCGATGATATTTAAAGCATCAGTGATAAACAATTTATTTAAGTAAATAAGTTCGAAATTCAGTTTTGATTATACTAAGTAAAAGCATACTTTCCAGTATAATCCCAACATATTACATGATCAAAACATTGGTTCCAAGCTCTGGATGCCTGTTTGAGTCCGTAAATGGACTTCATGAGCTTACAAACTAGGTGTTCTTGGCCCTTTTCAATGAAGCATTGGGGTTGTTGCATATAGATTTCCTCATCAAGACTTTCGTTAAGGAAAGCTGTCTTGACATCCATTTGCCAGATTTCAAAATCGAGATGTGTAGCAATCGACAAGAGAATCCGGATGGACTTGAGCATCACTACAGGTGAAAAGGTTTCCTCATAGTCGATCCCTTCTTTTTGAGTATAACCTTTCGCCACAAGTCTTGCCTTGAAGGTTTCCACCTTCCCGTCTGATCCCCTCTTTCTCTTGTATACCCACTTGCAACCAATAGGTTTGACCCCATTAAGTGGTTCGACTAGCTCCCACACTCTATTATGATCCACAGACCCCATTTCTGCTTTCATTGCCTTTTGCCAAGAAACCGCATCCTTGTCTTGGATTGCCTCATCATATGTCCATGGGTCTGATTCGTCTTGACCGGGAATCAAGTCCGAGGACTCTCCTATCCCCATGAATCTATCGGGGTTTTTTCACAACCCTCCCACTACTGACGAGGTTAGGTTGTGTAAGTGTGTCGTTTGGTATGTCATCTTTTGCATAGTTGGCAATGAGGTTAGCCTCCTTAGCTCACTTAAGGTAATCTCACTACGGGTCTTCTTTTCGTTCATATAGTCTTCTTCCAAAAATCTAAAGTGGGTGTTAATTACCACATTTTGATCTTGGGACCATAGAACATACACACTTTTGTTCCCGGGGTATCCTATAAATTTTTTAATTTCGATCGAGGATCCATTTCCGATTTCCTTGTCCAACACGTGTAGGCGGACACCCCCAAATTCTCATGTGTCTCTAAACCGGCTTCTTGCGTGGGTCCACAATTCTTTGGGAGTTTTGGGAATCGATTTGGATGGCACCAAGTTTAGAATGTAAGCCACTGTTTCCAAGGTATGACCCCAGAACGACTTGGGAAGATCCGCATAACTCATCATTGATCTAACCATTTTCAAAAGAGTTACGTTTTTTCGCTCCGCAACCCCGCTTTTGTTGAGGGGTTCGGGTGTGCGATTATTTTGGGATCGCAATCCCTTCATCCAAACAAGTAGTTCAAAAACTCTCATTTGAGGTACTTTCGCCTCCACGATCGGATCGTAGAGACTTGATACATTTTTCCCTATGATTCTCTACTTGAGCCTTAAATTCTTTGAATTTTTCAAAGGTCTCAGATTTATGCTTCATAAGGAAAATATAACCTTACCTCGAGTAATCATCAATAAAAGTGACGAAATACTCGTAACCTTCTCTTGCTTTGGTTGACATTGGACCACATACGTCTGTGTGAACGATTTCTAACACTTCTTTGCCTCTATTCCCTCGTCCGAATGCCCTCTTGGTCATTTTACCCTCCAAACATGATTCACGGGTTGGAATTGGTTCAACTTGGAGAGACTCCAGTGAACTGTCTTCTACCAACCTTTGGATCCTCTTTGGATTAATATGTCCCAATCTTAGATGCCATAGAAGTGTTTCGTTCACGTCTGATGAACGTTTTCTTTTGTTGGAAACAATTGATGTGTTATAGGATACATTTCGTGAGTGGTGTGCACAGTTAATTGTATAGAGATTACTTGACAACGTTCCATGACAGATAAATTTATCATAAAGAGAAATGGTAACAACTTTATCAAAAAAGTTTAATATCCATCAAGGTAAAGTTTTGAAACTGAAATTAAGTTCTTTCTAAAATTCGGAACGTAAAGTACATCTCTTAAAATTAAAACTCTGTCTTCAAAGGACAGGTGCACTTCTCCCATCGCTTCACCGCCACTCAGAAGATCGCCCGGTGTGATGAGGATCTCACTCCCACTAAGTTTCCGGGTCCGCTGAACCCCTCAGAAAGTGAAACAAACATGATCGGTGGATCCCAGATCCACCACCCATGAATGGGAGGCATACGCCGCTAAGCAAGTTTCAACAACTAGTGCGTGAGAATTACCTTTCTTTCCATTCCTTTTGGGTTTGGAACAGTCGACCTCGAATGTCCTTTTTCACCGCGACTTGAAGACCTCCCCTACCGGGGCTTGCTCACCTCCACCTCCCTTCACCTTTTCTTTGCCATTGGCAACACTTAAGTTCACTTGCTTGTGGTTTTTGTCCTTTTCTTGTTCTTACCACCCCTCGCCTAGAAGTTAAGAAGGTCCATTTGCCACCAAGGCTCGGGCTCTTTTGCCCCAATATCGCCTCCGCCGAGACCAAAGCTTGCAATAGATCGCATCGAGAACTTCGATTATTCATTAGTTCACTGAATCGCTCAAAACTTTTCTAAGATAGAAGGAGAGACGAAATCGATTTGGGTCTCGATGTCGATTCACGCCAAGTACCTCAAGTTTGTTAAGGTGAGCCATCATCCGGAGAACGTGTTCTTACGGGTGTTCCTCCACCATTTTCATAGAGAGCAAGTCCTCATGGTGATCCGACGAGCCACACGGCTCGATGTTGAAACATCGCTTTTAAGACTAGTCATGATGTCTCGCGGTCTCAACGCTCGTGTTGGTGTTGCAACACATCCGACATATGAAGCCAAGATGGTACACTTTGCCATTTCGTTTGAACGCTCCCAACAAAGATTTCTTTTCTTAACCGTTTTAGTTGACTCATCTCTTGGCTTTTCCGGTTTAGGTGTAGTGAGAACCCGGTTATGGCTTTGTGCAAAGGAGGACAATAGTAAGTTTACGACTCAATCAACAAAGTTTTCACCAAGAAGCAAATTGTCTTTAAGTATATTGAGCGATTGGATTAAAAGGTTGCGACATGATGAACCGAAATAAATAATAATATGCATAAGCTCAAATATATCACAAGGTTCGATCACATGTTTCATATTAAAATCTCAAAAAATATGAACACGATCGCCCAACATCTCAAAAACAGCTTTTTTAAATAAGCCACGTGGGGTTGGTCATTATTTAAACACATTCAAGCGTGTTACAAACAAAAAAATTACAAACCTTTAATAACTAGATTAATAGTTGGCTCCCAAATTGACCAATATAAAATCGACAGGGACTTGGGGAAGTATATGATATCAATTTTATACCTAAGTAATAACCATGATTAAATAGAATTATTATTTCGCTTTTGAACGAGCCTCGTGGGGAGGGTCATCGCCGCCACTAGTAATAATCCACAATCATCCATTTGGAATTTATTCATGTGAAATCTATCTTTTTTGACCGGTCCTTAGTGAGGAATTTCTCCAAAAGAATTCACAAATAAATAAATCATGGAGGTCAAAATTAATTCAATTTTATTATTCATAAAATTGTCAATTAATTGTTTAAGCATACTTAGTAATTTTCGAAAGTGAGATTTTTCAAAACATTTTCTCATGCATTGCAAATTTAAACACAATTTAAATAAGCATAAAATAATGCATAACATCAAAACAAAAAATTAAACATATTGGGCAAATATATCCAATTGTCATGGTTAATTTTTGTCATGTCTTGATCTTGAGAAATCGTCTTCATAGCCTTCATCATTCGTCTCGAAAAGCTCCCACTTGACCGTCTTAAAAAAATGCCTTGTCAAGCTACGTCATCGACCCACCATGGGTCAAAGTGCCCGCTTAACACTCCCCCGGCCGTGTCGAGTGGCGGCGTTCAAAGACGTCTTGCCAAGACCCTGGGCCAAGACGTAGTCAAAGGACACGCCCATTTCGGAAGCATAAGCGGTGGTTCTCGGCGGTAGCGCCACAGATCCAAATAAGACGCTCACAAGGCGTTTCAAGGCCCCGCCCATGCTTATTCAAGGCGATGCCGCCACGTGGGTCGTCCGCCTGTCAATTTCCCTTTCTTCATCAAGGCTCACCTCATCGCGCGACCTCCTCATCTCAATCCTGGCCTTTCGGTCAGCGGCCTCGCCCCACCCACGCATCGTCGTCGTCAGCGGTGCCTTTTCCTTTGGCACGTTCATGACGACGCTGCCGTTACGCCGGGATTACGGATCCCGTCTTTTAATTCTTCGTCTCCGCCTCCATTTTCGATCCGGTTACAATGAGAATATGTAATTTTTTATTTTAAATATGTAAAATTTTGGTATTTAATAGATTTAGATATAAAATTTTGAATGTGTATACATAACATAATCCTATTTAAAATTATCATTTTATTTTAAATAAAGGAAAATATCCAAAAATATTTATACATCAACTCCTTTATTATTCAATACATATAAAAAAAATTAGAAATAAATAAAGGAAAATAGACACAAAAAATATGAATAAAAAAAAATAGACACAAGATAGAAAATAGGAGCAAGAAGACAAAAAAAATAAGAACAAGAAGATTCATTAATAGCATTTATGTAATCCAACCATTTTTTAAAACCTTATAGTAATATTTTAAAAAGTTGGAACCTAATAATAATAAATGAGGTCAAATGGAACCTAATAGTTATTCGCTCCAAAAGAATTGATCATGTATGGCTTTATCATTTAGGACCAACTTTTTCTGCTGCTCAAGTCATTAAAACGACAAAGTTATTGTCTTTTTGGATATGGCTAGAAAGCCCCCCTTTTCATTTTAAATACAAACTAGTATACTTGAATTGCTGCAACTTTCTTCCTTTTTCATGAACAACTATACAAATTAAACAAATCTTTATAGCTCACACGAAAGCATAATTTAACTGCGTTGATAGCTAAATGGGATAGCTTAATCTTCTTGTGGACCTGAGATTCGAGTACCCCTTGTACTCGTTATATAGTATTTCATATTTATCTTTCAAAAAAAGCTAAATTAACAAGAAGTTATGAGTAATGACTTAGGAGTCAATGAAGAATTAAATGCAAGAAAGTAGGTGATAATAACTTTGTCTTAATAAACCTTGGCTTTATTTTTAGGCTCTTAAATACTTTATATTATAAGATTTGGAATCATAATTCCTTCTTATTAACTCTGGATAAAAGTAAACTATAGCGTTAATTGCCAGATTGAGGATATGTGTTAGTCAGACGTCGATCTCGACCCGGGGTCTGGGAGCGGGCTCGATGATGTCACATCCTCTACACTAGTCGTCGTCCTTGTTGGAGGCAGTAACTTGTCAGCCTCATTCTTTTCAAGGACTAAAATTATATTTTCTCTTCAACATGTCTAATCAGTTAATTGAGGGTCCAACAATTTTATTGATAATTAATTTTATCGTAAATAGATTGATACTCCTTTCATTCCATTTTACTTAAAAAAGAAAAATAAAATTACAAAATTAAAGAGTGTTATAAAATTATCATCTTACTTAGAAAAGTGAGCTTCATATTGCACATTTGATCTATCTTGGCGTGATGTGAGGATAATATTAGAGAATGTATACAATTTACAATTGGTTAAAAAAAATTATATTTATTTTTTGAGTGCGACATCTCTTCGGTTTTCTTGATTTTGTGTCATTTGAGTTGTGAAAGTGATAAGACATGTGTTTAAGTGGAGACATAAGTCAAACCTTCAACTCGAATATTTTGTTGTGTTTTCCACTGAAACGAAGAAGAAAACTGAAACTTTTCCTCTTTGATACAAAGTAGGAGAGGTGAATGATTTTTCTATATTTGTTTGCTTAAACTTTAGAAAGTGAAAGACATGGAATACAAAAATGAGTGAAAATGAAACAAGAATCATTATCATAGCACAATTTTTTCTTTATTTGTCATTTTCTTTTTCAAATTTACAAGATGAAAAAGTAGGCTAAAATTACAAGAAATACCTTACTCGTCAAGGGGATCATAACATCACAATAATTAAAATGAAAAATAAGTAAAGGAAGGACTAAAAACAGAAACACCCATTCGATTATTTAGATCATTAATTATTCATCAAAAAGATTATCAATTATATAATTATGATGTACGAGTGTAGCCTCCTTATTTTTTACGCTTACACCAACACAATTTCACATCCTGATAACCTTGCTTAAATTCATGTAGGCTTTTCACTAGCATACCATAAAAGCATATAAATACCATCAAAAGGAGCTAAAAAGAGCATAATAAGAGTCCCAAATGGAACTATAAAATTTCAGATATTAAGAAGTTAAAATTTTGCACGTTTAGAAGTCGAGACTGAATTAAAGATGGAACAAGAAAAGGCTAACATCCTACTATTGACGGACCTCAACTTTCTTCTTTTGCCACAGACGATCCACAGCACTATCAGCATCACCCTGCAGTGAGATAACATTTTCTTAGTTTAACCGAGATTCTTGAATTCAATAGAGGAAAGAAAGTGTGAATTATAGTAGTTTCGTAGGATGAGTTTCACATTTGTTTCTAACAATTAAGATAAAGGAATTTGTGATCATACTCTTAAACCTTCACATTGTAAGATGTGAAACTTCCGAGAAAAAAGATTCAACACAAAATCGCTGAGAAAAACGTTGTTTCGACCTAGAAGATTCAATGCCTACCCTTAAACAACAAGTTTTACCAGCTCCAACAGATGTTTAAATAGCTTTAACTAGGCATACTTCATTCTTTTCGTGCAATGTTTGTACTTAATCATATTAACTAGAAAAACTAACAATACTCTTTCAGAATAAAGTTTTAAAAATCGATATCAATAAAACCATTATAACAGCAAACAATGATGACAAAACTATCATTATTGAAGCTCAAGATGATAGCTAACAATGATCACAATTAGGAAATATGAAATCTCATCTAACGGATGAAAAAGTTACAAATTAATTTGAAAAACTAATATCATTAAATGCATTACGACAACAAACAATGGTGACAAATTGAATCTTGAAGCTCGAAATGATTGCTAACAGTGATAACTATAACAGAACCATACAACTACGAAATGATACTTTTCATCACATGAACAGCAGAGGTTCGTCTTATACCCAATAAACAAGTACCTGAGCACGGATAAAACCGCAGAGAGCAAAAGTAGTGAATGCTCCAGTGTAAACGCCCCTCTCGTCCAAATGCCCTAAGTTAATTTGCACAGATGCATGATCCTTAGATGTAATCAGCCTATTGGTCGCCGAGCTGCATATACAACAAGAACAAATTATTAGGTAAACATCACAATAATTAGTAGGCCAAATCTTGTATGCATTCAGGTGCAGCGTGCACACATAGTGCATTTTAGAACAATGCAACTTGTTATACTGAAAGATGTAATTTATTTACACTGAAATGTGCACTCGTAGGGCCCCGAGCTTTCGTTTTCTCACCTGGTTTAATAGTTGCACTGTTCAGTATAAACAAGTTGCATTTTTCAATATAACAAGTTGCACGTTTCTAAAATGCACTGCGAGTGCACGGTGTACTTGGATACAAACGAGACTCACTCTAATTACTGACATGGAATTCTAGAATAGCTTTATATCCTTCGAATCTCCAAAATACAAACGAAAGCAACACATTCGCATTCACTACATCATCAATTAGGAGTGCCTAGAGTTATTCTGGAAAGTAAATATCAATATATCGCTCATTGCTTGCAGCAACTTAGCGATATATTTGTCATTAAAACGACATCATTAACAAGCATAAACACATGTAAGTAAAAAGACATGTATAAATATACCATTTTCGCGGGATGTATAAATCCATATTCTGCCCCTCATCGTTCTGCATCTTGGCAACTATCAAAACAAACAGCATTACAACATAAAACTGCTAAAGAAATGAAGTGCAGAACGAGTAATTCAATAACCTAGACCAGATATATCAGCAGATTAATTCTGGAAAAACACAATGCAACACTGATTCAAGTTGTTGATCAATTGTATCTTAAACGTCAACGAGATCAAATGCAGCGTAGATCAAAATATATAAACATATAATTATCCTGTTATCAAATTTTACAAGATACTTTTCGCCCATTTAATTAGAGATTTCCCACAAAAGCCATCAACTGTAAACTAACATGAAATTGATAGTATTAAACTTATAACAGAGCACAGAATAACTAAAAAGCATTGAATAATAAGTTTCATGTTAATCAATTCAAAGGTAAATTAGAATATCTGCACAATTTTGTTCTCTTAGTTGCAATTTATGAACTAAAACAAACCTAAACTATGGATTGCTATGAACTGATAATTCTAAAAAACCGTATATCAGAATTAAAACATATCAAACAATCATACTATCTCCGTTTTGCAATTGCAATGTTGAGAGATGAATCATTTACTGTACCTGATTATTTTTCGGCCGATGAAGGAGCGTGAGCAAAGGGGGAACTGAAATCCTAAATCCAGCAATTTGTAGGAACATAAATGGGCCGGACCCCTACAATTAAATGACAAAATTGGCCCAAATTTATATGCATTTAATTTGACTCAACATTTAAGTCCAGGCCCAAAATATTTTAAATTAAGCTACTTATAATTTTTCATGGTCAATAAATTAGTAACTTATTTAAATTGGTTAGTTTAGCTCTAACGGGGTGTTTGTAAAAACTTATAAGTGATTATAGTCATCTAGAATTGTGTGCAAAAGTAATTTGGAATGTTTTATTTTTCTTTTAATAGCTTAAATAAGCTCTCATTAGCTATAAGTTATAAGCTTCAAAGAGGGTGTTTTTAGTAGCTTATTAGTCTTTTTTTAAAACTTTTAACTTTTTTTGCAAACACTGTCATTTTTTTTTAATTTTCTTACAAACACTATTAACTTCTACCATTAATTATTTTTCTCATAATCACTAATTTTAATCACTTCTTTAAAACCATAAACTTTTGCAAACACCCCCTAAGTCAGTTAGAACTGACTCAAGAATTACTCACCTAACTTGTTTACTTTACCACTTTAAAATTATAATCATTTTGGAATTAAGCGCGTGAAATATACATAAAAATTCGTATGAGATAGTCTCATACATTAGACAGAGTATAAATTAATATTTACCTCTTTTAAAGTGTTAAAATGTCATTGTCCAAATTATACTTCATTTCACCGTGGGACCGCCTCACTTACGTGTGCCTCCAAAATATATTAGTTATGTTCTTAGTATGTGTCATTTCTTATATGTACTTACATTTTGCTATACAAAAATAAATAGACTGTTATATATTCGAGTAACAAGTACAAATAATAATACAAATAAAAGTTTCAATTTAATAATTATTGTGAGTGCTACTGGAACCTTGGTGCATTAGAAATTCATGTATTTGTGGGCTACAGGCCCACACATGATAACAAAAGGCCTATACCGTAAGCCATCAGGCCCAATATGGGCATTACGATTGGACTTTCCGAAAAGAAAATAAAAAAATTATAATTTCAAAATAAAAAATATCAATTCACATTATTGTCTATATTGCCATTTAGAAATTAGAACTAAATAAATGACAAAAGTTTGTGTTAGAACATCTCACGGCTGGCGGTTCATAAATTAACATTTTATCTTTTCTAAGATATTAAAACTTTGAGTAAGTTTTTGTTAAAATTTGTTCATAATATAAAATTTATATCATTATATTTATAAATGAATACCATAACACTTATAGATGTTATGGTATCAATTTCATGATGTTATATTTATATATTAATATTATAGTATTAAATATTATCGATTAGTATTGATTTATAAAAATAGTACTATCAATTTATAGCTAATTTTATACTATAAATAAATTTCTCACGAGAGTTTGTATAAATTTTTACCCTGCTAAAAACCTACTAAAATGGTAAATTTGAAAAAATATGAAGGAGAATTTTTTGAAAGAAAATGAGGAATGAAATCATCCATTTCATGCGATGAAGACTTTGTGTTTATGAATTGAGAAATATTAAAATAATGTTGAAAATGAAATATGTGAGTTTATATAGAAGAAATATTTGAAGCCTTAAAATGTGTAGAATGGAAAGAAATATTGCAAATTGGGTATGAAGGAGAAGGGTAAATTAATAATCATTTTCACAACTATATGTTATTAATACCACCAAATTGGTGGTTTTATTTTAAAGTGACTTCTACATAGTTTAAATGACCCATTCACCCTTCCTTTCTTCATGCCCATTCATGACTCTCTCACTTTCCTTTCCTTTCTTCATTTCCCGGCCACTAATCACCGGCAACATTCACCCTTTCCTGTCTAAGGTTCGTTTCCCGGCCACTAATCGGCGGCGGCGGCTCCACCGCTTTCGAGTTGAGAACAATAAAGGTGAGAATTCCGTCGTGATTAATTTGGGTATGAATTGAGAATTTCGTCTGCCATTAATTCCGGCCACTATGAATCTAGGTTTTTCTTTCGTCAATTTTGTTGAGCAAGTTTGGATTAATTTGGGTTTTTTCATGATTCCAGCTGGGTTTCAAGTTTGGGTAATACAATTGATTTGAAGAGATAATTGGATAAGCTGCAGAATGAGGGCATGCTCATTGGTATTTGAAGAGATGAACGGATATGCTGCAGAATGAGAGCAAGTTTGGGTTAATTTTGTGGCGCAAGGTTGGAAAGAAATATGAAGGAGAAGAAATATTTGAAGAAACATGTGTAGAATGGAAAGAAATATTGCAAATTGGGTATGAAGGAGAAGGGTAAATTGGTATTTTTTTTATATGTTAATTATTTTTTAATATTTTATATCACTTTTAATACCTCCTATCAATCAACTTACAATATTTTACATCCATTTTTTAATGTTGACTACCAATCAGTTTTGTAGGAATTCAACTCATTAAATTAGTCTAAACACATTAATATTGTAGGAATTTCTATCATGACTACCAATCGGGGCATAAAGATTCAACTAAATGAAAGGGAGTGAAATACGAAAAGTGAAAGAAACCGGGAGATGACCCCCACAAAACTCAAAAGAAGAAAAACTCCCGCTAATAAATGCTAATCAACTAACTACCCTCCATATTTATTCCACCACCATTTAACACATCTTTAATTTTAGAGTGAGTTTTATGTGAATTCGGTGTATCATATACTTATAGTTATTTTAAAAATGTGCAATTATACAAAATAAAATGTGTAATTATTTCAAATAGAAGGATGCAACTATATTCCCATATTAATAGTTGCAATTTTCTGTATAAATAAGTTGTATTTTTCAGCATAATAAATTGCACGCTTTTAAAATACACTATGCAGCCGGGCGTGTCTTAACTTTAATTGATAATGGTTTGTAATTAAGATTTCTTTTCTTCTTTAAAACGCGGGAGATTTCAAAATATTTTCTTGAACAATAAAAGTATATAAACCTTAAACAAATTTATGTGCTAGATTTAAAAGATTTCTGTAAAAATTTAAATTTGATCTGTACAATATAAAATAGTTACTCATGAGTCGAGTTTAAATGATTGGGCCGTAAAAATTTATGGCAATTAGTTTGAACTATTCAGCCCAACCCTAATATCATATATATACCTATTGCGTAAGTAAAATCTCTACCGACAAATGTTTTGTCACATTTAATAACATCAATTATTAAATATGGATGGTATGCCACGATTGTATCAATTTCCACCTCCATAATATTTTATTGCAATACGCAAAAAATATACTCCATGCGACTACCAAGGCATTTACAGTTGCTATTCAATAGTGATGTTCAAACAATAAATAGATGAATGCTCATCTTTAAAATTACTATGGATCACTTTTAAATCGAGTGATGAGTAATGTATGGATAAAAAAAAATTGATAGAAAAATAGATAAACAAGAGGTGAAGATGGAACCATAAAAATATATAAATAATTAATAAATTAAGAAATATTTAAATAATTAAGTATTTGAAAATAAATGATTACAGTGAATGATATACACTCCATTTGTTGTGGCAAAAAATAATGAAAGAGGGAATTTCCTTTGTACCAAGTGTATTTTTATAATGTATTTTAAAAATTTATAATTTATTATATTAAAATTTATGATTTATTACATGAAAACGTGCAATCCATATTCTTAGGGTATAATTGCATATTTCAATATAACAATTTATAAATTTAATACAATAAATTATAATTTTTTAGTGTACGGCGAGGTTAGCAATTAATAAAACCCATAGTGGCAAGTCGTGCTCTCATGTCCCCACAATTCAATAATACTATTTAAATAAACAAATTTGCCGGACAAAATTATTCAATTACAGCAAAAACACGGTCCATCATTTTACGGAATCATTTTATATCAAACTAATTACTTGATTTCATGAGCAGTAATTTGATAAGCAATTAATAGAGAGCTAAGATTCCTAATTTAAAACATAGTTCGTCAAACCCTTATAAATATTTATCCAATGATTAAATCAATTTTAGAATCAGATTATTTTACAAATTTAATTTCACGATTCAGTAAAAAGAAAAACTCAAATACTGTATCAAATAATATTAGACGGTTAAAAAGTAGAAAATCTCTTCAAACTTCAACTTCAGCCGTATCCTGCTTTCTCACACTAACCTTCTCTCTCTTCAACACCAACTTTTTTCACCTTTCCCCAAAACCACCATTTCCTTTCACCAAAAAAGCATTCACATCTGCAAAATCTGAGCTCCTACTTCTAAGATCTAACCTCACAGCCGGCCATGGCCGGACCTCTCGCCGTTCTCCGGCAGCACAAGCTGAAGCTTCTCTGCCTTTCTCTAGTTCTCATACTTCTGCATGTGAACATCGCAGAGAGAAACTCCGGCCCACCGGAATCGGATTCGGAGTCGGACTCGGACTCCGATGATGAGATCCACGACGCCGTTTCCTACACCAGAAAGCATGGCCGAGCTTTGAAGGAAGCGTCAATGGCCGCCGAGGCGGAGGCGGAGATAGAGAGCAGAAGTAAAGAGTACGGAAAGTACAGCTACGCTGGTTTCGACATAGCGAAGATTGTTAAGGATGAAGACGACGGAATCGACGAATTCAAGCGCGATCCGTCCCAGCCGTACAGCCTCGGGCCGAAAATAACCGATTGGGATGAACAGAGATCCGAATGGCTGAAACAGAACCCGGATTCGCCCAATTTTTTGAGCGAAAACAAGCCTCGGGTCATGCTGGTGACTGGATCTTCGCCCAAACCGTGTGAGAATCCGGTTGGGGATCATTATCTCGTGAAATCGATTAAAAACAAGGTCGATTACTGCAGGCTCCATCGAATCGAGGTGTACTACAACATGGCGTTGCTAGATGCGGAAATGTCTGGTTTCTGGGCGAAATTGCCCTTGCTTCGAAAGCTTCTTCTCTCGCATCCTGAAATGGAGTTCCTATGGTGGATGGACAGTGACGCAATGTTTACGGATATGAAATTCGAGATTCCATGGGAGAAATACAAGGATCACAACCTGGTGCTCCATGGATGGAACGCGGATGTCTACGATCTGAAACGGTGGGTCGGGTTGAACACGGGTAGTTTCCTGATCCGAAATTGTCAATGGTCGTTGGATATTTTGGATACCCTAGCTCCGATGGGGCCAAAGGGGAAAATCAGAGAGGAAGCAGGGAAGATCTTAACTAGCGAGCTCAAGGAACGGCCGGTGTTCGAAGCTGACGATCAATCAGCAATGGTGTATATTCTGGTTACACAGAGGGAAAAATGGGCGAAGAAGGTGTACTTAGAGAGCGCCTATTTTCTTCACGGATATTGGGGATTTTGGTGGAAGGCTACGAAGAAATGATTGAGAATTTCCGGCCGGGATACGGCGACCACCGCTGGCCGTTGGTGACGCATTTTGTCGGTTGCAAGCCGTGCGGCAAATTCGGGGTGGATTATTCAGTTGAGAAGTGTTTGAAGCAGATGGATCGAGCGTTCAACTTTGCTGATAATCAGATTCTGCAGATTTATGGATTCGCGCACAAGAGTCTGGATGATCGGCGTGGGGTTAAGAGAATTAGGAACGAGTCGAGTAATCCGTTGGAGGAAGAAGATGAGTACGGATTGAGGCACCCTGCGTTCAAAGGTTTCAAGGTGGGATCGTCATCTTGATCATCGTTTATCACAGGTTTGGTTTCTTTGATTAGTTGATTACGTTTTCTTTTTTTTCACTGTTGTTTTGATGTGTTCGTTAATGGCGATTGTAGTTTTACTGGCTTATACGTGTAATATGATGTGATTTTGGATGATCCAACTTGCAATTTGTTGAAGTAAATCGAGTCAAGATTATCAAATTTCATAATTTGAGAATTGAGATTGAGATGTTGTCACAATTGTTGAAGTAAATCATCGAGTCAAGATTAACAAATTACATAATTTGAGAATTGATTTTGAAATGTTTGATAATTAATAGAGCCAAACACGAATAAGATCGATTAGTTTGGTAAGTAGATACAAATCTGTTCGAGTTTAATTGTTTGGTACGAGCTTGAATTGTATGATCTCGAATTAAGTATTAAATAATCTGTTTTTAATTTCAAGCTCCCATCCCATAATGTAACTCAGTATTTATTGAATTAGTTACCAGATTTGGATACAACCGGTGTTGTAATTCGTGTTGTAAACATTTGTGATAAGGATACCATTACACTTATAAACTGATACCATCACTCTTATAAACTAATACCAATGGCATGTAATACTATGATCTTAGTTTATAAGGTAACGGTATCAGTTGATAAGTTTAGTGGTATTTGTTTGCAAGTGTAATGGTATAAATTTCATATTGATCAACAACGGAGCCTTACTCTTGTGACTATTACTGCTTGACTTAATTTGAAATTTTTAAAAAACTGAGACTAAAAATAATGATTATTAGTACTAAATTCCGGCATCATTAATTTATGGCTACACTATTAGAGTAATAAATAAGCTAGTTAGTTGATATTTATGTATGCTATGTTTCTGTTAAGAGCAGTTTTAGATTTTGTTACGGTTAGTTGCATAAATATATATGCAAATGCAATGTTTGTAACTCACCTTTAACAATAATAATATAAATTTCCAAGACCCCCTCCTCTCTCTCTCTTTAAATTTAGGTTTGAATTAAGGAGTATGATCACATTTTTGTTTAAACATAGTTGAAATGTTGAAATTTATGTGAGCTTGTTTCATAAATGATCAAGTCGGGCTTGAATGAACTTTAATCGATTGTCGGGCTTGATTAGTTTGACATTTTATACTTATCTTGTTTACAAATCGAACTGAAACCAAGTTTTAGATTTTACTGGATACATAAAAATATATTCAAGCTTGTTTGATATCAATATCTATCGGAATACCGAGCTTTTATGGAACGATTTCAAATAATACTTCAACCCTACTTTGAATAGGCTTTCTATACAAATTGCCCGTAATTGTTATACTTTTTATTTCTCCCCCTTTTATGTGGTGATTTTTAATATTAAATTTGTACACGAAACAATTGATGTATGATACGAATCTATTTCTATTCATGTACTAGTGAATTTTTATGTTCTGCCGACAGCACCAGCTGTTAAGTTTAATCGAACTCAAAAGGTTGCAATTATAATTAATGAGTAAATATAATTGGTTGGAAACACTAATCATTCAGTTCTTATGGAGCTAAGTAGACTGAAATGAGTTGCCACCTAAATAAATTTGATAATTATCTTGTTCGTCGTGACCAAAATCTTAGCCAATTTGACAAAATATATGTGAGTGGAATTTTTAAGTTGCCGTTTGAGCAGGACAATTTTCAATGTTGACTGACAAAAGATTTGACGCGTGTTACTGCCTGTAAAAAGAACAAGCAAACAACAAATAAAAATGGAAAAGGTTTGTTTCGAATTAAATTAATTTTTAAAAAAATAACAATAAAATATATACTTCAAATGCTTTTAAGGTTTTACCAAACTAAAATCAAATTTATTTCATTTTAGTTATGATTACTTTACCATTCAATCCCACTAAAAAAAAATATTTATATACTATAATACCAAAAAAACAATTCACATTCAATTTTATGTACATAGTAAATGTACGGTCTATTTCGGAACAAAGGGAGTACGTTGTAATCGGTTTTAAATTTACTTTTGGCCAATTTGAGGATTGACGATTTAAGTGAAAATCTTTGAGTCTTGGTGTACTTAACAACTAACTTTGTCCGATAAAAAAAAAAGGTAGAGAAATATTATATACTCTTACGAGAGACGTGAAAAATAGAAAATCCGTCGAATTGATTTGAGATCCGATTTAATAATATGGTTCGATTTTGAATTTATTTTTTTAATAAAATTTTGTTTGATTCTATTTTTTTATTGAAAAAATCAAATTAGACAAAGTGAGATAACTCAATTGATTAGAGTATCACTACTTACTTTCAAAAGATCTGTGTTCGAGTCGTGGATTCGAAAAAAAATATGTGTTCGAGTCATCAATTTGAACGATAATTTTTTTTTTGTTTTGAAAAATCAAATTAATGGAACCAAACTGATAACAAGTTGAACAGCTGTCGATCATGGACACATTGGGCTTGGGCCTTTTCTTTATTGGGTGAACCACATAAAATCACAATGTGGACTCTGACTAGAGCCGTCAAAATGGGTTGGGCCCGTTGGGCCAGCCCGCCGCGCCATGCTAAATAGGTGGGTTGGGTTAAGAAAATTTTAGCCCGTTTGAAGGCGGGCCTAGATGGACCGGCCCGTTTGGGCCGCGGGTTTTGGCGGGTTGGGGGCGGGTCTATGCGGGCCGGCCCGCCTCCTAAAATAATTTTTAATTTTATAATTTTATTATATATTTTAGCAATTATAATGTTATTTTTTGGGATATTTTGTAAGTTTACGTTTTTTTTTGAGCGCTTGTAAGTTTATGTTTGTAGATGATAAATTTAATATGTAGAAGATTATGTTTATAAATTATTATGGTTGATTAGTGGTAAATTTCAATTTATATGAAGTTATATTTGTGAGTAATGAATGATTAATTTTATTTATGAGAAATATTTTATTTTAATTTTTTTGTAGTGATAATAAGTTAATAACCAACACAAATTGTTTGATTTCATTTTACTTTGATGAATTTAATGTATTTAGAGCTTTTAAATTATATATTTATAATTTTTTAAAATATAAAATAATATTAAAAATATAATAGTTGACTGGCCCGCCTGAACCCCAACCCGTCAATTAGTGGGTTGGGTTGGGATTTTGTAGCCCGCAAAACTTTTAGCCCGCCCCGTCTCGCCCCGCCAAGAGGAGGGCTTTTGCGGGTTTTGGCCCGCCCCTCCCCGTCGGCCCGTCTTGACAACTCTAACTCTGACTTTACTATAAATTAAACGTGTTTTATTCCATTGCTAGAGTTAGAGTTGAAATATCTTTAGGCTGTGTTTACATTGGGGGTGATAAGATTGGATAAAGATTAATTGTTTAATATTATTACCTATTTACTTTGATGGATAAAAAAAAAATAAAAATGGATCCCCTATAAGCCCCACTTTTGAGGATTATATTTGATAATAGACCCCTTTAAAAGTGGTGTGATAATTAATTTTTATTGGGGATATTACAAATATTACCCAAATACCCATCAATAAAAAATATTATACAGTCTCTTCTTGTTTGTTCAAGTCGGCAAAAAATCCTGAAATTCCTCTTCAACACCGAAGCAAATTTTCGGTTAGAACTCTGGCAATGCCGGCAAGGGTCGAGCCCAACACCCGCGGAGTCGATCTGTTTTGATTGTCAAGTTTTTGGTTTTAATTCAAATCGAAACGGAGGAATTTGATCGACGACTGTGCGTGGTGGATCTGAATAGCGGTCGCGCACAAAAATTGAGTCAAGTTTTTAGATCTCGTTTGGACCCAAAATCGAAACTGGCTTAATTTGGACCCAACATCTCTTTCAGAAATTTTGAATTTAATTGTTTTGTGATTTAGATAAATATTGTTTGCAAAGATATTTATGTATTTGAATTCAATATTTTGAAATACTGTCATATACTGTAATTAGTTGCACCCACGATCATCTTTGTGCCTATGATGATTCTTCCAACCATTTTCCAATGCAAAATTGACATATAAAGTATGGTACATGATACATCTATCTTTGTCTAAATTTTACAAAACTATGTTTATGGCACAATTCTCATTCCGCAGGTAGCATTTCGAAATTCCCTAGGATAAATGTTTTGGGATCCTTATAAGCGGCTAGGTATACCGATTGATATGCTTCTGAGGAAGAAGTTTGGAGTGCTCGGAATATTTTGTTGAGCCAATAGTCTTTGATAGTTGAAAAAATGTTGGTTTTCATTTGTTGGGGGCAACGTTAGTTTTTCATTTGGCGTGAAATGGATCTTTGTTCTCATTTAATATTTTTTTAATTTAAAATTGAGTCAAATGCCACATTTCCTAATATGTGTGGGGAAGATGAATTCGGAACTGTGTTGATTTAATATAATTCGTAATCTCAAAGTAATTCTTGAGTCTCATTTTCTGCATATGAAAGATGAATTTCTATTGATATAAAATTCAGGGATTAATGAGAAACTTGCGGAGAAGATGAATGGGAAGTGGGATGGAGGTTGAGAGGAGGGGTATTTTTGTAAAGTGATTTATTGAATTTTATCAAATTTATTCAAGTAGATGAGTGATGAGATATGCTTATTTTATCTTCATCCCCTATTTATCTCACTTTATCATATTCACTCTAATTCTTATTTTCGAAATAAACGGAGCCTTACTATACTACTACCCATACTATCCTAGAACATTTTTTTTCAATTAATTATATCATCATTCATCACATCACATTTTCCTCCCATCTTTCTATTCCATTATATAATTATTTGAAATTAGTGTATGGTTCACCAATAGTCGTTTGTCAATTCTCTCTCCTAATTTCTATCTCCCCCTCCAGTTGTATGAAATCTTTGTAGATGGGTACAAATTCTTTCATGTAGGATTTGTATCCATTGTAGATGGGTACAAATTGTTTCATGAGAATCTTGAACGACAAAATAGATATCACCATATTCTCTGCCATATCCTATTGCTGTAACCGCTTGCGAGGAAAACTTACTCTTTTTAAAGTAAGTTGAATTTAATTATATAAATTTAAATCAGTTTGCTTACATATAAAATACGTATCCATTTTTCATATGATGGTCTTGAACCCTCAGCGGGCCCTTAAAAAGGTTACTGTTGATGGTCTGACGAAACGAGGAAATAAGTCGTGTAAATGTGAAATATGACTTATGGCAGTTAATCCTTCATTCTGCTGAAACTGATACTCTTTCTCTAAACAACTGATACTCCAATGAAAGTCAGACCGACGTTAATTTGGGGGTTAAACCATCCTTATGCTCATGTATGTTACTATAACTAGTAAATTTCTAATGCCTTTTCTATTCAATTGATTGATGAAATTCTGCAGTAGATTGGCACATGAGCTATCAGTTGACCTAGGATGTTAGAAAAGATGAATCGTGAGTTGATATTTATAATTATCATTTAATTATGCAACACATAAATATTTCACCTACGGCCAGCATTTGCTTCGTATGACTAGTTATTTTTAGCCCCGTAACTCTGTAAGTTGGCTCTAAATTTTGTATCAATCTTATGACTTTACGAATTGAAAAGGGCCTTTTAATTTTGAATCAATCGACATTTTTGTCCGATAATTGGTTTTAGTAGGCGAAACATTTGTTTGACACTGATGTGACATATTCTGATTTGTCCATGTGACGGGGTTTGATTTCTCAACTGGATGTTTCACCTCCTACAAGCGGTTATCAGACTAGAATGTCGAAAAATTGAAAGTGACAGGACTATTTTCAATGAACGGAAGGCGATAGGAGTAAAACGAAATAAGAGTAACTTGCCGGACTAAAAGAACTATCGTCCGTAGTTTTATGTGTTGAACTTAAAGGAGCTGAAGCTATTCGTTCCTCTGTTTTAAAATGTAGAATAGATCATGTAGCTCCTACATAGGAAGAAAATATATTAATTAACTTGTATGCCCTTCGACTTTAGGCAAATTCTCCTGTGCAATCCATGCACAATTTTAATTTTAGGAGTTCTTTTTCTAATTTTTTTTCAGTTTCAGTTTTTATTTTTATTTTTTTCAATTTCAGTTTTCTTTAAACTTTAATTTCAATTTTAAGTTTTTTTTTTTTTTTAACTCGACCCGGACTAGACCCCGGCCCGAGTGGTTCATGGTTCACTAGGCCCAAGTGGTTCATGATTCACCCGACCCGAATAGTTCACATATGGTTTAGGGTTCATTGTTTAGGGCTTAAGGTTTAGAGTGCATAATTCATTCAAATTACAATTGAATCAAATTGCACCAATTTAAATTGGTGCATAAGGTGCACAGGAGAGTGACTCTCGGCTTTAATGTCTCAGATTTTGCGGAGAATGATAACATAATTTTGAAACATTTTCCTTCATATTTGATTGTCACATGTACTGTCACATGTATTTTTAGGTGTGCTTGACTAATTCTTCCCGTCAATTTTATTTTAATTTTAAGTTTAAAATTGTAATTATATATGCCTGAAATTCCAACTGTTAAAAAATACACGTGACAGTCCAGTCACAACATTCGCTGGAAAACCCCAAATAAAAATGATAAAAAGATGTTTTTAGGTCGATTTGGGACTAAAATTGGACGTTGTCAAAGTTATTGGGACTAAATCGTCGATAAAAAAATTTATGGGACTAAATTTATTTGAGACCAAAGTTATGAGACCATTTGTGATTCAAACTCTTTTTTTCTTATTCCCTGAAATCAGGTTATTTCCATGCTACACTGCTGGGCAGTGCCCAACAGTGTTTTAGCATGTTGTACCACATACTTAATATATTGTACAGTACAACACGTCAATGCATGTGGTACAATACGTCAAGGCAAAAGTTAGTTTAGTCCAAAAGTGTGTATTGTGCGCATCATGTTCTTTTTCAAGGCAAGTTTATAGGCGGATATTGGATCGTGGAGTTGGTTCACAAGTTAATCGTAATTAATTAGTTTTTATACTATGTTATTGCTCATATTAGTTCTTAATTCAGATATTTTGAGATGTACTGATTGTGTTGAGTAGCTGGGATAATTTCACAATGTTTTATACTTGCAGTTGACTCATATTGAAATCTTACTTTTTTTTATTATCGGATTAATTAGAACTCAAAAATCATAGAAATAACTGGATTTACCATCTGCCTTCCTACAAATTTATCAATTCTCACCAAACCTATTCCAAGTCAGGTTGCAGGAAAGCATATGATGTTAATAATGCAGTTTAATGTGAAGGGAAGTTCCATTATATATAGACTTTTCATATTTATGTGCAAAATAACTTATGATGATGTTTGTTTAGGGTTTAAAGAGATTTATAAAAATTAGTTTTTGAATTTTAGGGATTTTGAAGAGGCGGTGATTGTTATTTTTATATTATTTTTAGGTGATTGTAATTATTGGGTTATGTGAATTATGATTTAAATATATTCAAGTGTATGGAGAAATAATTGATTGTATTTGAAATTGTGATAGTAGGTTTATTGGTATGATCAGATAGTACGTTTACATGTGTCGTTATAAAATATAAAGATCCTATATATCTTCTCTCAAACTTATCGAGTTACCCATCCTATCATCCTGTGAAGTAAGATCTAAGATCTTTCTAAACTCTGCATATATTCATGAGTAATTTAATGTTTCATGCGATTCACATCAAAATTTAAAAATAGAATTAAGGTTTTTTCGAAACCTGTTATATATTCATGATTTGTTTAAAGCAGTGTTTTTATAACTGAATCGGTGATCGAACCGGATTTTATTCCTTTGATTTTATTGATAACGTAATAGAATATAATTTCAATTTTGTTGGTTGGGGGTAATTTAGGGTTACGATGTGGATTGCGTTCCAAATGGCCGCCTTGTCATCCCTGAATTTTGGGATTTTGAGCTTAACGACGAGGTGGGCATTAGATTCAAGGATAGAATGATGGGTACATTGGATGCAACAACGATTCTACATATTAATCACAAGGTAGGTAGATGTGTTGGCTTAATTCGTTCAATCTTGATTCACTAGTAGTATGTACTCACTCCGTCCCAGATTATTTTTCACAGTTGACTTTTACACGCGTTTTAGCGAACGAGTTTTGTATTAGTAAGTCACTTTATCATTTCAATTACTAATACAAAACTCGTTCGCTAAAACGCGTGTAAAAGTCAACTGTGAAAACTGATTTGAGACGGAGGTGGTATGTTTTTTGGCAGCAATCTTATTAGATAATGATGTTTGCAGAGTGAAAAAGTTTACGAATTGGAGGATATTTTGAAGATTGTTTGGACATGGAGCTTTTTTGTTTCTCATCACTTTTACTGCCAAGGCTGAGAATTTTGCTGCTTGTGACACTTTTTTAGCAATAATAGATCAGTACCGTCCATCAAATGAAGCCCTCGGAGAGTGCTTGCTGAAGCCTGATTGCAATGCTCCTGGCCCTGTTGATGATTATCCTGATTTCATAATTCACCAAATCCAAGTACCGGACTTCTCCATGAAGCGGCGCCTTGGTAAGCAACCCAGAGAGCAGTATCCCACGCGACCCCAGACAATGACTCCAATGACCCCACACAAGAGTCAGGCGGGGGATCCTTCCATGCTTCCCTTGCAACCTATTGAGGCCGAGCCATTGCAAACACTTCCCCCAGCTGTAGAAGAGAATCGAGATTAAGGTGGTGGCTCCAGCGTCCATGTCGAGGAAACATCTCCCAACCCTGAGGCACAAGACATTCCCTCCCCTCTAATCTAAACACTCTACTTTTTATCTATCTCAACAATTTTTAATTTTCTTGCACGGTTTGAATATGGGCTTGTACGTTTTCGTAACTCGACCTTTGTTCTGATATAAGCTATAGTCAACTCTCATTTGTGCTCTTTTGTGACCATTTTACCCCTCGCTCTTAATCCCACCTCATCTCTTAATCCCATCCCAATCCCATTATATATTCCAACTTTCAAACAAGACCCTGACCCGACCCTGAACTGATATCGATCCGACCTGACCTGACCCGGACCCATTTTTGGCCCGAACCCAACCCGATTTAGGTCAGTCCGAACCCAACCCGACCCGAACCCAGTCTGAAACTGTTCATGGTTCATGGTCCGTGGTTCATGGTTCAAGGTTCGGGTTCAGGGTTTAGGGTCTGGGTTCTGTTTGGATGGAATGAGATTAAATGATGAAATGAAATATGGATGAGATAGGGATGAGACTAAGGAGAGGGGTAAAATGGTCCACAAAGGGCGAAAATGTGAGTTGAATTAGTCATAGGGCAAAAAAGAGTTTGTCTCAATATATATTGTAGATACGAAAAAGGTATCGAAATGACGGGTTGAGTGAGAGGAAGAAAATGGTATAGGTCTTGACCCTCACCTCAATGTAAATCACTCAGAATTAATCACGCGAATTAATGTAATTCGTGATTTGTCTAATTAAAACATGAAACTGATTGAAAGTTTTGTTTTCTCAATGAGAGACCATTTGATATGACCAGAATAAAAGGTTATGTCAGATTTTTGGCTAAAATAACTTAAATTGATAAAGAATTTACCTGAACTATTTGTGGACACTAGTAAAGTTATAGGACTATTTGTCGTTTTTTCTCATTTCCAGTCCTTTTATCATTTATGTTACGTAGGTAATTATATGGGACAAACTCTATTTTGTCAATTTTCAAGTTGCTCTATGATTAATTCAACTCACTTTTGTGCCCTATTTTTACATTTTTACGCTTGGTCTCATTATTCCCATTCCAACCACTCATTCCTATCCCAACATCATTCTTTTTTCCAATCCTATGCCGATATATACCTCCCAAACAACACTTTAACATTTATTCTAAATTCACAAATATAGCTTCTCTCCACGCAGCCGCCGCCCACCACCACCGTCGACAATGGTGGTCGCTGCTTTCACCACCGCCTCCCTCTCCAACCACCGTCGCCGCCGCCCCCATCCAAATCACAAACATCTCACCGTTGGTAGTCAGGGAGCAGAACAGAATTGCGCACACGAAAACAGCAGAATCGAGCACCAGACGAACGATAAGGGTGGCAGCGGCGCGGCGAGGGGGTGAGGCGCCACCGCCGGAGCCGCCGCGAGGGGGGCGCCAAACGCAGAACAGAAACCCTAAATTCCCCAACGGCCGATTTGAAAAAATGAAATTATGGAAATCTGAGAAGGGATTGGTACTTAGGTTACTGGATTTCTCGAAACATGAAATATCGGAATCTGCAGCTTGGGGAAGAAGATAAGTGTTGAAGGAAAAGGGAATTACTCCACTTGTTAGACTCTTTTTAATTTAATTGCAGATCTATCACTAATTTAGGAATTTAATTGGAGTTGTTTTGTTGTTGTAATGCCTTTAATTCGGTGATGTTGTAATGCGTTCAACCGGAGAAGATAACCGGCCGCCGGAGAAGATAACCCGGGAAGATGAGGGAATGGATTTTGGTTGTAATTAATTAAAATAATATTTTAAAAAATATATATATAAAAGTGTTGTTTGGGAGGTGTATTTTTGTGTGAATAGTAAAATAAAATGATGTTGGGATACGAATGAGTGGTAAGAATGGGATAAAGGAGGTCAAGGGTAAAAATGTAAAAATATGACACAAAATTGAGTTGAATTAGTCATAACGCAAAAAAGGGTTGTGTAACTTAAAAATTGGCATTTTTGCTTATTGTTCGTAATTATATAGTAACTGAAATTTATTACTTGGAACTAACTAATTTACAGTGTTATAATGTGGATAGCTAGCCTTCCGCATCCATATATTGTTTCGAGTTATTTGAAAAAATTCAATCAATTTAGCAATCAGAAGTTGCTACTGGCTACATTTGAGTTGTGCGATTAATCTCATAAGAGAAAAGGGGTGTGCATCTGTTCTTCTCCTAGCTAACTAATTCCTAATTAATTAATAACTTCCGTATCTACGTCATCTCTAACTTATGCCGATCCGGGAAACCCCTACACATTGACGGAGATTTATAGTGTCGTTGGCATGGGTGTGAGACGGGCGTGGCTCGTGACTTTTGGTGCTACCGTTTCCGGAGATGATGATGGTTGTCCGCAAACTTTTTCAGCAACTATGGAGAGAAATTTTTTTTTGGTCCCATAACTATATTAATTGTCTAATTTTGGTCTCATTTTCGCCGGAAAACATAAAATTTTGTCATTTTTTATTATGAGCAAGTTACGTGCCGATTAAAATTGGGGTTTTCCGTGCTCGAAGTTGACGTGGACGCTAAAAATTCATTTTTTCCGCACTTAGGAGAATTTTTCTTGTTCTTTCTAGGGATTAAGTTTTTTTTAGTCCAGTAATTTTACACGATTTTGAATTTAGTCCCGATAGTTTTGACTTTTTTATTTTAGTCCTGTAAATTTGTACAAATTTTGAAATCGATCATTTTACCTGCATTAACAGGTTGCTTATCAGGTCACTGACATGTGGATTTTTCTTTTTTATTTTTCTATTTAATTTATATATTGCGAGGCCTTTTCTTTTATTTTTATATTTTAAAAAAAAATATTTATGTGTTATTTTTTTAATCAAATTATGTCCCAGACCCAAATTTAAAGATAAGTTTGTTACGTATTTTCAATTTTAAAAATTGATGGACAAAGTCAAAAAGAATTAAGATAACTTGGATCGAGTTTTTATTTTTATTTTTTATAATGCTACATATATATATTAGCTTTTCAAATTTATGTATTCAGAAAAATAAATATTTCAAATATATTAAAATGAATTATAAAATTCTGAAATATATTTACTAACATTTGGATTATTTTTATATTTTGTTTAAATAATTTACGTATTTTTTATTTGATTTGACAATTAAAAGATTTTAAAACTATTTGATTATTTTTAAATAACTAAATAATTTTCTAAAATTTTATATTTAATTCTTATAATTTTTTCAAAATATTTTAATTTTTTTATTTCAATTTAATTTTGGGATTATTACTAGAAACTACATAGATTTGACTAAAAATTCTAAAAACTACATGCAAAAAGGTAATATTACTAATACCTACAAAATCTTAAAAAATGGACAGATTTGCCCTTATTTTGAACTACACGGTTGATTTTGAAATAGAGTAAATAAATTTTTTAATTGTCCTTCTCTCATTTATATTTCAATCACTTTATCTCTCATCAGATTTTCTCTCTTCTCTCTCTTCTCTCTCTCTCTCTTCTCACAAACAATGAAGATGATAATTTCTTTACCATCACTACTCACATTTTTCGTTTCACTAGTTCCGACGGCATATCCCATCTCTTCCTCTATGAATCTGATGATGATTTACTGAGTGGTGCGCTCCTCCATGGCGACGAACACAAACAAAGGTGGCAATGAACTCAACTGACGAAGCAGACGAACTCAACCGACGAAGCAGACAAACAGAGGTTTGGAGATCTAGTATACCATCCTCGCCGCCACCGTCACTTTCCCTGTGTCTACCGCCGTCGCCACTTTCAAGCGTAGAGTGCAGATCTGTAATTTTTTTGTTTAGATCTGTAAATTTTAGGTATGTGAAATTTAATTTTAGATCTGTATTGGGAATTTGGTTTCAAACTGAAATAATGATAATGGTTTCTGCAAATGTTGGGTTTCTCCAAACGTGCTGTATTTTTTCTGCAAAAAACAAAAAAAAAAGTGTGTTTGTTCAGTGTTTTTGCAGATTTGTAAGTTTTTGTTTAAATCTTTAATTTTTAGGTATGTGAAATTCAATTTTAGATTTGTAAATTTCAAATTTTGAAACGAAGAAGGAATAAAATGTATTAAAAATTTGGATTCAAACTGGAATGATGACAATGGTTTGTGCAAATGTGTGGTATTTTTCTGCACAAAACAGTAAAAAATATGTGTTTGTTCAATTTTTTTTCTGTAAAGAACAATAAATATTGTGTGTTTGTTCAGTTTTTGTTCTACACATGTTCAAATGTGATTTTTGAACAAGATCAAGAACAAGAACTACAGAAGTTATATGTGCAAAAATATATCATAGATTGTGTAAAAATGTAATATTTTTCGTTTAAAATCTTGTTTTAAAATGAATTTTGAATTTTGGGAGTGAATTTGGAGTGGGTGGGTGGTGAAGATGATTATGTTTTCTGAAATCTTGCTACAAATGCGCGATTTCTACAAATGTGCGGTATTTTTCTGCACAAAACAGTAAAAAATATGCGTTTGTTCAGTTTTTTTCTACACAATATTTCATTGCACATGTTCAGTACAATATTGATTTGTTCAGTTTTATTACTGAACATGTTCAGTACAATATTGGTTTGTTCAGTTTTATTACTGAACATGTTTAGTTTATTATTGAACAAATTCATTATATTGTTGTACATGTTCAAATGAAATCTGAACATATTAAGCAGTAACATTGCACTTGTTCAGATCCTGTATTTTTTCATTGAACATACATGTTCAGGTTAAATATGAATTCAATGAAATTTTACAACCCAAAAACAGTATGACAATCTAAAAAACTACAAAATATCTTATAAGAAAGGTTTCTTGACCACAAAATATACACAATAATATCAACCAAAAAAATATTATTCCGAACCTTACAATCCTGCATTTTTCGCGTATTATATTGTATCGGCATCCACAAAAAGAAAAGACAAGTACATCAACAACAAATGCTACTACTATATAGTCAAAAAATTACAAAACAAGCCAACATTGTTGTTGGCTTCAGAGAACAACCAAAAAAGAACCATCCAACAAAATTATACATTCATTCACAAAAATCATGCATAAAACAATATCTACAGTGGTATTGATAAACCACGATACCATTTTCTATCTATAATTATCGGTCTACGTCTCATAATACACACGTCTTGTAAGTGTGCGTTGCCCGCATTCACAATATATAGTAGTATATTGTAGATGCTAGTAAGTGACACTTCTTTGGACATTCACAACATTCCCAGTTACGGTTTGAGCAATCCAAAAAAATTCTGAACAATAGTATAAAATTATTGAACAAATGTATAAAATCTGAACATGTTCAAATCGGAACTGAACAACAGTTAATTTACAATTTTCTGAACAAAAAACATTGCACACATAAATTAATCACAGTTTCTGAACAAACTGTTTTATGAACAATAGTTCAAAGTCCAAAATACACACAAACAAACTGTTCACAAACAAACTATACACCTTTTCTAAAAAAACACACATACATTTCTAAACAAAAAATTTCTGAACAACACTTCGCAGGACAACAACCCCACATAAAATTTGAACATGTTCAAATCGGAACTGAACAACAGTTAATTACAATTTTCTGAACAAAAACATTGCATACATAAATTAATCACACTTTTTGAACAAACTGTTTTATGAACAATAGTTCAAAGTCCAAAATACACATAAACAAACTGTTCACAAATAAACTAGACACCTTTTCTAAAAAAAACACACATAAATTTCTGAACAAAAAATTTCTGAACAACAATTCATAGGACAACAAACCCCAAATAAAATCTGAACATGTTCAAATCGGAACTGAACAACATTTAATTACAATTTTCTGAACAATAACATTGCACACATAAATTAATCACACTTTCTGAAAAAACTGTGTATGAACAATAGTTCAAAGTCCAAAATACACACAAACAAACTGTCCCCCCAAACATACTAGACATTGTTTCTGACAAAAAATTTCTGAACACATCCATATATTGAACATCAAAAGTTCAAAGTCATACCTTCACAAATTTGCACCCTTATGGACCGAATATGAGAACTTTAAAAACACACACATAGACTAATTACTCCCAAAACAAGCCAGATTTTCAATAAAAATATTCAGATTTATGAATAACACAAGATGAAATCGTACCTTTGCCCTTCTGTTTTCTTGTTGAACCAAGTAAGAGATCCTTCAAAACACACACATACAAAAAAAATCAGTTTAACATATACAAAGAACAAAAAAATCAAGTTACTTTGAGTATTATTCCTCAAAAATAAAAAAATCCCAACCTCCAACAACTTCATGCATCCTTTTATGTTTGGAATTCTTCTTTTTCCCTCTTTCTATCACTTTTGAACCTTCCATTGGGGGTTTTGAGAGTTCCTAACAAAAAACAAGAAGAAACAACATTCTGAGATTCATCAAGCATTTTAACAAACACTTGGTGTGCACAATTTAGAAGGTACCAAAAATTTTGTCTCAACAAAAAAAGTAGGAGCATCAATCGATTTTTATGAACAATGTTAATGTTAACCAGTTTAAGGACAAGAACAAGAACAAGATCAAGAACAAGAACAAACTACATATATATCTCAGCATGCACAAAAAAATTGAAAAATTGAAAAAAAAAATGAAAAATATAGCAAAGAACATGTGAGTGGAAAATTGGTCCCCCTTTTTGCACAAGTGTGTGAAAATCTAGCAAGAATACTCCAAAATTCCATGAAAAAAATTACCTTTTCAGAACTCAAGATTTGATTCCACAATTTTCGATTTTCAATTTTTTTTAAATGGGAGGGAGATGAAACTATTTTGCTGCAGAGAAAGGGTGTAATGAGATAAAAAATGGGAAAATGAAAAAATAGGATGAGACGGGTAGATGGTGCACGTTTAGGGGGGGAGGGGGTGTAGAAGGGGTAAGAATTGTAGTTTGTAGGTTTTAATAAATTGGTGAATAGGATTTGTAGTTCACTACAAAAAACACGCGTTTTACCGATGGATATTAGCGACGGTTACAAAAACTGACGCAAATAGCGATGGTTTTTACGACGGTTACGGTCAAATGGTCAAAGTCACAGTTTTAGCGACGGTTTAGGGAACTGTCGCAAATAGCGACGGTTTTAGCGACGTTTTGGACTAACCCCTTTAGCGACTGTATCAGCGACGGTTTTTGCGACGGATTTAAAGATGGTTTTTTTAGAGACGGATTAGAGACGGTTTTTTTTTTAATTTTAATTTTTTTTTTTTTTTAAATAATTTTTTTTTTAATTTTTAAATTTTTTTTAATATTAATTATGTATTTTTTTTTTATGTTTTAGGATTACACTAGGTTTTTTAATTGTTGTTAATTCACCTTATCGTGTATTTAATTTATAATCACTTGGAGAAGAGTTCCACGTGACCGTAGTCATATCTATTTCGAAGAATTTACGGTATAAAATTTAATTCATAGTATATTTAAATATATATATTGACTAAAAGTAGTACTTGTTTAAATAGAAAAGTATTACTTGTTTAAATGAAAATATTACTTAAGTTTAAATAGAAAAGTAGTACTTGGATAAATGAAAAATATTACTTGTTTAAATTAAAAGTATTATTTAAATAATAGAAAGTATTACTTGTTTAAGTGAAAGGTATATTACTTGTTTAAATGAAAAGTATTACTTGTTAAATGAAAAGTATTACTTGTTTAAATAGAAAAGTAGTACGTGTTTAAATGAAAAGTAGTATTTGTTTAAATGAAAAGTATTACTTGTTTAAATAGAAAAAAATACTTGTTTAAATAGAAAAGTATTACTTGTTTAAATAAAAAGTAGTACTTGATTAGATTAAAAGTATTGTTTAAATAATAGAAAGTATTACTTGTTTAAATGAAAGGTATTACTTGTTTAAATGAAAAGTATTACTTGCTAAAAAAACAATATTACTTGTTTGAATAGAAAAGTAGTAGTTGTTTAAATAGAAAAGTAGTACTTGTTTAAATGAAAAGTAATACTTGTTTAAACAGAAAAGTAGTAATTGTTTAAATGAAAAGTAGTATTTGTTTAAATAGAAAAGTAGTACTTGTTTAAATGAAAAGTATTATTTATTTAAATGAAAGTATTCCTTGTTGAAATGAAAAGTATTACTTGTTAAATGAAAAGTATTATTTGTTTAAATAGAAAAGTAGTACTTGTTTAAATGAAAAGTAGTACTTGTTTAAATAAAAAGTAGTACTTGTTTAAATAGAAAAGTATTACTTGTTTAAATAGAAAAGTAGTACTTATTTAAATGAAAAGTAGTAGTTGTTTAAATAGAAAAGCAGTACTTGTTTAAATGAAAAATATTAGTTATTTAAATGAAAGGTATTACTTGTTGAAATGAAAAGTATTACTTGTTAAATGAGAAGTATTACTTGTTTAAATAGAAAAGTAGTACTTGTTTAAATGAAAAATAGTACTTGTTTAAATAAAAAGTAGTACTTGTTTAAATAGAAAAGTATTAATTGTTTAAATAGAAAAGTAGTACTTGTTTAAATGAAAAGTAGTACTTGTTTAAATAGAAAAGTAGTACTTGTTTAAATGAAAAGTATTATTTATTTAAACAAAAGGTATTACTTGTTGAAATGAAAAGTATTACTTGTTAAATGAAAAGTATTACTTGTTTAAATAAAAAAGTAGTACTTGTTTAAATGAAAAGTAGTACTTGTTTAAATATAAAGTAGTAATTGTTTAAATAGAAAAGTAGTACTTGTTTAAATGAAAAGTATCACTTGTTTAACTAGAAAAGTATTACTTGTTTAAATAGTAAAGTATTACTTGTTTAAATAGAAATGTAATAATTGTTTAAATAGAAAAGTAGTACTTATTTAAATTAAAAGTAGTACTTGTTTAAATGAAAGGTATTATTTATTTAAATAAAAGGTATTACTTGTTTAAATGAGAAGTAATACTTGTTAATATGAAAAGTAATACTTGTTTAAATGAACAGTAGTACTTGTTTAAATAGAAAGTATTACTTGCTTAAATGAAAAGTAGTACTTGTTTAAATAGAAAAGTCATACTTGTTTAAATGAAAGGTATTATTTATTTAAATGAAAGGTATTACTTGTTAAATGAAAAGTATTGCTTGTTTAAATAGAAAAGTAGTAGTTGTTTAAATAGAAAAGTATTACTTGTTTAAATGAAAAGTAGTACTCGTTTAAATAGAAAAGTATTACTTATTTAAATAGATAAGTAGTACTCTTTTAAATAGAAAAGTAGTACTTGGTTAGATGAAAAATATTATTTGTTTAAATTAAAAGTATTACTTGTTTAAATAGAAAGTATTACTTGTTTAAATGAAAAGTAGTACTTGTTAGAAAGTATTGCTTGTTTAAATAGAAAGTAGTACTTTTTTAAATATAAAGTAGTATTTATTTTTAAAAAATAATTTTTTAGGACATATACAATTTTAAAAGAATATAATTATTTATTTATAATTTATAAAGTAAAAAAAAATATATATATAATTAGTATTTTAAAGATTATTGGATAGTTAAATTAAACAAATGAAATAAATTTTAAAAAAAAAAGTGAAAAAAAAACAAATTAAAAATAAATAAATAAATATAATTTTAATATAATACAATTTAATTTAATTTAAATTAATATATAAATAAAAATAATAATTAAAATGTAGTTAAATCATTAAATTAGATAATTGAAATAAAGGATTTTAAAAATTTTTTTTGAAAAAAAAACGATTTTTAGGACATATAGAATTAATTTTATTAAGTAAACGCAAGAAAAGCAAGTCTTTGAAAGCGGTTTGATCCATTTCAGCGCCCATAGGTCCCGTGTTCGGTGCCCATTGGGAGCGAAAAGTTGTTTATTATTATTAAAAGAGATAAAGTAGTGACATTTGTATAAATTAAATGAGATAAAGTTGACTTTAGTATTGAAAAAGTAATGGTATTGGGTGTAATATTGAAGTGTTTGAAGGGTATATACATAAAAGAGAAAAAGTTGATTTATTACCATTTATAAAAATGTTCAATTGAGTTTGGGATGGACATTTTTGGCAAATGTTCAATTGAGTATGAGACGGAGAGAGTGGTATTTTAGGTGATAAAGTGATCAAGTGTTGGGGGTAGAAAGGGGAATTCAATTTTATTGAAGAGTAGAATAATATTTATTAAAGGTAATAAAATGATAAAGTGCGTGTTTTGAAACACTTAAAATAGCTTCCAGAAGCACTTATTTTCAAAATTTCCTCTCACAGCTTTTGAAAATAAGTGCTTTTGAAAGCTGTTTTAAGTATTTCAAAACACACCCAAAGTGATAAAGTAATGAGGATATGAGATAGTGACATATGATAAATAAGTGATTGTTTGAAGTGTGTGAGTTAAAATGAATTTCTATTTTAAGAAGTGTTCATTAAAGAATAAGATTGGAGTAATTTTTGGGGCATTAAGCTCACGCAAAATAAGTGGATGTCTAGCCATTTTGAGAGTTCGAATTGTTGGGTCGAGCCTTCGTCCTTTGTGAATGGTCTTCCCAACATTTGCCGTTCTTCCTTGTAGTTTGGTTTTTGCTTAAAAAAAAAAGAAAGCTCACGCAAAATCTACTTAAAACTTATTCCCCATCATATTATAAATATAAAATGGAAAACAAGACTACTACTCAAAAGTCAAAACTCAAAAGAAAGTAAAAATGAAGAAAAATAATCGCTAATTAAAAGCATAAAATTAATTAAATATTTCCATAATTATGAATCCGCCCCCAGCTTTCTTTACCACGCCCCCAGCTTTCTTTACCACGTTCAGTCAACTACCACTCCATATTTATTCTACCAACATTCAACACATCATTACTTTAGCGATGGTTGTAATTAAGATTTTTTTCCCTTTCAAAAAATTAAAATTTTTCTTTAAAACAGGGAAGATTTCAAAATATTTTGTAAACTGAGTTGAGATTTTAAATATTTCTGTAAAAATTAAATATGATCTATACAAAGTACAAATTATTAGACTTGTATAGAAAGTTGAGTTGAAATGATTTGACATAAAAATTTATATCGATTAGTTTTAGTTATTCAACCAAACCTTGTATCATAATTCATACTCCTATTGCGTAAAAGTAAAATCTCTTTTCCCATTCAATAACATAAATATGGACCACAAAAAAAAGTAAAATCTCAACCGATAAATATTTTCCCACTCAATTATCTAAATATGAACCACAAAAGATACACAAAAATTTTCCCAGTTCTTGATATTCATGTTTTTTTCATAACAATACAAAAAACAAGATTCTTGTTTTTCTCCTAACAAAACAAAACAATCACTACCAATAATGTGAAAAGGTCAAGGGATGACCTGTCGAGGTGGTGGGGGCGGTCGGGGAGGCCGACGGTAACTAACAAAATACAACAATTTTTAATTAAAATGTAGAAATAAAAAAGAGCGATTGGAAAATAAAATATAAAAAAAAATATTAAGATGAAATTTACGTACTTATCACTCTTTGATATTCAATGGTCATCCTGTAAAGAAAAGACAAAAAAAAAAAAACTTTAAATTAAAAGCAAAAAAAATATAACAAATTATACCTTCATTTGGTGGGACAATGCAGTCGGCACGGTCAATATACATCCCTTCATTAAAAGCAGATGTTGTCAACTTTTGATAGCCATTGTTGATGCTCGTTCAATGGGAATCCCGTGCAATGTAGAATTCCACACCTTCTTCTACTCCAAACCCCAATAACACAACCGAATGTGAAACAATGCTTTGGTGAGGATCTGGATTAGTCAGCATAGCATTCACTTGGGTTTTCTCCCAATCATGATATTTGAAGACACCCCGACATCCCTCACTTTTCTGTAAAAACAAATATCAAATTAACATTAATATAATTATAATATTATAAAAACATTAATACACTTTATAAAAGAAAAAATATACCAATCAACATAGCTCCTAGTTATAACAAAATAAGAAGAAATTGGTCTAATCATAATTAATTACTCAAATTCAAATTTATTCTTCTTATGTGAGAAATGCCATCGAGGTCGATTCAGTGACATCTAGAAGATTGATAAATAAAAAATTAATAAAAATAAAAATACAAAAAATTATATAGTTATTTACTGGGGATTAGGTATCACAAAGTCCATTGCAGAGCAATCAAACCTCCATGGGTATACTTCATTTTCAAGTAGCCCGCACAAACAAATGTAATTTTTGATCTATGATACGTTAGGCATAAGATCTCTAAGGACGTCAACAAGTTGTTGCTCAGACAGTGTAACAAGTTGCTAGCAACTTCTTAAATTATCCATTAAAACAAGTAACCAAAGAAAAAGTCATACAATCATCTGCATAAGTATCAATTATCAATTAATATCAATTATTAAACCCCTACATTCTAAAAAAAATTAACTGATATACTTACTTACTTGTGTCCTTTATTTGTGTATAATTTCATTGTGTATTTTGTTGGGATCCACGGGTATTTCCTCCCATTGGCGAGGAGCAGGACACAAGTAAGTATATCAATTGTTTTTTTTTTTAATTTAGGGGTGTAAGAATTGATAATAATTGATACTTATGCAGATGGTTGTATAGTTTTTTCTTTGGTTGCTTGTTTTAATGAATATTTGAGAAATTTGCTTTTGATTTATTCTGTCGTCGAAAGCAATGACTTTTTGTTGACGTCTTCAGAGATCCTAGATCAACGTATCAGAGATCACAAATTATATTCGTTTGTGCGGGCTACTTGAAAATGAAGAATACCCATGGAGGTTTGATGCTCTGCAATGGACTTTGTGATACCTACTGTTAAGAGTCGTTTTATATGGAGAATATTATGTGGCTAATTCGGTGACAACTCACAAACAAAATATGCACGTGTAAAATAAACTATAAATAAGAGGAATTTGTTGACCCGGTTAAATCAAGAAATGACTACTCGGGGCGCACCAAGCCAGGGATGTAGTATTGCGAGTTTTACACGTACAATATATGATACATCTCATGAAGATGAATCGTTATGGATAAAGATGATTTGGAGAGTTGGTATATGAGTTCTAGGGTTTTTATGTGTATGGATGAACTCTCGAAATTTTCTGAACCTTACCCCTCTGGAAATTTTTTGTGAACCTTTATCTTGTTGTTTTTTTCTTTATTTATAGTCTTTTTGACAAGCATGAAATTTGGTTTGGCATGCATAATTTTTGGAGACTTGGCCATGCAAGAACTCATGTAATCTTTGCCACGTTTCCAACTTCATCTTCCAGATTGATCTTTTGCACTTGTTGTCTATAAGGCACTCTTTTTGGTCGTCCAAATCAATCTTTTTGCTCGATTGAATGCTTTGTTAGCCCGTTTAACCACATCAATTTTATGCGAATATTGTCCTCATCGAGCATATACGAGTTCTTGTTTATCCGAGTCCTCGGGATATCTCGAAGCATCGAGCATCTTGACCCTCCCGGGTTATGCCGAGCCCTTAGGATGTCGAGCATCGAAAGCATAACGACCCGCCAGGTTTGTGCGAGCCTTCGGGATGTCCGAGCCCTCGGGATATCGAAAGATCGAGCATCTTGACCCGCCGAGTTTTTATCGAGCCTTCGGGATGTCGAGCATCGAGCATATCTTGACCACGAGGTCACTCGACTCAAATTTATCGATTTCTTCTTCCGATCGTCGGTTTGGTGATCGGATCAACATCTTCGGGATCATTTTGCTCGGTTAGTCTGGCGAACATATCTATTTGCTCGGTGAAAATTTGGTTGAACAACCTTGGTTGGTAAATGTTGGTGGCGAACAAAACTTACGCCATAGGTGAGCATACCGCATGGTTGACAAGTGGCGCGGTGGCGAACAAACTTGTTTGGTCGGCGATGCACGAGAAAGCACACTTGTTCATCGAGCTTCGATTATTTTAATAGTTGAATATTACACGTGTCTCTCTTATGTGTTCGACACTTTGAATAATTATATCAAACACAACAATACCCCCACAGTAAGATCACTTTGTATTCAACATGGGGCCCGATCGTTATAATTTGATTAGGCAATAGTAAATGTCGTTTTCAGATATTATCTTGTAGGATTTTCAAAATTAAACCCTAGTATCTATAAATACCTCATTTTTTGTCGCCTCGGTGCCTTTTTCTTTCTTTTTCTTCTTCTTCTTTTGTCTTCAATCTCTTTCGCGTCTAAATATTAAGGCAAGGGCTTCATCATTCCGTGAAGGACTTTATTCAGTAACTTATTGCATACTCTTTCTCATTGCGATTATGGCTTCTCGTTCAAACTCTTCTGCTTCAATAGAATCGGATCACCATAGTTTTTCCTCCCCCTCTCTTTGTACAATCCCCCGTAGCGACGCTAATGCGTCGGAGATAAATGCTTCGCGATCAAGGTTTCGTTGGCAAGTTCGGCAGCCGTTTGTCGTTCTTTCCTCCGATTCCGATGATGCCCTAAACGAATTGGATAGGGACTTAGCCCGTAGTGATTTTTTGGATGATTTGAGTGATGATTCTTTGCCCCAATCCCAAATTAGGTCGAGGGTTGTAGATAGTCTTGATGTGAATAGGAATGATGATAATGTGAGGGAGGAATTCTTGATGGCTGTGAATATCGATGAGTCTAACAAAGGGTTAGGCGGCGAGCAGAACACAAAACTTGATATCCCTGTTGGTGTCCCTCATAGCCCAACATATAACGAGTATAATGCTCGTTATGATTTTGATTGGCCCGAACAACCTCGTAGGACTAGGGTTGAGAATGAGTACCCAGCGAGCAAAATTGCGAGCATAATTGATGTTGATATGCTCGCTCAGCTGTATAGAAACTACGAAACCCCCAAAGATATCTTTTTCTGGGCTCCTGGTCCCGATGAGAGAAGCGGAACCGACCGAGGGTTGTGTTCGCGGAATTTGGACACGATGGAAGCGGGTCTTCGATTTCCACTCCATCCCGGCTATCACTTTCGTTTGCTCGTAGAATGGAACATTACCATTACGCATTTGTTCTAATGGGTGGCACATGATTATGAGCTTCCCGACTTTGTTCGCAAAATGAAACCGGATATTATCCCACAAAGAAATTGAACTTGCTCGACTAGTGCATTTGACCCGTCCGGGAAGGCTTAACATGGATGGTTGTTCATGCAGCAAATGCCAAGTGCAAAATCATTGAGGATGTCGAGAACAAAATCGGTGATTGGAAGGAGAAATTTCGTTCGTTTGGGGCGATTGGAAGAGCAGAACTACGAAGCGAACCGGATGCTCGTTTAGACATTCCCACCGATTTTGGGGTTTACCGAAGAAGTATTTTTGTGTCTTTTTGTTCTTCAAATTTTGAACCGATTTTAACTTATTCTCCATTTCAGAATTCAGTACGATTTGACGGACAAAGAGACCAACAACGGTTATTTTTAGCGGCGTCGCAAATCGATCTCGAAGTCTCGCTTCGAACGATCTGTGAAGACTTTGAATGCCGCCGAACAGAGGAAGAAAGGAGGCTTGTACGTGCCCCCTCACCATCTTGTTTATATTAATCCACCCGGTAAAGATTGCTTTTTGCATTTCAGATATGTTTTGTACCTTTTGCTCGTTGTTTCTCTTTCTTGTATAATGAACCGCTTTTATCTATAGCTTTTCCACGATGTTTCTTGTTGCCGTGAGTACATCCGAAAGCATACCGAAATGGCTCAAGAAAAAGACCTCGCGAGCTTGCTCGAATGCCGAAAGCGAGTCACAAATGAGCAAATCGGCGAGAAGCGGCGAAGGCGGAAAGGTGCGAGCCGAGCATCCGCGACCGGGTCTTTGAGTCGAGCCGACCGAAGAAGGACAACTCGTTCGGCCGAAAGCGAAAATGCGAAACGAGCTCGCGTCGCCCAAAAAGACCAAGGATGGAAACCGACGGCGGCGGGGGCAAGCGAAGCGAGCTCGGACAAGCATCGATCTTTATTAGGGAGACCCCATCGCAAAAAACGATTAGAATGTCGCCTTTTTGTGGTCGGTCCGGTCGCTCAAATAGTTGAAATGGAGGTGGGTACATCTTCTCCACCTCCTCGGGACCTCGGGCTTGGACTCCTATGAACCCTCAACTCCGGTCCCACGAAGATAAATCATTTTTGGGATGGGATCCTGCTCGGGCGAACAGGTATGTTTGTTCGCCCATTGAATTACTTTTTCCTTCAATTGATTTTGTTTGCTTTATTTCATTTGTTTGCTTGGGTGAACATGCAGGTTGAGCAGGTTGGCGCCTCTGATGCCCGAATTGAAGAATTATTCTTTGCTTCCGAGTGTTTGCAATATTAGGGTCTTTCGAGAGCATGTTGAAGGCTTGCGAGACCCTATACGAGCATGGACCATCGAGCTTGAAGAGGCCACCGGGTCCAACACCTTTGAAAAACATGCGACTTGGCCCGACACTGGGGCGATCTTTGGTCATCCTTGAGCAAGTGTATCTTTGAAGTCCGCCAATCTTCATGCTAACTACTTGGCTCGATCGAAGTTTTGAAGAAGGGCACGAGCCGAGCAAAACTCGGGATGAATTGAGGTTGGCTCAGGGCGACGATATCCCGGCCAAGAGATGCTCATAAGGCTCAAGAGGATGCTCGCCAAAGCTCGAGAGATTTTGCTCGCCCAAAGCGAGGAGGAGCTAAACCTTGCTTTCGGGGAGGAGGTGGCTCAAGATATCTGAAGAGTTTAGAATGAGATGAATGTCGAAGCCAGAACTCCGAACCGATGTCGAGGTCATGGAATGTGAGAAGAATTAAATTTCGACCAACAACTCACCATTCTTTGAAGAGACCAACACTCGTTTGGGTCTCGAAAATCCAGGTTGCACAATGAGGAGTATGTTGATTCTATGTCAAACTTCTCTTACATATGTGCTTTTACCGATGCCTTACGCGATTCGCTTTCGCCACACGCCATTTGGCGAATAAATTGCCCAGCTTCATATCTAGTTTTAAAGAAGACGATCGACAACCCCCGGATCGTAACCTTTCGATGTCCGACTTAAACGATCGTGTGATTTCTCCAATCTTCCCGAAGGGATCGAGATTGATGATCCTATCTTGGATGAGGAAGATGGCTCGGATGTGAATATTGCTAATGTTGTCGACCAAACTCTCGAGCCGAGCAGGGTTCGATCGGTCTTGGGACGAACAAAGGGACCTCTCCTGTGATCGAGCAAAGTGTCTTCCCGGGCGAAAGCAGGTGGGCCCGACCATCTTTGGAGAGTCGTTTCTTAGTATAATTTTTTGCTTTGTTGAACAATTGTTGTGTAATTTGTCTTTCTTCTCTTTTGTTCGAACAATCACTTTTTGAACTTGTGTAATTTCTTGCCTTTTTTCTCTTTTGTTTGAACAACTTCAAAACCGAAAGGTTGAATTTACATTTTGAGCATTTCCTCTAACCCGATTGTTGAGGGCGAATGTTATTCTTGATGATTGATTGATCTTGTGTTCTTGATGTTTGCCTTGTTCTTTTTCTAGTTTATGCCTCTTTTCTTGAATGAATTCGAACATTGTGTTTACTATATGTCCGCCCCACGACTTCTTTCGCGTTTTTGATTGTCTTATTGTGATCTGTCGGTTGATGATCGTCTTATTTAGGTGCGACGGATGGGTTAACTTTATGCAACCCCCTTTCGTTCACGATCGTCTTATTTAGCGCGATCACCGTACTAGTGGTCGTTTTATTTAGCGGCGACCGCGACTCATCACCCTTTTTTGCTACGGGTATCTGTAAATCTGAGTCGTCTTTTTTGCATCAAGCAGACTCATTACTCTTTTTTTTGTCGGGGAATCGAGTCTGAACTCGCTCAAAAGTGAACATAGACTTGGGCTCGTTTAAATTTTTGTTCGGGCCGTCCAAATTTAGGTCGCGACCTCCGACAGTTTCAACTAGAAAATCTTAACAAACAAAAATATTTTTGCAACACGTTGTATTCTATTACAACCTTTACATTTGAAGAAGATCATTTATTACACAACTATAAACATCGACTATGGTTTTGAATTTAAACCTTGTCTTCGAAGTAAAGACTTTAACCGGCCTCACCTTGTCCGCGGAATTGATGTTGACAAGCATGGGCGCGATCATCATGTCTACCCTTCTTTAAATAACATGTTCAAACAAAGAAGAAGATAAGCGTTTGTCCCTCCCCGACAAGTCGTGATTACGCGGCAACAAGTGACACGAAGCACGCGTGTTAAGACGACCGCCGCTTATATCGGCGCGAAAGCAAAATCCTCATTTCGCACCATTCTCGCCCCTTCGATAGATGCTCGAGCATCGGCGATCCGTGATGTTTTTTCGGCGGATACTACGACATCCCTCCTTCCGGAGGAGATTTTTGGGATGCGTGGGGGTAGTGATTTTCTTCGCGATAAGCGATGAAGTAACGTGTAAATTGGCAACCATGACTCGCCGAAAGCATCTTGAGTCCCAGAATGGCGCCAAACCAGCTCTCCGGGCTTGTCAAATGGGTATATAAAAGCTCGTGCAGTGTGACGGATGCTCGATTCAATTTGTAGTGTTTTTTTTTTTTTTTATCTTTTTTTCTGCTTTCTTCATTTATCAATATGCCTCTATTTATAGAACTATCCAAGTTAGTCTTTGGCATAGCTAGTTGGCGCCGGCCTTTTTAGCTTTGAATCCTCCTTTTGATATATGTCCCGGTTTTTCGGGATTCTATTCAAGGATTGACGTTCGTTCCTTTTCCGGTTGCCACCACATCTCAACTTGTTTTGACACGTATCTTCTATCTTTCAATAGTGTTGGCAAAGATTTTTTCCTAGAAGATTTTGTGCGAACACGATGTGTTCTCCTTCATGATTATCCCTTTCGTCTTATTTGAACGACCGATTATGTTCGCCATTTGTGCTCGTTTTTCAAATTTATGTGGTCGATTATGTTCGGCCAATTATGCTCGTTTTAGCTGAATAGCTAGCTATGTTCGGCCAGTTGTGCTCAATTCAACCGAATAACTGATTTTGTTCGGCCAATCGTGCTCGTCATTACTGATAATATTTTTTCAAATTTGACGCATTCCACGAGTAGGACAATGGGACTCCATTCAGGTCTTCCAAATCATATGCCCCATTTAACAAACGTTTTGTAACTCGAATGGACCTTCCCATGCGGCTACCGAACACACCACCGATACCCCATTGCTCGTCTTAAAACTAGCTCGCCCACATTGAACCTGCGTGTTCGGACTTTGGAGTTATAGAACTTTTCTGATCTCTTTTTGTACATGGCGTTCTTGAAATCAGCCTCCATCCTTCTTTCTTCTAACAGGTCTGCACTCTGGGCGAGCGCCTGGTCATTGATGTGTTCTCCGAAAGTCATTGTCCGATGACTCGGAATCTTGATTTCGCGGGTATAATTGACCTTCCGCGACCAAATGCCAGGCAAAATGGGGTTTCCGCAGATTGATGTTCTCGAAAGTTGTTCGATAGCCCATAATATTTTGCAACTCTTCAAAACCCATCCTCCTCGAATTATCAAGTCCGGCCGAGGGTATGCTTGATAATTTTATTAACGGCCTCAACTTGTCCGTTTGGTTGGGGATAATAATTTGTTGAGTAATGTTTTTTATGCCCAAATGAGCACAATTTTTGTCGAATTCACTTCCATCGAACATTTTTGCCGTTATCCGTTACTAATGATTGGGGAAGCCCAAAATGACAATGATGTTTTTCCAAACAAAGTTCCACATTCTTTGTTCGGTGACTTTAACAATGACTTTTTACGCCCATTTAGTATAGTAATCATCGTAACTACAACATATTTTACCCCGACGCGTGCAAGAGGGAAATGGGCCGATCAAATCGATTCCCCATTTAGCAAATGACGAAGCGGCTATAAACCGACACTAATTCTTGGTGGGTTATGAATAAGTTGTGGCATGTACTGCACTTCAGGACACGCCAAGCGAAAGCATCTGTGGCGAATCTTTTTAAGTGGTCGGCCAAGAATAACCTTGTTCGATTATTTTATGTGCGGGACGAGCCCACCTATATGATTTTCAAGATACTCCGGTCATGAATCGCTCGAATTACATGACCCTTTTTAGGAGTAATACACTTCAATAATGGAAGTGAGCTTTTTTTTGTATAAATGCTCGCCTAAGATAGTATAACGAGCGATTGTAATCTGGTAGTTTGTGCCTTATTCTCGGGGAGAAGTCCCTTTTGTAAGTAACTCAAGATTGAGTCATCCGGTTTTTCTTTTCGCGTCATCACACGGGCCACCATAACTCGGGAATTTACGGCGAACAAGTTGTGACGACCACAATGTCCGTTGTGTTCGCCACACCTTCGCTTTGCTTTGCGCGTGCCAAGGCATCAAAACTAATTACCCAAGCGTGGTAATTGTTCTATGTAAACTTGTTCGAATTGTTCGAGCAACTCCTTTGCTAGTTGCTGATATTGTGTCATCTGTTCGCCTAGGGCCTCGTACTTGCCTGTTACTTGATAAACGATTATCTGAGAATTACTGTAAATCATCAGCCTTTGAATTCCCATTGTCATAGCCATCTGTAGTCCAGCGATCAAAGCCTCGTACTCGGCTTCATTATTTGTAGTTGGGAAATCAAAACGGATGGCAGTTGTGAAAGTTTGTCGAGTTGATGAGAACTTAACTTCTCTTGAACTTGTTGATGAGTCATCTACATACATATGCCATGGTTGGTCGATGGCTCTTTCGGTATATTTGGGTATGTCAACTCGACCATGAAATCGGCCATAGCTCGCCGCCCATTCATTGTCATGGGCTGAACGTAATGCCAAATGGCCTAACTCCACCGCCCACTCGAGTAATCTGCTAGCGGTTCGCGGTCGGTGGAGGACTTGTCGCAATGGGAATGTGGTCAAGACCTCGACCGAGTGATCAAAAAAGTATGGTCGCGAGTTTTGAACACTCATAACGCGAAAGCATATGCTAATTTCCCGATGGTGGGTACAGGAGCTCAACTTTTTAAAGACTGGCTTACATAGTAAAGCGGGTAAGTGGGTCGCCCCCCGCCTTTAACGAAAGCGCGGCTAATTGCATGCTCGGATGCAAAGAAGATCTGATAGAGTTGTTCGCCGAACATGCTTTAACAATGTTTGAGTATCCGCAAGGTGCTCGCTTTTAATGATTTGAATGCATTTTGGCAATGCTCGCCCATCGAATTTCCCTTTCTTTAATGCATCAAAGAAAGGTTTGCATTTGTCCCCGGTTAAGTGATATAAACCGCTTATGGAAGTTTAAACGTCAGGTTAACTTTTGGACCTCTTTCACACTCGCGGGGGAACTGATGTCGAGCATGGCTTGAATCTTTGATGGGTTCGCTTCAATCCCCGTTGAATGACCATATGTCCAGGAATTTTCCCGAGTGAACCCCAAATTCGCATTTCTTTGGATTTAACTTCATGTTGTACTCGCGAGAATATCAAACGATTGTGCGAGGTGGGTGATGTGGTCTTTTTGTGTTCGCTTTTTTACCACAATGTCATCAATATACACCTCAATTGTTCGACCGATATGTTCGTCGAACATTTTGTTCACCAAACGTTGATATGTTACTCGGCGATTCTTTAATCCGAATGGCATGCGCCGCCAACAAAGACATATTCTTTTTTTTTTGAAAAAGTCGTTTTTTTTGATCGTATGGATGCATGGGTATTTGGTGATAAGCCGACAAATGCATCCATCCAAGGTCGTCAAATTTCACGGCTTTCTTTGTATTATCGACAAATAATAGATGTCTTAAGATCGGAAATTATCTTTCGGGCATGACTTGTTTAAATCAGTGAAATCAATACATAGTCTCCAAGTTCCATTAGACTTGCGGACGAGCACAAGGTTCGCAAGTCATCTTGGGCATTTTACTTCTCGAATCAATTTATTATCGAGCAACTTTTTGATTTCAATATTCATTGCACGATATTTTTCCGGATTTGAACTTTCTTGACACGGATAACGGAGTTTGTGTTGGATCAAGGTTGAGGGAGTGACATGCATGTTTAGGATCGATGCCAACCATGTCCTTGTGCGACCAAGCGAACACATCCAAGTTTGCTTGAAGATAGGCGATCATTTCTGTTCGTAATGGTTCCGGTAATTTCGAACCAATGAACACTTATAACTCAGGTCTGTTCAGGTCAATATTGATAAACTCCAGTTGTTCGACAGGAGTTGCTCGTTTTCTTTTTTGTTTCCACCGAGGATCCTCGATCGACCCCCGGTGTTCGTCATCTACCTCCATAGGTTCATAACCTACGCGAGGTTCTAGGTCCAGTAGCTCATTTGGCGGATCAATACTCATTAGATCTGGGAGATATGGGACATGAGTTACCATCCCGGATTCTGTGTTCACGCTTTCTGTGTTCGCGCATGGAGGTGTGCTCGTCAAAGGGTATTTCGGCAACGTATTTGCCTGTTGGCTTGATTCTCCGATCTCCCATATTTGTTCCATCATGTTGACAGTATTTTGCTTTTCTGGTACACATGATAGCAAACAATCTCGAGCTTTTTTCTGATCTCCTTTTACGCTACCCGTTTCATCTTGTGTTGGAAATTTGACACAGTAATAATAAGTAGAACAAGCAGCTTTAAATTCCTGAATAAACGGGCAACCTAGGAACCCGTTGTAAGTAGACGGAGCATCGACGATTACAAAATCTAGCATTCTAGTTCGTCGGATCTCCGGATTTAGAGTTGATTCTAACTCGACTCTAACCCCGATCATACCATAGGGTCGGATTCTGATTCCCCAAAACCCATGATGGTGTGATCACGTGGGTTATATATATTTACTCAAGTCCCCAACTTATTTTTTTTTCCATTTAGTGAGTGTCGTCGAACAAAATGTTCGGTGATATGCTCCAGATCGTCCGGGAGGCGGTCTTGCACCTTCAAACCGAGGATAAGAGCAATGATGGTTAGAGAGTCATTGTGGGGGGTGATTATGCCGTCGAGATCGTCTTCTGAGAACATGATTTGGTGAGAGGGTGGCGTCTTTAGGTGATGTGCTAACCTTCACTTTGATGGATGCTTTGCACGCACGCATCTCCATCTTCTTTCGCCTGTTCGATAATGTTGGTGCGATAACATCCACCACCTGGACCATAATCGGGACGTATCATGTGGATCAACTTGACTTTCTCGACCTCTACCCACAAATAGGAGGCCTCTTTTGGGTAATTCGGACCTCTTACGGGATTCTTCGGGATCCCGTCGGATGTTTGTTAGAACTTTTTACCCCTGCGATCTCCTATTTTTTTACGTTCGAGTCTCGCTCACGGCTTTTTTAAGGAATCTGGGTAAGACGATTCTCTCAGATAACTTCCAAAGTTGACGAAGTAAATCGCGATAATCTTTCGTATTATGCCCGATGTACTCGTGATAATTACAATATTTGGAAGCATTAAGCCGATGCTTGTCCATTATGATTCTTCGAGGCCTATCCAACATGTGGGATCTTTGATTTGGTTAAAATTGTTTTAAACGCCTGTAAGACTTCGTAGGCGTTTTTAACCTCGCTTCTTTCTTGAATGGTTTGAAAGACCCGGGGGTTTATACCCCCTCATTCATCACTTTTCTTCCCGAAAACTTTCTTAGTTGTTATTTCACGACCTAATCGTGGATCGGGCGAAAGCAGATCTCGCGATATTTATGATCTTGGCCGCCGCTTTCCGGAATCCCCGAATATGTGTTCGGCGATCTTGATGCATGGCTTTCCACATGTCAAGATTATGGTCGGTCGCCTCCACCACCACGGAGGATCTTGGCATCCTCTTCAAGCTGGGGCCCCATCATACAAACATTTATCAAATCTTTTCGATGTATGCTCGATCCGGACTCACCCCTCGGGTTGGGAAAAATGTGCCAACCTTTGTTTTGGTGTGGGAAAGCACACATGGATGAGAAATGGGACAGAATTCTTCATCCCCAACCGAGCGAAAAGATGTGATGGGACGCACGGCAAAGCAGAGAACCATCTATGTGCCCGATCACCCAAAGTCATGGGGAATGACGCAAGACCTTGGTCGCGGCGTCGTGGCACCCATGGCGATCATAATGTCCGAGTATTTGCCGAGGTGAACATGTGGGCGGACCAAAGATCGAACACGGGATTGGTGGCCGGATCTTCGCCTTTTTCTTGTATTTCGCCACCATGATCGCCCGGTGTTAAGGGCAAAAGGTATTGTGCTTTCGCCCGGTGAGTCCTTTTTTTTGCGGCGCGCTGCGGCTGTAAGCCTTCGATGGCTTTCTACATTTCCGCAAATTTTGTGGAACTGACAGACTTGGATCGGGGTTGTATCCCATCATGAGGACCTAGTGGGTCATGCTCGTGATGGGGCGATCCCTTTCCAAGTTCGTGCTTTACTACCCAATCGATGATGGATAGACAATTTTGTTCCAGCCGATTTTTATTCGGGATGCGGAGGATCATGAGGATCTGAGGGAGAGGGCATGTTTATTGGTTGTTCCTTCCCGGGATCCTGTCACCTATTATTGCCGATTCGGTCTTTGGCGGAGAGCCTCAAACGCCCAAACGCCGATGGTGCGGACCTTGAAATTTTTCATCATCATCGACGATCATCGCTTTTTTTATTATTAACTTCTGCGGCAACTTTTTATCTTAACTTGCTCCTTATCGGTGTATCGCGGCGTCGATCATCATCATCTTGAGTTGTTAACTTGGCCAACTCTTTTTCGGCCCTCTCTTTATGTGCTCGCAGCAAGAAAGTGATGGCCTTTGTTGTGGCCGCCGGATCATTGGCAATATCCTCAAGATTGATGGTCTCCATGTATCGATCTTTGTGAAGGTCAAGGCCGAGCCTCTTTTCCGATCGTGAGGTCGACTTTGTCCCAACCTCTCATGCGTGTATTCTAGATTGAGGCATTATATTTCTTTTTCTACCTCGGCTAACTACGGGATTGTGTATGGGTTGGTTTTTTGGGCACCCTCCTTCTAGCGTCAGTTTGTTGCGAGTCGTTTTATATGCAGAATATTATATGGCTAATTCGGTGACAACTCACAAACAAATATGCACGTGTAAAATAAAGCGTAAATAAGAGGAATTTGTTGATTGGGTTAAAAAGAAATGACTACTCGGGGCGTACCAAGCCGGGGATGTAGTATTGCGAGTTTTACACGTATAATTTATGATACATCTCATGAAGATGAATCGTTATGGATCTGAGATGATTTGGAGAGTTGGTATATGAGTCTTTGGGGGTTTTTATGTGTATGGATGAACTCTCGATTTTTTTTCGAACCTTACCCCTCCGGGGAATTTTTTTGGGAACCTTTATCTTGTTGTTTTTTCTTCTATTTATAGTACTTTGACAAGCATGAAATTTGGTTTGGCATGCATAATTTGGAGACTTGGGCCATGCAAGAACTCATGTAATGCTGTCACGTTTCCAACTTCATCTTCCAGATTGATCTTTGCACTTTGCTTGTCTATAAGGCACTCTTTTGGTCGTCCAAATCAATCTTTTGCTCGACTGAATGCTTTGTTCGCCCCTTTAACCACATCAATTTTATGCCAGAATATTGTCCTCGTCGAGCATGTCTGAGTTCTTCAGATTATCTGAGTCCTCAGGATATCTGAGCATCGAGCATACTGACCCCTCAGGTTGTCTGAGCCCTTAGGATGTCTGAGCATCGAGCATACTAACCCTCAGGTTTGTCCGAGCCTTCAGGATGTCTGAGCCCTCAAGATATCGAGCATCGGAGCATACTGACCCCTCAGGTTTGTCTGAGCCTTCAGGATGTCTGGAGCCCTCGGGATATCGAGCATCGAGCATCTTGACCCGCCTCGGGTTTGTCGTAGCCGCCGGGATGTCCGAAAGCATCGAGCATCGACGACTCGAGGTCACTCGACTCAAAGTTATCGATTTTTCTCTTGATCGTCGGTTTGGTGATCGGATCAACATCTTCGAGGATCATTTTTGCTCGGTTAGTCCGGCAAACATACCATTTTGCTTTCGGTGAAATTTTGGTTGAACAACCTTGGTTGGTAAATGGCAAAGGTGGCGAACAAAACTTACGCCATAGGTGAGCATATACCGCATGGTTGACAAGTGGCAAGTGGCGAACAAACTTGTTTGGTTCAAGATATCTGGAAAGCATAACTTGTTCATCGAGCTCGATTATTTTAATAGTTGAATATTACACGTGTCTCTCTTATGTGTTCGATTAATGCTGAATAATTATATCGAACTCAACACCTACCCAATAAGTAACTATAATTTTTTTTTTTTTGTATTTTGATTATTATTATTATTATTAATTTTTTATTTATCAATCTTCTAAGTGTTACTGTAAACTCGATGACGTTTCTCACATAAGAAGAATAAATTTGAATTCGATGAATCAATTATAATTAGGCCAATTTCTTCTAATTTAGTTGTAACTAGGAGCTACGTTGATTGGGTATGTTTTTTCGTTTATAAAATGTATTAATGTTTTTATAATATTATAATTATAATTATATTAATGTTAATTTGATGGGTTTTTTACAGGAAAGTGGGGGATGTCGAGTGTCTTCAAATATCATGATTGGGAGGAAACCCAAGTGAATGTTATGCTGACTAATTCAGATCCTCACCAAAACATTGTTTCACATTCGGTTGTGTTATTAGAGTTTGGAGTAGTTCGGTTTCGGTTGTGTTATTGGGGTTTGGAGTAAAGAATGTGGAATTCTACCTTGCGAAGGATTCACACGAAACGAGCATCAACATTGACTATCAAAAGTTGACAACATCTGCTTTTAATGAAGGGATGTATATTGACTGTGCCGACTGCATTGTCCCACCAATGAGGTATAATTTCTTATATTTTTTTTGCTTTTAATTTAAAGTTTTTTTTTTGTTTTTGCCTTTTTACCGGATGTCTTTCATCTTAATAATTTTCTTTTATTTTATATTTTATTTTCCAATCGCTCTCTTTTATTTCTACATTTTAATTAAAAATTGTTATATTTTGTTAGTTCCCGTTGCCCTCTCCGACCTCCCCCAACAGGTCATCCGTTGACCTTTTCACATGGTTGGACCTTTTCACATGGTTGGTAGTGGTAGTGATTGTTTTGTTAGAAGAAAAACAAGAATCTTATTTTTTGTATTTTTTGTATTGTTATGAGAAAAACATGAATTTCAAGAACGCAGTAAAATGTGTCAAAACTTTTGTGGTATGAAAAAAAAAAAATTTGTGTGTCTTTTGTGTGGTTCATATTTAGGGGAAAACATTTATCGGTTGAGTTTTTTTTTTTTTTTGTGGTCCATATTTATGTTATTGAATGGGAAAATATTTGTTGGTTGAAATTTTACTTTTACGCAATAAAAAAATCATTTATCAGATAAATATACGCAATAATATACCCACAAATGCAACGATATTATACACAAATAAAGAACACACACATCACCACAAATTAAATATGAAGAACTTTCAATTTTAAAATTCAATTCAATGAAAATAAAATCATTAATCAGATAAATATACGCAATGAGATATATATAAATGTAACAGTAGAACTGACGATTGAAATGCAAAAGGAAATATGGATTGGATTTACCGTAGCAGTGTATTCCTTCAACCAATCCAATCTTGAAAAGGATTGGTGGCTGCAAAAAATTCCAACATCAAAAGGAAACAAAGAAAAATTAGAAAAATAAATAAAGCAACGAATCCATTAACAATAACAACACAACAAGAGAGAGGCAGAAAAAAATAAAAAGGACAAAATTGTAGAAGACAAAAATGTTAAATAGAGTGTATATAGTGAGGAGTCGACGTGGCGGCGAAGCTGAAAAGTCTTCTGGTTGGTATTGCAGAGAAAGGAAGAGAGAAAAGCGTGGGTGGAGGAAGGCTGCGGAGGGGGAAATTAGGGTTTTTTAGGGGAGGAGAATGGGAAATTTAAATTTATATCTTTTAGGGCTTGTTTTGTTTAATAGATTAGGTGGGTTAGATTATTTAGTGGGCTTGAGTGGGCTGTTTTGTTTGAGGGACTCAAGCCCGAGTAAAAAGTGAGGCCCGGGATCATATTCAACTTTTAACCAATGATCTCAGGTTTAATTGTCTGGTGCGGGGGGGTGTGATGAAATTATCTGACAAAACCGGTAATAATGAGATGAATTTGAAATGTCGGTAATGCCCCTCATTTTTTAACAAATATTTCATTAATGCCCTAGAATATCTATTATATTACATATTTGTTTATATTAATGTATGTATTTGGCCCAACATAATTAATTCATGTAACCCAATCTATTTTGGCCCACTAGGTCAGATATGTTGGGGAATTATTTGCTCGAATCTATTCGGGATAAATATTTAAATACAAATTTAATTCTAACAATTATTACTAGCATGAATTAACCCATATTAATTCAAATAATAATTTCAAAAACAAATCATGCATATAAACAATTCACGTAAATCCTACGCATGCGGAAATACTACAAGTTTACGTGAACTTACCTCTTGGAATGACAATGGTCTTGTATATGAAAACACACCAAAAGTCATTCACAAGTATTCCCTAGTCCTTGCTCGACAATCCGGTGGAAGGATACTCGCGAACAATTAACAAAAGGAAAAATAAACTTTGTTGCACCACTTTTATGGATTTAATAATTTTTCCAGCACATGGAATTGCACTTGGGAATGAAAGAATCATCCCCTATTTATAGATGGGGTGGTGGGCGATTTTTAGGGAAGAAAAACAATGTGGGGAAATCTTTTCTTGATCTCCAAGAAATCTTGAATATATCTCCTATATTCTTTTCCCCATAATTAAAATATTCCACAAAAATCTCACCTCATCTTGCTATGGTGATTGTAGAAATATTAGGGTCCAAGATTCCAAGATTTGGATCTTCTTTAATTTATGAGATATACTTGTACTTCAAGAAATACATATCTTCCATAATATCTTTTCAAAAAAATCTTTCTTGCCCTTTATATTTCAAAATTTTCGAAACACACTAACATGAATAACCAAGTGGGAGATTTCTTGAATTTAATGAGATAATCTTGTATTCCAAGAATACATATCTTCATTCCATAACAAAATTCAAAGAAAATCTTTCTCCCCTTTTATCCATATTTTTCGAAAAACAAGGAAAAATAGGCAACAAGATTTATTTTATTTTTAAACATCTTTTTCAGTTATTGGACTTTATCTTGGGCTACTTGGGGGGCCTTTAGGAGAATTAAGATTGGACCTTCCAATGGACCTTGAATTATCAATATTGAGCCACAATATTATTCAAGCCCATAAATATTAATTAATCCCACTACATATTTAATATTGCACTATCCATCTTAACCCATATTACAGTTAATATGGCTCCCGGCTATTATTTCCCGTGTTTAAGATTATCTAGCCCATTAATTAATTCAAGCCACCGAAATAGCTTTCCATTAATTAATATCTTTTATCCTTGGTAAATGAACGGTTCAACATTATTATCCATACCGGAAACTAGTTCCACTTGCAAGATTTGGTATGATAAAACTTATGAACCTCCTAAGGGGGCAAATCAAACAAGCGTACTTGCACACGATTCTCCGTATTAAATCTTAGCAATCGCATGTGACTAATAATATTGCCCAAGATATAGGGTATTGAATCTCACTGATTCTCTTCCCGTAATAAGTCAAAGCAATAGTTACTAACCACACGCAATCCTATTTAAGAGACGAAGATTAAGAAATAACTAACCACCGAGGTCTAATTCTTTTTTTCGATCGCTCAAGAATTTATCCTCCCGTAGGTCCTCTTCAACGCATCACCATGCACTAGTGTAATCTCTTGGTCAAGACAAACCAATCTGAATTTTTTACACTACAACCTTTCACGATGGATTGTTCATTTCCATTTAGGTCGTGAATGGTGTACTTTTTAGTTACAAGGAACTGTTAATTTAATCTTACGTGATCTTGGTATCACTAAATTAACTACAATGTAACACGATTATTTAATGAACAGTTATGCAGATAAATATATGTAATATTCGATGATATTTAAAAGATCAAATGATAAAACAATTTATTTCAAATAAATAAATCCGAATTTGATTAGTCCGATTATACAAAAGAAAAAACATCTTTCAAAGATAATCTCAACAAGATAAGCAATATATATATATATATATATATATATATATATATATATATATATATATCAGATTTTCCATTTCTATGACCAGATTGCGCTCCACTCCAAAGAAGGTAGGGCACGAGCTCTCAATAATTTTTCCTGCTGATATTCCAGGCATTTCTTCAATTCTTCCACTCTTAATCTCTGTTAAAACATCTCATGATGGCTTTAAAATGTCCCAACTATGATACTAATATTTCCATCCTTTTTTTTTGCAGCATTGTGTGCGGTGTGCGGTATTAAGAGAAGATCGTTGTAAATTCAGGCGGAGAAGCGAATGCTGGCATTACACTCTACCCCATTAATTCCTATCACGAGCTAGTTGATGGTAATGATCTGTGGGCCAATTTTCGCCGCTGGTTTGTCGATGGGCAGCGAAGCGCTGTTTCAAAATTTGGGTGAAAGTGTTGAAAACGTACAAATGAAATTTGGAAGAGTAGGGCATAACATATAAATGACAGAGGTCATAATATAAGAAAAAGGGCATAATTGAAAATCCTGAGAAAAATTGTGGTTAACCCATAATCCAAACGAAGTGTATACCCAATTTGAGATTAAATGTCTCAAATATAATCTGAAAATTCAAACAAAAAATAATATGTCAAAAATTAACTTGTGAATAGTGCAATCCCTATCCCGTCAAAAAATCCAAACACACCTTAGAGTTTGGGAAATTAAGGATTAAAATAATTACAACTTACAATCTGGATCCAATCTTCAGATCTTAATAAAATAGAGAAGGTTTTTTCAGCATGCCGAAGCTGGCCAAGCCCAAAGTGCAAAAAAAATTAGGCACGGTTAAAATAAAAATATATGAATTTGTAAAAATAATTAGAATTAACTAAAAAAAATAAAAAAATTAAAAAAATTACCTTAAATCCATCTTGGGAATTGAGGATTAAAAAAACTCGTTTGAATCTGAGAATAAACAGAAGATCAACAATCCTATAATTAGATCCAATCCTCGGATCCAACGATGGATTGAACAACAACAATTCTAATAAAATTGAGATTACCACAAGAAAAAATTTAAGATTTTTAAGCAGGCCCAAAGCTGGCCAAGCCCAAAGCGCGGGCAAAAAAGATTAGGCCGATTAAAAAAAAAAGTCATGAATTTGTAAAAAATAATTAGAATTAACTAAAAAAAATTAAAAATTTACCTTAAATCTTTATAAAAAAAGTCTGCAAACAGAATCAACAATCCTATAATTGGATCCAATCCTCAGATCGAACGGATGGATTGAACAACAATAATCCTAATAAAATTGACACCAGTCTGAACAAAAACAAAAGAGTTGGTATGCTGTGAAACTTGTTCACCGTGAAATTTTTTTTTTTTTACAGACATACACTTTAGTAATATAAGTCACACACTTCAGTTATCACTACGATACTATTTGCTATAATATAAGTCACACCCTTCACTTTTATGAGTAATATACTTTACATTAAAAAGTCACACACTTTAGTAATATAAGTCACACTCCTTAACTAGTTTCACCATAAAACTTGTTCACATTATACTTTGCCAAACAAAATGTGTAAAACTTGTTCACATTATACTTTGCCAAACAAAATGTGTAAAACTTGTTCACATTATACTTTGGCATGGAAACGCATCTTTATCATCTTTTTCTCCTTTGATTACCTAATTCTTATCGGTAAATAATAATTGTAGCATAAATAAGACGTTGCGTATTTGTAGAGATTATAAAAAGAGGAATCTTTAAACTTGCAAAATATAGCGACAATGTATACAAATTCAGTTATATCTAATAAATGCATGAGACTAACTCGAGGTATGATACACGATAGTGGATTAGGTAGAGTGGAAACTCTGTGATCATCAAATTTATACGAGATCCCGAAAATGGCGAGATTTCAACACGATGAATTTTGGGATTTTTGGACTATTTAGATGCATATGTGCATGTGTGGATGCATACGTATAATTTTTTATTTTAAATATGTAAAATTTTGGTATTTAATAGATTTAGATATAAAATTTTGAATGTATATACATAACATAATCCTATTTAAAATTATCATTTTGTTTTAAATAAAGGAAAATATCCAAAAACATTTATACATCAACTCCCTTATTATTCAATACATATAAAAAAAATTAGGAATAAATAAAGAAAAATAGATACACAAAATATGAATAAAAAAAATATATACACAAGATAGAAAATAGGAGCAAGAAGACAAAAAAAATAAGAACAAGAAGACTCATTAAGGGCATTTAAGTAATAACCATGATTAAATACAGAATTATTATTTCGCTTTGAACGAGCCTCGTGGGGAGGGTCATCGTCGCCACTAGTAATAATCCACAATCATCCATTTTGAATTTATTCATATGAAAATCTATTTGATTCGTCCGTGAGGGAATTTCTCCAAAAGAATTCACAAATAAATAAATCATGGAGGTCAAAATTAATTCAATTTTATTATTCATAAAATTGTCAATTAATTGTTTAAGCATACTTAGTAATTTTCGAAAGTGAGATTTTTCAAAACATTTTCTCATGCATTGCAAATTTAAACACAATTTAAATAAGCATAAAATAATGCATAACATCAAAACAAAAAATTAAACATATTGGGCAAATATATCCAATTGTCATGGTTAATTTTTGTCATGTCTTGATCTTGAGAAATCGTCTTCATAGCCTTCATTATTCGTCTCTCGAAAAGCTCCCGTTGACCGTCTTAAAAATGCCTTGTCAAGTTACGTCATCGACCGGCTTTCATGGTCGAGTGCCCGCTTAGCACTCACGACCGTGTCGAGTGGCGTCGTCTTGCGTCTGGCCGAAGCACCCGCGCAAGACGTCGCCCGGCAGGTCGCCCCGCTTCGGCGGCATCTTGGCCAGTTCTCGGCGCGCCACAGATCGTCAATAAGACGTGCACATGCTGGATTATGGCCGATCTTATGCCGCCCGATGTCCGCCTGTCCTTCCCACTCCAGCTGCGTCTGGCGCGATTACTCTTGAAACCTCGACCTCGATCCGCACGGCTCGGCTCGGGCGGCCTCGCCCCATGCCCGAAGGCGCCCATTAGCGTCGCGTCGCACAGGTTTTCCTTTGGCACGCGACGCGACGACGCCGCCCACGCCTCCCCGATTAGGATCCCGTCTTTTAATTCTTCGTCTCCGCCTCCATTTTCGATCCGGTTACAATGAGAATATGTTATTTTTTATTTTAAATATGTAAAATTTTGGTATTTAATAGATTTAGTTATAAAATTTTGAATGTGTATACATAACATAATCCTATTTAAAATTATCATTTTATTTTAAATAAAGGAAAATATCCAAAAACATTTATACATCAACTTCTTTATTATTCAATACATATAAAAAAATAGAAATAAATAAAGAAAAATAGACACACAAAATATGAATAAAAAAAAATAGACACAAGATAGAAAATAGGAGCAAGAAGACAAAAAAAATAAGAACAAGAAGATTCATAAGAGCATTTATGTAATCCAACCATTTTTTAAAATCTTATAGTAATGTTTTAAAAAGTTGAAACCTAATAGTAATAAATGAGGTCAAATGGAACCTAATAGTTATTCGCTCCAAAAGAATTGATCATGTATGGCTTTATCATTTAGGACCAACTTTTTCTGCTGCTCAAGTCATTAAAACGACAAAGTTATTGTCTTTTTGGATATGGCTAGAAAGCCCCCCTTTTCATTTTAAATACAAACTAGTATACTTGAATTGCTGCAACTTTCTTCCTTTTTCATGAACAACTATACAAATTAAACAAATCTTTATAGCTCACACGAAAGCATAATTTAACTGCGTTGATAGCTAAATGGGATAGCTTAATTTTCTTGTGGACCTGAGATTCGAGTACCCCTTGTACTCGTTATATAGTATTTCATATTTATCTTTCAAAAAAAGCTAAATTAACAATAATTTATGAGTAATGTGACTTAGGAGTCAATGAAGAATTAAATGCAAGAAAGTAGGTGATAATAACTTTGTCTTAATAAACCTTGGCTTTATTTTTAGGCTCTTAAATACTTTATATTATAAGATTTGGAATCATAATTCCTTCTTATTAACTCTGGATAAAAGTAAACTATAGCGTTAATTGCCAGATTGGGGAATGAGTTGCACAGATCTATTCGGGGTGAATATTTAAATACAAATTTAATTCATTAATTATTACTAGCATGAATTAATCCTATATTAATTCAAATAATAATTGCAACAACATATCATGCATATAAAAAGCCACGTAAAACCTACACATGCGGAATCTACGGGTTTACGTGAACGTACCTCTCGGGATGGCAGTGACTTCGGTTGGACGGACTAACCAAAAGGACTTCCCAAGTATTCCCTTAGCCCTTGCTCGACAATCCGGTGGAAGGATACTCGCGAACAATTAACAAAAGGAAAAAAATAAACTTTGTTGCACCACTTTCGTGGATTTGCTAATATTTCCAGCACATGGAATTGTACTTGGGAATGAACTAATCATCCCCTATTTATAGGAGAGGGTTTGGACGAAAATTATGTGATATTTCAATGTGGGAAAAGACTTTTCTTGGTCACCAAGAAATCTTGAATATATCTCATATATTCTTTTTCTCATAATTAAAATATTCCACAAAATTCCACCTCCTCTATTATGGACATATTTTTCGAAAATTTTGGCACAAGAATCCAAGATTTGGATCTTCTTGAATTTATGAGATATTCTTGTATTTCAAGAAATACATATCTTCCATAATATCTTTTCAAGAAAATCAAGAAAATCTTTCTTGCCCATAATATTCAAAAAAATTTGAAATATGCATATAGATAATCAAGTGGGAGATTTCTTGAATTTAATGAGATAATCTTGTATTCCAAGAATACATATCTTCATTCCATAACAAAATTCAAAGAAAATCTTTCTCCCTCTTTTATCCATAAATTTCGAAAAAAAATTGAGGAAATATCAAGCAACAATATTTATTTTATTTTAATCACCTTTTAGGTTATTGGACTATATGTTGGGCTACTCGGGGGCCTTTAGGAGAATTAAGATTTGACCTTCTAATGGATCTTGAATATCTAATATTGAGCCACAATATAATTCAAGCCCATAAATATTAATTAATCCCACTACATAATTAATATTCAGACTATCCATCTTAATCCATATTACACGATCAATATGGCTCCCCGGTCATTATTTCCGTGTTTAAGATTATCTAGCCCATTAATTAATTCAAGCCCATTGAAATAGCTTTTTCAGTTAATTAATATCTTTTGTCTTGGTCGATGAAGCGGTTCAACATTATTATCCATACCTAGGAAACTAATTCCACTTGCAAGATTTGGCACGATAAAACTTATGAACCTCCCAAGGGCAAATCAAGCAAGCGTGCTTGCACACGATTCTTCAGTATTAAATCTTAGAATCACGTGTGACCAATAATATTGCCCAAGATAAAAAATATTGAATCTCTCTCGATTCGCTACCCATGATAAGTCAAAGCAATAGTTACCAATCCCACGTGATCCTATTTAAGGGATGAAGGTTAAGAAATAACGAACCATCGGCGGTCTAATTCTTCCTTGTTCCGATTCTCAAGAATTTATCCTCCCAGAGGTCCTATTCAACAAGATCATCATGACTAAAGTGTAATCTCTTGGTCAAGACAAACCAATCTGGCCTTACACCTCAACCTTTCGCGATGGTTGTTCATTTTCATCTAGGTCGTGAATGTCGTCTTTTTTTTAGTTCTGAGGATTGTTAATTTAATCTTACGTGATCGGTATCACTAAATTAACTTCTGATGTAACACGCATTTAATTATTGAACAGTTATACGCAAATAAATATATATAACATTCAATCATATTTAAAGCATCAGTGATAAATAATTTATTTCAGTAAATAAGTCTGAAAATTCAGTTTCGATTATACAAAGTAAAAGCATACTTTTCAGTATAATCCCAACACGATGATGTCACATCCTCTACACTAGTCGTCGTCCTTGTTGGAGGCAGTAACTTGTCAGCCTCATTCTTTTCAAGGACTAAAATTATATTTTCTCTTCAACATGTCTAATCAGTTAATTTAGGGTTCAATAATTTTATTTATAATTAGTTTTATCGTAAATAGATTGATACTCCTTTCGTTCCATTTTACTTAAAAAAGAAAAAGAAAATTACAAAATTAAAGAGTGTTATAAAATTATCATCTTACTTAGAAAAGTGAGCTTCATATTGCACATTTGATCTATCTTGGCGTGATGTGAGGATAATATTAGAGAATGTATACAATTTACAATTGGTTAAAAAAAATTATATTTATTTTTTGAGTGCGACATCTCTTCGGTTTTCTTGATTTTGTGTCATTTGAGTTGTGAAAGTGATAAGACATGTGTTTAAGTGGAGACATAAGTCAAACCTTCAACTCGAATATTTTGTTGTGTTTTCCACTGAAACGAAGAAGAAAACTGAAACTTTTCCTCTTTGATACAAAGTAGGAGAGGTGAATGATTTTTCTATATTTGTTTGCTTAAACTTTAGAAAGTGAAAGACATGGAATACAAAAATGAGTGAAAATGAAACAAGAATCATTATCATAGCACAATTTTTTCTTTATTTGTCATTTTCTTTTTCAAATTTACAAGATGAAAAAGTAGGCTAAAATTACAAGAAATACCTTACTCGTCAAGGGGATCATAACATCACAATAATTAAAATGAAAAATAAGTAAAGGAAGGACTAAAAACAGAAACACCCATTCGATTATTTAGATCATTAATTATTCATCAAAAAGATTATCAATTATATAATTATGATGTACGAGTGTAGCCTCCTTATTTTTTACGCTTACACCAACACAATTTCACATCCTGATAACCTTGCTTAAATTCATGTAGGCTTTTTTCACTAGCAGCATACCATAAAAGCATATAAATACCATCAAAAGGAGCTAAAAAGAGCATAATAAGAGTCCCAAATGGAACTATAAAATTTCAGATATTAAGAAGTTAAAATTTTGCACGTTTAGAAGTCGAGACTGAATTAAAGATGGAACAAGAAAAGGCTAACATCCTACTATTTGTGTAATTAAATCTTGACTTTTAAAAATTTTTTATACGGACCTCAATACGTTTATATGTATATTGAAAATGTGAATTATACATATTCTTTTCTTGTTGCCACAGACGATCCACATAATAGTGGTGCACTATCAGCATCACTTTGTTTGCGTATGAGATAGTGAGATAACATTTTCTTAGTTTAACCGAGATTCTTTGAATTCAATACGGTGTGTCTTAAGAGGTATATATATATAAGAAATTGAATTATAGGGCCCTGGTAATTTTGGCTCCAATTAAATCAGAGGATGACTATTGACGGACCTCAACTTTCTTCTTTTGCCACAGACGATCCACAGCACTATCAGCATCACCCTGCAGTGAGATAACATTTTCTTAGTTTAACCGAGATTCTTGGATTCAATAGAGGAAAGAAAGTGTGAATTATAGTAGTTTCGTAGGATGAGTTTCACATTTGTTTCTAACAATTAAGATAAAGGAATTTGTGATCATACTCTTAAACCTTCACATTGTAAGATGTGAAACTTCCGAGAAAAAAGATTCAACACAAAATCGCTGAGAAAAACGTTGTTTCGACCTAGAAGATTCAATGCCTACCCTTAAACAACAAGTTTTACCAGCTCCAACAGATGTTTAAATAGCTTTAACTAGGCATACTTCATTCTTTTCGTGCGATGTTTGTACTTAATCATATTAACTAGAAAAACTAACAATACTCTTTAAGAATAAAGTTTTAAAAATCGATATCAATAAAACCATTATAACAGCAAACAATGATGACAAAACTATCATTATTGAAGCTCAAGATGATAGCTAACAATGATCACAATTAGGAAATATGAAATCTCATCTAACGGATGAAAAAGTTACAAATTAATTTGAAAAACTAATATCATTAAATGCATTACGACAACAAACAATGGTGACAAATTGAATCTTGAAGCTCGAAATGATTGCTAACAGTGATAACTATAACAGAACCATACAACTAAAAAATGATACTTTTCATCACATGAACAGCAGAGGTTAAATCTTATACCCAATAAACAAGTACCTGAGCACGGATAAAACCGCAGAGAGCAAAAAGTAGTGAATGCTCCAGTGTAAACGCCCCTCTCGTCCAAATGCCCTAAGTTAATTTGCACAGATGCATGATCCTTAGATGTAATCAGCCTATTGGTCGCCGAGCTGCATATACAACAAGAACAAATTATTAGGTAAACATCACAATAATTAGTAGGCCAAATCTTGTATGCATTCGGCAATGGAACACATATAGTGCATTTTAGAACAATGCAACTTGTTATACTGAAAGATGTAATTTATTTACACTGAAATGTGCACTCGTAGGGCCCCGAGCTTTCGTTTTCTCACCTGGTTTAATAGTTGCACTGTTCAGTATAAACAAATTGCATTTTTCAATATAACAAGTTGCACGTTTCTAAAATGCACTGCGAGTGCACGGTGTACTTGGATACAAACGAGACTCACTCTAATTACTGACATGGAATTCTAGAATAGCTTTATATCCTTCGAATCTCCAAAATACAAACGAAAGCAACACATTCGCATTCACTACATCATCAATTAGGAGTGCCTAGAGTTATTCTGGAAAGTAAATATCAATATATCGCTCATTGCTTGCAGCAACTTAGCGATATATTTGTCATTAAAACGACATCATTAACAAGCATAAACACATGTAAGTAAAAAGACATGTATAAATATACCATTTTCGCGGGATGTATAAATCCATATTCTGCCCCTCATCGTTCTGCATCTTGGCAACTATCAAAACAAACAGCATTACAACATAAAACTGCTAAAGAAATGAAGTGCAGAACGAGTAATTCAATAACCTAGGCCAGATATATCAGCAGATTAATTCTGGAAAAACACAATGCAACACTGATTCAAGTTGTTCATCAATTGTATCTTAAACGTCAACGAGATCAAATGCAGCGTAGATCAAAATATATAAACATATAATTATCCTGTTATCAAATTTTACAAGATACTTTTCGCCCATTTAATTAGAGATTTCCCACAAAAGCCATCAACTGTAAACTAACATGAAATTGATAGTATTAAACTTATAACAGAGCACAGAATAACTAAAAAGCATTGAATAATAAGTTTCATGTTACTCAATTCAAAGGTAAATTAGAATACCTGCACAATTTTGTTCTCTTAGTTGCAATTTATGAACTAAAACAAACCTAAACTATGGATTGCTATGAACTGATAATTCTAAAAAACCGTATATCAGAATTAAAACATATCAAACAATCATACTATCTCCGTTTTGCAATTGCAATGTTGAGAGATGAATCATTTACTGTACCTGATTATTTTTCGGCCGATGAAGGAGCGTGAGCAACGGGGGAACTGAAATCCTAAATCCAGCAATTTGTAGGAACATAAATGGGCCGGACCCCTACAATTAAATGACAAAATTGGCCCAAATTTATATGCATTTAATTTGACTCAACATTTAAGTCCAGGCCCAAAATATTTTAAATTAAGCTACTTATAATTTTTCATGGTCAATAAATTAGTAACTTATTTAAATTGGTTAGTTTAGCTCTAACGGGTGTTTGTAAAAGCTTATAAGTGATTATAGTCATCTAGAATTGTGTGCAAAAGTAATTTGGAATGTTTTATTTCTCTTTTAATAGCTTAAATAAGCTCTCATAAGATATAAGTTATAAGCTTCAAAGATGGTGTTTTTAGTGGCTTATTAGTCTTTTTTAAAAACTTTTAACTTTTTTTGCAAACACTATCATTTTTTTTTAATTTTCTTACCAGCACTATTAACTTCTACTATTAATCATTTTTCTCATAATCACCAATTTTAATAACTTCTTTAAAATCATAAGCTTTTGTAAACACCCCCTAAGTCAGTTAGAACTGACTCAAGAATTACTCACCTAACTTGTTTACTTTACCACTTTAAAATTATAATCATTTTGGAATTAAGCGCGTGAAATATACATAAAAATTTGTATGAGATGGTCTCATACATGAGACGGAGTATAAATTAACATTTACCTCTTTTAAAGTATTAAAATGTCATTGTCCAAATTATACTTCATTTCACCATGGGAACGCCTCATTTATGTGTGCCTCCAAAATATATTAGTTATGTCTTAGTATGTGTCATTTCTTATATGTACTTTCATTTTGCAATACAAAAATAAATAGACTGTTATATATTCGAGTAACAAGTACAAATAAAAGTTTCAATTTAATAATTATTGTGAGTGCTACTGGAACCTTGGTGCATTAGAAATTCATGTATTTGTGGGCTACAGGCCCACACATGATAACAAAAGGCCTATACCGTAAGCCATCAGGCCCAATATGGGCATTACCATTGGACTTTCCGAAAAGAAAATAAAAAAATTATAATTTCAAAATAAAAAATATCAATTCACATTATTGTCTATATTGCCATTTAGAAATTAGAACTAAAGAAATGACAAAAGTTTGTGTTAGAACATCTCACGGCTGGCGGTTCATAAATTAACACTTTATCTTTTCTAAGATATTAAAACTTTGAGTAAGTTTTTGTTAAAATTTGTTCATAATATAAAATTTATATAATTATATTTATAAATGAATACCATAACACTTATAGATGTTATGGTATCAATTTCATGATGTTATATTTATATATTAATATTATAGTATTAAATATTATCGATTAGTATTGATTTATAAAAGTAGTACTATCAATTTATAGATAATTTTATACTATAAATAAATTTCTCACGAGAGTTTGTATAAATTTTTACCCTCACGCCAAAACCTACTAAAATGATATATGTAAATTATGAGAAAAACTAAGTGCATTGGGAGTACGTCAATTTTTTCCTGTCATCTGGAAAGAAAATGAGGAATGAAATCATCCATTTCACAACTGATATTTCACTTTGTGTTTATAGCATAGATTGATAACACGTAAAATATTAAAATAATCCAACAAAATGTCAATACTTGAGTTTATATATTAAGGGCTCGATTGGTAGGCCTTTGTAGGGCCTAAAAGGGCTTGACCACTAATTTAGCAAACTGATTGGTACACACTATAAGAAATCGATCGACCCGGCCGGTATCGGCCGACCCGCCACTAATAATCATGTGAATCACTGTTCACAACTATGTTATTAATACCACCAAATTGGTGGTTTTACTTTTATTTTAAATTGACTTCTACATAGTTTAAATGACCCATTCACCCTTTCCTTTCTTCATACCCATTCATGACTCTCTCACTTTCCTTTCCTTTCTTCATTTCCCGGCCACTAATCGCCGGCAACATTCACCCTTTCCTGTCTAAGGTTCGTTTCCCGGCCACTAATCGGCGGCGGCGGCTCCACCGCTTTCGAGTTGAGAACAATGAAGGTGAGAATTCCGTCGTGATTAATTTGGGTATGAATTGAGAATTTCGTCTGCCATTAATTCCTGCCACTATGAATATAGGTTTTTCTTTCGTCAATTTTGTTGAGCAAGTTTGGATTAATTTGGGTTTTTTCATGATTCCAGCTGGGTTTCAAGTTTGGGTAATACAATTGATTTGAAGAGATAATTGGATAAGCTGCAGAATGAGGGCATGCTCATTGGTATTTGAAGAGATGAACGGATATGCTGCAGAATGAGAGCAAGTTTGGGTTAATTTTGTGGCGCAAGGTTGGAAAGAAATATGAAGGAGAAGAAATATTTGAAGAAACATGTGTAGAATGGAAAGAAATATTGCAAATTGGGTATGAAGGAGAAGGGTAAATTGGTATTTTTTTTATATGTTAATTATTTTTTAATATTTTATATCACTTTTAATACCTCCTATCAATCAACTTACAATATTTAACATTCATTTTTTAATGTTGACTACCAATCAGTTTTGTAGGAGTTCAGCTCATTAAATTAGTCTAAACACATTAATATTGTAGGAATTTCTATCACGACTACCAATCGATCATAAAGATTCAACTAAATGAAAGTGAGTGAAATACGAAAAGTGAAAGAAACCGGGAGATGACCCCCACAAAACTCAAAAGAAGAAAAACTCCCGCTAATAAATGCTAATCAAAAGCATAAAATTAGTTAAATATTTCCAAAAATTGGAATCCACCCACCGCGTCTTGCTTTCCAGTTTCCTTTACCACGTTTAATCAACTAACTACCCTCCATATTTATTCCACCACCATTTAACACATCTTTAATTTTAGAGTGAGTTTTATGTGAATTCGGTGTATCATATACTTATAGTTATTTTAAAAATGTGCAATTATACAAAATAAAATGTGTAACTATTTCAAACAGAATGATGCAATTATTCCCATATTAATAGTTGCAATTTTCTGTATAAATAAGTTGTATTTTTCAGCATAATAAATTGCACGCTTTTAAAATACACTATGAATGCACGATGCAGCCGGGCGTGTCTTAACTTTAATTGATAATGGTTTGTAATTAAGATTTCTTTTTCTTCTTTAAAACGCGGGAGATTTCAAAATCTTTTCTTGAACAATAAAAGTATATAAACCTTAATCAAATTTATGTGCTAGATTTAAAAGATTTCTGTAAAAATTTAAATTTGATCTGTACAATATAAAATAGTTACTCATGAGTCGAGTTTAAATGATTGGGCCGTAAAAATTTATGGCAATTAGTTTGAACTATTCAGCCCAACCCTAATATCATATATATACCTATTGCGTAAGTAAAATCTCTACCGACAAATGTTTTGTCACATTTAATAACATCAATTATTAAATATGGATGGTATGCCACGATTGTATCAATTTCCACCTCCATAATATTTTATTGCAATACGCAAAAAATATACTCCATGCGACTACCAAGGCATTTACAGTTGCTATTCAATAGTGATGTTCAAACAATAAATAGATGAATGCTCATCTTTAAAATTACTATGGATCACTTTTAAATCGAGTGATGAGTAATGTATGGATAAAAAAAAATTGATAGAAAAATAGATAAACAAGAGGTGAAGATGGAACCATAAAAATATATAAATAATTAATAAATTAAGAAATATTTAAATAATTAAGTATTTGAAAATAAATGATTACAGTGAATGATATACACTCCATTTGTTGTGGCAAAAAATAATGAAAGAGCGAATTTCCTTTGTACCAAGTGTATTTTTATAATGTATTTTAAAAATTTATAATTTATTATATTAAAATTTGTGATTTATTACATGAAAACGTGCAATCCATATTTTTAGGGTATAATTGCATATTTCAATATAACAATTTATAAATTTAATACAATAAATTATAATTTTTTAGTGTACGGCGAGGTTAGCAATTAATAAAACCCATAGTGGCAAATCGTGCTCACATGTCCCCACAATTCAATAATACTATTTAAATAAACAAATTTGCCGGACAAAATTTGTCAATTACAGCTCAAACATTTTACGGAATCATTTTATATCAAACTAATTACTTGATTTCATGAGCAGTAATTTGATAAGCAATTAATAGAGAGCTAAGATTCCTAATTTAAAACATAGTTCGTCAAACCCTTATAAATATTTATCCAATGATTAAATCAATTTTAGAATCAGATTATTTTACAAATTTAATTTCACGATTCAGTAAAAAGAAAAACTCAAATACTGTATCAAATAATATTAGACGGTTAAAAAGTAGAAAATCTCTTCAAACTTCAACTTCAGCCGTATCCTGCTTTCTCACACTAACCTTCTCTCTCTTCAACACCAACTTTTTTCACCTTTCCCCAAAACCACCATTTCCTTTCACCAAAAAAGCATTCACATCTGCAAAATCTGAGCTCCTACTTCTAAGATCTAACCTCACAGCCGGCCATGGCCGGACCTCTCGCCGTTCTCCGGCAGCACAAGCTGAAGCTTCTCTGCCTTTCTCTAGTTCTCATACTTCTGCATGTGAACATCGCAGAGAGAAACTCCGGCCCACCGGAATCGGATTCGGACTCGGACTCCGATGATGAGATCCACGACGCCGTTTCCTACACCAGAAAGCACGGCCGAGCTTTGAAGGAAGCGTCAATGGCCGCCGAGGCGGAGGCGGAGATAGAGAGCAGAAGTAAAGAGTACGGAAAGTACAGCTACGCTGGTTTCGACATAGCGAAGATTGTTAAGGATGAAGACGACGGAATCGACGAATTCAAGCGCGATCCGTCCCAGCCGTACAGCCTCGGGCCGAAAATAACCGATTGGGATGAACAGAGATCCGAATGGCTGAAACAGAACCCGGATTCGCCCAATTTTTTGAGCGAAAACAAGCCTCGGGTCATGCTGGTGACTGGATCTTCGCCCAAACCGTGTGAGAATCCGGTTGGGGATCATTATCTCGTGAAATCGATTAAAAACAAGGTCGATTACTGCAGGCTCCATCGAATCGAGGTGTACTACAACATGGCGTTGCTAGATGCGGAAATGTCTGGTTTCTGGGCGAAATTGCCCTTGCTTCGAAAGCTTCTTCTCTCGCATCCTGAAATGGAGTTCCTATGGTGGATGGACAGTGACGCAATGTTTACGGATATGAAATTCGAGATTCCATGGGAGAAATACAAGGATCACAACCTGGTGCTCCATGGATGGAACGCGGATGTCTACGATCTGAAACGGTGGGTCGGGTTGAACACGGGTAGTTTCCTGATCCGAAATTGTCAATGGTCGTTGGATATTTTGGATACCCTAGCTCCGATGGGGCCAAAGGGGAAAATCAGAGAGGAAGCAGGGAAGATCTTAACTAGCGAGCTCAAGGAACGGCCGGTGTTCGAAGCTGACGATCAATCAGCAATGGTGTATATTCTGGTTACACAGAGGGAAAAATGGGCGAAGAAGGTGTACTTAGAGAGCGCCTATTTTCTTCACGGATATTGGGGGATTTTGGTGGAAGGCTACGAAGAAATGATTGAGAATTTCCGGCCGGGATACGGCGACCACCGCTGGCCGTTGGTGACGCATTTTGTCGGTTGCAAGCCGTGCGGCAAATTCGGGGTGGATTATTCAGTTGAGAAGTGTTTGAAGCAGATGGATCGAGCGTTCAACTTTGCTGATAATCAGATTCTGCAGATTTATGGATTCGCGCACAAGAGTCTGGATGATCGGCGTGGGGTTAAGAGAATTAGGAACGAGTCGAGTAATCCGTTGGAGGAAGAAGATGAGTACGGATTGAGGCACCCTGCGTTCAAAGGTTTCAAGGTGGGATCGTCATCTTGATCATCGTTTATCACAGGTTTGGTTTCTTTGATTAGTTGATTACGTTTTCTTTTTTTTCACTGTTGTTTTGATGTGTTCGTTAATGGCGATTGTAGTTTTACTGGCTTATACGTGTAATATGATGTGATTTTGGATGATCCAACTTGCAATTTGTTGAAGTAAATCGAGTCAAGATTATCAAATTTCATAATTTGAGAATTGAGATTGAGATGTTGTCACAATTGTTGAAGTAAATCATCGAGTCAAGATTAACAAATTACATAATTTGAGAATTGATTTTGAAATGTTTGATAATTAATAGAGCCAAACACGAATAAGATCGATTAGTTTGGTAAGTAGATACAAATCTGTTCGAGTTTAATTGTTTGGTACGAGCTTGAATTGTATGATCTCGGATTAAGTATTAAATAATCTGTTTTTAATTTCAAGCTCCCATCCCATAATGTAACTCAGTATTTATTGAATTAGTTACCAGATTTGGATACAACCGGTGTTGTAATTCGTGTTGTAAACATTTGTGATAAGGGATACCATTACATTTTATAAACTGATACCATCACTCTTATAAACTAATACCAATGGCATGTAATACTATGATCTTAGTTTATAAGGTAACGGTATCAGTTGATAAGTTTAGTGGTATTTGTTTGCAAGTGTAATGGTATAAATTTCATATTGATCAACAACGGAGCCTTACTCTTGTGACTATTACTGCTTGACTTAATTTGAAATTTTTAAAAAACTGAGACTAAAAATAATGATTATTAGTACTAAATTCCGGCATCATTAATTTATGGCTACACTATTAGAGTAATAAATAAGCTAGTTAGTTGATATTTATGTATGCTATGTTTCTGTTAAGAGCAGTTTTAGATTTTGTTACGGTTAGTTGCATAAATATATATGCAAATGCAATGTTTGTAACTCACCTTTAACAATAATAATATAAATTTCCAAGACCCCCTCCTCTCTCTCTCTTTAAATTTAGGTTTGAATTAAGGAGTATGATCACATTTTTGTTTAAACATAGTTGAAATGTTGAAATTTATGTGAGCTTGTTTCATAAATGATCAAGTCGGGCTTGAATGAACTTTAATCGATTGTCGGGCTTGATTAGTTTGACATTTTATACTTATCTTGTTTACAAATCGAACTGAAACCAAGTTTTAGATTTTACTGGATACATAAAAATATATTCAAGCTTGTTTGATATCAATATCTATCGGAATACCGAGCTTTTATGGAACGATTTCAAATAATACTTCAACCCTACTTTGAATAGGCTTTCTATACAAATTGCCCGTAATTGTTATACTTTTTATTTCTCCCCCTTTTATGTGGTGATTTTTAATATTAAATTTGTACACGAAACAATTGATGTATGATACGAATCTATTTCTATTCATGTACTAGTGAATTTTTATGTTCTGCCGACAGCACCAGCTGTTAAGTTTAATCGAACTCAAAAGGTTGCAATTATAATTAATGAGTAAATATAATTGGTTGGAAACACTAATCATTCAGTTCTTATGGAGCTAAGTAGACTGAAATGAGTTGCCACCTAAATAAATTTGATAATTATCTTGTTCATCGTGACCAAAATCTTAGCCAATTTGACAAAATATATGTGAGTGGAATTTTTAAGTTGCCATTTGAGCAGGACAATTTTCAATGTTGACTGACAAAAGATTTGACGCGTGTTACTGCCTGTAAAAAGAACAAGCAAACAACAAATAAAAATGGAAAAGGTTTGTTTCGAATTAAATTAATTTTTAAAAAATAACAATAAAATATATACTTCAAATGCTTTTAAGGTTTTACCAAACTAAAATCAAATTTATTTCATTTTAGTTATGATTACTTTTTACCATTCAATCCCACTAAAAAAAAAAATATTTATATACTATAATACCAAAAAAACAACGTCACAAAAATACATAGTAAAAATCGGTCTAATTGATTTGAGATCGATTTAATAATATGGTTCGATTTTGAAATTTATTTTTTTAATAAAATTTTGTTTGATTCTATTTTTACGAGAGACGTGAAAAATAGAAAAAAATTGATTTGAGATCCGATTTAATAATATGGTTCGATTTTGAATTTATTTTTTTAATAAAATTTTGTTTGATTCTATTTTTTTATTGAAAAAATCAAATTAGACAAAGTGAGATAACTCAATTGATTAGAGTATCACTACTTACTTTCAAAAGATCTGTGTTCGAGTCGTGGATTCGAAAAAAAATATGTGTTCGAGTCATCAATTTGAACGATAATTTTTTTTTTGTTTTGAAAAATCAAATTAATGGAACCAAACTGATAACAAGTTGAACAGCTGTCGATCATGGACACATTGGGCTTGGGCCTTTTCTTTATTGGGTGAACCACATAAAATCACAATGTGGACTCTGACTAGAGCCGTCAAAATGGGTTGGGCCCGTTGGGCCAGCCCGCCGCGCCATGCTAAATAGGTGGGTTGGGTTAAGAAAATTTTAGCCCGTTTGAAGGCGGGCCTAGATGGACCGGCCCGTTTGGGCCGCGGGTTTTGGCGGGTTGGGGGCGGGTCTATGCGTGCCGGCCCGCCTCCTAAAATAATTTTTAATTTTATAATTTTATTATATATTTTAGCAATTATAATGTTATTTTTTGGGATATTTTGTAAGTTTACGTTTTTTTTTTGAGCGCTTGTAAGTTTATGTTTGTAGATGATAAATTTAATATGTAGAAGATTATGTTTATAAATTATTATGGTTGATTAGTGGTAAATTTCAATTTATATGAAGTTATATTTGTGTGTAATGAATGATTAATTTTATTTATGAGAAATATTTTATTTTAATTTTTTTGTAGTGATAATAAGTTAATAACCAACACAAATTGTTTGATTTCATTTGACTTTGATGAATTTAATGTATTTATAGCTTTTAAATTACATATTTATAATTTTTTAAAATATAAAATAATATTAAAAATATAATAGTTGACTGGCCCGCCTGAACCCCAACCCGTCAATTAGTGGGTTGGGTTGGGATTTTGTAGCCCGCAAAATTTTTAGCCCGCCCCGTCTCGCCCCGCCAAGAGGAGGGCTTTTTATGAGTTTTGGCGATTCGCCCATTGCCAAAGCAGTCTTGACAACTCTAACTCTGACTTTACTATAAACCAAACATGTTTTATTCCCTTACTAGAGTTAGAGTTGAAATATCTTTAGGTTGTGTTTACATTGGGGGTGATAAGATTGGATAAAGATTAATTGTTTAATATTATTACCTATTTACTTTGATGGATAAAAAAAAAAAAACCGATCCCCTATAAGCCCCACTTTTGAGGATTATATTTGATAATAGACCCCTTTAAAAGGGGTGTGATAATTAATTTTTATTGGGGATATTACAAATATTACCCAAATACCCATCAATAAAACATATTATACAGTCTCTTCTTGTTTGTTCAATTCGGCAAAAAATCCTAAAATTCCTCTTCAACACCGAAGCAAAATTCCGGTTAGAACTCCGCAAATCTTGAAGTGGTCGAGCCCAACACTGTGAGTCGATCTGTTTTGATTGTCAAGTTTTTGGTTTTAATTCAAATCGAAACAGAGGAATTTGATCGACGACTGTGCGTGGTGGATCTGAATAGTGGTCGAGCACAAAAATTGAGTCAAGTTTTTAGATCTCGTTTGAACCCAAAATCGAAAATGGCTTAATTTGGACCCAACATCTCTTTCAGAAATTTTGAATTTAATTGTTTTGTGATTTAGATAAATATTGTTTGCAAAGATATTTATGTATTTGAATTCAATATTTTGGAATACTGTCATATACTGTAATTAGTTGCACCCACGCTCATCTTTGTGCCTATGATGATTCTTCCAACCACTTTCCAACGCAAAATTGACATATAAAGTATGGTACATGATACATCTATCTTTGTCTAAATTTTACAAAACTATGTTTATGGCACAATTCTCATTCTGCAGGTAGCATTTCGAAATTCCCTAGGATAAATGTTTTGGGATCCTTATAAGCGGCTAGGTATAATGACTGATATGCTTCTGAGGAAGAAGTTTGGAGTGCTCAGAATATTTTGTTGAGCCAATAGTCTTTGATAGTAGAAAAAATGTTGGTTTTCATTTGTTGGGGGCTTTTTCATTTGGCGTGAAATGGATCTTTGTTCTCATTTAATATTTTTTTAATTCAAAATTGAGTCAAATGCCACATTTCCTAATATGTGTGGGGAAGATGAATTTGGAACTGTGTTGATTTAATATAATTCGTAATCTCAAAGTAATTCTTGAGTCTCATTTTTTGCATATGAAAGTGTTGGGACAAATTCTTCAGAACTGAACAAGGAAGAATTAGACCTCAGTGGTTCGTTATTTCTTAATCTTCGTTCCTTAAATAGGATCACATGTGGTTGGTAACTATTGCTTTGACTTATCATGGGTAGAGAATCAACTAGATTCAATACTTTTTATCTTGGGCAATATTATTGGTCACATGTGATTGCTAAGATTTAATACGGAGAATCGTGTGCAAGTACGCTTGTTCGATTTTCCCCCTTGGGAGGTTCATAAGCTTTATCATATCAAATCTTGCAAGTGGAATTAGTTTCCGGTATGGATAATAATGTTGAACCGTTCCTTGACCAAGGACAAAAGATATTAATTAACGGAAAACTATTTCAGTGGCTTGAATTAATTAATGGGCTATATAATCTTAAACACATGAAATAATAATCGGGAGCCATATTGACTGTAATATGGGTTAAGATGGATAGTGCAATATTAATTATGTAGTGGGATTAATTAATATTTATGGGCTTGAATAATATTGTGGCTCAATATTGGTAATTCAAGATCCATTGGAAGGTCCAATCTTAATTCTCCTAAAGGCCCCCTAAGTAGCCCAACATATAGTCCAATAACTAAAAAAGGTGTTTAAAATAAAATAAATATTGTTGCTTATTTTTCCTAATTATTTTCGAAATTTATAGATAAAAGGGGGAGAAAGATTTTCTTTGAATTTTGTTATGGAATGAAGATATGTATCCTTGGAATACAAGATTATCTCATTAAATTCAAGAAATCTCCCACTTGGTTATTTATAAGGAAAATTTCGATTTTTTTAAAGATAAAGGGCAAGAAAGATTTTCTTGATTTTCTTGAAAAGATATTATGGAAGATATGTATTTCTTGAAATACAAGAATATCTCATAAATTCAAGAAGATTCAAATCTTATATTCTTGCCTATTATTTTCGAAAATATCCCATAACAAAGAGTAGGTGAGATTTTGTGGAATATTATAATTATGGGAAAAAGAATATAGGAGATATATTCAAGATTTCTTGGAGATCAAGAAAAGATTTTCCCACATTGTTTTTTGCCACAATTTTTGACCACCTATGCTCTATAAATAGGGGATGACTATTTCATTCTCAAGTACAATTCCATGTGCTGGAAAAATTAGTAAATCCACAAAGGTGGTACAACATAATTTATTTTCCTTTTGTTAATTGTTCACAAGTGTCCTACCACCGGATAGTCGAACAAGGATTAAGGGAATACTTGAGAAGTTCTTTTGGTAAGTCTAATCAGCCAGATCATTGTCATCCCAAGAGTATGACGTTCACGTAAACTCGTAGAATTCGCGTCGTGGGATTTACGTGAATTAATTATATGCATGATATGTTGTTGGATTATTATTTGAATTAATATAGGATTAATTCATGCTAGTAATAATTATAAAAATTAAATTTGTATTTAAATATTCACCCCGAATAGATCTGTGCAACTTATTCCCCAACAAATTATCGAGCCACGGTTTGGACTCTAAATTTTTTAAATGTAATTTAATTCATCGACATTAAATTTGAAATTGGATAGTAGAATTGCTAGATCTGTTTTTTGCGGTATCCAATTGTCATGGAATTTAATGTGTTTGTTTATGCATGCATATAAATTATGGTTTTTTAATTCGATTCGTTCGGATTCGTTTTGCCTCGTGAGAAAATCCACGAGTAGATTAGGATTTGTTTGATTTGATCAATGTAATAGACTAGTCTAGATCTAGGTTTATTTATTTTTTGTAAATAAATTGTAACCGGATCGAAAACGAAGACGGAGATGAAGAATTAAAGGATAAAAATGGCGTAGGGCGGGCGTGGGGCGGGCGAAAATGTACTGAAGGGAGGCACGACGCGACGCAGACGGGCAGTAACGCGACGGGTTTGGGTGAGGTCCGAGGGCCCGCCGAGATCAGGCCGCGAAAGCACGGGAGGGCTAAGGCGACGACGCGCACCGCAGCGCGAGCGAGCGGTCGCGACGAGGGAGATGCAAGGGGATGCGGGCTATGGACGGCGTGGGCGCCGGAAATACCGGGCGCAGGTAGGTCATGGGCGCCAAGGCGATGCACGCGCTGGTACGCCAGACACCGCCGAGGTGTCACAACCATGCCGTACGCAATCGGCGGCTGGTCGCTGAAATAAGCCGAGCCGCGCCGAGGCCGACGAGGGCTTTGACGTACGTGGGCTTTTCGGGCCAGATGGGCGCAGAATCCGGCCGCGAGCTACTTGGCGTGGCGTTTGAGGCGGAGTTCTTTTCGAGACGATCGAGTGGGAGAAATTCAAGGCGGTGTTTTCTTCAAGATCAAGCCAAGAAAAATCAAACCATGACAATTTGATAATTTGTGTCCAATATGTTTATTTTTTGTTTTTGCTTGATTTATTATTGTCTTTATCTTATGCTTTATTTAATTTGTTTAAATGTGTTTGCATGAGAGTTGCCCAATGAAAAATCTCACCTTAAAAAATTACTAAGTATGTTTAAATAATTAATTGACAATTTTATTAGGATAATAAAATTGAATTAATTTTGACCTCCATGATTTATTTATTTGTGAATTCTTTTGGAGAAATTCCATTTGGACGGTCAAAAGTTAGCTTTCACATGAATAATTCCAAATGGATGATTGTGGATTATTACTAGTGGCGACGATGACCCTCCCACGAGGCTAGTTCAATACGAAATAATAATCCTGTATTTAATCATGGTTATTACTTAGGTATAAAATTGATATGCATATACTTCCTCAAGTCCCTGTCAATTTTATATTGGTCAGTGGGAGCCAACTATTGTCTGGATATTAAAGGTTTGTAATCGTTCTTGTTTGTAACCTGCTTGAATGTGTTTAAGTAATGACCCACCCCACGTGGCTTATTTAAACTGTTTTGAGATATTGGTTGATGCATGTTCATATTTTTTTGAGATTTTAATATGATGCATGCGATCGAACCTTGTGATATTTTGTGCGTATGCATATTATTGTTTATTTCAGTTCATCATGTCGCAACCTTCTAATCCACTGTCCAATATACTTAAAGACAATTTACTTACTGGTGAAAACTATTTTGATTGGAAATACAAATTAAAAACGTCTAACCGTGATCACCTTCAAAATGGGTACTTGATACACCAAAACCCGAAAAACCAACTAAAGACGCCGAAATATGGGATGAGATGATTTATGGTGAATGGGAGCTGGCAAATGAATTGATGAAGGATACAATTCTGGCACATCTGTCAGATGCGTTGAGACACCTTCATCAAGAATATGAGTCAGCTGCAGACATCTTCTGAGAATCTCAAGCGATGTTCGCGACATCGGACCCATATGGCAATCCAAAGTGTGAAGCAAGAAATTTTGAATTAAAAATGGAAAAAGGAACGATCGCAGCGTAAAGACGCCCTTAGGGTTATGGTCTTTGTTTGAGGAACTTGAGATCCTCGGCGAAAAATGTGATTTCAAGACTAAGATTGATTTCATTCTCCAATCCTTACCAAAGAGCTATAATCACCACTATCTTGAGTATCTGATGGAAGATCTAGATTTTACAGTGGATGATCTTGTAAATGCTCTCACTTTGGTTGAAAGTGAAAGGGAGTGCGAGGAAAAGAACTTGGGAAAACAAAAATCTACTTTTCATCCTAGGTCAAGTGGTGATAAGGATGATGAAAAGAGAAGAAAGTTGAACCAACCAGACTCAACATCAAATAACTGTTGGGGAATAAGTTGCACAGATCTATTCGGGGTGAATATTTAAATACAAATTTAATTCTTATAATTATTACTAGCATGAATTAATCCTATATTAATTCAAATAATAATCCAACAACATATCATGCATATAATAATTCACGTAAAATCTACGACGCGAATTCTACGAAGTTAACGTGAACGTACCTCTTGGGATGGCAGTGATCTGGCAGATTAGACTAACCAAAAGAACTTCCCAAGTATTCCCTTAGCCCTCGTTCGACTATCCGGTGGAAGGATTCTTGTGAACGATTTAACAAAAGGAAAATAAATTATGTTGCACCACCTTTGTGGATTTACTAATTTTTCCAAAGACATGGAATTGTCTTACTAGGGAATGAAAGAATCATCCCCTATTTATAGAGCATGAGGTGGTCGAATTTTAGGTTAAAATAATGTGGGAAAATCTTTTCTTGATCTTCAAGAAATCTTGAATATATCTCCTATATTTTTTCTCCTATAATTATAATATTCCACAAAATCCCACCTTTTCTATTTGCTATGGATATTTTCGAAATATAGGGTGTCAAGATTCCAAGATTTGGATCTTCTTGAATTTATGAGATATTCTTGTATTTCAAGAAATACATATCTTCCATAATATCTTTTCAAGAAAATCAAGAAAATCTTTCTTGCCCACTATATTTCAAGTTTTTCGAAAATCTCTTATAGATTAACCAAGTGAGAGATTTCTTGAATTTAATGAGATAATCTTGTATTCCAAGAATACATATCTTCATTACATAACAAAATTCAAAGAAAATCTTTCTCCCAACTTATCCATAATTTTCGAAAATTTAGGGAAAAATAAGCAACAATATTTATTTTATTTTAATCACCTTTTTCAGTTATTGGACTATATGTTGGGCTACTCAGGAGGCCTTTAGGAGAATTAAGATTGAACCTTCTAATGGACCTTGTATATCTAATATTGAGCCACAATATTATTCAAGCCCAGAAATATTAATTAATCCCACTACATAATTAATATTGACTATCCATCTTAACCCATATTACAAGTCAATATGGCTCCGGTCATTATTTCCTTGTTTAAGATTATCTAGCCCATTAATTAATTCAAGCCCTTTGAAATAACTTTTCATTAATTAATATCTTTTGTCCTTGGTCAAGGAAGCGGTTCAACATTATTATCCATCTAAAACTAATTCCACTTGCAAGATTTGGTATGATAAAGCTTATGAACCTCCCAAGGGAACCGTCGAACAAAAGCGTCTTGCACACGATTCTTAGTATTAAATCTTAGCAATCACATGTGACTAATAATATTGCCCAAGATAAAAAGTATTGAATCTCGTTGATTATTTACCCATGATAAGTCAAAGCAATAGTTACCAATCCCACGTGATCCTATTTAAGGAACGAAGATTAAGAAATAACGAACCACTGAGGTCTAATTCTTTCTTGTTAAGTTCTGATGAATTTATCCTCCTGTAGGTCCTATTCAGTGCATCATTCATGCACTAGTGTAATCTCTTGGTCAAGACAAGCCAATCTGAGCCTTACACTTCAACCTTTCGCGATGGGTTGTTCATTTCCATCTAGGTCGTGAATGACGTATTTTTTAGTTACAAGGGACCATTAATTTAATCTTACGTGATCCGGTATCACTAAATTAACTACAATGTAACTAAATTTAATTATTGAACAGTTATGCAGTAAATATATGTAACATTCAATAATATTTAAAGCATCAGTGATAAACAATTTATTTCAGTAAATAAGTTCGAAATTCCGTTTTGATTATACAAAGTAAAAAGCATACTTTCTAGTATAATCCCAACAATAACAGCATGGAATCAAGTATGAGGAAAGTTTTGGAATGCGGGAGAGTAGGACAATCGAGGTCAGCCTGTTCCAATCCCAAAAGGAATGGAAAGAAAGGTAATTCTCACGCACTAGTTGTTGAAACTTGTTTAGCGGCGTATGCCTCCCATTTATGGGTGGTGGATACGGGATCCACTGATCATGTTTGTTTCACATTACAAGGGTTCAAACGGACGGAAACTAAGTGGAAGTGAGATCCTCATCACCTTTGGCGATCTTGACGAGTGGCGGTGAAGCGATGGGAGAAGTGCACCTGTCTTTTGAAGACAAAGTTTTAATTCTAAGAGATGTTCTCTACGTTCCAAGTTTTAGAAAGAATTTAATTTCAGTTTCTAAACTTTTTCATGATGGATATTCGGTTACTTTTAATAAAGTTGTTACCATTTCTCTTTTTGATAAATTTATCTGTCATGGAACGTTGTCGAATAATCTCTATACAATTAAGCGTGCACACCACTCACGAAAATGCATCCTATAACACATCAATCGCTTTTCGAGAAAAGAAAAACGTTCATGGGCGTGAGCGAGACACTTCTTTGGCATCTAAGATTGGGTCATATAAATCGAAAAGAGGATCCAGGTTGGTGAAAGACGGTTCACTGGAGTTTCTCCAAGTTGAACCAATTCCAACCTGCGAATCATGTTTGGAGGGTAAAATGACCAAGAGAATTTGGTGCCATCCAAATCGGTTCCCAAAACTCCCAAAGAATTGTGGACCGGGTGCAAGCCTAGTATGAGACACATGAGAATTTAGGGGTGTCCGGCCTACGTGTTGGACAAGGAAGCCATAAATTGGACCCTCGATCGAGAATTAAGGTTGTTTGTAGGATACCCAGGGAACAAAAAAGTGTGTATGTTCTATGGTCCCCAAGATCAAAAGGTGGTCATAAGCACCCACTTTAGATTTTTGGAAGAAGACTATATGAGCGAAAGAAGACCCAGTGAGATTACCTTAAATGAGCTTAGAGGGCGGACCTCAATGCCAGTATGTATTTAGGCGATATACCAAATGACATTCTTTCTGGCAGAGCCTCGTCAGTAGTGGGAGGGTTGTAAAACGACGAGAGATTCATGGGAATAGGAGAGTCCTCGAACTTGATTCGGACAAGATTTAATCGAGACCCTTGGACATATGATGAGGCACTCCAAGATAAGGATCGCTGGTTCTTAGCAAAAAAGCAATGAAAGCCGAAATGGGTTCAATGTTTCATAACAGTGTGGGAGCTAGTCGAACCACTTAATGGGGGTCAAACCCATTGGATCTGAAGTGGGTATATAAGAGAAAAAGAGGGCCAGGATGGGAAGGTTGAAACCTTTAAAAGCAAAGACTAGTGGCGAAAAGGTTATACCCGAAAAAGAAGGGATCGATTATGAGGAAACTTTTTTCGCCTCAGTAGCCATGCTCAAGTCCATCAGTATTCTCTTATCGATTATTGCAAGATCTCGACTTTGAAATCGACAAATGGATGTCAAGGCGGCTTTCCTTAACGGAAGTCTTGATGAAGAGATCTATATGCAACAACCCAAGGCTTCATTGAAAAATGCCAAGAACACCTAGTTTGTAAGCTCATGAAGTCCATTTACGGACTCAAACAGGCATCCAGAGCTTGAAACCAATGTTTTGATCATGTTATAAAGTCTTATGGGTTCGATCAAAACGAGTTCGAAAGTTGTGTGTACAAAAAGCGTGTCGGAACTGCATTGGTATTCTTAGTATTATACGTAGACGACATACTGATCATCGGGAACGATGTGAAGGTGTTATCAGACGTAAGGGCATGGCTTTCAAAACAGTTTGATATGAAGGACTTAGGGGAAGCCGCACACATCCTTGGGATCAAGATCACTCGAGATCGCAAGAAAAGGATGATAGGCTTATCGCGAAGCTTCATACATAGACATTGTCTTGAAACGATTCAAAGATGCAAGATTCAAGAAAGGCTTCAGACCTTTCGGACATGGAATCCATCTATCAAGAAAATGTGCCATAAGGCGCAAAAAGAGAGATAGCGACATGAAAGGCATTCCTTATGCTTTTTATCGGAAGCCTTATGTATGCAATCTCACAGACGAGATCGGATATCCGCTTTGCCGTTGGCATGGTGGCAAGATATCAAAAGTAACGGGGAAAAGAACATTGAATGGCGATTAAAAACATTACAAGAATATCTGAAAAGAACTTGGGATAGAATGTTGATTCATCGATCGAATAGTCAATCCCCAATCTCTACGGACTCGAATTTCCAATCGGACATAGACTCGGAAAATCTACCTCATTAGTGTGTTTTGCATGGGGAGGGCCGAAGTGACATGGAGAAGCGTCAGCGAAATGTGTCGCAGATTCTACCATGGAAGCCGAATATGTAGCTGCTTGAGCGTGAAAAGCGATTTGACTCAAGAACTTCCTAGTGGACTTGGATGTGGTTCGAATTTGCCCAGTGAGAATCGCATTTTATTGTGACAATCTTGGGGGCGATTTGCAAATTCAAGGGAACCACTAGCCCACAAAAAGGCCAGCAAACACATTGAAAGGAAATACCATCTTATACGAGATATCGTTAAGAGATGAGATATAGATGTGGCAAAGATAGCGTCAGAAGACAACCTAGCGAGATCCATTCATAAAGTGCGCCTCACGAATACATTCAAGAGACATGTGGAAGGAATGAGTGTCAAGACCGTTGCCAATCTGCTTTGAGTATAAGTGGGAGAAATTATTAGGTTCGTGTAGGTGACATTAGATGTCACAGATCTACACGAGACATGTTGTAGTATACTTAAAAGCAAACTTTGAGTATAAGTGGGAGATTGTTGGGATTATACTGGAAAGTATGCTTTTTACTTTGTATAATCAAAACTGAATTTCGGACTTATTTCTTTGAAATAAATTGTTTATCATTGATCTTTAAATATTATCGAATGTTACATATATTTCTTTGCATAAGCTTGTTTAATAATTAAATGCGTGTTACATTGTAGTTAATTTAGTGATACCAGATCACAGAAGATTAAATCAACAGTTCCTTGTAACTAAAAGTATGCCATTCACGACCTAGATGGAAATGAACAACCCATCGTGAAGGTTGAAGTGTAAGGCTCAGATTGACTTGTCTTGACCAAGAGATTACACTAGTGCATGGTGATGTCTTGAATAGGACCTCTGGGAGGACAAAATTCTTGAGGCGAACAAGGAAGAATTAGACCTCGGTGGTCCGTTATTTCTTAATCTTCGTTCCTTAAATAGGATCACGTGTGGTTGGTAACTATTGATTTGACTTATCATGGGTAGAGAATCAACGAGATTCAATACTTTTTATCTTGGGCAATATTATTGGCCACATGTGATTGCTAAGATTTAATACGGAGAATCGTGTGCAAGTACGCTTGTTCGATTTGCCCTTGGGAGGTTCATAAGATTTATCATACCAAATCTTGCAAGTGGAATTAGTTTAGGTATGGATAATAATGTTGAACCGTTCATTGACCAAGGACAAAAGATATTAATTAACGGAAAGCTATTTGGTGGCTTGAATTAATTAATGGGCTAGATAATCTTAAGCACGGGAAATAATAGCAAGAGCCATATTGACTATAATATGGGTTAAGATGGATAGTGCAATATTAATTATGTAGTGAGATTAATTAATATTTATGGGCTTGAATAATATTGTGGCTCAATATTGGTAATTCAAGTTCCATTGGAAGGTTCAATCCTAATTCTCCTAAAGGCCCCCTAAGTAGCCCAACATATAGTCCAATAACTGAAAAAGGTGTTTAAAATAAAATAAATATTGTTGCTTATTTTTCCTAATTATTTTCGAAATTTATAGATAAAAGGGGGAGAAAGATTTTATTTGAATTTTGTTATGGAATGAAGATATGTATTCTTGGAATACAAGATTATCTCATTAAATTCAAGAAATCTCCCACTTGGTTATTTATAAGGAAAATTTCGATTTTTTTTGAAAGATAAAGGGCAAGAAAGATTTTCTTGAAAAGATATTATGGAAGATATGTATTTCTTGAAATAAAAGAATATCTCATAAATTCAAAAAGATTCAAATCTTGGATTCTTGCCTATTATTTTCGAAAATATCTCATAACAAAGAGTAGGTAAGATTTTGTGGAATATTATAATTATGAGAAAAAGAGAATAGGAGATATATTCAAGATTTCTTGGAGATCAAGAAAAGATTTTCCCATGTTGTTTTTTGCCACAATTTTCGACCACCTATGCTCTATAAATAGGGGATGACTCTTTCATTCCCAAGTACAATTCCATGTGCTGGAAAAATTAGTAAATCCACAAAGGTGGTGCAACATAATTTATTTTCCTTTTGTTAATTGTTCACAAGTGTCCTACCACCGGATAGTCGAACAAGGATTAAGGGAATACTTGGGAAGTTCTTTTGGTTAGTCTAATCAGCCAGATCACTGTCATCCCAAGAGGTACGTTCACGTAAACTCGTAGAATTTCGCATGCGTAGGATTTACGTGAATTAATTATATGCATGATATGTTGTTGGATTATTATTTGAATTAATATAGGATTAATTCATGCTAGTAATAATTATAAGAATTAAATTTGTATTTAAATATTCACCCCGAATAGATCTGTGCAACTTATTCCCCAACAGAAAGATGAATTTCTATTGATATAAAATTCAGGGATTAATGAGAAACTTGCGGAGAAGATGAATGGGAAGTGGGATGGAGGTTGAGAGGGGGGTATTTTTGTAAAGTGATTTATTGAATTTTATCAAATTTATTCAACTGGATGAGTGATGAGATATGCTTATTTTATCTTCATCCCCTATTTATCTCACTTTATCATATTCACTCTAATTCTTATTTTCGAAGTAAACGGAGCCTTACTATACTACTACCCAGGGACGGACCCAGAAATTTTACCGAGGGGGGCCCAATTTATAACATAGTGTAGCTAAATGCATTTTAGAATTTTTATATATTTTCGAAAATTATTTGGACTAAACATCTTTATATTAACAGAGTCGAATACATTTATATGTATATTGAAAATGTGAATTATACATATTCTTTCTCTATTTTGTTACCCCTTTCTCACCTAAAAATCAACATTTTATTTATAGAGTGTTTATTTTTACAAGGATTAGTAATAGTGGTGTACAGTGAACATGATGCACATAATACTTTGTTTAAAGGAGACAGACATTTGTATGAGATAGTTTTATACATGATATAGGGTATAATCTATAACACAAATAATACTCATTCTTCCAAAATATTAGAGCGTTAATACACAATTTATGCTTCGTCTTACTATGAGACTGTCTCATACAGGTGTGTCTTAATTATAAGTATATATATATAAGAAATTCAAGTGGGGTCAGGGGGGCCCAGTGACCCCCCTCGCTCCAAGGTAGGTCCGTCAGTGCTACTACCCATACTATCCAATAACATTTTTTTTCAATTAATTATATCATCATTCATCACATCACATTTTCCTCCCATCTTTCTATTCCATTATATAATTATTTGAAATTAGTGTATGGTTCACCAATAGTCGTTTATCAATTCTCTCTCCTAATTCTATCTCCTCCTCCAGTTGTATGAAAGCTTTGTAGATGGGTACAAATTCTTTCACGTAGGATTTGTATCCATTGTAAATGGGTACAAATTGTTTCATGAGAATCTTGAACGACAAAATAGATATCACCATATTCTCTGCCATATCCTATTGCTGTAACCGCTTGCGAGGAAAACTTACTCTTTTTAAAGTAAGTTGAATTTAATTATATAAATTTAAATCAGTTTGCTTACATATAAAATACGTATCCATTTTTCATATGATGGTCAGGTTAACGAGGAAATAAGTCGTGTAAATGTGAAATATGACTTATGGCAGTTAATCCTTCATTCTGCTGAAACTGATACTCTTTCTCTAAACAACTGATACTCCAATGAAAGTCAGACCGACGTTAATTTGGGGGTTAAACCATCCTTATGTTCATGTATGTTACTATAACTAGTAAATTTCTAATGCCTTTTCTATTCAATTGATTGATGAAATTCTGCAGTAGATTAGCACATGAGCTATCAGTTGACCTAGGATGTTAGAAAAGATGAATCGTGAGTTGATATTTATAATTATCATTTAATTATGCAACACATAAATATTTCACCTACGGCCAGCATTTGCTTCGTATGACTAGTTATTTTTAGCCCCGTAACTCTGTAAGTTGGCTCTAAATTTTGTATCAATCTTATGACTTTACGAATTGAAAAGGGCCTTTTAATTTTGAATCAATCGACATTTTTGTCCGATAATTGGTTATAGTAGGCGAAACATTTGATTGACACTGATGTGACATATTCTGATTTGTCCATGTGACAGGGTTTGATTTCTCAACTGGATGTTTCACCTCCTACAAGCGGTTATCAGACTAGAATGTCGAAAAATTGAAAGTGACAGGACTATTTTCAATGAACGGAAGGCGATAGGAGTAAAACGAAATAAGAGTAACTTGCCGGACTAAAAGAACTATCGTCCGTAGTTTTATGTGTTGAACTTAAAGGAGCTGAAGCCATTCGTTCCTCTGTTTTAAAATGTAGAATAGATCATGTAGCTCCTACATAGGAAGAAAATATATTAATTAACTTGTATGCCCTTCGACTTTAGGCAAATTCTAATGTGCAACCCATGCACAATTTTAATTTTGGTGCAATTTAATTTTAGGATTTCTTTTTCTAAATTTTTTTCAGTTTTAGTTTTTATTTTTATTTTTTTCAATTTCAGTTTTCTTTAAACTTTAATTTCAATTTTTTTTTTAACTCGACCCGGACTAGACCCCGGCCCGAGTGGTTCATGGTTCACTCGGCCCAAGTGGTTCATGATTCACCCGGCCCGAATAGTTCACATATGGTTTATGGTTCATTGTTTAGGGCTTAAGGTTTAGAGTACATAATTCATTCAAATTACAATTGAATCAAATTGCATCAATTTAAATTGGTGCATGAGGTGCACAGGAGAGTGACTCTCGGCTTTAATGTCTCGGATTTTGCAGAGAATGATAACATAATTTTGAAACATTTTCCTTCATATTTGACTGTCACATGTACTGTCACATGTATTTTTAGGTTTGTTTGACTAATTCTTCCCGTCAATTTTATTTTAATTTTAAGTTTAAAATTGTAATTATATATGCCTGAAATTCTAACTGTTAAAAAAAATACACGTGGCAGTCTAGTCACAACATTCGCCGGAAAACCCCAAATAAAAATGATAAAACGATGTTTTTAGGTCGATTTGGGATTAAAATTTGACATTGTCAAAGTTATTGGGACTAAATCGACGATAAAAAAATTTATGGGACTAAATTTATTTGAGACCAAAGTTATGAGACCATTTGTGATTCGAACTCTTTTTTTCTTATTCCCTGAAATCAGGTTATTTCCATGCTACACTGCTGGGCAGTGCCCAACAGTGCTTTAGCATGTTGTACCACATGCTTAATATATTGTACAGTACAACACGTCAATGCATGTGGTACAATACGTCAAGGCAAAAGTTAGTTTAGTCCAAAAGTGTGTATTGTGCGCATCATGTTCTTTTTCAAGGCAAGTTTATAGGCGGATATTGGATAGTGGAGTTGGTTCACGAGTTAATCGTAATTAATTAGTTTTTATACTATGTTATTGCTCATATTAGTTCTTAATTCAGATATTTTGAGATGTACTGATTGTGTTGAGTAGCTGGGATAATTTCACAATGTTTTATACTTGCAGTTGACTCATATTGAAATCTTTCTTTTTTTTATTATCGGATTAATTAGAACTAAAAAATCATAGAAATAACTGGATTTACCATCTGCCTTCCTACAAATTTATCAATTCTCACCAAACCTATTCCAAGTCAGGTTGCAGGAAAGCATATGATGTTAATAATGCAGTTTAATGTGAAGGGAAGTTCCATTATATATAGAATTTTCATATTTATGTGCAAAATAACTTATGATGATGTTTGTTTAGGGTTTAAAGAGATTTATAAAAATTAGTTTTTGAATTTTAGGGATTTTGAAGAGGCGGTGATTGTTATTTTTATATTATTTTTAGGTGATTGTAATTATTGGGTTATGTGAATTATGATTTAAATATATTCAAGTGTATGGAGAAATAATTGATTGTATTTGAAATTGTGATAGTAGGTTTATTGGTATGATCAGATAGTACGTTTACATGTGTCGTTATAAAATATAAAGATCCTATATATCTTCTCTCAAACTTATCGAGTTACCCATCCTATCATCCACTGAAGTAAGATCTAAGATCTTTTTGAACTCTGCATATATTCATGAGTAATTTAATGTTTCATGCGATTCACATCAAAATTTAAAAATAGAATTAAGGTTTTTTCGAAACCTGTTATATATTCATGATTTGTTTAAAGCAGTGTTTTTATAACTGAATCGGTGATTAACCCGACATACCACCTGCCAGCGGTTCAACCGTTGAAATGATTTTTGCCTAATTTTTGTCAATATTTTCTATGTTTAGTTAAAAAAATAAAATAAGTATACACTAACAAAAATTTAAATATATATTTTATAATTTTTCTTATTATATTTAAGAAAACACATTAAAAGTGTTTCAGGAAAATGGGAGAGAAATAATATAAAAGAGGAAGAAGTGTACCTCATATATTTATCCCATATCGAAATTGTTAGAGGAAAATTTGAAAGAAAATAATATAAAAGGGGAGAAGTGAACCTTATATATTTGTCACACATCGAAAGTGTTGGAGAAAAATGTGAGAGTAAGTATTATAAAAGGCGTGAAAGTGAACTTTGATTCATATATTTGTCCCACCGCAAAAAATGTGAGAGTAAGTATTATAAAAGGCATGAAAGTGAACTTTGATTCATATATTTGTCCCACCGCATAAATTTATCCTGAAAGTATTGGAGAAAAATGTGAGGGGAAGTATTATAAAATTTATCGGGGACATCATACATTTCTCCCACATCGAAAGTGTTGAGAGGAAGTATTATGTGAGTGAAATATAGTTAAAGTTTTTTTTTAAGTGTAGAACCGGTCTAACCGGTTCGACCGGTTTTAGTCCGATTTTGACCGGTCAGAATGCAAAAACGGTTTTTAGGAGATCTTCGGATCGGTTTCCGATTTAACCGATTGAATCGATCGATCCGGTCCGATTTTAAAAACACTGGTTTGAAGCTACTGTGATATTTTTTAATTTTTTAAAATATATTAAAAAAATAATTTACTACTATAAAAAGAGCAAGTATACTTTCTGTATTAGAATTGTATCTAACTTTGAAAGATTGTGCATTTGTGCTCGGAAATATTTTATTATCTACTTAATATGATTTAAATATATTTAAATTGGATCAAACATAAATTGAATTCTCTCGGTCAAAGGCAAACTCTAGTATATGATACTAATCAAGTTTAGTGAATTAAAAAAATGTATTAAAATAAATAAAATGAGTTAAATAATTAAATTGCACATTATGAAATTTGTTTATGGGAGACCAACTCTCAGTCAAATTGTCTTCTCAAGAGCTCAAATCAGATTCTAAAATTTTATCAAATGAAGATGTACATCAAATTATTTTAATGTATATTTTGTTTATGAATCATATTTAAGATAAACAAATTCCAGTAAAACCAAATTCGAGTCAAATTACAAACCCATATTAATTAAACTGAGCTTTAAGTTTTCATCAAAACATTCAAATCCATTGAGCCTCTAGAAACTTTTGGCATAAATGTCGAATGAAATGAAATGATCTGATCTAATTTGATTTTTAACCCTATTCTTTCTCTATTTTTTGACATAAAATAAATGATTAAGTCTTGTTGTGTGCATATCGCGCGAGCTGAACCCCAGCCCACATTTCGCCAATATAAGACAAGCCCGTGACCAAGTGAGATGGCGACCATACCTATGGTTGGGGAGTTCTAAATTAGAGTTGGACGAACGCGAGCTTGCTGACCTCGCTTCTAACTGAGGTCAGTGCATTAACTACGATAAGATGTGTGTCAGAGAGTTGGTGCAGACGATCATTCCTGAAATGGGGCTGATTCAGAGAAAATGTGGCATAAGACGGGACAAGACGGCGTGTTAGGGTACGAAAATGGCTAATTCCCTGCAAGTTCGGGAATTACCTTGGTCGAGGTGCCAATCTGAGTTGTGAGGTACTTCTTGCATCGAACGACCTCCCGCTAACTCCAAGGCGAATCACATCAGTCTTGTAGCATTTAATATTTGACAGAGTTACTTTCGGCTCTTTGTACTTGTAACCCGGGAGAGTGAGCTCCACTCTCCCAAACTCTATAAATAAGGATGATTTATGATAAAGAAAGAGCAAGAATTGAATACCTTACCAAACCTGTTGCAAATTTATTACTCAAACACTTATTCTCTCAAACAATATAAGTCATCAATGCAATCCACGTCACTCATTTATTGTTTGTGTCACTAAGATCATTAAACCACATCTTAATCCTTAATCTCGATATTTTAGTGCACAACAAGTATTATATGTATTTAGGTGCACCGTGCACTCATAGTACATTTTAAAAATACGCAACTTATTATATTGAAAGATTCAATTCATCCACTCTGAATCGTACAACTATTAACATGTATTTAGCATTGCTATATCTATAAAATGGGTCGAATCATAGGAACAAGATTATTAGTATTATTATTAAACACATGTTCCGTATTAATTAGGGTTTTGTCTGTTTCCTGTCGATCCCAGATTCTCTCCAATGGAAAAAGCTTGGCCACCCCTGAAAGAATGCGTGCAATTTAAAATTGGTTTGATGTACGGAGCGCTGCATAAGTACCCTTGGGAAGACGATAAATACGCGTTTGATTTCAACAGTTATTATCCCCCAATTCCGGAACAACTCGCAAGCCTTCGGAAGCTTCTGGACGCTCTGCATAAGAATGAGTTTCGCCCTACGTTTCCGGAGGACATTCGAAATTGTCCGTTTTGTCATCTCCACCCGGATCGGCCGAGTGTCGATATCCCGACCGTTCCAGGGTGCTATTATGATATAATTCCGCTGGGTGTGGATATCCTGAAGGATCCAGTGTGGGATATGGATCCCATTCCCTGCCCACTTCATCTTTTCGAACACGTTTGGCCGAGAATCGGCGGCGGAGCTCCTGGCCTTGTCACTCCGACACAGCTGGAGGATACAAAGAAATATCTTAATCAAGTGCGAAATAGCAGGGTATGTTTATTCCTTTGATTAACCAGGTGGCTTAGCCCACCTGGCCACTGGGCTCCTCAATTAAGTGGGAGACCCAGGTTCGATTCCCTTTGGGAACGAATTGGAGTATGAGAGTTATAAGGTGGCTTGGTGAATTTGTGGAGTGTTTGGGTGCTTGGTGTACTAACTACTAACAACTAACTTTGTCCGATAAAAAAAAATGTTTATTCCTTTGATTTTTATTGATAACGTAATAGAATATAATTTCAATTTTGTTGGTTGGGGTAATTTAGGGTTACGATGTGGATTGCGTTCCAAATGGCCGCCTTTTCATCCCTGAATTTTGGGATTTTGAGCTTAACGACGAGGTGGGCATTAGATTCAAGGATAGAATGATGGGTACATTGGATGCAACAGCGATTGTACATATTAATCACAAGGTAGGTAGATGTGTTGGCTTAATTCGTTCAATCTTGATTCACTAGTAGTATGTACTCGCTCCGTCCCAGATCATTTTTCACAGTTGACTTTTACACGCGTTTTAGCGAACGAGTTTTGTATTAGTAAGTCACTTTATCATTTCAATTACTAATACAAAACGCGCGTAAAACGCTAAAAAGCGTGTAAAATCAGAAAAACCGATTTGAGACGGAGGTGGTATGTTTTTTGGCAGCAATCTTATTAGATTATGATGTTTGCAGAGTGAGAAAGTTTACGAATTGGAGGATATTTTGAAGATTGTTTGGACAAGGAGCTTTTTGTTTCTCATCACTTTTACTGCCAAGGCTGAGAATTCTGCTGCTTGTGACACTTTTTTAGCAATAATAGATCAGTACCATCCATCAAATGAAGCCCTCAGAGAGTGCTTGCTGAAGCCTGATTGCAATGCTCCTGGCCCTGTAGATGATTATCCTGATTTCATAATTCACCCAATCCAAGTACCGGACTTCTCCATGAAGCGGCGCCTTGGTAAGCAACCCGGAGAGCAGTATCCCACGAGACCCCAGACAATGACTCCAATGACCCCACACAAGAGTCAGGCGGGGGATCCTTCCATGCTTCCCTTGCAACCTGTTGAGGCCGAGCCATTGCAAACACTTCCCCCAGTTGTAGAAGAGAATCGAGATTAAGGCGGTGGCTCCAGCGTCCATGTCGAGGAAACATCTCCCAACCCTGAGGCACAAGACATTCCCTCCCCTCTAATCTAAACACTCTACTTTTTATCTATCTCAACAATTTTTAATTTTCTTGCACGGTCTGAATATGGGCTTGTACGTTTTCGTAACTCGACTTTTGTTCTGATATAAGCTATAGTCAACTCTCATTTGTGCTCTTTTGTGACCATTTTACCCCTCGCTCTTAATCCCACCTCATCTCTTAATCCCATCTCAATCCCATTATATATTCCAACTTTCAAACAAGACCCTGACCCGACCCTGAACTGATATCGATCCGATCCGACCTGACCTGACCCGAACCCATTTTTGGCCCGAACCCAACCCGATTTAGGTCGGTCCGGTCTGAACCCGACCCGAGCCCAGTCCAAAATTGTTCATGGTTCATGGTCTGTGGTTCATGGGTTGGATTCATGGTTCAAGGTTCGGGTTCAAGGTTTAGGGTCTGGGTTCTGTTTGGATGGAATGAGATTAAATGATGAAATTAAATATGGATGAGATAGGGATGGGATTAAGGAGAGGGGTAAAATGGTCCACAAAGGACGAAAATGTGAGTTGAAATAGTCATAGGGCAAAAAAGAGTTTGACATCTTAAAAAAGGGCAAAAAAAGAGTTTGTCTCAATATATATTGTAGATACGAAAAAGGTATCGAAATGACGGGGTTGAGTGAGAGGAAGAGAATGGTATAGGTCTTGACCCTCACCTCAATGTAAATCACTCAGAATTAATCACGTGAATTAATGTAATTCGTGATTTGTCTAATTAAAACATGAAACTGGTTGAAAGTTTTGTTTTCTCAATGAGAGACCATTTGATATGACCAGAATAAAAGGTTATGTCAGTTTTTTGGCTAAATTAACTTAAATTGATAAAGAATTTACCTGAACTATTTGTGGACACTAGTAAAGTTATAGGACTATTTGTCATTTTTTCTCATTTCCAGTCCTTTTATCATTTATGTTACATAGATAATTATATGGGACAAACTCTATTTGTTCATTTTCAAGTTGCACAACTCTTTTTTGCCCTATGATTAATTCAACTCACTTTTGTACCCTATTTTTACATTTTTGCGCTTGGTCTCATTATTTCCATTCCAACTACTCGTTCTTATCCCAACATCATTCTTTTTTCCAATCCTATGCCGATATATACCTCCCAAACAACACTTTAACATTTATTCTAAATTCACAAATATAGCTTCTCTCCACGCCGCCGCCACCCACCACAACCGTCGACAATGGTTGTCGCTGCTTTCACCACCGCCTCCCTCTCCAACCACCGTCGCCGCCGCCCCCATCCAAATCACAAACATCTCACCGTTGGTAGTCAGGGAGCAGAACAGAATTGCGCACACGAAAACAGCAGAATCGAGCACCAGACGAACGATAAGGGTGGCAGCGGCGCGGCGAGGGGGTGAGGCGCCACCGCCGGAGCCGCCGCGAGGGGGGTGCCAAACGCAGAACAGAAACCCTAAATTCCCCAACGGCCGATTTGAAAAAATGAAATTATGGAAATCTGAGAAGGGATTGGTACTTAGGTTACTGGATTTCTCGAAACATGAAATATCGGAATCTGCAGCTTGGGGAAGAAGATAAGTGTTGAAGGAAAAGGGAATTACTCCACTTGTTAGACTCCTTTTAATTTAATTGCAGATCTATCACTAATTTAGGAATTTAATTGGAGTTGTTTTGTTGTTGTAATGCCTTTAATTCGGTGATGTTGTAATGCGTTCAACCGGAGAAGATAACCGGCCGCCGGAGAAGATAACCCGGGAAGATGAGGGAATGGATTTTGGTTGTAATTAATTAAAATAATATTTTAAAAAATATATATATAAAAGTGTTGTTTGGGAGGTGTATTTTTGTGTGAATAGTAAAATAAAATGATGTTGGGATACGAATGAGTGGTAAGAATGGGATAAAGGAGGTCAAGGGTAAAAATGTAAAAATATGACACAAAATTGAGTTGAATTAGTCATAACGCAAAAAAGGGTTGTGTAACTTAAAAATTGGCATTTTTGCTTATTGTTCGTAATTATATAGTAACTGAAATTTATTACTTGGAACTAACTAATTTACAGTGTTATAATGTGGATAGCTAGCCTTCCGCATCCATATATTGTTTCGAGTTATTTGAAAAAATTCAATCAATTTAGCAATCAGAAGTGGCTACTGGCTACATTTGAGTTGTGCGATTAATCTCATAAGAGAAAAGGGGTGTGCATCTGTTCTTCTCCTAGCTAACTAATTCCTAATTAATTAATAACTTCCGTATCTACGTCATCGTCTAACTTATGCCGATCCGGGAAACCCCTACACATTGACGGAGATTTATAGTGTCGTTGGCACGGGTGTGAGACGGGCGTGGCTCGTGGCTCGTGACTTTTGGTGCTACCGTTTCCGGAGATGATGATGGTTGTCCGCAGACTTTTTCAGCAACTATGGAGAGAGAATTTTTTTTTTGATCCCATAACTATATCAATTGTCTAATTTTGGTCTCATTTTCGCCGGAAAACATAAAATTTTGTCATTTTTTATTATGAGCAAGTTTGTTCAGTTTTATTACTGAACATGTTTAGTTTATTATTGAACAAATTCATTATATTGTTGTACATGTTCAAATGAAATCTGAACATATTAAGCAGTAACATTGCACTTGTTCAGATCCTGTATTTTTTCATTGAACATACATGTTCAGTTTAAACATGAATTCAATGGAATTTTACAACCCAAAAACAGTATGACAATCTAAAAAACTACAAAATATCTTATAAGAGAGGTTTCTTGACCACAAAATATACACAATAATATCAACCAAAAAAATGTTATTCCGAACCTTACAATCCTGCATTTTTCGCGTATTATATTGTATTGGCATCCACAAAAAGAAAAGACAAGTACATCAACAACAAATGCTACTACTATATAGTCAAAAAATTACAAAACAAGCCAACATTGTTGTTGGCTTCAGAGAACAACCAAAAAAGAACCATCCAACAAAATTATACATTCATTCACAAAAACCATGCATAAAACAATATCTAGAGTGGTATTGATAAACCACGATACCATTTTTTATCTATAATTATCGGTCGACGTCTCAGAATACACACGTCTTGTAAGTGTGCGTTGCCCGCATTCACAATATATATTAGTATATTGTAGATGCTAGTAAGTGACCCTTCTTTGGACATTCACAACATTCCCAGTTGCGGTTTGAGCAATCCAAAAAAATTCTGAACAATAGTATAAAATTATTGAACAAATGTATAAAATCTGAACATGTTCAAATCGGAACTGAACAACAGTTAATTTACAATTTTCTGAACAAAAACATTGCACACATAAATTAATCACACTTTCTGAACAAACTGTTTTATGAACAATAGTTCAAAGTCCAAAATACACACAAACAAACTGTTCACAAATAAACTAGACACCTTTTCTAAAAAAAACACACATAAATTTCTAAACAAAAATTTTTTGAACAACAGTTCACAGGACAACAACCCCACATAAAATTTGAACATGTTCAAATCGGTACTGAACAACAGTTAATTACAATTTTTCTGAACAAAAACATTGCATAAATAAATTAATCACACTTTCTGAACAAACTGTTTTATGAACAATAGTCCAAAGTTCAAAATACACACAAACAAACTGTTCACAAATAAACTAGACACATTTTCTAAAAAAAACACACATAAATTTCTGAACAAAAAATTTCTGAACAACAATTCACAGGACAACAAACCCCAAATAAAATCTGAACATGTTCAAATCGGAACTGAACAACAATTAATTTCAATTTTCTGAACAATAACATTGCACACATAAATTAATCACACTTTCTGAACAAACTGTGTATGAACAATAGTTCAAAGTCCAAAATACACACAAACAAACTGTCCCCCAAAACAAACTAGACATTGTTTCTGACAAAAAATTTCTGAACACATCCATATATTGAACATCAAAAGTTCAAAGTCATACCTTCACAAATTTGCACCCTTATGGACCGAATATGAGAACCTTAAAAACACACAATTAGACTAATTAATCCCAAAAGAAGCCATATTTTCAATAAAAATATTCAGATTTATGAATAACACAAGACGAAATCGTACCTTTGCCCTTCCGTTTTCTTGTTGAACCAACAAGAGATCCTTCAAAATACACACATACAAAAAAAAAATCAGTTTAACATATACAAAGAACAAAAAAATCAAGTTACTTTGAGTATTAATCCTCAAAAATAAAAAAATCCCAACCTCCAACAACTTCATGCATCCTTTTATGTTTGGAATTCTTCTTTTTCCCTCTTTCTATCACTTTTGAACCTTCCATTGGGGGTTTTGAGAGTTCCTAACCAAAAACAAGAAGAAACAACATTCTGAGATTCATCAAGCATTTTAACAAACACTTGGTGTGCACAATTTAGAAGGTACCAAAAATTTTGTCTCAACAAAAAAAGTAGGAGCATCAATCGATTTTTATGAACAATGTTAATGTTAACCAGTTTAAGGACAAGAACAAGAACAAACTACATATATATCTCTGCATGCACAAAAAAAATCGAAAAATAGAAAAAAAAAATGAAAAATATAGCAAAGAACATGTGAGTGGAAAATTGGTCCCCCTTTTTGCACAAGTGTGTGAAAATCTAGCAAGAATACTCCAACATTCCATGAAAAAAATTACCTTTTCAGAACTCAAGATTTGATACCACAATTTTCGATTTTCAATTTTTTTAAAATGGGAGGGAGATGAAACTTTTTTGCTGCAGAGAAAGGGTGTAATGAGATGAAAAATGGGAAAATAAAAAAATAGGATGAGACGGGTAGATGGTGCACGTTTAGGGGGGAGGGGGTGTAGAAAGGGTAAGAATGGTAGTTTGTAAGTTTTAGTAAATTGGTGAATAGGATTTGTAGTTCACTACAAAAAACACGCATTTTACCGATGGATATTAGAGACGGTTACAAAAACCGACGCAAATAGCGACGGTTACGTTCAAATGGTCAAAGTCAACAGTTTTAGCAGCGATTTAGGGAACTGTCGCAAATAGCGACGGTTTTTGCGACGGATTTAAAGATGGTTTTTTTAGAGACGGATTAGAGACGGTTTTTTTTTTTTAAATTTTAATTTTTTTTTAAAAAAAAATTAATTTATTTTTATAATTTTTAATTTTTTTAAAAATATTAATTATGTATTTTTTTTATGTTTCAGGATTATACTAGGTTTTTTAATTGTTGTTAATTCACCTTACCGTGTATTTAATTTATAATCACTTGGAAAAGAGTTCCACGTGACCGTAGTCATATCTATTTCGAAGAATTTACGGTATAAAATTTAATTCATAGTATATTTAAATATATATATTGACTAAAAGTAGTACTTGTTTAAATAGAAAAGTAGTACTTATTTAAATGAAAGTACTACTTGTTAAATGAAAAATATTACTTAAGTTTAAATAGAAAAGTAGTACTTGGATAAATGAAAAATATTACTTGTTTAAATTAAAAGTATTATTTAAATAATAGAAAGTATTACTTGTTTAAATGAAAGGTATATTACTTGTTTAAATGAAAAGTATTACTTGTTAAATGAAAAGTATTACCTGTTTAAATAGAAAAGTAGTACGTGTTTAAATGAAAAGTAGTATTTGTTTAAATGAAAAGTATTACTTGTTTAAATAGAAAAAAATTTACTTGTTTAAATAGAAAAGTATTACTTGTTTAAATAAAAAGTAGTAGTTGATTAGATTAAAAGTATTGTTTAAATAATAGAAAATATTACTTGTTTAAATGAAAGGTATTACTTGTTTAAATGAAAAGTATTACTTGCTAAAAAAACAATATTACTTGTTTGAATAGAAAAGTAGTAGTTGTTTAAATAGAAAAGTAGTACTTGTTTAAATGAAAAGTAATACTTGTTTAAATAGAAAAGTAGTACTTGTTTAAATGAAAATTAGTATTTGTTTAAATAGAAAAGTAATACTTGTTTAAATGAAAAGTATTTTTTTTTTTAATGAAAGGTATTCCTTGTTGAAATAAAAAGTATTACTTGTTAAATGAAAAGTATTATTTGTTTAAATAGAAAAGTAGTACTTGTTTAAATGAAAAGTAGTACTTGTTTAAATAGAAAAGCAGTACTTGTTTAAATGAAAAATATTAGTTATTTAAATGAAAGGTATTACTTGTTGAAATGAAAAGTATTAATTGTTAAATGAAAAGTATTACTTGTTTAAATAGAAAAGTAGTACTTGTTTAAATGAAAAATAGTACTTGTTTAAATAAAAAGTAGTACTTGTTTAAATAGAAAAGTATTACTTGTTTAAATAGAAAAGTAGTACTTGTTTAAATGAAAAGTAGTACTTGTTTAAATAGAAAAGTAGTACTTGTTTAAATGAAAAGTATTATTTATTTAAACAAAAGGTATTACTTGTTGAAATGAAAAGTATTACTTGCTAAATGAAAAGTATTACTTGTTTAAATAGAAAAGTAGTACTTGTTTAAATGAAAAGTAGTACTTGTTTAAATATAAAGTAGTAATTGTTTAAATAGAAAAGTAGTACTTGTTTAAATGAAAAGTATCACTTGCTTAACTAGAAAAGTATTACTTGTTTAAGTAGTAAAGTATTACTTGTTTAAATAGAAATGTAATAATTGTTTAAATAGAAAAGTAGTACTTGTTTAAATGAAAAGTAGTACTTGTTTAAATGAAAGGTATTATTTATTTAAATGAAAGGTATTACTTGTTTAAATGAGAAGTAGTACTTGTTAATATGAAAAGTAATACTTGTTTAAATGAACAGTAGTAGTTGTTTAAATAGAAAGTATTACTTGCTTAAATGAAAAGTAGTACTTGTTTAAATAGAAAAGTCATACTTGTTTAAATGAAAGGTATTACTTGTTAAATGAAAAGTATTGCTTGTTTAAATAGAAAAGTAGTAGTTGTTTAAATAGAAAAGTATTACTTGTTTAAATGAAAAGTAGTACTTGTTTAAATAGAAAAGTATTACTTATTTAAATAGAGAAGTAGTACTCTTTTAAATAGAAAAGTAGTACTTGGTTAGATGAAAAATATTATTTGTTTAAATTAAAAGTATTACTTGTTTAAATAGAAAGTATTACTTGTTTAAATGAAAAGTAGTACTTGTTAGAAAGTATTGCTTGTTTAAATAGAAAGTAGTACTTTTTTAAATAGAAAGTAGTATTTATTTTTAAAAAAATAATTTTTTAGGACATATACAATTTTAAAAGAATATAATTATTTATTTATAATTTATAAAGTAAAAAAATATATATATAATTAGTATTTTAAAGATTATTGGATATTTAAATTAAACAAATGAAATAATTTTTTAAAAAAAAGTGAAAAAAAAACAAATTAAAAATAAATATAATTTTTAATATAATTTAATTTAATTTAAATTAATAAATAAATAAATAAAAATAATAATTATTATATTAAAATGTAGTTAAATCATTAAATTAGATAATTGAAATAAAGGGTTTTAATTTTTTTTTTGAAAAAAAAAATGATTTTTAGGACATATAGAATTAATTTTATTAAGTAAACGCAAGAAAGCAAGTGCCCGAGCGGTTTAATCCCTGCTCAAGCGCCCATAGGTCCCGTGTTCGATGCCCATTGGGAGCGAAAATTTGCCTCATTTAATTGGGAAACTTGGTGACTTATATATGATATGTTTGGTAAATTCACGCTTTAGCAACGGATATAATAAAAAAAATTAAATTTAAAAAAATAAAAAAATTAAATAAAAAAATAAATGTCGCTAATACAGTCGCTAAATCCTTCGCTAAACAGCGACAGTCACAAAAACCGTCGCTACGATTAGCGACCCTCGATTTAATGATGGATTATTTTCCGTCTCTAATGTCGTTAGCGACGATTTTTTCCGTCGTTAAACCCCGTTTTTTTGTAGTGGTTATTTGTAATAACATTAGGGAAAATATAGTTATTAGTAATCTCCCCTTTAATTTTCCAAATATTTCTGTAAATAATGAAAAATATATATATAAAAAATGCTAAGTAACCTGCTAATGTAGGTAAAAGGACCAATTTTAAAATTTGTTCAAACTTATAGGACCAAAATAAAAAAGTCAAAACTATTAGGACCAAAATCAAAATCGTATAAAGTTACTGGACTACAAAAAATTAATCCCTTCTTTCTATTTTTTTAGAAAAATGAACTTTTCTTTTAATAATCAGTGTCCACGTGAGTTACGAGCTTGGGACCAAAATTGGATAGTTAAATTTTTTGGGACGTAAAACGGAATACAAGTAAAGTTATGGGATCAAAAAACTTTTTTTCACCAACTATGGATGTCTTTCAACTTGACAATCCCGTGTTAGAGTGCTTGATCCAGCCGGCGAGCAGTCCGCCTATGCCGGATGATCTTCCACCTTGCAAACTGCAAAAGTTCCCACCGAAACGTTATTGGTCTATTATTACAATCGAGATGATGTTTCGACTCCCTTCATCTTCCACCTCATTGCAAAATTAAAACAACCCCCCACCCTCTCCCTCCAGAAAATATATATATGTACATATCACCTTACTGTTTTATGAGGCACACTTGTATTGGACAGAATATGATTTAGACATGAAAAATAATTTGTAGCTTTTGTTCATCAGACGGACTATTGTTCGTATTTTGCTGGCAATGGCATCGCATTTATAGCTGATTAGTTGCTAATTATGTCATAGGCCACTTATTATTAATCTATCTTTTGAGTTAATATTTGCAACTTGCTTCTTTATTGCTAGCTAGCTTGCTCATCGGTTCGATTCCCGTATTTTATGTTTAATATTTCATTGATATTTCACATTTTTGAATTTTTAAAACATTGATCCAGAATATGGTGTAGTTTGTTGGATAATTTTTATTATTTCATATGTCATACATCCACATTATAAAATATAAAATGAAACATCAAATTATAAAATAGGTGATCTCACTTGGCTTGCTCATGGTTGCAATTGTCATGAAAATTATTTTTCTTTTTTATTTCGATATTTCGTATTATTTTTTATATTTATAAATTTTAAAATATATTATTAATCTACATTTTTAAATTTATAAAATTTATTATCCTTAAAAACAATCCATAAGTAAAGTTATTGTCCTAAAAAAGATTGGTACTGAAATCTAAGACCCGATTCTCTTGACTTCTCATTTTTTCTCTATTTTCTTCCCAACAGCGATTTTCGTCGTAGAAATAGTGTTAATTATTTTGTTGAATACTAGAAATTGTATATTAATTATACGTTGCATACAAATGTTACTCTAATTTAATATATATATATATATATATATATATAGTTCTGATATGGAACCTAGTATTAGGCTCGTTATGAGCCTAATAGCTTATGTGACATTCTCAAACTAAGCCCTAAACCATAAACCGTAAACCCTAAACCATCAACCGTTCGGGGGTGAACCATGAACCACTTGGGCCGGTTTTGAGTCAGGTTGAGTTGGGTTCGGACCGGATAAAAAATCTATTAGGCTCCATAAGGGCCCAATATTAAACTCCATATAAGAGCAATATTAAACTCCATATTAAAAAATGTATATATATATATATATATATATATATATATATATATTAAATTCATAATCTCTCCTCCATTTGTATAATCTTTTCTACACGGAGTGACCGTTTTTGACCAAAATCTAATTTCCAAGTAGCAGTCGATTATAAATAAGACAAAAGAATATACATTAAAAATTAAATATTACAATCACACCTATATATAAACTCAATAATAATATGTTAGAAATGGAAAGTCAATTTTTTACCCTCAAAACACATTTTCCAAATAGGAAAATTCAATTATCCAAAAAAATCGAATTGAAACTTTTTTTTATTTCGAAACAATTTCCATCCCTTAATATAACAAATTGTACACACTCCATTTATTAATAAATGATATTTTAGCCATTCTGGTTGAAATTAAGAAATGACCAATAATGATAAGTTTACCCTTAATAAATGAAAAAAAAAATCTCATCACATCCCCTTCATTTTAGCTTTCCATATATAAGATCTCTCTTACTTTTAGGGGGTGTTTTAGATGTCTATCAGTACCATGTGCTCTAAAAGTACTCTTTTATTAAAAAAAATTGGTAGACACAATTTAAAAAATAATAATTAAAAAAGCTTTTGAAGCACTACTAGCACCTACAAACAAGTACTTAATTTTAAGGAATGGTAAAAATAGAGAGAAAATGTGCAAAAAAAAAAAAAAGGAAAAAAAGGCCAAAGCATCAGTTAATTTTGCCAAAAAAATGCAATGCTAAAACATCATTTATTGATAAATGGAAGAGTGTTTTTTTTAACGATTTTTAATTTAAAATTACTTAATTTTAAGGAATGGCAAAATAGAGAGAAAATGTGAAAAAAAAGGCCAAAGCATCACTTAATTTTGCCAAAAAATGCAATGCTAAAACATCATTTATTAATAAATGGAAGGAGTGTTTTTTTTAACGACTTTTAATTTAAAATTCTTATCGCATATACAAAAATAATTTTAGAATAAATTTATGGTCATTTAAGGTATACATCTTTTTATTTGGATTTCAACCTGATAAAAATTTATGTGAATCCTAATTTACCATGAACTACAATTTTTATAATATCACTTTTATGAATAAAAATTATTAATATTGTACATAAAAACTATCATTATTATGTATAAAAATTGTCATTATTTGAAAAATGCTTTATATTTTTAAATAGTGAAAGTCTTTGTAAATAGCAGTGATAATTTTTACACGTAATAGTGATAAAATTCATGTACGTTGTGTCTGTTTTGAGACTCACACGGATGGACTTTGCGCTCCCCGTTTTACACGAGTTTGAGATTTAGAGTCTGGTTTTTAAATCTCACATTCAATCCATATCTATAGATACCTATAAAATATATTATTACCCTTTCCAATATATCACACTTTATTATCCTTCTCAATATAATAAAATAATACAACATCAATCACTATTAAAAATTGATTTGGTATAAAGTTAAATATCGTCATATTCAAATCTCAAAACAAACACATAAATTTATTATTCATAAAGTTAAATATCACCATATTCAAATCTCAAAAGAAATACATACATTTATTATTCATCGAAAATTCTAAATATCTAAATTCTAATACCTTAACTTGCTCCGCACACTTAAATATCAAAATATAAAACAAACACAGCCGTATAGACGTGATTTATAAGAGGGTTACTCTTAGAAATTAGACAAACACAGCCGTATAGACGTGATTTATAAGAGGGTTACTCTTAGAAATTAGAATATATAGTTTCTCAATTAAAAAGGTTGATAATACATTTAATCTATTTTAACACCTGGATAATTCCAAAAATATCGGAAAAACCTTAAAACTGGGCCCACAGCGAATCACTGCATCGCCACGCGTAATTAGCACACGCTAAGAAGCTCATTTAGAAAACAATTAACTGCTAATTACACACTAAACACATTCCTTCTCAATTCTCATTCTCTTCAATCCGAGACCCGAATCCTTCGCCTTCTGGTTTTTTCTCCAATTTCTTCCCCAAATTCCCACAACATTCAAACCGATCAACAACGTCCCAATTCCCCGGATCGCGATGCTGGATCGGGTTCTCAGCCCGCGCAGCGTCAGAAACGCCCACCGCCTCATCCGCAACGGTAAGCTCGCTCTGTTCTTCCTCCTTCTCACGCTAATCGTCCTCCGCGCCAATCTCGGCGCCGGAAAATTCGGCACGCCGGAGAAGGATCTCGATGAGATCAAACAAACCTTCTCCTACATCCGCAAACGCGCCGAGCCGCGCCGCGTGTTGGAGGAAATCCCGATCAGAAAAGTCGATGTCAGAAAAATCATGAACGACGATGGCGATGGCGATGGAATTGATGACGAGATTAAGCGCGACCCGGCCCGGCCGTACAGTTTGGGCCCGAAAATAACGGATTGGGACGTGCAGCGTTCTGATTGGCTGAAAAGGAATCCGGGCGTTAAGAGCTTTATAACAGAGCATAAGCCTAGGGTTTTGTTGGTAACCGGTTCGTCCCCTAAACCGTGCGAGAATCCGGTTGGGGATCATTATCTATTGAAAGCGATGAAGAATAAGATCGATTATTGCAGGCTTCACGGAATTGAGATTTTTTACAATATGGCGTTGTTGGATACAGAAATGGCGGGGTTTTGGGCGAAGCTGCCATTGATTCGGAAGCTGCTGCTTTCGCATCCTGAGGCGGAGTTCATCTAGTGGATGGACAGCGACGCGCTATTCACGGACATGGCCTTTGAGATACCGTTTGATCGGTATAAGGATTATAATCTGGTGATACACGGGTGGAAGGAGATGGTTTACGATGAGAAGAATTGGATAGGATTGAACACGGGGAGTTTTTTGATACGGAATTGTCAGTGGACGTTAGATTTGTTGGACGTGTGGGCCCCAAGGGGACGGTTAGGGAAAAGGCGGGCGAGGTCGGCCCGTTTTTGAGGCGGACGACCAGTCGGCTATGGTGTATATATTGGCTACGCAGCAGGAGAAGTGGGGTGGGAAGGTGTACTTGGAGAATGAGTACTATTTGCACGGATATTGGGATATTTTGGTGGACCGGTACGAGGAGATGATCGAGAATTATCATCCCGGGTTTGGGGACCACCGGTGGCCTCTGGTGACGCATTTCGTGGGGTGCAAACCGTGCGGGAAGTTTGGGGATTATCCCGTAGAGAGATGCTTGAAGCAAATGGAACGGGCTTTCGTGTTTGCGGATAATCAGATACTTCAGGTGTATGGATTCGTGCATGTTTCGCTCGAGAAGAGGAAAGTTAGGAGGATTAGGAACGAGACGAGCAATCCTCTCGAGCTGAGGGACGAGCTAGGGTTGTTTCATCCCGCGTTTAAGGCGGTGAAAAAGAAGGCGAAATCGCAATGAATTAATAGTTGAGTACACAACATAATTGATTGAGTGTAGGGTTACATATAGTCTCTCGAGTTGTGTCAATCTACATTTTGTTGATCATGCTACTTAGGCCATTGTTTGATCCTTATTTCATTCATTGAATCATTGTGTTTTGTTATGAAATCTTTGGTCGTTTTATTTTGATAAATAGTCTACTTTAATCTTGATATAGATATGACATGTTTGAATTTTCTGTTGTGAGGTGATGAAACTAAGCGGCGACTGTGCATAGAAAAGTTGATGAAAGTAAACATTTAAGAAATTGTTCGATATTTATGTTGTGTTCGATACAATTACTCAATTTATTCGTACACATCAGAGGGACATGTGTATTAATCAACTATTAAAATAATCATGCTCGATGGACAAGTATACTCGCCAGCTTGCCGACCAAACATGTTTGTTCGCCAGCTCGCCAACTTGCCAACCAAGCAAGTATGCTCGCCACTTGCCGACCAAGCGAGTATGCTCGCCAACTTGCCAACCAAGCAAGTATGCTCGTCACTTGCCGACCAAGTGGGTATGCTCGCCACTTCTGGCAAGTAGTCATTCTTATATGCTCGATGAGGACAGTGTTCCGATATAAAATTGATATGATCAAAGGGGCGAACAGGGCGATCAGTCGAGCAAAAGTTGATATGGACAACAAAAAGAGTGTCTTATAAACAAGTAAATCCAAAGGTCAACCAGGAAGACGAAGTTGAAAACGCGGCAGCATCACATAAGTTCTTGCAAGACACGAAGTCTCCAGCTCATGCCTGCCAAACCAGCTCATGCTTGTCAAAGTACTATAAATAGAACGAAAAAGAACAAGAGACAGGTTCAGAAAATTTCCAGAGTGGTTCAGAAATTTTCCGTAGAAATCTTCCATCGAAGCTCAGAAAAATTCCCTAGCATTCATCCACTTACTCTCCAAATCATCATCTTTCGCGGAAGTTTTCCCCATGAGAAGTATTGTGTACTGTATATGTAAACCTCGCAATATGACATCCCTAGCTTGGAATGCCCCCAGAGTAGTCATTTCTTGACGAATTGGGTCAACAAATTCCTGTTATTTACCGTATATCGTACACGTACTTATTTTGTTTGTGAGTTGTTATCAAATTAGCCACATAGAATTCTCATAAAAAAACGACTCGCAACAATTGGGCGCTAGAAGGAGGGTAGAAAAAACCAGACAATCCTGTAGATAGCCGAGGCAAAAAAAAGAAATATAATGCCTCAATCTAGGAATACTCAGGTGGAGAGGTCGGGACAGAGCCGACCTCACGCTCAGAAAGAGGCTCAACATCAGCCTCACAAAAAATCGGTCCGTGGAAACCATCAATCTTGAAGATATCGCCAACGATCCGACGGCCACAACAAAGGCCATCACTTTCTTGTTGCGAGCACAGAAAGAGAGGGCCGAAAAGGAGTTGGCCAAGTTGAAAGTTCAAGATGATGATGATCGACACTCGCATACACCTGATAGCGAGCAGGTTAAGGTGAAAGTTGCGCGGAAGCGGGCCAACAAAAGGGCTGATGATATGTCGGACGATGAGCAGCCTCAAGGGTCCAGACCATCGGAGTTTGGACGTTTGAGGCTCTCCGTTAAAGACCGAATTGGCAATCATAGGGCGTCAGATCCCGAGGGGAACAACCGACAAACATTCCGCTCCCTCAGATCCTCATGATCGCCCCGCGATCCCGAAAGATAGCAGAACTACAAAATCACTGAACTAAATTGTCTATCCACCATCGATTGATAGTCAAGGACTAACATGGAAAGTGGATCGCCCCATCATGAAAGCATGACCCCCCGTCCTCACGATGGGACAATTTCCATCCAAGTCCGCCGGGCCTACCTAAATTTGCGTAAATGCGAAAAGCAATCGAGGGCTTACAGCCGACCGCCATAACGGTAGGACTCCCCTGGGCGAAGCATTAATGCCCCCGCCGCCACTAACGCCGGGCGATCATGGCAAATGAAGTACAAGAAAAGTGGGCAAAGATCCACCGCCAATCCCCTATGTTCGGCGTCGAAGTCCGACCCACATGTTCACCTCAAAGAAATATTCAGATTTTATGATCGCCACGGTATTTAATCGATGCAACGCTAAAGGTCGATCATTCCCCATGGCGTTGGGCGATCGCGTGCCCACAGATGGTTTTCTACTTTGCCCGATACGTCCATCACGTCTTTCGCCCAGTTGGGACAGAAATTCCTGTCCCATTTCTCATCCATGTGTGCTCGCCCAGCACCAAAACAGAGGTTGACACATTTCTCCCAACTAAAGGGTGAGTCAGATCGAGCATACATTGAAAGATTTGACAAATGTTTGTACGATGGAGCCCCAGTTGAAAAGGATGCCAAGATCCTCATGGTGGTCGAAGGCATGACCCTAAATACGGATATGTGGAAAGCCATGCATCAGGATTGGCCGAACACATATGCTGAATTTCGGGAGCGAGCAGCCAAGATTATAATTATGCAGGATCTGCTCGCCCAATCGAGGTTAGGCCAAGAGGTAGCAACAAAAAGAATTGTTGGTAAAAAAGTAATGAATGATGGGGGGTATAAACCCCCAGGATCTTTTAAACCTTTTGAAGAAGGAAGCGTAAAGCACTGGTATTACGAAGTCTTCTAGCGCGTCAAAGCCAGTAAAACGATATTCAATCAAATTAAGAATCGGGATATGTTGGATAAGCCACGAAGAATCATAAGACATAAAAACCGGCTTAATGCTTCCAAGTTTTGTAATTATCATGAGTACATCGGACATAATATCGAAGATTGTCGCGATTTACTTTGTCAACTTTGGAAGTTATATGAAGAGAATCGTCTTACGCAGTTCCTCAAAAAGCCGACAAACAGAGATTCCCGAGTGGAAAAGTCGGTGATCGTGGGGGGTAAGCGTAAGGCGAAGAAGATCGATTGTGATCCCAGGAATCCCGCAAAGAGGTTGGAATTACCCAAAAGAGGGCTCCTACCATGGGTAGAGGTCGAGAGAGTCAAGAGATCAACATGATTCGCCCCCTAATTATGGTCCGATGGGTGGATGCTACCAGCACCCACGTTATTATCAGCAGCGAAAGAAGATGGAAATCGTGCCATGCAAAGCATCCATCGGTGAAGGTGGCGAGCACATCACCTAAAGACGCCACCCTCTCACCAAATCATGTTCTCGAAGATGATCTCGACGGCATAATCACCCCCCACAATGACTCTCTAACCATCAGCGCTCATCTTCTCGGTTTGAAGGTGCATCGCCTCCTGGTCGATATCGGAGCATATGCGAACATTCTGTTCATCAACACTCTACACCAAATGGAGAAGCAAGTTAGGGACCTAAGTAGTTATATAGAACCATGTGATCACACCATCATGGGTTTCGGGGAATCTATAACCCGGCCCTATGGTCGATCGATCGAGTTAGGAATCGATTAGAGTCAACTTTAAATCAGGAGATCCAATTTAACTAGAATCTTTAGACTTTGTAATCGTCGATGCTCCATCTACTTATAATGGGTTTTTAGGTCGCCCGTTTATTCAGGAATTCAAAGCTGCCTGTTCAACTTATTACTATTGTGTTAAGTTTCCAACCCTAAAAGGGACGGGTAGCATAAAAGGCGACCAGAAAAAAGCTCGAGATTGTTTGCTATCATGCGCGCCAGAAAAGCAAAATATCATTAACATGATGGAGCAAACATGAGAGACCGGAGAATCGAGCCAACAGGCAAATATGTTTACCGAGGACGCTTATATCTCCTCTGACAAGCACATCTCCACGAGCGAGCACAGAACCCGGGATGGTAACTCATGTTCCAGATCTCATAAACATTGATCCACCAAACGAGCTGCCGGACTTAGAACCTCGTATAGGTTTTGAACCTATGGAGGTAGATGATGAGCACCGGGGGTCGGTCGAAGATCCTCGATGGAAGCAAAAAATGAGGCGAGCGACGCATGTTGAACAATTGGAGTCGGTCAATATCGACCCAATCAGACCGGAATTAAAAGTGTTTATTGGTTCAGAATTACCAGAACCATTCCGAACATAAATGATCGCGTATCTCCGGGCAAACATGGATGTGTTCGCTTGGTCACATGAGGACATGGTCGGCATTGATCCTAAACATGCATGTCACTCTCTTAATCTTGACCCAACACAAATTCCAATAATCCAGAAGCGGAGAAAATTCACTCGGAGAAGTATGCAGCTATGGATAGTGAAATCAAGAAATTGCTCGATAATAAATTAATTCGATAAGTAAAGTGCCCAAGATGGCTTGCTAACCCTGTGCTCATCCGCAAATCTAACGGAACTTGAAGGTTATGCATAGATTTCACTGACCTAAACAAGGCATGTCCGAAAGATAATTTCCCGATGCCACTTATCGATTATTTGGTCGATAACGCAGCAGGACATGAGCTCATGACCTTCATGGATGCATTTGTTGGGTATCACCAAATACCCATGCATCCAGATGATCAAAAGAATACGGTATTCTGCAGCGAAAAGAATATGTATTGTTGGTAACGCATGCCATTCGGATTAAAGAATGCTGGAGCAACGTATCAACGTTTGGTGAACAAGATGTTCGACGAACACATAGGTCAAACAGTTGAGGTGTACATTGATGACATTATAGTAAAAAGCGAGCATAAGGAAGACCACATTACCCACCTGGCACTAACGTTTGATATTCTCAGGGAGTATAACATGAATTTAAATCCGAAGAAATGCAGCTTTTGGGGTTCATTCGGGAAAATTCCTAGGGCATATGGTCAGTCAACGGGGGATTGAAGCGAACCCATCAAATATTCAAGTTATGCTCGACATGCAAGCCCCCAGAAGTGTGAAAGAAGTTCAAAAATTAACTGGACGTTTGGCTTCTGTAAACCGGTTTATATCACGAAGTGGAGACAAATGCAAACATTTCTTTGACGCATTAAAGAAAGGGAGATTCCAATGGACAGACCATTGCCAAAATGCATTTGAGTCATTAAAATAATACTTGGCAGATACTCAAACATTATCTAAGCCTGTTCCAGGCGAACAACTTTATTTGTATCTTGCCGCATCAGAGCATGTAATTAGCGTTGTGCTCGTTCGGGCAGAGGGGGCAACACATTTGCCTATTTATTATGTAAGTCAGGTACTCAAAGAAGCCGAGCTCCAGTACCCTCCATGGGAAAAACTTGCGTATGCTCTCGTTATGAGTGTCCGAAAACTGCGATCATACTTTTTCGACCACTCAGTCGAGGTGTTAACCACATTCCCATTACGACAAGTTCTCCACCGACCAGACACTGCGGGCAGATTACTCAAGTGGGCGGTGGAGTTAGGTCAATTTAGCATTACGTTCGCCCCACTAACAGCAATGAAGGGCCAGGCTATGGCCGATTTCATGGTGGAATTGACATATCCTCAAATACCCGAAAGAGCTGTCAACCAACCATGGCACATGTATGTTGACGGTTCATCAACAAGTTCAAGAGCCAGAACGGGCGTGGTTCTCATCAGCCCAACTCGACAAACTTTCACGACAGCCATCCGTTTTGATTTACCAGACACAAATAATGAAGCCGAGTACGAAGCTTTGATCGCTGGGTTACACATGGCTATGACAATGGGAATTCAGAGGCTGATGATTTATAGCGATTCTCAAATAATCGTATACCAAGTATTAGGCGAGTACGAAGTTCGAGGCGAACAGATGGCACAATATCAGCAACTAGCAAAGGAGCTGCTTGAACAATTCGAACAAGTTTACATAGAATAATTACCACGATTGGATAATTCGTTCGCTGATGCCTTGGCACGTTTGGCAACAGTAGAATGAGTGACGAGCACGACGGACATTGTGGTCGTCACAACTTGTTCGCCATCAATTCCCAGAGTTATGGTCGCCTATGTGACGGGCGAACAAGAAACCTGGATGACTCCAATTTTAAGTTACTTACAAAAAGGACTTCTCCCCGAAAATAAAGCACAAGCTACCGCGCCGATTACAAAAAGTCGCTCGTTATACTATCCTAGACGGGCATTTATACAAAAGAAGTTTCTCACTTCCATTATTGAAATGTATTACTCCTGAAGAGGGTCATGTGATTCTGGAACAGATTCATGATGGAGTATGCGGAAACCATACAGGTGGGCTTTGTTGACGATCAAATAATTTACGAATTCTGATGTGGCTTGTTGAATTTGACCACCAAACAAATAATTAATCAAACAAGAACACTGTGGGAAGAACCGTAGTTCTTCCCTAAAATGTGGGTGTAGGTATATAAGTGGAATGAGGGAAACATTCTAGAGTCCTTTTACAACGAAAGGTGAGGTCCTTTATATAAAGAGGACCAGCACGACAAATCAATAAGCACGACAAATCGTTAAGCACGACAAATCGTAAGCACGGCAAGTCATGTGCATAAAGCATGACAAAACATATGTGTAAGCACGATAAATCATGTGGTCTCGGTGGGACCTGCTGACGTGTGATATATCTGAGCACAACAATAGCCCCCAAGATCGGGCTGTGACGTTGTTCAGAGCTTGATCTTGTTTCATGTCTAGACCAGATTTCATGTTTCGTTGTATCTGAAGTCACATTGTTTGCCTCCGAGCTTGCTTGGGTGCCGTATGAGATCTTGATCGTTCAGAATGAGCCCCATCATAGAGGATCTTTCTCGTCGTGACTTCTGGGAGCCTAGTCAGATGAAGTCTTTTTCTATGCTCATTTTGGGGAGCCCGTCAGATGAAGCCTTTTTGCGTTCTATGCTTTGCGGGGAGCCCCATCGGGGAGCCTTATCGCCAGACGAAGTCTTTTTTCAGGTTCAGACGGGGGAGCCCCGCTGTCATTTGAAGTTTTTTTTCAGGCTTTCGGGAGCCCCCATCAGACGAAGTCTTTTTTTTTATGTTTCAGACATCGGGGAGCCCTGGTCAGATGAAGCCTTTTTCTCGCTTTGCTCGTTTGGGGGGCCCCATTGTACAATCTTTTCTCAGGCCGTGATCGGGGAGCCTCCCATCGCACGAGTGCCTTTTTCGTGGATCCCCATCAGACTTTGGGGGAGAGCGTCCCTGTCAGATGAAGACTAGTTTTTTCAGCGGCTCAGATTGGGGGGAGCCCCATCCGCATTTTTTTCGCGGCTCAGATTGGGGAAGCCTTATTCTGAAATCTTTTTTTCAGGCTCGTGCCGGGGAGCCCCATCAGACGAAGTCTTTTTTATGCTCGTACCGGGGATCCCATCGTCAGACGAAGTCTTTTCTCGGCTCAGATTGGGGAGAGCCCCATCAGACGAAGTCTTTTTACTTTCAGACTTTGGGCGAGCCCCATCAGATGAAGTCTTTTTTCAGACTTTGGGGGAGCCCCGGTCAGACGAAGTTTTAAGCCATCACAGATGACGAAGTCTTTTTTCAGGCTCAGGATGCCGGGGAGCCCCATCAGACGAAGTCTTTTTCTATGCTCATACTTCCGGGAGCCCCGTCAGACGAAGTCTTTTCTCGGCTTCAGACTGGGGAGAATTCGTCAGACGAAGTCTTTTTCAGGCTTGAACTGGGGGGGCCGAAAGCCCCACGAAGTCTTTTCGTCAGGCCAGACCGGGGAGCCCCCCATAATGAAGTCTTTTCACACGGGTTTTCTTTCACACACGGGAGCCCCATTGTGACGAAGTCTTTTCTCTGCGGCTCAGACGGGGATCCCCATCGACGAAGTCTTTTTTGCGGCTCAGATTTGGGAGCCCCATCGACTAGTCTTTTTTCAGGTTGCTCCCAAATTTTTTTGTGATTCCGGGGAGCCCCATCGCATCATCGGTGTCTTTCGCTCTCGTCTTTTACGGGGAGCCCCATCACAAAATCTTTTGCCGCCCGTGGGAAAATGGCTTTCGGGTGGAAATGGGATGGGCCCCATTCGACGAAGTCTTTTACGGGTCTGGGAAAAAGATAGCTCGTCGAGAGAGCCAGATGGGATCCCTCGCCGAGATGAGCAGTCTTCGAGATAGCTCGTCGAGAGAGCCGAACGGATCCTGCTTCGACGAAAAGAGATGGCTCAGAGAGATATTGGACCGGGATCGAGAGCGAATGGGATCGTGAGATGCCGAGACCGGATCCCGCCGAGAAGAAGTGTGTTCCGAGATGGCTCATGAGAGAGCGTAGATACTTGAGGGAGCTAGGAGAGTTTATGCTTGAAGCTGCCGACCACTTATGGTCGAGAGCGATTCGACTTTCCTCTCGCCCGCATAAATGCGGCGCGATTTATGTGAGTAAATTTTGCCGTGCCGTCCACCACTTAAGGCTTCTAAAGGTCCAATTGCTTTCTGCACCTTTACCCCGTGATAAATCGCCCGACCGATCGTGGTGGTCTTACAAGAGAGCCAAAGTCGATGAAGGCAAAGGTGTTAACGCCGATAGAGTAATGACCGGTCACACCGAAAAAAAAAGAGTCAACATCTCATCGCCGGAGAAGCGAGAATACTTTGCTAAAACAGCCGGACTAGACATGGCCGTAGTTAGCGGAATGCCGACGTCGAGGAGGCGGGCTGGTCGTCGTTGTGTAAGCCGACGATCTCATCGCCGAGAAGACGGAGAATACTTTTGCTAAAAACGGCTGGAACCGACACGCCGAAGTTAGCAGAAAGTTCGACGCCGGCAGGGAGTGCTGGCCGGTCATCATTGCGGAAAGCCGACGATCTCATCGCCGAGAAGGTGGAGAATACTTCGCTAAAATGGCGAATCGACATCGCCGAGAGCGGAAGTTCGACGCTGGTGAGGCGGCTGGTCGTTGCCGGGTGGAAAGCCAACGATCTTATCGCCGGAGAAGCGCAAAGAATACTTTGCTAAAATGGTGGACTGGACATTGCCGAGTTAGCGGAAAGCCAACGCCGAGGTGGCGGGCTGGTCGTCGCTGTGAAAGCCGATGATCTCATCGCCGAGAAGGCAGAGAATACTTCGCTAAACGGTGGACTACATCGCCGAAGTTACGGAAGTGAGTATGGGCCGGTCGGCGGGCCGGTCATCGCCGTGAAAGAATACTTTGCTAAAATGGCGGACAGACATCGCCGAAGTTAATGGCTTTAGAGAATGGGGCTGGTTCGCTAAAATGGCGATGAAATCATCGCCAGAAGGCGGAGAAAGTTCGCTAAAAGGGCGACAACATCACCGGCGGAAAGTCAACGCCGTCGCGGTCATCGCGGAAAGTCGATGAAATCATCGCCGAAGGAGAATACTTTGGCTAAAACGGGCGGACCGACATCGCCGAAGTTAGCCGAAAGCCAACGCCGGTGGCGGGTTGGTCATCGCTGCGTGAAAGTTCGCATTTATCTCATCGCCGGAAGCCGGAGAATACTTCGCTAAAATGGCGGATCGACATCACCGAAAGTTAGCGTAAAGCCGGGCCAGGAAGTGGGCTGGTCGTCTGCGGAAAGCCGACGATCTCATCGCCAGAAGCGGAGAATACTTTCGCTAAAATGGCGGACGGGACATCACCGAAAGGCTGGGAAATTCGAATGCCGAATGGTTGTTGAGGAAAGCTGACGCCTCGCCGGTATGCGAGAAAGCCTAAAAAATAGCGGACCGATATACCGAGAGCGGAATGCCGGTTCGGCGAAAGCCGGTCATCGCTGAAACCGACAATCTCATCCGGAGAATACTTTCGCTAAACTATGACGTGACATCGCCGAGATAGCCGGTTGACGCCGAGGAGGCGGGCCGGGTTGTCGCCGCGGAAAGCCGACGATCTCATTGCCGGTAGAAGGCGGAGAATACTTCTAAAATGGCTGGATCGACATTGCCGAAGAAGGAAAGTTCGACGCCGGGAGGCGAAATGGGTCATCGCCGGAAAGCCGATAATCTCATCGCCGAGAAGGCGGAGAATACTTTTGCTAAAACGGCGGACCGAACATCGCCGAAGTTAATGGAAAGCCGACGCCGAAAGGGGGAAATCTGGTCGTCACGCTGAAGTTCGGCGATCTCATCGCCGAATGCGGGAGAATACTTCGCTAAAATGGCGACTAGACATCATCGAAGTTAGCGAAAAAGCCGCCGCCGAGGGAGGCTGGGCCGGTGGTCGCCGGTGAAAAAAAGCCGATGATCTCACGGCCGAGAAGGCGGAGAATACTTCGCTAAAACGCGGACCGACATCATCGAAGTTAGCGTAAAGCCAACGCCGGGGAGACGGCCGGGTCGTCATTTGTGAAAGTTCCGATGATCTCATCAACCGGAAGCGGAGAATACTTCGCTAAAACGGTGGATCGACATCACCGAGATACGGAAAGCCGACGCCGGCGATAACCGATTGTCTCATCGCTCATCGCGGGAAAGAATAATCTCACCGCTAAATGACTAGACATCGCAGAGATAGAGAAAAGCCGGCGCCAGGAAAATTTGGTCATCGCCGTGAAAAGCCGACAATCTCATCCGGTAATGCCAGTCTGCCAGTCGAGTAAAGCGTGTCGTCGTCGAAAAAGGCGGTCGGTGGTGCTGCGCCCGAGTAAGCGGGCTTAATCATCGCCGAAAAAGGTGGTAAGGTTACTGTGCCGAGTAAGGCGGGCATAATCGTCGCCGAAAAAGCGGTAGTCTACTTTAGAGGAAAGCGGACATAATCGTACAAGTGGCTTTTTGTAATTTGGTAGGTAGTGCTCGTTTTCTTTGAATGAATTCGAACATTGTGTTTGTCTGTCCCTCCACGACTTCTTTTCGTTTTGATTGTCTTATTGAGGTGCAATCGGTTGATCGTCTTATTTAGGTGCGACGGATGGGTTAACTTTATGCCCCCCCTTTCTTGGTTCGCGATCATCTTATTTAGTAGCGATCACTTCCGTCTTTAGGGTCGTCTTATTTAGTCTGCGACCCGCACTCATCACTTTCTTTTTTTCTTCTGCATTATCTGTAAGTATGAAGTTGTCTTTTGCATCGCGTACCCATTACTCGCTTTTTGCTTCCGGGTATCGAGTACGAACTCGTTTATCGTGTGAACATAGACTTCGGCTCGTTCGCCTTTGTTCGGTCGTCAAACTTTAGGCGCGACCCTCGAAAAACACGACCAAATTAAATGAAAATAAAGAATGAACGAAAAGCCACGAGGACATAAATATAATAAACCTGGTGGGGTGGGTAAAAGGACTACCCGTAGATTCTTTGAGTAGCTCGCGAGACTCCGGGTGCTCGTCTAATTTTCTTCTCCCAAATCATTTGCGCCGCTTTTTTTTTTTTTTTTTTTAACTTGGGGTAAAAATATTGGGCCCACAAATAAACAACCAACCAAAAAGCCCATATACCCATCGCCCTAAATGCCTGTGCCCATAAATTAATAGCCCATTTCGCTGGGCCCCAATCTGGGGCCAATAATAAAAACAGAAAACTGGGCCCAAACTCTTAACTAAACTCGGGCCCAATCATCCATTCAATCAGCCCAAAACTGGGCTCATACCTTTTCTCAGATTGGGCCCAACAACTTGATATAGGAGCTCAACCCATTAAAATTAGGTTGAGCCCAAAGACCATGTGTCTTATCTCTTCACCAAATCGGACTTCGGCCCAAGGAAAGGATCGGGATCAAAAAACCAACGGCGTGTAACTTCGCCCCCCTTTCCACAGCGTCGAATTCAGCGGTGGAAAAACTCTATTTCGATTAATCTGGCCCACGGCGGCCGCCGCGACTCACTTGGCGGGAGATGGTTGGCGTCGGCGATCTTGGAATGCGATGGTGCTCGTTACGGAGACTTTTGCGGTTAGGCGCCCGTGATGAAATTCGGCGAGAACGGAGATGGCGATGATGGCGGCTACGGGTTGGGGCCTCCGGATACACGGTGGCGAGGGAGGTATATGCCACCGACGAGAGCCTGGGAGGCTCGGCTACGGCTCGGTTGCTCATGAATCGAGCAGCTGACAGGTGTTGCGGTGTTAGGCGGCGGAATTAAAGCACCAGCCGACGGAGATGGGAGGCATCGGCGATCGGGCAGTGGTGGTGGTTGGTTGGCGGTGGCCTTGATCAAGCTTCGAAGTTATAGCGGCGAAGATAAGGCGGTCTGGCGTGATTCCCGGTTGGCTTGAGATCCGCCCATCTTTTTTTTTTTTTTTTCTTAAATGCGTATGTATATGCGTATGTATATGTGCGGGTTTGTGTATGTTGAGGAATTTTTGGGCTTTTTGGATTTGGAGGTTGTTGATTTTGAGCGAGGGTTTACAGCGTCTTGACGCTTGGCCATGGCGGAAAGTGAGGTGGTGGTCTGTGGCGCAGCGCGCTTCCGACCCTTCTTCCTCTTCCTCTATTCATCTGTATATGTGTAAACAGGTTTCTCGATTTTTTCTTTGCAAATTCAGAAATTTTTTTTTTGAAACTGGATATCGATGTGTTCTTGATCAACTGTGATTTCAATCGTACCCTCCTTCTAGCGCCAATTGTTGACGATCAAATAATTTACGAATTCTGATGTGGCTTGTTGAATTTGACCACCAAACAAATAATTAATCGAACAAGAACAACTGCGGGAAGAACCGTAGTTCTTCCCTAAAAAAACGTGGGGTATATAAGTGGAAACGAGGAAACATTCCAGAGTCCTTTTACAACGAAAGGTGAGGTCCTTTATATAAAGAGGACCAGCACGACAAATCACAAGCATAACAAATCAATAAGCACGACAAATCGTTAAGCACGACAAATCGTAAGCATGACAAGTCATGTGCATAAAGCATGACAAAACATATGCGTAAGCACGACAAATCATGTGGTCGGTGGGACTGGCGGCGTGTGGATTCGGTCTCCGCCGGCGTGTGATAATTTGGTAATGCCGACGTGTGATATATCCGAGAGCAACAACAGTTTGTCTCCGCATATAAAATCATCGGACAAGGTTACTATTGCCTACTCTCAAGAAAGATTCGCCGCAGATGCCGCAAGTAGCGTGTCATAAGTGTCAGGTACACGCCCCACTTATCCATAGCCCACCCAAAGAACTAGTGTCTGTTTACAGCTCGTGGTCATTTGCTAAATGGGGAATCGATTTGATCGGCCCATTTCCTACTGGCACATCGGGAGTAAAATATGTCGTGGTTGCCGTTGATTACTACACTAAATGGGCGGAAGCTGAAGCCATTGTTAAAGCCACCGAACAAATAATGTGGAATTTTGTTTGGAAAAATATCATTTGTCTTTTTGGGCTTCCCCAGTCATTGGTAATAGATATTGGCAAACAGTTCGATGGAAGTGAGTTCCGACAAAATTGTGCTCGTTGGGGCATAAAGAAGCTTTACTCACTCCGTATTACCCCCAGTCAAACGGACAAGTAGAAGTTGTCAATAAAATTATCAAGCATACCCTCAAGGCTAAACTTGATAATTCTAAGGGGGAGGATGGGCTGAAGAGTTACCATAAATATTATGGGCCTATCGAACTACTTTTAGAACATCAACTGCGGAAATCCCGTTTGCCCTGGCATTTGGTGCGGAAGCTGTCATACCGGCAGAAGTTAAGATTCCGAGCCATCGGACAATGACTTTTGGAGAGCACATCATCGACCAGGCGCTCGCCCTAAGTGCAGACCTGTTGGAAGGAAGAAGGATGGAGGCTGATTTCAAGAATGCCATGTATAAAAAAAGGTCAGAAAAGTTCTACAACTCCAAAGTCCGAACACGCAGGTTCAATGTGGGCGAGCTGGTTCTAAGACGAGCAACGGGGGTACCAAGTGATGTGTTCGGCCGAGCATGGGAAGGTCCATTCAGAGTTACACAATGTTTGTTAAATGAGGCATATGATTTGGAAGACCTGAATGGAGTTCCATTGTCCTATTCGTGGAATGCGTCAAATCTGAAAAAGTATTATCAGTAACGTCGAGCACAACTGGCTGGATATTGGGGTAAAAAAAAACTCGAGCATAATCAGCCATTCGGCTAAGACGAGCAGGACAAATGTGGAGGATGAACACACCATATCCGACACAAATCTTCTAGAAAAAATTCTGGCCAGCACTATTAAAAGATAGAAGATACGTGTCAAAACAAGATGAGAAGTGGTGGCAACCAAAAGAGGTATGTGTCAATCCTTGAATAAGAACTGGCAAAGACAAGGACTGATGTTAAAATGAGGATTTAAAGCAAGAAGGCCAACACCAACTAGCTATGCCAGCACCTGTTTGGGATGGTAGTATAAATTGGCATATTGATAGCTGAAGAAGAAAAAAGAAAAACAGAGAAAAAAGAAAAAATACTGCAGACATATTAGAAGAAAATTCAGTTATCGGGAGATAGTTGGTTTTGTATGCCTCCAGACGAAGTTTTCGACACTCGATTCAGCAATCATTTTGCTGACTAAATCATGTGTCCTGGTGCTTGCTCTAGTATGAGCTTTATATCCCGTAAGACACTCCGAGCAAAGGTTGGTGCTCGTTACGGACTCAAGATGCTCGGCAGAGTCATGGTTGCCACTCCACTTTACTCACTGCTTATGCAGTAGTAAATCACTAGTCCCCTACGCATCCCAAAAATTTCCTCCGAGGGGGTGGGCGCACGAAATGACGCGCGGATGCTGATGCTCAGGCATCTACAAAAGGGGATAAAATGGTGCGAAAGAGAGGCTTTTGCCGCGCGCGATATAAGCGGCGGCGTGCGTGCTCGCCACATGCTCATGTCCACGGCGGCCAAGATAATCACGGCTTGTCCGGGGAGGACAAACGGCCGATCTTCTTTGTTGTTCGAGCATATTACTTGAAGAAGAGTAGACAGGCTGATCCGCCTCATACTTGTCAACATCAATTCCGCGGATGAGATGAGGTCAGCTCATGTCTATTTCAAGACAAGGTTTTGAATTTAGCAAAACCATAGATGTCTATAGTTATGTGTAATAGAATCAGTCTTCTTCAAATGTAAAAGCTGTAATAGAATACAAACGTGTTGCGAAGCATTTTTGTTTGTTAAGTTTTTCTAGTTAAAGCCTATCAGAGGTCGTGACCTTTTCTGGGACGACCTTAACAAAGACATTTAACGAGTAGAAGTTTGTGTTCACCTGACGAAACAATTCGTACTTAGATACCCGTAGTAAAGCGAGTGATGGGTACACAGTCGCGGCTAAATAAGACGACTAGTACTTACAGATACCCGCAACAAAGCGAGTGATGAATACGGGGTCGCAGCTAAATAAGACGACCCGAGTAAGAATAGTGATCGCGGCTAAATAAGACGATCATTTAAATAAGAAAGGGGGTTGCACATAAGTTAACCCATCCGGGTCGCAATGACTAAATAAGGCGATCAATCTTTGCACCTCAATAAGACAATCAAAAAACCAAAGAAGTCAGGGTGGAACATAGACACAGATCATGTTCGAATTCATTCAGAAGAAAAGATGGCATAAACTAGGAAGCAAAACAAAAATCAACCGTTCATCAGCAACAAAATTCATCCTCCACGATCAGGTTAGAGGAAATTGTTCAACAATCAAATTCAATGGAAACAGCAAAATTGTTCAACAACCAAGTTCAACAAGACAAAAATTACACGGTAATTCAGAAGAAATTGTTAAAGAAAGCAAAAAGCAAAATTAAGGAACAAATTCATTATTGGGGTAATTAGGGAAAGAGATGTATCGAGCGGTGTCTTGCCCGACCGCTTTCGATCCTTTTAAGCAAAGAACTCCCCAGAACCATCAAGCCTCGTCATTCATTTGAGCAATAAGTTCGCTCGACAGTGGACCACTTTGCTCGCAGCACTTTTGATCGATCTAACCCATGCTAGGCTCGGCAAGCTTGGTCGACAATACCTTCAACATCCGCATCCGAGTCATCTTCCTCATCTAAAATAGGATCATCAATCTCGATCCCATCAGGAAGATTAGAGAAATCGCACAGATCAGCCAAATCAGATATTGGAAGGTTGTGATCTGGGGGGTTGTCGATCAGGTACTTCTCAAGATGGGTTACAAGCGGGGTAATCTGGTCGGCAGTAAGTGTTTGTCTAGCAGAACGGATGGCATTTACAAAGGCGCATATATAGGAGAAATTGGACATGGAATCAACATACTCCTCAGTGTGCAATTTTGAATTTTCAAGACCCAGACGAGTGTTGGTCTCTTCAGTAGTGAGGAGTTATTGTTCGAGCAGAGTTTTCTCACATTCTGCAGTCTCGATGCCAATTCTGAGTTTCCGGAGCTCAACGTTCAGCTCTTCCTGAACTTTCCTAATGCCAACCACCTCTTCTCGATTGCGGTGCAGCTCCTCCCGAGCAAGGCCTAGCTCCTCTCTGGCCTGGCGAGCATCTTCCCGAGCTTGACGAGCATCCTCTTGAGCTTTACGAGCTTCTACTTGGGCTGAGGATACTTGTCCCTGAGCCAACTTCATTTCATCTTGGGTCCTGGTGAGCTCATTCACTTTCTATTCGATTCTCGTAATAAGAGCCAAGTAGTTGGCATGAAGTTGGGCTGACTCGGCATAAGCTTTCTCAAGGAGAACCAAAGATTGGCCATGGCTCACTAGGCCAAGTCGCATGGTTTCCAAAGGCGTTGGACCCTTAGTGGCTTCTTCAAGCTCAGTAGTCCATGCTCGAATGGGAGTCTCGCACGCCTTCTGAACATGCTCGAGAAGGCCAGAAATGTTGCGGACACTAGGAGAGCAGTAATAGTCCTTCAACTCTGGCATCAGAGGCGACAATCTGTTCAACCTGCATGATCACCCAAGCAAATAGATACGATTAAACGACCAAATAAGATGAAACAAAGAGGCACTCCAACAGACGAGCAAATGTACATGTTCACCCGAGCAGGATCCCATCCCATAAACGATTTGTCCTCGGGAGAACGAAGCTGGGAACTCAAAGGGGTCCAGGGTCGGGGCCCTGCAGGAGGTGGAGTAGACGTACCGACCTCCATTTCGATGATTTGTGTGATCGGACCGACCACAGAGGCAGTTATTCTGATCGCTCCAGCAGTGGGGGTCATCTCAATAACATCGATGCTCGTCGGAGCTATTGGATTTTGTTCGTCAGGTGCCCTTCTGGATCTCTTTGGCGAGGGAGCTTGGTCGCTTAATCCCTGCTCGACAGGACGAGTTGTCCTCTTTTGCCGACTCGACTCGCCCGGTCCGGCGCTTGTTGGTCGGCTTCTTTTTTTTCACTTTTTCGCCTCCCCGGTTTTGCTTCATTGGGCATCTCTCTCTGCTTGAATTCGAGCGAGCTCTTGAGGTCTCTTAGTTCGAGCCATTTCAGTATGTTCGGATGTGCTTACAACAACAGTGACGGCAGGGAAAGCTGAAGACACAAAAAATTATTAAGAAGGAAATACAAACCGGGAACAAAGGGCACAACACATTTGCAAGATTAAAAAACAATCCTTACCAGCTGGATTGACGACAACTAAATGGTGAGGGGGCACGTACAATCCTCCCTTCTTCCTTTGATCGCCCAAGATTCAACGCCTTCACCGACCGCTCAATATGGCTCAAGATCGATTTGCCAGATACTGCTGAAATAACCATCGTTTGTCTCTTTGTCCGTTGCTGCTTGAATTCCTGAAATTAAGAATAAGTTAAAATCAGTTCATAGTGAAGAGCAAAAACACAAAAATACTTACTTCGGTAGATCCCAAAATCTGTGGGGATATCTAAGCGAGCATTTGGTTCACATCCAAAAGCCGGGCTTTTCCAATCACCCCCGACGAACCAGAACTTCTCCTTCCAATCCGTGATTTTATTGGGCACATCCTCGATGACCTTACATTTGGCATTTGCCTGCATGAACAACCATCCGTGTTAACCCTTGGGTCGAGTCAAATGCACTAATCGAGAAAGTTCTACTGTTGTTGGATAATACACGGGCTTCGTTTTGCCGAACAGAGTTAGAAAACTCATAATCATGTGCCACCCATTCGGCTTTAGCTGTGTAATGGTTATATTCCATTCTACGAGCAAACGAGTAATAGCCGGATGAAGTGGGAATCGAAGACCCGCTTCCATTGTGTCTAAGTTCACAAAGAACACAACCCTCGTGAGGTTTGATCCGCTTTCGCTCATCGGGACCAGCGCCCGTAAAAAATACATCTTTCGGGGTATCGTAATTCCTATACAATTGGCCGAGCATATCAACATCAATCACGCTTGCAATTTTGCTCGCCGGATATTCATTCTCAACCCTGGTCCTATGAGGTTGTTCAGGCTAATCAAAATCATAACGAGCACTATACTCGGCATATGTTGGGCTATGAGGAAGACCAACGAGGATGTCGAGCTCCGTGTGTCGCTTTCGCCGTGATGAATCCTCTCTCGTTCGACTCATTAACATTCTCAGCCACCAAGATTTCCTCCCTCATATAGTCATCATCCCTATTTACATCGTGACTATATACAACCCTAGACCCAATTTGGGGTTAGGACAAAGAATCTTCACCTGAATCATCTAAAAAATCGGTACGGGCTAAATCCCTGTCTAATTCATTTAGGGCATCATCGAATCCGATGAAAGAATGGCAAATGGTCATTTAACTTGCCAATGGGATCTTGAACCCGAGGCATTCATCTCCGGCGCATTAGCACCACTATGGGAGATCGGGTGAAAAGAGGAGGAAGAAGAACTTGAATGAGAAGTCATAATTGAAATTAAAGAGCGTACGAAATAGTTACCTGAAAGAAATCCTTCGCCGAAATAATCAAGCTCTTGCCGGAAATTTCAAACGGGACGGAATGTGAAGGAAAAAAGAGGAAAAGATGAAAAGAAGAAAGAAGAACTGAGGCGGCAAAATAAGTATTTATAGATGCTGCAAAAAAATTTGAAAATTCGGCACAGAAGACGAAGCAACACTCACAATTGGCATGACTCAATATATCCAACAGTCGGGCCCCCATGATGAATACAAAGCGGCCCGGCTGGGGGGTATTGTTGTGTTCGATACAATTACTCAATTTATTCGTACACATCAGAGGGACACGTGTATTAATCAACTATTAAAATAATCATGCTCGATGGACAAGTTGTCTTTCGCCAACTTGCCGACCAAACATGTTTGTTCGCCAGCTCGCCAACTTGCCAACCAAGCAAGTATGCTCGCCACTTGCCGACCAAGCGAGTATGCTCTCCAACTTGCCAACCAAGCAAGTATGCTCGCCACTTGCCGACCAAGCGAGTATGCTCGCCACTTCTGGCAAGTAGTCATTCTTATATGCTCGATGAGGACAGTGTTCCGATATAAAATTGATATGGTCAAAGGGGCGAACAGGGCGATCAGTCGAGCAAAAGTTGATATGGACAACAAAAAGAGTGTCTTATAAACAAGTAAATCCAAAGGTCAACCAGAAGGCGAAGTTGAAAACGTGGTAAAGATCACATGAAGTTCTTGCAAGACACGAAGTCTCCAGCTCATGCCTGCCAAACCAGCTCATGCTTGTCAAAGTACTATAAATAGAAGGAAAAAGAACAAGAGACAGGTTCAAAAAATTTCCAGAGTGGTTCAAAAATTTTCCGTTCAGTAATCTTCCATAGAAGCTCAGAAAAATTCCCTAGCATTCATCCACTTACTCTCCAAATCATCATCTTTCGCGGAAGTTTTCCCCATGAGAAGTATTGTGTACTGTATATGTAAACCTCGCAATATGACATCCCTGGCTTGGAATGCCCCCAAAGTAGTCATTTCTTGATTTAACGGGTCAACAAATTCTGTTATTTATCGTGATATATATCATTAACGCACTTATTTTTTGTTTGTGAGTTGTAATCAAATTAGCCACATAGAATTCTCATAAAAAAATGACTCGCAACAATTTCTTAATTATATTATTCGATAGACATTTGCTTTTGTTTTTTAACTAAGTCTTTGTATCCATTCAGATGCACCGTGAACTCATAATATATTTTATAATTATGCAACTTGTTATACTAAAATATGCAATTTGTTTACACTGAATTGTGCAACTTTTGAAAAAATAGTTGTATGGTTCAGTGTAAACAAATTATATCTTTCAATATAACAAGTTGCATGATTCTAAAATATACTATGAGTGCACATATATCTACTCTTGTTTCTTTGCTTTGGCATAAATTTATGCACATTCAATTATAGAGTAACACTTCTATAAACTAGGTCTGTCTATACACGAACTACATCACTATTATTCAAAAAAAAATTATGGAATAATAGTGATGTAGTTCGTATATAGACCTAGTTTATGAAGTGTTACTCACTAATTGAATGTGCATAAATTTTTGCCAAAGCAAAGAAACAAGAGTAGGTCTCTTGTTCATCCAGATACGCTATGCACTCATATTGTATTTTAGAACCATGCAATTTGTTATATTGAAAGATACAATTTGTTTACACTAAACCATACAACTACATCACTATTATTCAAAAAAAATTATGGAATTAAGTTTTTTATAGTCAAGTAATTTTGCTTCGTTTTGAAATTAGTTCCAATTATTTTGACTTTTTTATTTTAGTCCCGTAAGTTATCAAAATATTTAAAATTAGTCCTTTGACCTGCTTTAGCAAGTCACCAAAAAAGGTAACCACCGTAATTATTTTTCTTTTTCATTTAATTTGAGAAAACTATCTAGAATTTTTTTAATCCTAACAATTTTGGATCGGGATTTTTTTGCTTATTGTTTTAGGGAGGAAGAATAATTTTCTACGTATTTTATTTTTTTTCTTCTTTTCGGTCAGTTTAGACTCAATAAATCGACCCGATTCACCTTATCTTTTAATGTACGAATTGTTTTAAACTTGACCTAATACCCGATATAAATTATTATGATTAAAAAAGTTTAAGTGGCGCTTCAAAATTAAAGGAAAGAACAAAACAATTACACATGGGACGATTACCTGCTTGGTAACCTGTTACAATAGATTAAATAACTAATTTCAAAAAATTTAAAAATTTATAGGACCAAAATCAAATAGACAAAACAATCGGGACCAATTTCATAACGATGTAAAATTATTGAACTATAAAAACCTTAATTCCAAAATTATTATTATTATGCATAAAAACTACCACTATTTGAAATGTTTTATTTTTTAAATAATAATAATTTCTGTACAAAATAATAATATTAAAAAATATAAAGTTCATCATAATCTCGGGTTGAATTAGCCTAGAAAGACATTTGTATATTCGACACGATTAATTCTTTTTGGAGTAAGTATACAAACGTACAAATATTTTGGTCATATAACGAATCGAATATTGAGTAATTTTGGTTGATTTTAGAAGTTGGCAACTGAAAAATTGAACAGAATATCTTAATTTTGGCACTTTGTAATAACGAAAAAAGCAAAAGCCGCATGCAAGCACATGGTCTTTGCTTTAGCATATCTCCAAACATGACCCAGGATATTATTCTCATTATAGTAAAGTTGACAATTCAATTTTAAGTTGAAGCTTTTTCCTTTTTCCTTTTTCCTTATTTTGCATGGTGCATATGCATACATAGTACACTATTGAAAAAGTCAGACTATTGGAAATAATTTCAGAAGACTTATTGGAATAGTCTCGATCTTTTCAACCAAAAAAAAAAAAAAAAAAATATATATATATATATATATATATATATGAAATTGTTGTTATATTGGGAAATTTATTCATTGTGAAACTTTTTTTTTTACATGCATGACCCTTCTGTTATCACAATTAGTATCTTTTAATAATATAAGTCACGCATTTCAGTTATTACTATTAATATCTTATGATGTAATATAAATTACACCATTTACTTTTATGAGTAATACCCTTTATAGTAAAAAGTCACACTCTTCAGTTACCATAACTAATACCTATAAGCCACATTTTTTAACCAGTTTCGCAATAAAACTAGTTCACCTATACTTTGCTCATGTCCTTTTCTTTATGAAATAAAGTTTTTTATTTTTATGTTTTCATTAATAATCACAAAGCATTGAACTTGAATGTCCTTTAATCATGAACAAATTGCCCATTGTACTTGATTAAGACAACTACTTAATTGTTCCAATTAATTCAATTTTTTGTCGCATCAATGAAATAATTAAATGTGGCTATAATAATAAATCAATAAGTGTAAAATCTCTATCTACATTTTGTTGATTGTATAATTTAATGTACATTTTTCATACAATTTGCTAGTTAAATTATACAAAATCGGAGTGTATCCAGACAAATATCTTGTATGGTTGATGTTTGTTTACGGTATGAAATAAAAATGTCCAGTTAAATATCATTTTGAATTTTTTTAGATAAATTAAGAATATAGTTTATGTTAAAATTAATCTTAGTAAATATTATTTAAATATTCTAAACAATTATTTTTATTAACTGAAAAATTATATACATAATATATTTGTAGGAATTTTAAAATTTAAAATTACCATATTAAGAATAAATATGAGATAAAAGGGGGTAAAAATTACCAAAACGACATTTATTATACAAATATTTTAAAAGGCCAAAACGATATCTAATAAAAAATGGATGAAGTATTCATGAATTTGGTGTAATTTTAAAAATGAAATAGAGATCCGATCAAATTCGTTGAATATGACATAATATTGACATTTTAAAATTACACCAAAAAAAATAAATTCATTGAATATTTTATACTACCTCCGTTCCGAACTCAACATTACGGTTACTGTATCGCGAGTTTTAAGAAAAAGTGATAAAGTGATAAAGTGTTGGGGGTAGAAAGAATTGTTTATTAGTATTTTATATGATAAAGTGATGAATAGTTGAGGGTAGAAAGAGTTGTTTATTAGTATTTTATGTGATAAAGTAATAAAATTGATATTTCCATTTAAGGAAGTGTTCAGTTAACTATGGGACACCTTAAAACGAAAAATGTAGGGTTAAGTTTGGGACGGAGGGAGTATCAATTTAGGTAAATTTTACTTGCAATACTAAAGAATGAAATCAATTACACTAATAACCTATTTCAAAGGGATTTTAATTACTTTTATCTATTACAATTCCATATGAAAATATTTTGTAGGGATTTTAAAAGTTTTGAAGACATTAACTTGGAAACCGAATATTAAAAATCTATGAGGCATACTTACGTGAGACAGTCTCATGATAAAACAAAGTGTAATTTGGGAATTGACATTTTAATATTTTAGAAGGAATTAGTATTTATTGTATTAAGTTATATTCCGCCTTATTAGACCGTGTCATACAAGTTTTTTTATCAAAATGTATTACCTCCTTGTGGTTTCTTGTCAAAAGAAAAAAATAAAAAATTATTTATTTTATAAAAAAATTCACGAGGGGAATTTGGTACTTTTGTCCTCCTTATTATTCTAAAATCCAAGTCCACTTGCTTAACCAATAAAAAAAAGCCACGTAAGCGGTTGTACGATCTCATTCGCTACACCAGATCACTGAACCTCTCATCTCCAAACAAAAAAAAAACCAGAGCAGCAAAGAGCGCACTAAAACCTCTTTTCCTCACACGCCCCACTGAAAACCCTAGCTGTTCTCTTCTACTGAGAGCTCAAATTGTTTGTTTTTCTTTGATTCTTTTTGGTAGAATTGATATTATTCTTGTGAAATGGAGGACAATAAGCTGAGAGAGCAAGATTTTTTGGTGGCTTCAATTTCGCAGCTCTCCATTTCCGGCAGCTCGTCTCCCCCGGTGGTGGCGCGATTTCGCTCCGACTCGCTTTTATTTGGCTCCGAGTCCGATTCGAGCGACTCGGTTCAGTTTGATCTCAGCAACTGCCAGGTTCTGAAATGTTTATTCGTTTTTATTGTATTTTGTGGTTTGAGGTTTCTCTGTTTTGCTTTGGTTTGGTTTCCGAGTTGGTGAAAGCTATACCTTTTGACATGATTTATTGGTTATTTGGGTAACATGCTGTGGTATACATTTTGGATTAATTTTTACTTGCTTTTATCTGTAGTTGAATTGATGATAAATTTAGACGAAAGAGAGTAGTAAAAAAGCATGAGAATATTGGTTTTTTTCTTGATTTATGTTGTGTTTAATACTTAATGCTAGTGGTAGACTGGGAATCAAAAATAAAATGTTTAATGTAAAGTTCTTGAAGAGTTGGAATATGGGATTTTGTGCTAGTACTTGCTGTTGAAGATATTTTGAATGGTTGCATTCGAAGAATATTTGCAATTTTGATATAAATGGTGAGTGGATTTTCATTTAGGGATTCCTATGAAGTATAATAAATGTGGCACGATATACCTGGTTATTAATGGGTTTCCTGGTAGAACCTTCTCATGGAATATAAGATCACATGTAGCTCAACTTATATGTTTCTGTTGAGTTCTATTTCTTCTTTTCTTGTGTTGGAATGGATCATTTTATTTTTTATTCCAGCTTTTGAAGCTAGGCCCATTTCAATCACTGTGTATAGCTGAAGCTTCTGAAGTAAATAAAGAGGTATGTCAATAGTTATTACCCGTGTATTATTTCGTGGTCTAGTTTAGGCAGAACTAATTTTCTTCACTTCTGAGGATCGGTTACTGTATGTTCCGTCAGTGTGTTATATTTTCAATTTGTCTTATTTCAACCTACATATTGAGTGTTTCTGAAAGGAACAGAATACTTATATGGAGTTAACACTTAACTGTATAATTTATTGCATTGAAACCATGTTATCATTACTGATATTTGCCATATTATGCGGAGGACTTTTTCCCCTTGTAGCTCTTCTTCCAGCATCATATATTGAGACAAAAATGTTTTTCTGTTGGTTTTTGTCATGTGGATCAGAAAAGCTATTCCAGTGGAATCACCATACAGTTTAGAAATGAAGAGGAAAGTAGGGCCTTTCATTGTGCATTTGAGCAATGGAAGAAGAAAGTGGTTGTTCAAGGTTGGTGCTACAATATCTTGAAATTCATAAATCATTAAGTGTTGTATCACTACAAAAAATTATATTATGTTCTCCCCTGTTTTTATATTATATTTAGTTTAAATTCCTTGTTTTCAGGATCATCTTTGCCCAATGGAACTGTGTCATCATCTACAAGCAAATTTGATGACAAAATAGAGGCAGCTTCTGCCAAAATGTATTTCCACTACTATGGACAACTTCTTCACCAACAAAATATGTTGCAAGACTATGTGAGGACAGGTTACATCTCTGAGCTGAAAATAGATACTCTGTTTCAATCTATTCTGTGCTCATTGCCCATATCGTCTTCAAGAAAATATTGTATGCATGAGCTTATTATATTCTTTTGTAGCTAATTAATCTTAACTCTTTATGTATATGTAATATGGTTGAATTTTTCTTCCAGGATCTTATTATGCTGCAGTACTTGAGAACCGCGTTGATTTCACGGATCGTATAGTAGTTGATGTTGGTGCTGGTAGTGGCATCTTGTCTTTATTTGCTGCTCAGGTCTGAAATATTTTAAATAATTTCCATGAAATTTCTTTTAAAAAATTTCATCAAAATAAGCTGATTATTTAGCATTATCATTTAATAGTGTCTGGTTCACCTTTTTTCTCAGGCTGGGGCAAGACATGTTTATGCTGTGGAAGCATCAGAAATGGCAGATTATGCTCGAAGACTTATATCTGGGAATCCATTACTCAGTGAAAGGATTACAGTGGGTGTTATTTTGTCATTCTTTTTCATGTTTGTGGCTTAATCATTTTATAATTTTCTTTGAATGTCATCATCTATTTTATTGTAGGTAATTAAGGGTAAAGTCGAAGAGGTTGAATTACCTGAGAAAGCAGATATTTTGATCTCTGAACCAATGGGTATGCTTAATAATTTTACTGATCGTATACTGACTGTAATCTAGATTCACCCACGGAACTAATTTTTTGCCCTGCAGGCACTTTGCTTATCAATGAGAGGATGCTTGAGTCATACATAATTGCCAGAGAGAGATTCCTTGTTACAGATGGGAAAATGTTTCCTACTATGGGAAGGTGAATGTTGCCCCAGTTTCAATTCCATCAACAACCCCCCCCCCCCCCCCCACCCCACCCCCCAGCTCCCTGTTAAATTCTATTTGCTACTTTGCCTGAGAGAGAGTAGTTCTCTTGATTTAAGTTTTGGAAATGATTGATAGTTGAAAGCTGATGACCTTTGCATCCCATATGAATATGTGTATTGGTGTGACTTGTTTCAATCATGTGCAACACTCTTCCTATTTCTTCGACATGTGTCACATTGGGAATTTGTTCATTTCTGAAGAATTAAAATTTAAGGCAATGTTTGTGTTGGATTTATACTGGGTATTGAAATCCTGATACACATAAGGTGTGTGCTTGTTCTGAGATTTTAAGTAGGTTGAGATTTACCTTTATGCCAAATCAATGTGTAATAGTGAATGGTGTTGTTTAATTATATTATTGTAGGTGTCAGTGCTATGTTTGGATGATGTGAATTATGTTTTAAATATATTGAAGTGTAATGAGACTAGGAGAGAGAATTGATTGTATTGGAAAGTGTGATATTAGGTTTAAGGTGTTGCAGTGGTGGTTACATGAAATCGGAATATCCCGAATTAGAACCGGATTTAGATTTGCTAATTCTACGACTGGTTTTAAAACCCAAAACCAATATTGTCTAAAGGCATTCCCACTACTTCTTCTTGCTCATGATGCACTTATCTAATTTGGGGGCCTTGCAACAACATCATCTCAAGTTCTTTTAACCCAAAAACTTAAGTTAATACTCCCATATATTCTCTGGTATATTTGGCATCAAGTTGGAAGACTGGTAGACATTCATTTTCTTTCCGTTTCTTTCAAGTTGACCTGATTTCCAATTACAAATGTTTTTCATGCATGTTGCATGCATTTCCATCTGCTCGTGCGACTTTCTGCAGCAGAGGTTGGTATTAGATCATATAGTGTAATTGTTATTTGAACTCTAACCCACCCTTTGGATGTAAGATTTATCTTTCTATGAGCATTGTTTGTATACCAATCCTGTGGTTGATTTTTGTTATTGTTTGCTCATGTAGGATACATATGGCACCATTCAGTGATGAATACTTATATACAGAAATAGCAAATAAGGTAAGCATGCATCTATCACAATCATAATTGCCTCTAATTTTCTACCAGGGGAACTAGGGAAGGGTTTTTTTTATTTTTTTCAATTTTAGATTGATTATACATATAATGCTTATGAGGAACTGACTTGAAAAGTTTTAATTATATTCACAAGCTTGAATTCGCTATTTAAAAATGGACTTAAACCATATTTTCTGATTTCAATCCAGGCTTTGTTTTGGCAGCAACAAAACTATTATGGTGTTGACTTGACACCTTTATTTGGTACTGCCTTTCAAGGATACTTCTCACAGGTTAATGCTTATTGCCTTTGTATGCTTCTTTTGTCCACATTTACAAACAGTTATGCATGTTCCAGACCTCTGTTTTTTTGTGAAGATTTTTTTTTATATCAGTTATAGATGATGCAAACTAAGGCTATGATTGACGTGATAAAAAATCCACTTATCATATTCTTTAAGAAGGCTATTTTATGATTAGTTCTCTGCGGGTTATATTGCATTTGACAGTTCTCATTCTCATTTCATGTGCCACAGTTTTGTACTCCTAATATTTTTTGTGGCAATCATTCGGGCAAAATGTTTCATTGATCATTCTCCAAACATCACGACACCATTGGATGAATCTTTTTTTATATTTTAAAAGGGCAATCACTTTTTTTTATTCTTCATTACTCGTTTGTACTAAAATGAGCATTCTCCAGCCTAATTTGAAACACTTCATGAAATTTCAGAAGTTTCTCAAGTTAATGGTAAATGCTAGCTAGCTTCTGAAACTTCTCCAGCCTAATTTCAAATTTACCATTTACACGTTTCAAATTTCATGAAGTGTTTCAAATTCATGAAATTATGCAAAGTTCCAAAATTAAGCAAAGGAACATGTTGAGCATTCTTCGTTACTCGTTTGTACTAAAATGAGTGTTCGGGACGAAATCAACGACATTCCTTTGCTTAATTTTGGAACTTTGCATAATTACAAGTAAATTTACTTTTCTCCTCTACTACAATTATCCCATTTTCTTTCACCTAATTTCATTTACAACAGTTACTAATACTATTCTGTCTCACCTGCTGTGAGCATTGCAGCCAGTCGTGGATGCTTTTGATCCCAGGTTATTGGTAGCTCCTGCAATCTCTCATCCTATTGATTTTACTACTGCTAAGGTATGCTAGCTAGCTTTACTGACAGTTGTTGCAATATCCAACTTCACAACCATGCTTCTTCTAAGTACTTCACCATGAATTAGAAATTTCCTCTAATCTATAATTTCAATTTGTTGTTTCCTGTGCTAATCTACATCCTGATTGAAGGATTTGGAATGTAAACACGTGAAATTAAAGGATTTCAAATCTGCCCAAGTTTGGAGTGGATTTTCAGATTCACCCCAAATCCTTAAGACATAGTTCAAAGTGATTGATTGATTTCCAATCACTGTCGTGTCAATCCAAAGAGCCAGTCAAAGACATGAAATTGTTACTATGAATTTCAAATTCATTACCAACTCCTTCAATTCAAATTCAACCTAAAATTCCCCATTCTATAATTAGTCACAGAATAATCATTGTCAAATTAAAAGCTTTTTGCTTCTACTCTAGGGTATATAGGTTTCTCTCTTATGTGCAGCTTTTGACACAAATGTGTCCCTCGGTGAATAAGGGGGAATACACAAAATTATATTGAGAGTTCTTTGTACCCATAAGATAATTGAATTACTTAAAAGTCATAGTAGTACCTGCTCTTCATGCTTTCTCTTGCATGCATTCTCCACCTGTGATTTTCTCTAGAGCTTAGGGGATTAAAGGTTATGGTAGTATGGTACATGTTTTAACAAGAAACTTAAAAAATCATTAAGAGAGATGCACCAGTCGCACCGTGCAACTGAAGTGCATTTTTAAATGGTACTAGTTGCTTTACTAAAAGGTATCAGTTGATCAGTATTAGCTGTTTTCACTTAATAGTATCAGTTGTTATCATTGAACAGACTAGTGCAGCCAAGTGTTACTCGATGTAAAATTTTAATATGCTTTAAAACATCATCCAACAGGAGGAAGAATTGTATGAAATTGACATTCCGTTGAGGTTTGTATCTTCCATTGGCACCAGAATACATGGATTGGCTTGTTGGTTTGACGTTTTGTTTGATGGGAGGTAACAGTTTGGTGCAACATCTCTTAAGGATTTTGTAGGGTTAATATCATTTTTGGTCCCTAAACGTTGCATTTTTTAAATTTTGGTCCTCCTTTTTCGCTCACTATCAAGTTTGGTCATGAAACACACTTTTGTCAGTCAATGGACGTTCAGCTAATGGTGGGACCAAATGCGGGTGTTAAAGTGTACTTTCAGGATCAAATTTGATAGTGAGTGAAAGAGAGGGACAAAAACTGGAAAATAAGGTAAACTTTAGGGACCAAAAATGATATTATCCCGTACTTCTTTCATGTGTGCTTATTTTGTCTATTTACATTATTGATAGCACTGTGCAAAGGTGGCTAACCACTGCTCCTGGGGCCCCCACAACGCACTGGTATCAGCTGCGTTGTGTCCTGGCCCAACCGATTTATGTGATGCCTGGCCAAGAGATAACTGGTCGACTTCGTATGGTAGCACATAAAGCTCAGAGTTATACCCTTAACCTCACATTATCAGGTTAGTTTTTATAATTTAATTTCCAAAGTTGCCCATCCTTGTATTTCTTTAGTTTTACTCGGTGGTTTTTGGTATTCAAATAGCTAAAATGTGGGGCCCTGGAGCTGTACAAGGAGGAATTCTCCAGACATCATCCGGCAAACTTGATCTCAAAGAACCGTATTATCGAATGTCTCAGCCTCAGGCATATCCAATGTCCCAAGACCAACAACCACAACAGTTATTACAAACACAGGTAACAATCATGTGAATATGTACAATATATACTCTTTAATTTCGAAAAGTGTACCTTGTAAACTAGTTTGCCCAAAAAGTTATGTCGAAATATATTTCAGTTCTTTTAGTAGCTAGTACAATTAATGATCCCCTCTGCAAATGTTAGGCATGATGCATCAAAGGTCCCTGAACTTTTTTTGGTTTAAGGAAGCCCTTCAAGTATCAAAACTTTTATTTCACGAGCTCCCTCGACATATAAATTGACTGAATTTTCTTATTTACTCTAATGATCCTGTTAACTAATATACTTGTCAGTTTTATTTAATTTTAATATTATACAAAAGTATTTTTCGTAAATCATTTTAGGTACCCATCGCCTGAAGAATTTGGGTTTAAATGGCTTGCACAAAACACATCTACGGAATTAGTAAAATAAACTTGGATATTATTTAACATGACCATTAAGATGAATCAAAATATTCCATCAAATCTTTGGCTCAATGGAGCTTGCGAAATAACATATCAATACTTGGGGGTTTTAAATAGTAACCTATCCAAACAAAAGTTGATAGGTATCTATTGATGCATTATGTCCAATGTTACCGTTGCTTAGAGTTGAAGGACGTTTTTTAACAGTTATATTGCTCGGTACAGGATATCCAAATACAAGCACATGATGAGGGTTCTGATTTGTTGCACCAATCGGTATGAATTTGGGTCCGGAGCAGCAGTCAATCAATTCAAACCGTATCGGCTGCTCTGGGATTCTACCGTACTTGTAATACTGTAAAAGCCTCGGCAGGTTTAGCATAACTTTTTGAAAACATGTTACCGTTGTTGTCTTGTAATTGTTTCAGCTTGCTGCACTATTTATTACTAACCTGTATGTCCTCATCCGAGCTCATAAATAATGGTCTGAAGTTGAAATCTTGAGTATTTGTTTTCAGGTAATTTGGGTTTATGCCCTTCCTTATGTGAGTTTGTTACCTTATAATGTAATTTCTTTTGATCAAGGAAGGAATCTATTTTGTCCCATCTTTACATCCTGAAAAGTTCGAGCATATACTTTTTTACCGTGCAATATTACAATAGAAACGATTAATACTTTTTTAATTAAGAGTCACACTTGCGTGAGACGGTCTCACTGTGAAATGGTGTGTAATTTAGGCATTGACGCTTTAACACTTTGGGAGGGATCTGTCTCATAGAGTTTTTGTCTATAATTAAAGGGAAAATTGTTCTTTTTATTCTGTAACTTTGATCAATTTTGATTTTTGACCTACTAACTTATGGTTTTTGTTCTTGGTCCTGTAATTTTACAAAAGTTAACTTTTTAGTCCTATTGTCTGCAATAGCCAGTGATAGCCAGTGAAAGGACGAAAAAGTCAAATTTTATAAAGTTAAAGGACCAAGATTAAAAATCGTAAATTAGTAGGACCAAAATCAAAATGAGTCAAAGTTACAGGACAAAAAAATGTATTTTCCCATAATTAAACATTTTTCTAAGACCCGATGAAACAATTAATCATTAATAAATTAGCAGAACTAAGATTGAGTTGAAACTTAAAAACTCCAAATAAGGTTCTGTATGCGTCTTTCGCATGGTTAAATTTGTCACATTTTGTAGAATTTCCAATTTCTATGTAATTTATCATTACTTCATTTGTATGTAGATAGGAAAAATCTCGCGTCAGACCAGTATTCAATTACTCAATCAAAAACTCTTGCACGAATGACTGTAATCGTCCTAAACTCAATAACCTCAACAAAACAAGTGGAACCCATTCCTTGTCCAGATCAATACAAGTGTGATAAATCCAAGAAAAACGAGCATGCACGTTACGAAAGAAGATTGGAAATCTCACCTTATTAAGGGCTCAAATCTTCTCAGTAGCATCAAATAATTTTCCATCCATCTAAACTGCTAAGATTTAGTGAATCGCACTGTAGATAGCTGCGATGTAATATACAGAAATTAAAACTGACATTTCTTGATGCAAAAAACCACCCTAAGACAGACCCCTGTTCATGTTGCAACAAGCATGTGGCTTCAAAGTCGAATCAGAATTAGGTGGAAGAAGTCTTCTACTCTTTGTTGTGGATTTCCGTAGCAGATACGTATATGATAATGTATGAATTACCATCTGGGAGGTACTCCACTAGGAGAATCTGCTCTCACGAAGGAAAAGGAAAGTTTACAGTTAGACCTGAAATATTGTGTGTGTCTAGTTACAGACAATCAAGAACGCATGGTCAACGTGCATTATATACAAAACAGTTATAGATAATAGCCTCTATAATCTCTAATATTAATGCAATCTCTTAAGCAAATTGGAATTGCATACATAAAAGAACATTAAATGTCGTCTAAGATGAAGGCTATCGAGCTATAACTTTGTTATGATATCACGAGTAACACTGGCGTGAACTTGGTTCACGCGAACTCCATCCTATTTTGACCCATGTACAAAATGGATCCAAAAAAAAACTTGAATATAAGATCCATTTACGCTTTGTAGGGTAGGATCAATGGAGTCACGAATCTCAAATCTGTGAACCAGGTTCATACTTGTATTTGTCGAGCCTATTGCATGGGCTTGCAGTACATATATGAACATTCAATTGGATAGTATAAGCAATGAATGCATTAGCTAGACGAGTAAGTTAGAGAAACACGATTATTATGGTCTGGACTCTGGACATATGTAAAAGGGGAGGGGAAGACATAAAAGACTTCAAGATAATGTAAAGTGTGATATGTTATATTTTTAAATAGTTTATGAGAGTATATGTCTTAATTGAACAAGTGATCCATATAGCTGACACCAACAAAGCTGAAGCGATAATATGCCAGAGAAGGTTCCCACTTAATTACATCCTCACTTAAAAGTACAAACACAGAATGCAAAAGTTTTTGAACCAAGTCTGGACTCAACGTATTAAAAAAATTAAGACCAGAACCATATGACATCAACAGATTATCAGTCTGCACTATCAGGCTCTTAAAACTGCAGTAAGGAAGGCATAAACAAATTTTGATCTAGATAATCCTCGAAAACCATGAACAGATAACACAGAGGCATGCCTCAAGATTATTAAGTTGAAACTTGGAAATTTCAAATGCTTCAAGTGTTAAGGTTGGTTTATTTAGGTAATAAAAGAAAAGCTATTGTGCTCAATGGGCTGTTATTTAAACAGAATAATCTTGACAGTTCAAAGCACTTTAGGAAAATAAGAAAAGCTAGGATTAGAGAAACTGCATTCCAAGGGATTTATGCCCTAATCAATTCTGTATAAGGGCTGGCATAACTTAAAATCAGGCTGATATCAAGCTTCAACTTTCAGAAATCAAGCTACTAAAAATCAGATTAAATCAAGGGTTATCAATCAGGCTGCAATCAAGGTTAACTAGAGATGCATCTGTAACAGAAATGTGTTCTCTGATACAGTGTTCCCCATGGCTCAGAACTTTTTTCAAAATATCATGTTAGCATTTGTCACTTCAAACTCTCCGGATCCATCATTAAAATAATACACAAATATAAATGTATACATTTTATTTATACCTCAGGTCCTCAACTTCAAGACACAAACACTTTTCAAGAAATTGAACTTGTTATGGCCTGAATAAATAGTTTAAAACAGGCTGACAAATTTCAGATGAATCAACTTGTTTCTTGGTAAGTGAAAAGGCAAACACTCCACCGGAAATGAAGAATTCTATATGTTAAGCAGAAAAGGCTTCATAAAAATACTTCCTTGATCCCAAATTTATGACCCCATTTCCTTCTTTGGTTCAATGGTTCACCTTAAGATCCCACTCTTCAGATTTATTTTACTATTAAAAAAAGAATTACCTTTCCTTTAGAAGCTATGATTTACAATCAATTAAACCACCATATTCAAGAAAGCAACACAATGAAAAAGTTGAGCTCACCTTCATGCCGTAAAACTTTGAAGCCTGTCACAGTTAGGAGTAGGAAAATGCCTATTCCAATGACGCCTCTGCATTTCCATGTGACAATAACGTCCAAGCATATTTTTGTAATCCTTGACCACATTGTTTTCAATTTCCCGCCGACCGGTACTTCCAATTGGATAATTCTGATCAAAATCAGGCGATTTCACAAAAAAATCCACTCCGTGTTTCTCCGACATTTTCTTAAACTGATAAGAGTAGTTCTTCTGCAATGAATACTCGGGCTCCGAAAATGGAAGATAAGCAAGCAGAATGATTATCAAAAATGGCAGCAGTTGAAGAAGCAGCAAGAAACTGGGGCCCCCACCCCCCATTTCTTCCCTCTGATGGGCCGCGCCTGGGTTATGTGCTCTTGTCCTAAAAACGTGAGCATTCCTAAACATGTCACGTTGACCGAAGAACGCTCTGAATATCTCATCAGGATCGAAATCATCATCAAATAAGTCATTCCCAGTTCTCCTTCTCCTTCTCCTAGCCTGATACTGTTGATTATTCTCAAACTCATCAACTAAACCAGTCTGATCATACTGCCTCCTTGATTCGTCATCACTCAAGCACTTAAACGCCTTGCTAACTATCTTAAACGCCTCCTCAGAACCCGGTGCCTTGTTCTTATCAGGATGAACTTTCAGTGATAACTTCCTATACGCCTTCCTAATCTCCTCTACCGAACAACTTTTCTCCAATCCAAGAATCCCATAATAATCCTTCTTAGTCTTGATCTGTCTCACCAAATGAACATGCTCCTCCGTGTAATTCCTCTCCCCATTCGAAACCCCATCTCCATTAACAGAACCCTCACCCTTCTTCTTCACCTTAGGGACATTCTTCACATCATTAGGACCAGAGGTAGACGACGAATCGAGATTTTCACATGCAGCCAAAAGATCATCCATGGGTAAATTCTGATTAAGGCGACGAGCAATTCCAATGAATTTAAGAGCTCTTTGCTTATTCCCAGCTGCAATTGCCTCTTTAGCAATATTCATACATCTCAACGCCTCATCTTTGTTACTATCCATGATGATCTTTGACAATTCGAGAAAACCCCCAAAATTCAATCTAAGAATAAAAAACCTACAAATTTTCACACCTCATCAAATTCAGTCCATAACTGAAGCCTTCAATCACCACACAACCTAATTAACAAATAAACACATAACGACACATCAGGATCTTAATCAAATTCAGCGCATAAGCACCGCAACTAGTCAAATCAATCGGAACAAAACCATAAGCAGGGTTCATCACAAAGAAAAACCCGCGCATAAACTGAAATTTATCAACAATTCAACATCAGCCATCACAAAAACACCTTCAGAAAATCTAAAAATCAAAATGAAATGAATCACGCTTCTTCTAACCTGATTATTAGATCCGAAATCCCATGACCGACTCAGCAACAGAGAAATCACAAGAGAAGAATACTGTGTGTAGGTGCGTGCAGATATATAGTAAGGCCTAAACGTCAGCCAATTGAATTGCGTCATGTCACTCATTTGCCCAATCATAATTTTCCATTTGTCTTTTCAATTTTAGTTTTCTTTTGCTTTATTTTCAGATATTTAATTTTGAACTAAAACTTGTGTGAATTCGAGTTTACGATAAACTCTATTTTTTCAATATTATTGTTATGCACAAAAACTATTACTTGTATATATATAAAAATTATCATATTATATATATATAAATTATCACTGCCTAAAAAATATTTTATTTTATTAAATAGTAATATTTTTTATGATAACAGTAATAATTTTAATACATAACATTGAGTTCAAGAAGTGTTACTCTTAATTTATTAAGAAAATCGTGATGTATTAGTTTTGCAACTTTTGCTGACATTTCTTCCCACTTTTCTTCACTATTTTTCATTTATTTAAGTGGGAGTGGAGATATATGCACTATTTATTTAAGTGGGAGTGGGAGTAACAAATGAACAAAATTACCTAATTTTGATATTAAAAAAAATTAATTACTTTTTCCTTCAATTAGGAAAAACTTTTAAAATAATAATACATATATTAGTTTTTTTTTTTATTTAGTTCTCCTACCACATAAGAACCTTAATAAAATTTGTGGTATATGAATTTGATACAAATAAGTAACATCACATTAAGTGAGAAGATTGAAAAGAAAATTGAAGTAATTACAAATTTAGAAATCGTGCAAAAATCAAGCAAAAGTTGTTGGTATTTGAAATTAGTGAGAAAGAATATGTATATGCTAAAAAAGGTCATCGTGTAAACATGATTATGAAAAACCAAAGACAGTTTTGGAACAAGGGAAAAAATAGTAGCTACTTCAAAATTCTGGCTTCTATTTTGTTTGAAATTCAGTCTATAAAGATGAAAATTTTAAAGGAAAATAATAGTTAATAATAATCTGATTATCTTAACTTAACAAAATGTTTGATTTTCATCCCTACAACACACTTAGCAAGAACCTGAGCACTATCATCCATGGTTAGAATTTAGAAACATTTGTAAAATGTTAATTTGTTCGATAACATTTAATAAAGCTCGTCGATATAAACAAACTCAAAGTCAATAATGTTTAATTCATTAGCTCGTGAATATGCTACATGATTAATATTATTAAGCTCTTTTAAACCCAATTAATCTCAAAAAAGCTCATGAACAAACAATATATTCGATAATCAAGCTCGAGCTCAGCTCGATAATAAATAAATCAAGATCAAACATAATATAGATCGACTCGACTCGGTTAGACTACATCCCTATTCACCCTATGATCTCTACACTAATGAGAAGAATGATCAGTTAGCTCTCACCATCAGAATCAAAAGACTGTCTTCTCCTCAGTGATTCTATAACCTCGGCCGGCCTATCTGTTCCCTTACCAGGCACTCCCGTTCGAGACTTAAGTTTAGGCACGTTCATCGCGCTGAGAGGCGTGGAAGCCCCCCGGTTCACTTCCCTAAGCACGGATCGTGCTGTCACTTCTGCAAATGCATCAGCCACGGCTGCAGCCACCTTAGAGTCATTCTGAACTTTTTTCGATAAATTGCTCTTCAGCAAAATGGAATTCTGCTCCTTTCTCATCTGTGGCGATTGGAATGTATCTGGTTTCTGCAGTGACGCGACTGCATCAACGGCTGTCGTTTTAGCTTTCATGAACTCATATTTCTGGATGTCGTATATGAGTTCTTTCTGAAGCTGACGATCAGCAACTAAGATGTCGTCTATCTCGTTCTTGTAGTCTTTGAGGAGGATTCTGAGGCAATCCATGAGGGGGCCCATGAGAGGACTGTTTTTGGTTTCTAGGAGGCGTTTGAGCTCGATGAAGATGGGGATTGCGTTCTGGATAAGGCCTTTTCGGACCGCTTGAGTTATGGCTCGTCCTTTGGAGGCTGATGTGGATGCTCCGTCTCCTCCTCCTCCATCTTCTTCGATATCTGCTGCCTCGGATGATGACCCCTGGTTGGATTGTATTCGGATCTCTTTGCTCGAGAGTACGAGAAATGAATCCTGATCATCAGTGCAAAACAACAGTCTTTACAGCCATGACTAGACAGATAGCTAAATTTGCTTTAAGAATGATATGATCTTATATATCAACATGATCAGGACTACTTGCAACTTTGAATTCAAGAACCCATACAGCATAGGAAGAGAAAAATGCAAAAAACGAGATAGCGCGATTACCTGTAGAACTGACTGCCCAGTAGGATCCTCTAAAGAGAGCATACCATCCGAAGCAGCAGCAAGAATCTCGGCACATACTTTTGCAAAGGTGGCAAGAAGGTGCTCTGGAGCCATTTGCTTTAGCAAAGTTGTGTAGATGTGCATCCTTTGAGACCTTGATCTCTCGTCATTACCTCTGTAAGTACATGCTATTTAGTATTAGTATCACAATTCAAGTGTTCTATAAGTTTTGCAAGAAGATTAAACATGCAAACCTAATTGAAAAAAGACGGTTTTCATTGCGTGAATTGTTGGAGTTGCTACGTCCTGTATGGGCATTGCAATCGTTCAAAACAAAAATAGATTCCACAAAGCTGTTGTAAGCTAAAAGAGGTGCCTTTGCTGCAGAAAAATAAATAGCAAACAAATGTAAAGACTAAAGAAACAGAACATCAATATTCAAACTGCTAGATATGTTTGTAAATCAATAACCTTTTAAAATGTTCCCAAATAGAAAATCAGACAGTTGCCGAATTTTCTCCGAATCATCAACTAAACACAATAGGAATCTAAGGAAAAGCAGTCCTCTCCACTTCACATAATCCAGCTGTACGAAAAGAACCAAGTCAACCAACTTGTGTCAGAATACTGTAGCGCTTATCCTCTAATACCAGTCTTTAGAAATAGATGTACCTGTAATAGCCTGGACAGAAGGATGAATGTCTGCCTTCGTACAAGTTCACACGGATCACGTAGACACTTTGTGATCTTTGACATATAACTGTGGGGATTCAAATCATATATTACGAAATTGAGTTAATTTGTAAGTTACATAAGTTCTTTTTAGTAATTATATATACAATATGGCCTTACCAGTCAACCATAGCAGTGTATCGCACACAGAAATCTGCCATCATTACCACGATATTATTGCGAATTGCAGCAGAATCACTTTTCTCAAGCTCCTGCACAAATAGTTAAGAAGATCATGGATACATTTAGTTTCCAGACACACCATACATAGTGGTACCAATCCAATTTATACCCTTGTCAGCTGTATTCATTTTGCTATAAGGGTGTGTTTGCCAAAAAAATAAAAAAAATTACCACCTTCCATTAATATATATATATATACACACACATTTACCAACTTTATTCTTTAATCACTTATTTTACTTTTCAGAATAGTTTGGAGTGTTTTATCTCTCTTTTACCAGATTAAATAAGCTCAGAGAAGCTATAATTCAAAAGCTGATCTTGGGGTGCTTTTAACATATTATGATATCATTTTATTTAACATCAACTTTTATCTGGCTTATGTCTAATTATCTAGCAAACACTTCAAATTGTACTCTTCTAGCTTTTAGAAATTTTTACACACCCGTCAACCTTTACTATTAAGCAATTTTTTCCATAATCACTAATCACTTCTTCAAAAGTATAATGTTTTTGCAAACACCCCCCAACTCCAAAGGCTGACTTTTAAAAAAAAGTGATTCGCATTTTGTAGAGTTTGCAAACACCACCTAAATTGTTGGGACATATCTTGTTGAGAATCACAAGAGTGAGTTACAAATGTACCTGCACAAAGAGAGGAAGATAACGCTTAGCCAGTTTCCCATCAGCTAGACAAATCTTGCCCATAGCCAGCCATGCGTGTATGTATAAGGATGGGGCAATCCGTTTGACAGGAATTGCCAGAACCGGTAGCTTGTTAGATTTTGGATCAGAAGTGCCAGAGGTGATGATGGTGTGTATTGCTGGAACGAGATCTTTTAGATTGGATGAAGGACATATAATAACTAATGATCCAATGGTGTAAGTGGCGATGATTGCTTGTGCTAAAGATTTTGACTTAGACTCAGCTGTTCTTGATACTTTCTTAGTCTGTGGGGTGAGAAAACCGCTTTCTTGATTAAGATTCGAGGTTTTTGAGATGAATAAGTCCAAAACTTCGGAAGCGTTAGATTGAAGCTGGTTCACCCATCTCATTATAAGGGAATCGGCCTCTTCTGTGTTTAGAGCCTTTCGTCTGCATAAGGTTCTGAGTGCTTTGATATGAGCATCAACCTGGTAAAATGCACATTTTAAGAAAATGTCAAAGAATTATGATTGTGTGGAAATTCTAGGATGCAATAGCCTAGTCTACTAGAAAATCCATTTTAGTGTGTGAAGCTTGAAAAAACATTTAGATATTAATTCAAGAAACCCTTTATTTACCTAAAAATTGATTTAGATGAACCAGAATTGGCAAGAAATACAGATATTTAAATCAAAACTCAGCACCACATATTAGTCATTTGTTACAATCATAATCACTGAGGGCATAGTAGACTTTCTTTCCAGCAGGCCATGGTTAAACGATTGCAGATTATGCATGCCTCCTTTCAGTTTATTCTCTCCAATTCCTAATTATCTGTCTATTTCAATCCAAAATGGTGCTCCTAATTGTGTCATTTTGCTAATATAACAAAAAATTATCCTATATTTCCACCAATACCCCTAATAAAACCAACCATCTTCTTGTAATTATGAGCTTATTACTTCATTATCTTGACCTACATTAACAAACCTTTTATATTTTAAAGACTCTTACAAACCTTAGATAGATAATAGAATTTTGATATCCTAATCAATGGAAAATTAGTTTATGCGAATGGATAGAATCAAACAGATAAATAGGAACATAGGGAGTATAAAGTTATGTAAACACCCTACGTAGTGAATAGACAAACTTATACCTCAGTAGAGTGCATGTTGAAACCTTCAAGTTTTTTAAGGAAGCTCTGTGCAAGATCTGCAGCAGGTTCTGCGGGTAGGTCCATGGAAACATTAGATATTGTCTGCAATAGATGTACTCGATCTCCCATCCAACCAATAGAATGAGATTCCACATCAACCATTTCTTCATCCATCGATCCTTTTTGCAAAGGGCTTTGGAGTTCACTATCTGGTTTGTATTTATCAAGAAGATGCCAATGATGAAGGAGGAACTCCCAGTCAACTGCTTTTTGAAGGAATGCAGATACTTCAGACAACAAAAACCAGGCACCGGGGGGCGCTGTCCAATTCTCTATCGATTCAGAACTCTTCAACCATCTGGATTCAGAACTCGTGATGATATTTTGAAGAGTAGTAGCAATTTGTTTCTTGAGTTTTTTCTTTTTCCCAAGGCTTGAGCATATCTTTTTCACCCAAGGTGACACCTCTCCATCACAAATCTCTTTGAGCAGTCCCTCTGTGTATAACAACTCGTCTTCCATGTTCGAGCTACTTTTCTTACCTTTTGGATCACAAGAGTCATATCCAGCCTTTGATATGCGATCAATAACCAGTTCCAAAAAGAGGTTCTCACATTCTTCCTGGATGCTAGTTTCGTTGTCACTTATCAAACGTGTAATGGAATGCAACCACTCCTTGGCCACAACATGGCTTGAGTATTTCTTAAAGGCCTAAAGATTAAAAACAGATTATAATATAAGAATGAATGCACAGGAATAATTTACTGTTCTATTACATTGAAGACAACAACAAATGGAAGATGATAAAAATATAGCAACCAGCATACACCAAGAATCTTGATAAGCTTCAAGAGGAACAGAGAGAGATATGAAAAAGATTAAAGCAAAAACATGCCAATGTGTGCTAATTGCACATACAGAAGACATTTTTAACTGCATATGCAAGAAATTATGCACAAAGATGTCATTCAAGTAGTGGAAAAAGCACAGGGAACAATATACTATTCTATCACATGAAGACAAACAACAAAATGGAAGAAAATCAGAATATAGCAACCAGCATACGCCATGAGTCTTGTTAAGTCTCAAAAGGAACATAAAGAAAGAAATAGGAAATATATTAAAGCAATAACATGCCAAAGTGTGCTAATTGCACTTATAGAAGACATTTTCAACTGCATGTGCAAGAAATTATGCACAATGATGCCTTTCAAATATTGGACAAAGTAAAGGAATTAACTTCACCTCAGATAGAGCTGACATTGCCCCTTTCCGGATGCTAACAAGTGGATCAGAACAGGCCATGCCTACAGTTTTTAGCAGTTCTTCATCAAGTTCACCTTCAAAAAGAACCATTGATTTCGATATCAGTAAAAGAGCTGCCTTACGAACTGCAGCTTTCTCATCCGCACAACGCGACTTCAGAATCTTGTTGATCCCATCGATTCTCTGATGTCCAAATCCCATCACTTCTTTCAACAATGTTCTACTTTTATCATTCCCCGACAAAGACACCACTACTTGGGATAAATTTGTTATAGCTCTAGCTCTAACCCCAGCTACCGAATCCGAGCAGCGCTGAATCAATGCTTCCAATAGCCTCAAACCCCACGAACTCTCACCCCCATCAGCCACATCAAATTCAAATGGATCATTTAATGACACCATCAAAACAGGGATCAAATCAACCGACAAAATCCTAAAATGCGTCTTCCCTTGGCTCATCTTCACCGCATAATCACAAAATCCAATATGATGCTCCAGGTCCAAAGCCTTAACAATCTCCATGATGGACTCAACTGCTAACGCCCTCGTTTCAGCCTTTTCCGGTGCTTTATGCACCAAAAACTTGGCCATATTTGCAACAGCTTTCCTAATTGCATCCGAGCTTCCACCCATCCCCACCATTTTATTCACAACAAAACCCAAAGCAAAGCTCCTCAATGGCGATTTACAATACATAATTAGAGGCCTCAATGCCTTCAATACCTCAGCAGCAGTATCTCCCTGATTCCCATGCTCAGCTTTCAATGCTTCACTTAAAACCCGAGAACAATATTCACATAACCTCCTGAAATTCCCCAAATCACCCCAGTTATCTACAGCTGCCATTGGAATCTCACACATAGTCTGAACCAAAGCCTTCAAACAATCTGGAAATCGGTCCAAATGGACCAACTCCATCACCATTTCTAACCTATCAAGCAATACAAACAGATCTTTAACATCATAATTACCTCCCTCTTCTCCTTCAACCTCCATAGTATCCCTATTATCCACCTTGTTTCTAATTTCCCCTACTTTTCTCTTTCCCTTTTTCTTTCGAACCGGGCTTCGAGACACAGACCCTCCCTTCGAAACCGAAGAGTGGTTCTTAATCCCCAATCGAATTGTGCGAAGGAGACTGAGAAAAGCCATGGGAGTAAAAAGAGTGAAAACGGGAGAATTTGGGGATAACAGGAGCGACAGATACACTTTTGAGGCCAAAATGGAATTACTGGAGCTGACCCCAGAATCCATGGCTGAAGAAATTGCATTCGCGAGTGAAGTAACTGAGATATTCCTTGACGAAAGTTCATTGTAGAAATTCTCAACATCAATTGGATCGTTGGTTTTCAGAGTGTAATCCAATAGGGTTTCTAAATCTTTGAGAAAAGAATGTGAAATTGGTAAATCTGTTTCCAGATTCGTAACTATTCGAGTTATGATTTCATCCATGGTGAATAACGTAAGAAGAATCGTGGTGGCGATTGGAGATGGGAGCTTTTGTGAAGCGTTAATGGAGAAGGTTTTCAAATTTTGCATTTCCCGCTACAAAATTGGAAATGGTGTTCTACCCATTCTTTTCCAATTTTTATTTTATTTATTAGAGTTAAAAAACCTATAAAAATAGACGAAACCCCAATTTTTAGTCAGTTCTATTTTAAAAAGTTTTTTTTTTGTCAATGATTTTAATTTTATTATTTTCTAGCGAAGAGAATATTTTTTTTACCAACTATACCCTCATCACTTTTTTTTAAAAAAATTAGTTCTTAATGATGGTACGGGTTTAAATAAAATGTGGTACGTGGTGAATTAATGGTGGTACGAGCTTTAATAAAGTGTGGTACAAGTGAAAAAATGGTGGTACGAGTTGAATTAATGGTGGTACGAGTTTAAATAAAATGTGGTACATGGATTAATGGTGGTGCGAAATTTAAATAAAATGTAAGAGAGTGAAGTGAAACAATGGTGGTAACTGGTACGAGCTTAAGTAAAATGTGTTACGTGGTGAATTAATTTTGGTACGAGCTTAAATAAAATGTGGTACGAGGTGAACTAATGCTGGTACAATCTCAATAGTGTGTGGTACGAGGTAAATTAATGATGATACACCCTTAATAAAGTGTGGTACGGGATGAATTAATGATAATACGAGTTTAATAAAATATGGTACGAGATGAATTAATGTTTGAATATGGTGTAGTATAATAGTGTTGACCGGATGAGGGAGGGAGGAAGTTGTTCTAATTTTTAGGAGAAAAATCCGCTGATATTTTTTTAAGAAGTCATTTGTTTTTTTCCTATTTTATTTAATTTTTTTAGTTAATTAAATAGGGGTATAAGTGTCTAAATAATAATTCTCTTGGCTAGAAAAGAACAAATTAAAACTTAATGACATAAAAGAATATTTACTTTTATATTGGGCTATTTATAACTCTACCCCATAAAAATATGACAAAAAATTATATGCAATATTGCATACAAGTGATATGTGCAATTGGGTTTTTTTTTTTTCTCGCGGTCAGGGGAACCGGGTTTTAGGGCAGATTGTTGGTGGGTCAATGGGCTTCTTCATCTTCTTCCTCGAGCGCGCAGCCGGACGCGATCAGATTTCCTCTTCTTCCTCTTCTCTTTTGGCGAATCTCATAGGCTTTCTTCTTCCTCGTTCGTGCCCTAATTTTCTTTTTTCGCTCCGATTATTGGATGAAACCAGGTCATTCAATTTGGATTTCGATGTGGATTCTACGAGAAGATGAGAGAATATGTGTGTGATGTTTGGATTACCCCTCAACACAAAACATGTATGAAATTCAGATCCTTCTGCACTTTTTTTCACGCTGTTCTGTAAATCTGTAATTTTGGACCGAAGATTTTTTTCGCGTTTGTACTAGTTTTTGTTCATGTAGTAACACTATTTTTCTCATATGGTATTACTCTTTTTGTTCATGTAGTAACACATCAAATTGTTCTTTAAATATGTAATTCTGGACTGTGATTTCTTTTCGCGCTTGTACTGGTTTTGTTCATGTGGTAACACGTTTTTCTTCATATGGTAACGTTTTTTGTTCATGTAGTAACACATGTTTTTTAGTAATATGTAACACTGTTCATATATCGTTGTAATACTATGTGAATACTCATGTGTTACCATATGAACAATAATGTGTTACCTTTGACCCATGTTACCTTATGAATATTTATGTGTTACGATATGTTTTATTAAGTGTTAAGTAAGATATGAAGTTTTTTCAATATAATAATGTAGTAACACTTATACATAGATGTAGTAACACACAAAATTTTGACAAAAAAAATTAAATATAACAATGTAGTAAAACTTATACATAGATGTAGTAACACACAAAAATTTGACAGAAAACAAATAAAATTCAACATAATAATGTAGTAACACTTATACATAGATGTAGTAACACACAAAAATTTGACAAAAAAAAAAATAAAAAAAAATGTAGGAATCGAACCTACGGCCAAATTCATTAGCAACAAACCTAAACCACTAGGCTACAACACATATTTGATAAAAATATCATTCTATAAATACATATGCATCGCGCCAACCCTGAACCCACTGCCCGCGCCCTGACCCGACCCTGCGCCCTGACCCGCGAATTTTAAGCAATTTTTACCTTATTTATGTTGTATTGCACATAACACTAGTGTGCAATATTTCACATAAGACTTTCTCTAAAAATATATATACATATATGATTATACTATATTTTTTGTTGATAATTTTCAATAACTGATTTTAATTTCTTATCTCTAAACTCTTTTCCTGAATTTTACTTTCTTATAGAAACATTAAAATAAAAAAAATTCAATTAACTAAATTCCTGAATTAATAAACCTCGTGCGCATTTTATTTACGGGGTTTATATTTATGCCACTTAATCGGTATAGAATTTAATAGTGTTGGAATGTCTTTATTCATTCAACGACTCTCTTTCCTCTATATTATCTTTACATTCTCTCTTTTTAAATGTTCAATTTTTTAAACAAATTTGCATTGGTTCATCTATTCATGTACTATTCATCCACATGTTTGAATTTTTCTGAACAAATAAATAAATAAACTGAAAATTCTTACATAAAATATGATACTTTTGAAAATTTTTATGATACTTTTAAAATATCAAGTTTCAAAATCAAATAAATCATACATTTCACCTCTGTGCAATTTTTGTGAAGAATATTAAATTTTAGAAAAATATGTAATGTAGCAATTAACTATTTCCTCCACAAATTAATAATACTCAAAACACAATGACCCTATTTGTTACATTAACAAATATATCAAAGAAAATTGTTTTTAAAGTTTATAAAATGTCTAACATTTTTAGTTTTTTTTAAAAAAAAGTCCAACATTGCACTAGGTTTATTTCTTCAAGATTTGGCTTTTATCATCACCTCCATCTTGCTATCAACTAGCATTGTTAATCCGGGCCGGGCTAAACGGGCAGGCCCGTTTAAACCTATTATATGCAGGGTTAGGGCCGAGCAAATGGAGGCCCGTTTAAAATCGGGCTTTTTTGGCCCGAACCGATTAATCCGCGGGCTAAACGGGCTAGCCCGCGGGTTAACCGGGCCAGCCCGTTTAACTCGTTTAGCCCGTTTATATTAATATATATATATATAATAATATTTATATTAATAAAAACTTACATTTAGTCATTTACCGTGCGATTGCCGATTAGGTTAGAAATTAGAAATCCCTTATCCCTCCTTGCGCAGCCATCCTCCACTTCGGCCCGGCCCAATTTTATTCTCCATCGCCGTTCTCCATCGTCGCCTCTCCATCGTCGCGGTTCTCCATCGCCGCCTCTCCATCATCGCGGTTCTCCATCGTCACGGTTCTCCATCGCCGCCTCTCCATCGTCGCGGTTCTCCATCGCCGCCTCTCCATCGTCGCGGTTCTCCATCGCGATTCTCCATCGCCTCCATCTCCATCGGGTGCGTTCTCCATCGCCGCTTCTCATCTCCATCGCCTGCATTGCGTTTCTCCATCTCCGCAGCGCCATCGCCACTTTAAAGGTATTGTTTCCTAATGCTATTGAGATAATTTAGCAATTTCCATAGTCTTGTTTAATTTAATTGATTACGAGTCACGAGATCTTGTAGGATTATATGTATCTCTTAAGTCACTCCTTAATGCTATTGAGATTTTTATTTTTTATTGTAAATCAAGTTATTTAGAAATATTTTGATGTTGAGGAGAGTTTATTTAATCATCAACCAACATAAGAAATGAATTATTTGAGCTTGAAGATCTTTCTGGAAAGTGAATGTTTACTTCTAAGCTTTCATTGATTCTCCCCTTTTATACTTGGTCGAGAACAAATGTCGCCTAATCAATTCAGTAGTAGTCTTCTAGAATCTCTAGGCCATTCGACTTTTCTTTTCCTCATCATCTGCAACCTTAAAGTCCGAAATATGGCCAAGCTGGGCTAACATTATCTTATTTGGTCTCTGTTGATTTTTATGCCTCCTTTAACCGTGACCAATTGTACTTCTGATTCTGAGTCAATATTCACTTAAATCATAGTTGTTCTGTTTTATATGAATAATTAATGTATGTTTCTAAATATGTTTAAATATATATTGCAGCAGCCAACATGGAATCTGAAGGGCAATTAATTGACAGTGACACCGACAATGATATGGAGATTTTAGAATCTAGAGCTCCTGCTGCTGAGAATATAAATGCTGGTGACGGTACAGAAAATAAATCAAAAAGGGTTAGAACAACGACCTCCGAGGTATGGTCACATTTTGCTAAACTCCCTAATGGTAAGGTGAAATGCCATCATTGTCCTAAAGAATATGTTTGGCGTGATTCCCGTCATGGAACTTCTACACTTAACCGTCATATTAAAGTTTGTGTGAATAGTCCAAAATATAAAGATGTTGGTTTAATGTTAGATGGTGAAGGGAAGCTAAGATCTAGGAGTATTGATCAAAATCATGTGCGTGAATTGTTTAGTATGATAATTATTGCACATGATCTTCCACTTTCCTTTGTTGAATACAAATATGTTAGAGAGTTGCACAAGTACTTGAATCCTGATATCAAAAAATTTGGTAGATTAACAGCTACTACTGATGTCTTGAACTTGTATAATGTTGAAAAAGAAAAACTGAAACGTGTGATGATCGAGTGTCCGGGTAGAATTTGTTTAACATCTGATTGTTGGACTGCTTGTACTGGTGCGGGTTTCATTACTTTGACAGCACACTTTGTAGATCGTAATTGGAAGTTAAATAGCAGGATAATCAATTTTGTAGAATGAAGCATCCACATACTGGGCTTGAATTGACAAATAAGGTGTTTGCTTGCTTGAAAGATTGGGGAATTGAGAAAAAAGTGTTCTCTCTTACTTTAGATAATGCTTCTGCCAATGATAATATGCAAGACAACTTTAAAGAAAGACTTTCCTTACAGAATAGTCTTCTTTGCAATGGTGACTTTTTTCACGTGAGATGTTGTGCCCATGTGTTAAATCTTATAGTTAAAGAGGGCTTGACAGTGGCTGATGAGGCTTTAAAAAAGATTAGGCAAAGTATCAAATATGTTAAGAGTTCGGAGGGAAGAATGAAAAATTTTCTTGAAAGTGTGACTCAAGTTGGTGGTATTGATGATAAAGCTGGTTTGCGCATGGATGTATGCACAAGATGGAATTCTACTTACACTATGCTTGAAAGTTCAATTAGATATAAGCGAGCTTTTAGTTTGCTTCAATTGAACGATCAAGGGTTCAAGTTTGCTCCAACGAATGAAGAGTGGGCAAGGGGAGAGAAAATGTGTGAGTTCTTGCGCCCATTTTTTGTGATTACAAATCTGATTTCTGGTTCATCTTATCCTACTTCCAATTTGTATTTTATGCAAGTATGGAAGATAGAATGTTTCTTGAAAACAAATGTTTTGAGTGAAGATCTCATCATTAAGTCTATGGCTATGAAAATGCAAGTAAAATTTGATAAGTATTGGAGTGGTTACAGTACCGTGCTTGCAATGGGGGCTGCGCTTGATCCTCGAGGAAAATTAGGAATGATCAAGCATTATTACACTCAACTTGATCCTAATACAAGTCAAGTGAAGGTTGATCTTGTAAGAAGTAAAATGCAAGAACTTTTTGGTGATTATGTGAAATGGATGTCCTTGAAGAATGATGCAAGTGGAAGTAGTCACCAAAGCTCTTCATATTCATCAATTTCGACTACACCAACACTTGGTGGAAAAGGAAAAATGCAAGTAGAAGATATCTATGTAAGTCTTAATCTTTATTTTTTGCTTTATGAATTCATTATTATGTCCTTAGTTGCAAAATACATTTGTTAATTGTCTATTATTATTATTTTAGGTTATGGAAGATTGGCAAAGTCAAACAAGCGATGTTAATGTTGAAAAATCTGAATTGGATCAGTATTTGGATGATCCGATTATGGAAACAAGATACAATCCAAATTTGAATGTGTTGGAGTTTTGGAAAAGCAACAAAATCAAATTCCCAACATTATCTGTTATGGCTTGTGATATTCTTAGCATCCCAATCACCACAGTAGCTTCTGAATCTGCTTTCAGCATTGGTGCTCGTGTTCTTAACAAGTATAGGAGTCGACTTCTTGGGAAACATGTGGAAGCCCTTATATGTACTCGCAGTTGGTTGCAAGGCTTTGTTGTTGGTAAATTATTTATTTTCATAGATTATTTATTTTCATGTAGTTACATAAAATTTCATCAATATTAATATATGATTTTATATATATGTGTGTTAATTGTTATAGATGATGATGATGATGATGATGAGTTGGAAGATGATGCCCTGTCTTTGTCCATGGAAGGATCGAATGCCGAAGAGTGAAGAGTCTAGAGACATTTTCCGATTATGATTTATTAATGTTTGAACTTTTGTCATTATGTTATGTTTTTATTTTTTTTGAACATTTGTTATTATGTTAATGTTTGAACTTTTGAACATTAGTTATTAAAGATGATGGGGCAGTCTGGATCGAATTTTTGTCATTATGTAATATTAATGTTTGAACATTTTTTAATTTTTTTTTAAATTTTTTTGGGAGCCCGTTAGGGGGCCCCTTTAGCCCGTAACCCGCTAGGGTTAGGGTTAGGTCTCAACTATTAGAGGTCCGTTTAAAATAAACCGCTTAAGGCCCGGGACCGTTTAGCCCACAGCCCTGTAGGGCTGGCCCTAATGGGTTAGGGTTAGCCCGTTTAACATTACTACTATCAACCTTCAAAGTCACGATGAGCTAATTGGTTCTGACTCGAACTTGTGCCATGTCGCAAATACACGATGAGCAGATTGGTCCGAACTCAAACTTGCATCATGTCCATCGACGTAGTTTCTGTGATATGTTGGCACGATGTCAATTGTTGCAGGTAATACGCTCTCAGTGCGTTGATGTAAGAAGTCAGACGAACTAATTAAATTGTAATTGGTGTTTCATTTTCTTCAATACGCAATAATATCATCAATTAGCAAGTGACGTGCACAAAAAAAAATAATAGAACGAAATACAAACGTCAAATTAAAATGAAGAATTATGACTTTAAAGAATGTCAACCTGCTTTCTTGTTCTGCTATATAACAATTAGCAAGTGCATATTCAAGTGATTCCAGAGACACCTACACATATAACTGCACTTGCACTTGAGTTCGTAGATACACCAGTAGAGTTGTTCACCGGAGGTAGCGTTACAGTGCTTTGATTGTATGCATTGATCACTATTATGTAAAATAATTATGTGTTAATAAGGAAACATTTTATAAGTATACTTTGCTAAGAGTAGCTATACAAACTAATGACATGGAAAAAGCATACAATAACTAGAGAAACAAAATGAAAAAAACACAAATTCTTCTGTACAATAACTTCTTTTTTTTTTAAATAAGGCTGCTAAATTAATATATATTACTGTAACTTTTACCTTTTATTTTATAATTAATGTATTGTTATATAGTTGTTTTCAAAGTTTATTAAGCAATATTAGTTATTTCCACATACTATAATTAATTGTGCACCAATTGTACAAAGCAATTGATGCAACCGAGTGTTACGCTATTAACAAATATTTCACCTGAAATAAAATTGCAAGGTTAAAGTTTTTAGAACTTACCTAGAATTTGATGTGGTATTCGGCGGACTGTCAAGACGATACTGCAACATTAACAAAAAGAAATATTAAGCAATAAAAGTTGGTAATATAAACAAATAATTACTTGCAAAATTTACATGGAGCCCCATTTGAACATAATTTTTTTTATATGTTGAGGTAGAACTCCATAAGAACCAAACTGATATAGCAAAATTAAAATAAATAAAATATTTACATAATAAATCTGACTATTTGACTACATAATCGATCTTAACCAATTTTTCGGTTGAATTTCGGTTAAAAATCGAAAAAAAAAAAAAACCGAAATTATTTTACATTATGAAATTAAATCATTTTTTAAGGCATGTGTCCATTTTTTAGGTCATAAATTTGAAAATTAAATAACACAACACAAGATCTAATAGTACTACTCTACTAAACAATTTAACAATATATGTTGTATATATAGTGTATTATTTCGAGTAGAAATTGAATATATGAACTAGTATTAGGAGTATTTATAGAATTATTATTTCGGTTCGGTTTTGTACCTTAAAAATCGAAATCAAACCAAATACCAATCTAACTGAACCAAAATTTTATTTAATTTTAATTTGACTTGATCTTTTGATTTTTATCGAATAGTGTTCAACCCTACTTTTATGTACTCCCTCCGTCTCCCCACCATTTTTGCACACTTTCTATTTTGTTACGCCTTCTACCATTTTGCACGCCTCAAATATGGAAAAGAATCTCACAATCTCCACCCTCCATCCATTTGAAAAGTCAACAAACCACACAAAAATCATTTTTTCTTAAAATTTGTGTCCAAGGAGGGGTGCAAAATGGTGGGGGCGGAGGGAGTAATAAATATCGATTCATGAACTTGAATACACAAAAATTGCGCAATATCTTTAATCTTAAATATAACATAAAAGCATTATCTGCACGACATATTTGGAGGAAAAAATGTAAGATTTATAGGAATAATACAGAGTATTATAAGAAAGATGAAAATATTAATAACAAATTAATTGCTTACTCAGCATTATTTGTTTTTTATGTTTTATTTCTAGTATAGTTTTTTTGTAAAATTTATTATAATATGAAATTGATATCATTACACTTATAAATTAATATCATTATACTTATAATTAATACTAATAACTTTTGTTGCTATGATATCAGTTTATAAGTATAATGATATCAGTTGATAGGCATTACGATATTAGGTTATAAGTGTGATAGTATAAATTTTATACTGTGAATAAATTTTACGGACACTTATTATATTTCTATAGTCTAGTTACTTCTGATTTTGTATGAATTAATTGAACTCACATTATTTTCCACATCCATAAAAGGTTCATTTTCACCAACATCGTCGTCGTCATCGTCAAATGGTATTAACCAATTCCCATTTTCAATTACCTTACAACTTGGACATTTCATTTTGCATCGGTAGTTGAATTCCGAGCCAATACAATCTACAACGAAATAGCAAAGTTATTTACGGGGCATCAAATTCAAAACATAACATAAATAACTTTATGAATAAAAAAAAATGCAAGAATCGCACTGAATCTAAAAAATTTATGTATATATACACACACACGTATTAGGTGAAACCAGATCATTTATCCATGTCGGATGGACTCTGACCCCAAACCCAAGACATATTGACCCTCGACCTACAATTCTAATTTTTGAATCAACTACCACATCAACTCTAGACCTATTGACCTCAATCTCTGTTACCTATAAAATTCTAATATTTTACCTTAATTAAATCTTCGCCAAACAAGTCGAAATTTTTATTTAAACAAAACGGTATTTGAATCTCTAATTCTAACCTAAACAATGAAAAATGCAAAAACAGTTGATATAAGAAATTAAGAATATATATACCTAAATGAAACTGATGTCCGCAAACAAGTTCAGCTTTTCCTCCACTTCTATTATGTAACAACGCGTCTAAACATATATGATATAACACATAATTGCAGGGATGATTCATTGGCCGATGATGCCATGTTCTGAAAGAATCTTGAATTAATTAAAACAAATATGAGAAATTATTAAAGAAATATTTTTAAAATGTTAGAATTTCAGTAAGGAATTCTATTAATATATGGCGAGCTAATTAGTTATTGGAAAAAATCTGACTGTAAGAATAGTAATAAGAAATAAATAGTTTTTTCCAATAAAATAAAATGGAAAATTTTCTTAATAACAATAAATAGGGTGTAGTAGATCACATAATTTTTGTTTCTGTTTTATAATATAATAATGACGTCTTGTACTAATTGAGTGTACATTTAGGTTGCATAGACACGGGGATGGTGATATAGGTACGAAATGATACGTGGACGATGATACGAATTTTCTAAAGAAATTGGGTAAGATATGACGATGGTACAACTATAATTTTTTAGATATTTTATATTATCTCTATAAATATAAATAATTCTACAATTTTTTTTACCACCTAAACAAACATAAAGTAAACACAAGAGGAACACACAATAAGACATGCAAATGATTAGTCCATCAAAAAAGTCATAGTCATTATAAAAAAGACAAATTCATTTCAATGCCAAAAAATTATTAATTTGCAAATTTGTATATTCAATTCGTGTATGTGACGTTGAACAGTTGTTTTTTATATGGTACACGATATTATTATTTTTATTTTATAATTGGAACACACCATGTGGCATATATGCATATTCCACACGTGTCCATGTACTCAAATATACCCAAAGTATCTAATACTACATAATTTAATTTATCATTGTATTCGTGCATTCCAAGTACATTGAGAATTTATAGTCTATTTACAAACCTCGTTCAAATAAAGACAAAATTTTGTGCGAACTCGAGTTCATCATGAACTCAAATTTTTAGTATTACTATTATGTGAAAAACTATCACTATTATACAAAAAAATTATCACAGTTTTTATACATAACAGTGATAGAGTTCACGTATAAATGGTTCACATGTGTGTCACTTTTAAATAAATGAGTTAGATTGCTTCAAATATGAAATTTAAGGGCCCGCTTGATTGGGTGTAATGGAAGTGGGTAATGAGAATCACTTCTATTAATGTTGTTTGATAGTTTTGATACACAACACGTACTAATGAGAATAGAAGTAAGTAATTGATTTCCCCCACCTACTCAATCTCTCTCACGTGGTACCCATTGTTCTATTCAAACTAATCAATAACAATGCAATCAATAACCCTTAATGGTTGACCCCTCAATAGTACATATTACCATTATCATTCCCTAGTCATATAAGCAGACTCTAAATATATATCAAGATTCATATTTTTTTATTATTTCTCTATAAAACTGACCAATATTGACATACTAGTTTAGAACACGCGTATTATGCGAAATTTTAAATATAAAATATATATATATAAATTTATATATTGATCATAACACTTATTATATTTGATGTTGAAATTATATATTTGAATATAATAAATTTTAATTTTTTTTCATATGAAATTATTATATCATAGGCAATTCATGATATTTTATAAATAGTCATTTCATTAAAGTTTAATAAAAAAAAATTCAATGATGATGATGATAATTATAAAATTCAACCACATTTTGATTAAAATAGTTATAAATGTATCCTCTAAAAAAGAATATATTGAATAAAGAAAATAAATAACAATAGATTTAGTAAATCTTCCTATTATAAATAATCAAATCTAGCCTATATTTTTTATTTTTCATCAAATTTAGCATATACTTTTCCATCTCTCCCCAAATTTAGCACATACTTTCACTTAATATTTGAAAACATCCCGAGTAATCATTTTCGATAAAATTCGTCTTATGTGATCATTGCAGTCGTCTGTCTTGTTGACTTGTAAATATTGAAATAAAAAAATAATAAATATTGTGGCCTAAAATGAAGAAATAGTGAATAGAGACGTTTTTTATATCCCGTATTTTCTAATTTAAGGTGGTGATATTTTTATTTTTTTATATTTTAATATTTACACGTCAGCAAGACAGATGACCTCCAACGAACACATCAAACAAATTTTGCGGAAAATAATGACTTGAGATGTTTTTAAATATTAAATAAAAGTATGTGCTAAATTTGGAGAGAGAAAAAAGCATATGCTAAAATTGATGAAAAATAAAAAATATGTGCTAGATTTTATTATTAAGCCTTTAATTTTTTTAGTCAATCCTCATTATATTATTTACACATCATTTCATATATCTTATGTAACCAATATCATCATGCCACATAATACAATAATAATGACATTTAGATGAGAGTTTCTAATAATGCGACACATCATCCAAATGAAGGAGGAGACGACACATCAGCAGAAAAAACTCTCAATTAGTAATATTTGGGATTTTGAAGCACAATCTAAAATTTTAATTTCTCTTATATATTTATATCATTTCTCTTCAAACTTTTCAATATAAGGAACATTAATTATGGATAATATGTAATTAATATAATAATTCAATTAGGTAGTAGGTTATGCATGTGGATGAGAGCGAAATTTTATATTAAATTGTTGGGTTGATTTTTGAGTTATGGATGTGGATGAAATTGAATTGTGTTGTATATTGGGATAGAAATAAATTTTATATCGAAAGATTGGGTTGATTTGAATTATGGATGTGGATATATCTTGTACAATAACACACATGACACACAAAACAAAAGAGGCAAATTAAAATAAACAAATTAATCTCTTTGTGTGAGACTATAAAAAAAGAGTCACACTTGCATGAGAAGGTCACACAGTGAGACGGGTCATAAGTTGGGCATTGATATTTTAACACTTTGAAAGTGGTGAGTGTAATTTGTGCTAAGTTGTACCCCGTCTCATATGAAATCGTCTCATATGAGTTTTTGCCATAAAAAATTAAACTCATAATTTTTTACCGCTGCGCTTACATACCTCAACATTAACATGCACTAAGATGTCCTAACAACTATAATGTCCACCAAATTCAGGGGAATATTGGAATTATTCATTATTAATACTGAAATACCTATATTTTTAAGTTATATAATATTATTATGAACAAATATATATTCTAACGTTATGATTCTGATGAACAACCTAAATTCTACTACAGAATACAGATCAATGAAGTATATATCATTAGAAAATCTAGAGGACATATATAGATTATAAATCAACATATATAGTTGGAAATAATTTTACATCTCAAAATCTTATACATATATATATAATAGCACAAAAATTGATTGATTATGTTCCCTTGTTTTAAACTTTTAATTTGAGGTTTCATTGTCTTTAATTAATATTATCATATATAATCATGTGTTAATTGGTCTTATTTAATGATAAAAAATAATAAATGTTGCATGTATTAATGATAATAAGATACAAAATAAAATATCTACTTGAAAGAGAAGATCAAATTCTAATACTTGAGCATGTCAGTGGACCTTGAAACTTTTTATTTTAAGGAATTAATTTAATTATTTTATAAAAAAAATTAATTTTCACTCTTAAATTATCAGCTCAGTTGAAATATTAAATCCTTCTTACAATGCTATCACTGTAGCCACTTAGGTTATGTCTTGATTGCTCCGAATGTTCCAAGTAATATATAAAAAAAATTAGGTCCAAACAAGACTTCTTACTACTGTAATTATATATTAAGATTTTTTAGTTATCGTTATAGATATTGTCAACACAAATAATGTGTATATATATAGTACTTACAAATTAAAAAAATGGAATGAATGGAATCTTATTGAACCTTTGAGCATTTTCTTATAGCTTTTTGATTGCACTAATTTCAGAGCCTAGATATTACAACAAAATTGGAGCGAGTTAATTAAATCCTTTTAAAACTCATGTATTTTATCTCTGAAATTATTGCAAGTTTAAAATATTATTCAATGAAACTAAAAGTTAAATGTGTCAATGTTTAACATGTAAAATAAAGTTTCTACAACAAAAGAGTAAATGAACATAATAAAAATGAAACATTGTTTCTTAAAATGCTAATTTGGGTACATGCTGGATAACATCACCAGCTTTATAGTTTAACACTTAATAAAATATTGTAAAGTAAATAAAGATTGAATTTTATATATAGTAGGAAAAAATGTGTAGAATTAAACTTCGTTTGTCCTATCTCGACCCGAATTCTCGTGGGTCGAACCTTCTTGTTGGTTCTCGCCCGAACCATTTCCAACGCTAAGATCACTAGATGGTTCTCTAGCACCAGAGTCCTGAGTCGTATCTTCGGATCTTCGTTGTTGACAAGAATCAAGATAATAGATGAATTAAATCAATTAAATAATAGTTTTTAAATTAAATATTCAAGTTATCTAGGATTTAGATAATTTAATTTGAGATAATTCATCTGTTTTGTGGACGGGCATAAATCACCTCAGACCTAATCACACCACGACGTGATGGAGATTCGTCTACGTTAGATTTATACAATAACCACTTACCGTTTTCACTAATCTGACAATTCGGACATGTCATTTTACCTTTACGGTTAAACAACGAGCCGATGCATTCTGAAAAATAAAAATATAATCAAATTTGACTTCATATAAATCTCAACACTTCATATATATATATATATATGAAGTCCAATAATATTATGTTTCTTATAAATTCCAATCTTATTAGAAATATCAATATTATGCCCGGTTGGTACGATTGAAAAAATTTGAGAGTTAAAATCTGAAGAACAAAATAATTTATTCTGAAATTGAGCTCTTTAAAAGAAATTGAAAAATGTACATACCAAGGTGAAAGTCATGTCCACAAAATAGCTGGGCTTTTGCCCTCTTATTGTCATCAGACACAATTTCTGAACAAATTGTGCAAACTTGTAGAGTTGGAGCATTTGTAAAAGTTGATGAAGCCATTTTTCTTAAATAAACACAGAATTGTCCTACAACACACAAAAAAAATGCACACAACACTACAAGTACCTTTTTTTTTCTCCTTAACAATGAGAATTCTCCCAATTAAATTTAGGTGTGCAATAATTGAATAGGTTACTCCTCTATATATAGGCAACTTAGTTCCCAAAAAAAAAAAAAAAAGATAAAATAATTAAATACATAGAAAACTCATTATTTATTACTCCGTCGTCGGCCCATAAAAACGGTGCTTAATTTTATGGGCACATGTTTTAACAAAAACTAGATAACGTAAAAGGCATAATTATGTATTGTGGAGTCCATTTATTAATAAAGTGAATTTCGTTGGTAAAGTACAATAATAATTTGAGTAATTAAATGATGATTGAGGATGAAGATAAAGTGGTTGTGTCCAAAAAGGGGAATGAACACATTTTTGGTGATGGAAAGTGAGCACACTTTTCATGAACGAAGTGAGTATCACTTTTTAAATGTCTAATCGGATAGAAGAAAATAAAAGATGAAAAGAATGATAAAATTACTCATAAATTAATTGCATAAATATTATTTTCCTATTATATAACGTGGAAAAGTGTATTAATAGTGTCATAAACATTGTTTTCCTATTATATAATGTGGGAAAGCGATTAATTGTTTCATGATTCATGAATATTATTTTCCTATTATATAATGTGAGAAAGTGTATTAATAGTTTCATGAATATTATTTTCCTATTATATGTACAATATAGAAAAATGTACTAATTAACTTGTTTTCCTGATATAACATGGAAAAGTGTATTAATTGTAATTAATATTACAGTATTTTTCTGTTATATAATGTGAAAAAGTGTACTATTTGTATAATGAATTTTATTTTGCTATTTTATACATAGAAAAATATTATGTTCACATTATATACATACATATCATTAAAAATTATATAAATTAACGTGAACACATTTAATATACTTTTTCAGATTCAAAATTTATTACAGAATACACTTTTTCACATTATATAACAAGAAAGCAATATTCATTGCACAATTGAGTACATTTTTTCTTATCTTAAAATTGAAAAAAAAAATTAATTCACTTTTCCCCTTTATATAACAAGAAAACAAATTTAATCGGGAAAATAATACTCAATACACCATTAATAAAGTTATCCACATTATATAATAGGAAAATAGTATTTATGTGATGCATTATCTAACCCTTATGTTTTCTAAATTCAAATAAATCATTTTATATATATGACGTATGTGAATGCAATAAATACACATTTTCACATTATATATGAGGAAAATAATATTTATGCAATTCATTTGTGAATAACTTTATCACTCTTTTCATCTTTTATATTATTCTATTTCATTAGACAATTTTTTTTTAAATAATAATATTTAATAAATAATGAGCTTTCCATATAATATTTAATTATTTCATCACTTGGAATTAACTTGCCTATAGATACAAAAGTAACATATGCAACTATTACACCTAAATTTTCTCGAGAGAATTCGCATTATTGTTAAAGGGGAAAAAAAGAGTACTCACAGTGTGTTTTGTGTGTTTTTTTGGTTTGTTGGAGGACAATTTTGTGTTGATTATTAGAAAAATGAATTCTTCAACTTCAACAAATGCTTCAACTACACAACTTTGCACCATTTATTCAGAAATGGTTTTTGATGATAATAATAATGTCTCAATTTCAGCATTGTACGGTCCATTAGTTTAAGTTGGCCACTGTTATGTAACAAAATTATTTGTTAGTAAAAGAAAAATATGGCTATTATATATACTTTTTTATTAACTTATTATTAAATAAGCATGTATTTAAGTCCAATAAGTGATATGCTCTATCATTTCACCGGTGTTTTTCCACCACGATATTACTAATTGTAAATGCAATTACTACAATTAGTTCATAAATAATAACAATTATGAATGATATATATATATATATATATATAATATAATAATATAGATAATTATATAGCAGTTTTAACCTTTTAAATTATTTATATAGTAACATTATACTAAAATAAATAAAATTAGAAATTAATTTTAGTATTTACCTAAAAGTTGAAGTGGCATTCGACAAATCATGTGCACATATGTGAATTTTAAGATGATGCTGCGACATTAACGAAATTTTTGGACTTACATTATCTTAGCATTTTTTTTCTTATTTATATCTTCTAACTTTAAAATAACACTTCAGTTCTTGTATAAAGAATTATGCACTTACATTATCTTTCACCTCTACAAATAATCATCATCATCACGTGATCATAAACATCTCTCATTTCCAATCAGGCTATATGTAGTTGAATTCTGAATCAATAATACCTACATAGACGAGGATTTGATAAAGATATCATAGATATTACATAATTAAATGAGAAGAAATTGCGGAAAAATAGAAAAGAGAAACAAAGTAATTGTACAAATATTACATATACGTGGAAAAACCATGAGCATTGAAACATTGATCATACATAGGATCGTATAAAGGAAAATCAGATCGATCGATGATACAACATGGACTCCAAACCCAAACTCAAAACCTGTATATTGGCCGGCCCTCGACCCCCATTTCTAATTTTTTAGCGGCTCCATCACAAACCCTATATCTACTAATCTTGATATATATACCACTAACAAACCCTAAATAATTATTTATTAAATGGGTCACGCAGCTCCCACCTGTTTTAACACTACTACAAAATTCTAATTTTTTTTTTATTAAATAGGTAACGTCATTCCCCAAGTGTTTTGACCTAAGTCAAACAATATTTACATCATACTAATTCAACATAAAAATTTAAAAATGATAGAATAAACATGGAAGAATTTATATATATGATTTAAAAAAACCTCGACTACCTTAATTATTTTAGAAACACACTAAAATAAATAATTAAAAAATGCTCGAATTTCAAGAATAGAATTATATTAACAATTTGTGAGCTGTTTATTTATTAAATGTATTTATTTTTTAGATCTTTATCATTATTGAGAAAATAATTATATTTTTCTATATAATAAAAAAAATATCTACATAACATTAATAAATCGGGTTACAGACCTCATAGTTTACTATTATTTATGTCCATCGGTTTTGATCATATGCCCGCAAGTGGGAATCAATTTATATGTCTACCGCTTATGTGGCATGCCAACTAAGCTGGGACCCCACCACCATTTAATTAGTTTATTTAATTAAATCCCTCAATTTAATTATATTTCAAATCTACCCCACTTTTTAATTAAGTCAATTAATTATATCTTGTAAACAAAATCTATCGTTTAAAATTAAGGGATCAAATTAAATTCTGCAACACAATTGAAACCCCCAATTCAACAAAATTCATCTGAAAATAGCAATTCAACATAAAAAATTTGAAACAATTTGAAGCAACCCCATTACAGGCCTAAAACAACTCACCAATTAAAACAATTTGCAAACAAAATTTGTCAATTTTCTGCAACACCAATAATCCATTTAAACAATTTTTGAATATCATTAATGAGTCACTCTAAACAATGAACCCCTAATTGGTACAATTTTTGAATATCATTAATGAGTCACTCTAAACAATTCAAATTTGTGCAATTAGATTCAATTTTAATTTGGATGAACTATGCACTCTAAATCATAACCCTTAAACAATGAACCCTAAATAATATATGAACTATTCATGCCGGGTGAACCATGAACCACTTGGGCCGAGTGAACCATGAACCACTCGGACCGGTTTGGGGCTGGGAGAGAAAAAAAACACCTAAAATTGAAATTAAAGTTAAAAGAAATCTGAAAAAGAAAAAAAAAAACTAAAATTGAAAAAAATAAAAAAAATAACTCCTAAAATTAAATTGCACCAAATTGATTTAGTATAAATGGTGCACAGGAGAATTTGTCATCATTAATCTGTTTAATAATTATTATAATTATCATGACAAGAAAAAGACGCAATTACATAATGAGATATATACCAATCACATTGTAGCATTTCTTACTGATGGTAATATGCATATTGGCGCAAAAAAAAAATAGAAAAAGAAAACTTGTATTCAATTCTCATTCAGCACTGATATTATGTTCTAAAATAATGATGTAAATGTTAGCCGACTGTACGACGTATGAAATGAACTTACAGTTTCCTTGAAAGACAAAAGAGTTTTAATCTGTGTTGCACGGGTGCGGATGCGGGGTGCATATACGATACGATTCGGGTGCAGAGATTCGTAGATTTTTAAATTTTTAGGATACGATACGGCAAGGATACGTCAATTTTTTTAATTTAATTATATATATCACCTGTAATAATATTAAAAAATTTACAACAATGATATATAACACATGTAATAATATCAAGAGTATTTAAAACACAAGTACTAATATCAAGGAATTCATCCCATAAGTAACAAAACAACAATTAAATCAAATATCATTAACCTATACAAGTCATAAATCAAAATAAAAGATTAATAAATTTTAATATTTAATAAGTTTTAGAGTGTGTCCTTCAAATTATTAGTAATTTTAATTTTTTAAAAAAAAACCCCAAAATTTAATAAATTTTACAAAAAAATCCCGATACGTATCCGATACGCTTATCCTGGGAACATGATACGTGTATCCGATAATAAAAAAAAAAAAAAAATTGGGATTCGCCACGTGGCGAATCGGGTGCGAATCTCAGGTGAATCCCACCCGAATCGCACCCCAGGCGAATCCGATACTACATACTGTTAATTTTTGAAAAATTCGTGCATTAGAGGTTTTAATTCATACTCCATGGATGAGGAGTACCTTTTTGTTGAGATTCCTCATCCATGGTGGTGTATTCAATTTTGAAGCAGAAATTTTAGGGTTTATGTGTATTCAAATCCATGCTCTAGAATTAAATTTGATCCATTATTTTTAAACGATAAATTTTATTTACCAGATATAATTAATTAACTTAATTAAAGAGCGGGGTAGATTTGAAATATAATTAAATGAAGGAATTTAATTAAATAAATTAATTAAATGATGGTGGGGTCCCCATCTTAGTTGGCATGCCATATAAGCGGTGGACATATAAATTGGTGTCCACCTGCGGGCATATGATCAAAACCGCGTTATATTTAGAGCCGGCCCTAAAATTAAAGAATCTAGTGCAAAAAAAAAAAAATCAAATTTGGCCCCTTCTTATTCGAATAATATTTATTTAAAAAGTATTCATATAATAATTACGTTGCAGTATAATTATTTTTAAATTCATAAAATCAAAACAATAAACAGTTAGTCCTTCACAAAAACTTGTATAGACTTGATTCATGCTATAAACTCAGTTATTTAAGTACCACTGTTACATACAAAAATTATCACTGTTTTGCATAAAAATTATCACTGTTATGCACAAAAATAATCACTGTTTAGAAAATACTTTATATTTTTAAACACTGAAATTTTTTGTGTATAACAATGATAGTTTTTACACATAACAGTGATAAAATTTATGTATTAACCTGGTTTACATGAGTGTTACTCTTAGTCTTTAGCAAAATATGAAATAAATTGCTCATACTTTTTTTTTTTTTTTTTTTTTAGCGCTGCTCATACTTTTTTTTTAAAATGCCTGAGTAGTTAGATTAGTCCTTTGTTTTACCTAGCCAAATATTAGTGTCCTAACTACAAAAATATTGTAACATATTAAAAAGACATCATTAACAATAATAATTTCTGTCATTGCAAAAAATGTTACTTAACAACAAATAAAAGTTTGGACTTTTAGATAATATATTTTTTTTTTAAATATATTAAAATTTTCACTCATTTGGCTTTCTCCTAAGAGGGTGGAGTTGAAAATTCAATCCACGAGTAAAGAGGTATTTACTTCAAATTAAGTGCAAGAGCAAATAACATTCATAATATCCAGAGACTCTACCTAATTATAAGGGTTCGAAAAAGATCAGACATTTCTAGCAAGTCGATGAACCAAATCACCTGCAAACATGTTGCACTCTGATTAAAGAAAGGGCTAGAGCCAAGCAAATTTTACGAGCATGATATATAAATGAATTGATGTTACACCTTTCAATAATTTGAAGTTTTGAACGATAAAAAGCTATATTTTACCAAAAACTTCTTTTCAAATTCACGTTTGCTATGAAGTTATTTGCATGTTTAAATTATCAGTGAAAGAAACAAAAAGAAAGTGTTATAACAAATTTTAGGTGTCAATTAGAGTTGCTATAATTTAAGAATATATGAGCACAATCAAAATGAAATATTGCTTCCTACAATTGACAAACACTTGAAAATACATTTTCACATGATATAATATTACTGTTTCACTAAAAAAAATTGTTATAATATTAGTTCTTTTACTAAAAAAATATTATTTATTAAAATATAAAAATTATACACAAGTTGTATCGTGCAACATGTATAATTAAGTTATTTCTTACATTTATAAATTATTGGCCAACATATAGAGATTGATTTTTATACTTGAAGCATGCATCAAAATTGTTGTCATGAAACCAAATAGTGAACACTTTAATTATCTGTTCCATCATTGTGGGCCCCTAGTGGCAAATCAGTGCCAAGACTAAGCTCTGTCGTCGGATCATCATAAAGTTGAGTCGTAGATTCATGCCACGGTATATTTGCCGGAACGTTTATATCTCCATGCCACGTGGCATCTACTGGCACGAGTGATGAAGATCTTCTTACAAGAGGGGAAGTACGGTCATATCTCACTTCTTCGTAATTAGGACTAACAAAATATAAAAATTAGATAAATTAATCCATGAATTAATATTTTTTAAAGTAAAATACTCAAATTATTTAAAAATTGACATAATTAGATTTAGAGTTAATATTAACAATGGTAATGTAACTTAGATCGTGTCAAAGTACTAGTCCTGTATTTTGTGACTTTTTCAAATTTTTTTCTTTTAATGTCAGTTTTGATCATGCACAATTTTTTCTTTTTCAATTTCGGTTCTTACAGTGTTAGTATTGAGTCTTTTGTGTGTCCAATTTTAGTCCATTATGTTTTTAGATTTTTCAATTTTGGAACAAAATTAACAGCAAAATAACCAAATTAAAAAATTTTAAAAATAAAAAATTAACAGGACTAAAATTAAGCACGAACTAAATTACACGACGATTCTTGATACTCATTCTTAAATTTCAGATAATTCACCTGTCATGAGGTACTCCATTACTAGGTACCATTTGTAGAGGATGCATAACTTGAGGTAGAATTGTAGTATGATGATGATAGTGTATTGTTGGGTCTACAACAAGTTGGCCCCTGTATATATGTACATAATGAGAGACATTAACCGTGTTAGTAATTCACATTTCAAATTTTGTATGTGAATTATACTTTTCCTAAATTTGAATTTATGTTTAATTTTTGTTAATGACATAAAATTAATATCAAAATGTGTTATTAATTTAAACTTAATTCTATGTGAAAACTTTGCTATCCGTATTATACTTGTATCATAAGGTATATCGATTCTTTATTGGAAAATCATTTTTTTAAAGGGATGGAATTAAAATCAAGAATCGTCTTGTAACTTAAATCACAAGTTCAATTTCGATCCCGTGTTTAATTACTCTTTAAATATTGGTCCTTTTGGTGTAGTGTTGGTCTGATATATTTTTATTTTTTCTCAATTTGGTCCTTTTGGTGTAATTTTGGTCTTTTTTTTGTTGGGGGAGGGGAGGGTTTCCAATTTTAGTTCTGGTGTTTTTTTCTTTTTTCAATTTTTGTTCAAAATGATCGAAATTGACACGAAAAGAGTTGAAATTGACAAAGTAAAAATATATACGAACTAAAGAAAAATGTATTTAATCATATATATATATATATATTGTATTTAAATAATTAAATACAAAATTGATGTTTTTTAGAACTTGCCTCGAAGTTGAAGTTCTACCCCTTGCATCATCATGTACGTATATGTGAATATTAAGGCGGTGCTGCATTAATATTGAAAATATTGGCATTATAAATTGTAGGATATAAAAAAAATGCTAATAAAGCAGATAAAAATTTGTATAGATTTAATTCATGTTATAAAATTTGTTTTTAATTTATTAGCATTTAAACCTACCCACGGTATGATACGAGTCAAGTTTAATGAGTTAAAAAAATATATTGGAATGAGTGAAATGAATCAAATAATCGAAGTTTATAGCACATATATGGTTCATGGGAAACCAATTTAATAAAGCATTAGCTATATTAATGGTATCTTAATTCATTTATTAAGATTAAGTTTTTTTTTTTTTTTAAGGAATCACCAATAAGTATTAATTTATAATATAGGATGCATACAGTTAATATATCAATTCAGAAGAATTCAAATTACTTATAACTTGAAAAAAAAATACCATGATTCACCAAATTTCTGGACTCTGGTCACTATATTTTTTTTACGACGGGGTTTTAGGAGGATTTTCTGGATGAGTACACGGACATTAAAAAAATAATTATTTTTTTATTTATATCCTTAATAAATACTCTATAATTTGTGTTTCTCATTATAAGAAAACATTTATGTAAACATTTTAATGATTTTAGGTGTAAACTAATTTGGAAGAAATGCAATAAATTTATATTGAAAAATGTGAAATCATCATCTATTTGCAAAACGTAACTTATTTTGAATGGAAGGGATTAATTTATAAGGAATTTAACTTACATTTACCTCATCTGATGGAGATTCGTCATTATCAGATTCAGGATCGGGTATTAGCCAATCACCATCCTCAGTTACTCTACATGTGGGGCACCTCATTTTGGATCTGTAGTTGAATTCTGAACCAATACAATCTTAAAAAATAAAATTTAAATCAGAATAATAAATAACATATACTGAATTTAACTCAATAGAAAAACCAACATTGTGCTTCATAATTTTGATATGTAACAAATAAGTACTATTTTATGTGGAACCCAACATGTTAAAAAAGATTAAATTGTTCAATTCTATAATACAAAATAATTAATATTAAAATCGATCTTCATAAGAAATCAATATATACATTCATGTATATACTATACATACTTAGATGAAAGAGATGTCCACACATTAGCTCAGCTTTTCCTCTGTTATTACCGGAGGAAACACTTTCCAGACAAATGCTGCAAAGTTGCTCCGATGAAGCATTTGTTGAAGTTGATGAAGCCATTATTGAAAATAATTTTGACAAAATAGTCTTTCAACAAACAAGAAAACACAGTGCTTCTACAGACAAATGAGAAACACTATTGCAGGTATAATAATGTGTGCATATTAGTTGTGTCTATTTTTTCAAATGATGCTTGAAATCTAACAATTAGCTCATTATTTATAAAATGTGATTTTAAAAAGAAAATCTAATAAATTTGAATAAAGTTGGAAAGGATTACAAAAATGTACTCATAAATGAATTACATAAATATAATTTTCATTTTATAATGTGGAATTATGTACTAATTGTGTTCACATGGGTCATGTATTAAATGATATATTTGACTTTTGAATAGAACAAGAATTAGATTATATATTGATACATCTGTTCTTTATTATATGTCTCATTTTATTCAAGCCAATCAATTTTCTCATTAATTAAAATATCAAAAGACTAACCCTATAATATATTAATATTTATCCTATAATTCATTGATTATAGAAACGCACTACATTATTAGTACTTATTATGGAGTATTGTTGGAAAAAAATGATAAATATATTAATATTAGCAAAGTAATAGATAAATAAGAATATCATTTTAGATGAAATAGGATATTTGATACATTAATATTGTTTTCCGACTTCATAAAATTAATAAATATATTAATATTAGCAAAGTAATAGATAAATAAGAATGTCATTTTAGATGAAATAGGATATTTGATACATTAATTAATAATATTGTTTTCCGACTTTATACTATTCACTTTAATTTATCTATGTAAGAGTCTCATTAAAATATTGTTCCTATATCACAACCCCTCTTGTGGAATTTGTTCATATTATGAAATTGATACTCTTGCACTTATAAATTGATATCACTACTCGTATAAATTAATATTTATAACATTTAATGCTATAATCTCACTTTACAAGTATAGTGATATCAACTGATAAGTGTTATGATATTAGTTTATAAGTGTAATGGTGTAAATTTCATATTATGAACAAGTTTCACCGGAAACCTACTCTTTCTAAATATATTGTATAATTTAGAATCTTACACTAAATAAATATTATAATTTATCCAAATATGGAAATCAAGCGTGGACAAAAACTTGTGTTGGACAGTTTCACGACTAAACTCATTTGGGGGATGTTTGAAAAAAAATATAAATAATTATAGTCACTTAAAATTGGAGTGTTTTATTTCCTTTTTATTAGATTATAAGCTATAAAAAGCTATAAGATAATAGTTGAAAAATGAGTGCTTAGCTTATGATCCTTTTCTTTAGATACTATTATTTTTTTCCTGCAAATACCATCATTTTAAAAAAAAAATATTTTATAAACACTATTAATTTTTACTATTAATTAATTTTTTTATAATTTTTAATTTTAATCAATTATTTAAAAGCATAATTTTCTGCAAACACCCAAAATTTATTTATTTTCCTCATACCAATGGCCTCTATCAAGATCAAAACATAACTAAAGGGACTGGGCTTATCAGACGAAAAGCCCAATATTAAGTAATTGGGTCGGTATGAGCCACATCGGCCCAACCAAGAAAAGGAAATAATAATCGAGAAGAAATCATCTATGCCTAATTTGGTAATTTCACAGAACAAATCTTCGGTTGGATTCCCCCAAATTGAAAACCCTCGTATATTTAATCGCTCTCGCTCTCTCTCTTAAATTCACCTTAAATTTGTGGAGGGCCGATCCGAGAGCCGAATATTCTGCATCATGTTGGTCTATCAAGATTTGCTTACAGGTAAGCGTTTTTCCTTTGAATTTTTGGGCTGTTTTTTCTTGTATTAGCTTGTTGTACGTGTAGTTGGATCTATTTATCGAGTCTGTATAATTTTGGTGTAGGTTTCTTTTCAGATCTCTTACCTATGTAGAATAATTTTGCGTAATTATCTTGTTTGAGTTTGTTTGAATAGCTTTAGGTGTTTGGTAAGTATTAGATTTGTAAATTCTGTTGTTTTGTATCTGATTGAGAAAGATTTTGCTTATTATTTGTAATATAGGTGATTCATAGTGTGGTTCTTTGTTTGAAAGATCAATTTTTTGCTATAAAATAAGAGTCGTTTTAGGTCGATTCTGGATGTGGATATTGTGTTTGACAGGAGATCAAATTTTGTTGATTAATTTTTAATTTGTTTGTTGGGTCTTTTTGCTGTGTAAGACTTTCTTGTATTGCATTACTGAATGATCGTCTATTAACAAATTACGAAGAAAATTAAAATCGTTTTGCCTGAATTGTAGGTGATGAACTTCTGTCGGATTCGTTCCCCTACAGGGAAATCGAGAATGGAGCTCTTTGGGAAGTCGATGGAAAGGTTAACACTTTTATGATCATACTTGGGGATTTAGTAATCTTATAGTATGATATAAGTATTCTTTTTCGTGTTTTAGTTTGGACAAGTGACAAGAAATTGAATTCTTATATATCTAAACTGTTCACAAGATTTCGACCTGAAGTTTTTTTCCTCGATTACAGTGGGTGGTTACAGGTGCCGTTGATGTAGACATTGGTGCCAACCCATCTGCTGAAGGGGCTGATGAGGATGAAGGAACCGATGACCAAGCCGTTAAAGTGGTTGATATTGTTGACACTTTCAGGCTCCAGGTTCGTTCTGCTTACTCATATACTCTGTTTATGTTGATTACAGGTTTCACATGTTGTCGTCCAATAACTGTATCTATACCATATCTACAGGAGCAACCTCCTTTTGACAAGAAGCAATTCATTGCTTATATCAAGAAGTATATCAAGCTTTTGACTGCCAAGCTTGAAGGAGAAAAGCAAGAGCAGTTCAAGAAGACCATTGAGGGAGCAACTAAGTATTTGATCTCCAAAATCAAAGACCTCCAATTGTAAGAAGCAAATCCCTAGTTTTTTCTCTGATTTATTCCATTTATATTTCTTTAGATTAAAGACCTCATTTATATTTCTTTAGATTAAAAACCTCAAATATCAATTTGTAACCTGTACTTTTAGCCCCTTTTTTCAACTTACATTATGTACAATTTTTTTATCCAATTGCAACATGTTGTATATGAAATTGACCAATTGCAACCTAAACTCTATCTTAGTGGTTTTTTTCCAGCCACACATGCCTCAAAAATTACCTGGAAAATACCACAAAAATGGAATTGATCGGATGAAAAAGATTGTACATGTTGCAAGTTGAAAAACTCGACAAGTTGCAAAGTGATATCAACCCTTATAAGAATGGTGAATGCTAATTTTCTTTTTCTTATTGTTAGTTTCGTGGGAGAGAGCATGGGAGACGACAGCACTCTAGTGTTCGCTTACTACAAGGATGGTGCGACCGATCCAACGTTCTTATACTTCGCCCATGGTTTGAAGGAAATCAAGTGCTAAGCCTATTTCCTTTGTGTAGTCTTAAATTATGGTGTTGGTTTTGATGTGTTATTTCCTTTGTGCTCAGTTTCTTTCTTTAGTATAGTTTTGATCGGATTTTACTAGGTGATGTGCTTCAAATATTTTTAGACAATGATTGTTATGGTCCTAAGCTTTCCTTTATTAAAGTAAACTATTCCCACAATAATGTAGTGGGGTGGTGGCTTTTACTAGTTACTGTGTACTATCAGCTGGCAAATGGCTGACAATTTTTAAAAAGGGTTTTGGAATTGTTTGCGAATATTCCACGTTCTGGTCCATCAATTTTGTCTGGACAGCTTGACTTTCAAAACATTTTTTTATCCTTTATTCGATTTACTCCTCAAATTTGTATTTATTTTTCTCTCACTACAAAAAATAAAAATTAAAAGGGACCCAAAAAACATATAATTGAAAACAAAAATGATGTTGAGATGTAGATGTAGGTATTAACGATTTGTGTTGACCAAAAAAAAAAAAAAAAAAGGGTATTAACGTTTTGTACCACTAACAAAGCATTACATTATAAAATGACATGTTCTAACTTCTACGTATTCTGAATGTATGACTTAATAAGATGTAGATCAACCGGTTGAGCTCATATATTTTAGAAAAAAGAAGAAGATATAAATTGTAGTAGTAATTTTTATGTTGTTCTCTACATATGAAATCAGTACTTCGCTCTCTGTAATTAGTTGCTGCTTTAGATTTCTGATATTAAATTAATTATTTTGGTGAGTAATTTACATTATTTATTGACTTGAATTATTATGTGGCATTTTTCAAGCATATGCTTGGTTTGGTTGATAGTAGTGAGCATTTTGTACATGTTTTCTGGATGTTTTCCATATTTATGATTTCTCAATGCTCCTAGTCAGAATCCACACGATTACAACAATTAAAAGGAACATATATGTTGCAAGAAATATGTTTCTTCAACATTATGGATGATTACAATGTGAATCAAAATTTTCTCATGGAGCTGAAAATATAAGTGTTCTATTGAAATAATAAAGGGCCGTTCGGATTTATTAGGAAAAGTTTCCAATATTAGTTGTGTTAATATTGTTTATAATAGCTATTATAGATAGTAGATGTAATATTAATACATAGAGTATCTCTCCGATAAAATTTGTTCATAGTATGAAATTTATATCACTATACTTACAACTTAATACCACTACACTTACCAATTGATACCAATACATTTATAAATTGAGATCATAGTATTAAATCTTTATAAAGATTAATTTATAAGAAAGAATGATATTTTTTTATGTCAGAATGCTTTATAAGTTTTATCTTATGAAATGTTTTTAAAGGAGAGTTTGTGTAATATATAATGTTAACAAAAATCAATTAAATCGGTCCATTAGCATCTCAATTATTTAGCTCACCTTCGTCTTAAAATAAATCCATGGGGTTTGATATATGACAAAATAAAGGCCCAATAAATTGGAGCAATTGGGCCATTTCATGCCCATATAATAATTAAGAATTTAAAAAAGGCAACTTCAATTCGCAAAACCCTCGCCCTATATATACTCGCTTTCGACTCCCCTCCCAGCCCTCTCTCTCTCTCTCTCTCTCTCTCCCTCTGAAATTCACTTTTGTGGAGAATCGATTTGGGAGTGAAATTCTGCAGTCATGTTGGTCTATCAGGATTTGCTTACAGGTATGAAGAATTTTATGCTCCTGTTCTTTTCCCTTTTTATACCGTTATACTTGTAGGTGGATCTATTTGTCGATTAGGTATTATTTGGAGTAGGTTTCTTCTAGATCCCTTGATTTTAGATAACAATTTTACTTAATTATGTTGTTTGAGTTTTTATTTTGGGGGAAATTAGGTGTTGTAAGTGTAAATTATGCTGTTTGTATGAACCAACTTGATATATTAAGATTCAGAAAGAAAGATTGCTTATTAGTTGTGATGTAGGTGATTTTGTAATGGCTTTGCTTGAGAAGTCAGATTTCTACTATCATATAATTGTAGACGTGATTTATTTTGGAGAAAGAATGAATTTTGGCTTTCTTGAATGAGTGGATCTAGCTTCTAAGAGTTTCTTAAGATTTGACAACCAGATTGTTCAAGAGTTTATGGAATTTTTTTTTTAGGTTTTAGGTCAATTTTGAATGTGTGTATTGCGATTGCGAAGAGCTTAACTTTTGTTGATTTATTGGATCTTTTGCTGGGCAAACCTTTAATCTATTTATCCCTTTTGGAATAGCTGATTTACTGAGTGATTACTGATCATCTATTAACAATTTAAGTAGAAAATCCAACTCCATCCTAGTTTTGTTGTTAAATCTTTTTATTTGAATTGTAGGTGATGAACTCCTCTCGGACTCGTTCCCCTACAGGGAAATTGAGAATGGAGCACTTTGGGAAGTCGATGGAAAGGTGAACACTTTTATGATCATAATTCTAAATTTAGTAATCTTATATGATTTAACTGTTCTTTTTAGTGTTTCTGTTTGGTCAAATAACAAGAAATTGAATCCTAGTAACTCTACTTTCTTTCCTCGATTACAGTGGGTGGTTACAGGTGCAGTCGATGTAGACATTGGTGCCAACCCATCTGCTGAAGGAGCTGATGAGGATGAAGGAACCGATGACCAAGCCGTTAAAGTGGTTGATATTGTCGACACCTTCAGGCTCCAGGTTCGTTCTGCTTACTCGTGTACTCTGTTAATGTTGTTAATGGGTTTCGCATGTTGTGGTCTAATAACTATATCTATACCGCATCTATAGGAGCAACCTCCTTTTGACAAGAAGCAATTCATTGCTTATATCAAGAAGTATATCAAGCTCTTGACCGCCAAGCTCGAAGGAGAGAAGCAAGAGCAGTTCAAGAAGACCATTGAGGGAGCAACCAAGTATTTGATCTCCAAAATCAAAGATCTCCAATTGTAAGAAGCAAATCCCTAGTTTTTTCTTTATTTTCTTTCACTTATATTTCTTTAGATTATAAAAATGATGAATGCTAAAATTTGTTGACTTTTTTTATTGTTAGTTTCGTGGGAGAGAGCATGGGTGATGACAGCACTCTGGTGTTTGCTTACTACAAGGATGGTGCCACCGACCCAACATTCTTATACTTCGCCCATGGTTTGAAGGAAATCAAATGCTAAGCTATTTCCTTTCTGTACCCTTAATGTTATGTTATTGGTTTTGTTACATTAAGTACTTATCAGACTAAGATATTTCGTGTTTCGGTTTTTTCTTTATCAGTTTTGATCGGATTTGATGAGTGATGTACTTCTAATTTAAGACATGATTGTTCTGGTTCTAAGCTTTTCTTTTGAAAGTATTATATGAATGATTCCCACTATAAAGATGTAGTGGGCATCACACAACATATCTTTTTACCTGTGAGATTCATTTTCTGACTTGAAATGTGACTCTTTTACCTTTGCTTCTGGCATAAAGGATACTTGTGTTTACTTTGCTCTGCCATTTATGTTTACATACTACTTTTACTTTTGACTTGCAAAGTTTAACCTTTTTCATTGATCTTTGCCTTAGTTATATCGAGCCTTAGATGATGTGTTGACTCTGAAATTGTGTGGTGTTTTTTGAGTGGAGATGTATTATTTACATTTTGTGCACCGAACACTGCTATTACTATTGCTTGTAAGAGCTAATACTATTGCTTATAAAAATTTTAGTTCTTGCAAACAATAGTAAAAGTGGTGTGCAGTGCACAAGGTGCACATAATACTTTGCATTCCGGCCTCGTGTTTTAGAGCTTGTCTAAACAGTTTTATATTTTATTTGAGCTTGACTAGGTCTTCAGTTTTATATTTAAATGTTCAAATCTCTCTTAAAATGGCTTATTGCTTTGCATGATGTTTATTATTTGAATTAGGTCTTTAATTTCATATTTTATTTCACAAGACCAAGTGGTTATATATGCATTCTTGTACAAAATAAAATAAATGACATGTATATGAATGGCCTGAATTATTCTCCATTTTTTTCAAAAACATAGTATTAGTATTTATGAAGGGAGATCACAATACCGTACCATTTGGGACATCCTTAAACAGAAAAATTAGCAATTTTCATAACATTAAGCAACATAGTTTAGCATCTCCCCACTTTTGAAAGTGAAATGAAAAGCCTATCGACTCTAATTAAAACAATAATTGGGTATATTTATTTATTCACAGATTAAAACAACAATTTAAAGGTCATTAGTGATTACGAAACAACAATTTAAAGGTCATTAGTGATTACGAATCCATGCGATATGGTAAAGTTTCTTAGTCCACATCAAATAAAGTTAAATGTCCTAGTACAACTTTACAAGACCAATTTTAAAATGTAGTATTTACTAATCAAGTATGAGAGATTTAATAAGTGGAGAAAGAGGTCAAAGTCATAAAAGAAGTGCAAATCGTGTTTTTTGTTCATGTCTAAGGTTTTATCGGTATATAGTTATATATTAATAATAATTAATATTATGTATGTAATATATACTATTCTTTTCGTCACTCTCTTATTTGAACATTTGTCAAAAAGATCCTGCCCAAACTTATTTGAACATTTTTATAAATAGCAATAAAATATTTTTTCTCTTTTATTTTATTTTTCAAAATTCTAAATAATACACTCCATTTTTATAAATAAAGTCAATTTTAAAAATAATTTTTCATCTTTTATTTTATTTTTAAAAATAATTTTATTTCTTTTTAAAATAATACTACTCCTCCCAATCTTCAGGTTTTATTTTTTTTTTTATTAAATCTTTCAATTTTAACTGGAAATATAATTTAAACTTTATCACATCACTTTTTATAAAATTTAAACTTTTTTATTAAAAACTTTTTACTTTATTTTAATAAATTTTCTAATCACTTTAATAATCAAAATATCTCGGAGGTAGTATCTCTTACATTAAAACTCGTGCAAAATAATAAATTTTTAATCAAAAGAGGAACGGAGGAAATATTAAACTAAAATTTAAAATGGGCTGAGTTCAGTTAGTCATGCAATGATAATTGAAAAAGCTTTAGTTTTATATTTAATTAATTGTTGGATACTTTAAGTTAAAGCAAGATTTTTAATTCAAAATTTAGAATTGTACTGAAAGGCATGATGAGTTAGGCTGCATTTGAGGTGTGTATGATGCTTTATCACTTGCATTTCTTTAGAGGGGAAAGATTAAACTATCGAACCTAAATAACTTTATAAATAGATATAGAATGCAAGTTTTAGAGTACTTTTTGAGAAATAAAATTGATTTTGCAGCTATAAATCCATATATTAGAGATGGTTGATGGTTTGTATCTAAACGAAAGTATAATGAATTGATTTAAGGATGTACTTTAATATAATTTTATCCAATGAAAATTATAAAGAAAAATGATTGTACATAGTTCTGTGGCATGTTTTTAAACCCAATAAAAAAGATAAAAAATGTTTTTTTTAAATATTATGTCTAATAATTTTAAAAATAAGTGCTTCTATATCTTATTTTTTAGTTTGTAAACACACATTACATATTGTCCCAAGTTGCATTAATACGAATGATTTCTTTGCTTTCGAGTTCATTTTATGTAGAGTAGTTATTTACTTATTTGAAACTTTTATGTTATAACTTATAAAGTTATCTTATACACTCAATTTGAATTGCTAAGACATTAATACAGTACATTGCATAAAGAGATACTAAATGACATTATAGATTTATAGTTGCAATAAATAATCTTTATATATCTAATTAGTAATTACTTGTTGGAAGAGATTTCTAAAGGCGGTGTTGGGACCCAAAAACGTCGGCTTTAAAGTGGAATTAGTGTTTTATTAAATTTAAATGAGTATTTTATTTACCTTAAATATTAATTTGACAAATGTGTATAATATATTTAAGAAAATCCAAATCCAAATAATAATAATAGTATAATCCTTAAATTTCTACTTGATAAACTATTAAAATTATCAAATATTTTGTAAAGTAAATGCATGGTTGGCACATCTTCCACATTAATTAAACCCTATCACTACGATCACTATTTTATTTTCTACATTAAGTATGTCAAAATACTGATCGGAATCAATTTGAAATTAATAGTACTAATATTTACAAAATTATAAACTATTGAGTGAATGTTAGAAAATAAAAATTGTCAATATTAGCAATTGGGTTAGATTTATATTATACTCCCCCGGCACAAGATGACTTGAACACTGAAAATGACATGCAAACCAAATAAAATGAGTTTTAGTGGGATTGAGTGGAATAAAATAAGGGTGTTGCGAGTGTATTAATATTATATTTGTTTCCATTTTGAGAGTGTTCAAGTAATGTTGGGACGTCCAAATAAGGTAAATGTTCAAGTAATGTTGGGACGGAGGGAATACTAGATTTTGAAATTAATCTGCATAGAGTCAAAGTACAGGGTGAACAAGTTTCACGGTAAAACTGGTTAAGGAGGGTGACTTATATTATTTCTAAAGAATATTAGTGATGATAACTGAAAAGTGTGACTTTTTACTATAAAAAATATATTACTCATAAAAGTGAAGGCTATGACTTATATTATAGCAGATGATATCGTAGTAATAACTGAAGAGTTTGACTTATAATACTAAAAAAATATTAATCGTGATAATTGAAAGGTCATACCTATAAAAAAGAATTAATTTGACGATAAATAAGTTTCACAGCATACCAAGTCCAACACAAACTAAACCTAAAAAGTCTGGAAAACCGTTAAGTTTAGGTCATCCACACAATATTGATGATTTCAAATACTGCAAAGAAGTAGATAAATCATATATCATATACATTATGAATATCATATACATTATGAAGATTATTGAAGACTATAATCTCTGATACTTTGTCTAATAAAAAAATAATAGTTCTAATACTTTGTCTAATATTATTATTTTGATTTATCTCTTCACGTGCACCTGTACATGTTAATTATGATAAATATAGTACAGTAATTAAATAATCCATAATTGTATAAATAGTAATATTAAGACCTATGGGACCATATTTTTTTATTAATATCCGAAAGTTATACATGTTACTATGGTTTTAATCTCATTTTCTTGTTATCTGTTTTTCCCCTTTAGTGACATTCCATGTACATGCCTCACATAAAAAAAAATAAAAAAATAGTCCTAGAATATCTTGTCTTAGGCTCTTAATTTAATATTGTATATATAGCAAAAAAAAAAAAAAAAAGATGGTTTTTATGCATTTATTAAAACATATGAGTATTATGTGCATTTTTTGTAAAACACAAAAGTGTTTTTTACTTTTTACCCGACAAATAACCTAAAAATGAACTTATCCACTGCCCTGGAAATCCAGTACCCATATCATAGTGACTAAATTGCAGAAAAAATATTTAAAACCTTATACTATAAGTCAAAAAAATCATATGTAGGGTTTAGATATTAATCCAAAAATTAAATGATTGTAACAAAATTGGACACATGAGTGTGTCCCAATCAGCAGCAGAATCCAATGTGTGTTTAATTATCAGCTGCAACTTGGAGATCAAACAAGCAACATTGTCTGCTGCCCTAACTCCTAGTTCTTGGACTCTGTGTTGGAAATACCATCAAATTCGGGGACCATAAATTAATAAAATAAGTCCTTAAAGGGGCAATTTTGTAGTTTCCACAAGGATGAATATCCCGATATGTCACGATATATCTGCGATATATTCCATATTTTGTAAGTGTAATATGGATATTGAGGTAAAAAATATTTTTATCGTGTATCGTTAAGATATCGCGATATATCGCAATATTTCGCGATATATTGCGATATTTTGCAATTAATATTGAAAAGTTGTACTTTATTTTTTAATCACAATTTTTAATTTTTAGGGAGTAGTGTATTTTTTCTTGATTATGATGAATATATCGCGAGTTATTGTAAAATTTCGATACGTTATCGGTTCAGTTATAGTATAAAATTGGATGAAAATCGAGAAATATCGCGGATAAATCGCAAAATATTGCATTTAAAAAAAAGTTGTAATTCCTTTTTTAGAAAAAAAAAACTCATCTATAATAGTAATGTCAATAATAGAGTATTAATATAACAAGTTGTCAATTTATTTCATAATTTATTTTGTTAGAGATATATTATATAATTTTAAGGTACCAAATTAATAGTGTAACTGTGCAATACATCTAATATTGTTTTGACAAAGATGTCATTAAATCTTTTATATTTGAGCCTCATAGGCCATCATTTAGGTACTAATTGTATTGTAATGTAATTTTATGCATTTTGTGTTGTATTATATATTATATTGTAAATTGTTTAAAATACGCCAGACAATATTTATATAATCTATTATTAATATGCTTGCTTTAAATATGTCATTTTATTGTGATATTAAATGAAATATAAACGTGCACGTTTACTGTTTTCACGTGTTTTTGCGAGCGAGTTTTTTTATTAGTATTTGAAATGATAAAATAATTTTTAAAGATGCATGCAATAGATGAAAGGTAGATCTATAATACCCCTCTTAAAAAATCATCTTATCATTTGAAATACTAATAAACAACTCGCTCGCAAAAATTCGATAATAAAGGTGGTGTGCACGTTTTTCCAGGATGGAGGTAGTAATAATCTATAAAATTTCAAGTAAAATTTCCAAAATTTTAACATAATTTCCGTCATTTTTCTAAAAAATTTGCGATATTGATATGCGATATCGATATATCCATCGATATATCCGTAAAATTAAGGTTGTGATATGTGTTGCGATAGCTATATTTTCATCAAGTATTAAGGGGTGGTGTTGTACGAGGCTAGAACTATTACAAAGACGAGCAGCTCGAGAGTTCGACTTGATCAACTCTGCTAGACTTGGCTCGTTAAGGCTTGAACGCGGCTAGTTTATATTGATAAACAAATCGAACATGTGAAAGATTCGATTTACTAACGAGCCTACTCAATTAGGCTCGATAACCAATTTTTTTCTTGTAAGTCTATTAGGCTTAGGCTCGATTGACTTCTTAGATCCCAAACCCACCCCCTTTTTTAAAGTCGCCTTGAATGTAAACAGGGTCGGTAATAGGATCACTGGGGCCTGAATCGAACTTTAAAATGGGGTCCTCTCCCTTCACATTTTTACTAACTCAGAAATTGTTGGGAAAATCGGGGTGCCCGAATCTATTCGAGGTGATTATTTAAATACATATTTAAATTAAACAGTTAATTACTAACATGAATTAATCCTAAATCAATTCAACATAATAATAAACAACATGTGTACACATAATTCACGTAAATCATAAACATGCGGAACTAGGAGTTACGAAATTACTAACCTCTTGAAGAATCAACCGGATGAATCAACCCAAGAGCCTTCCCAAATATATCCCCAAAGTCCACGAACGCTATCCGGTGGGAAGATTTCAACGAACGATTTTAATGGGAGAGAAATTAAATATTTTGCTACCACCTTTGTGGATTTCTAATATTTCCAACACATGGAATTGCACTTGAGAATGAAGAGCTCATCCCCTATAAATAGGGAAGAGGGGGTCGAAAATTTAGGTCAAGAAAATAAGGAAGAAAATCTTTTCTTGATCTCCAATAAATCTTGAATATATCTCCTATATTCTTTTATCCTTAATTAAATTTTCCATAAAAATCTATTTCCCCTCTTCTACCATTATTTTCTAAAATTACACTATTATATGAGTCAAGATTTGACTTCTTGAATTTATGGGATAATTATGTATTCCTACAATAATTATCTCTTTCCATGAAATACCTACAAGAAAATCAAGACAATCTTTTCTTCCTTTAATAGACAAAGTTTTCGAAAAATACATCATGGAAATATAGTAAGAATATTTTCTTCTCTCTCTCATTAATTGGACTTTATTTTGGACTATTTGGGGGGCCTTTAAGAGAATTAAGATTGGACCTTCAATGGACTATGAAGCTATAATATTTTGGGCCAAATATTATTCAGGTCCATTAATATTAATTTACTCCACTATAAAATTAATATTAAATTATCCATCTTAACCCATATTACGATTTTCACATATAACATGGCTCCCGGTCATTATTTCCCGCGTTTAAAATTATCTTAGTCCATTAATTAATTAAGCCAATGAACAAGCTTTATATTAATTAATATCTTTGTCCTTGGAGTAAATACAACTCAACATTATTATTCATGCCAGAACAATTGCAAGATTTGGCATGATAAATGATATGAGCTCACCAAGGGGACAAATCAAGCAAGACGTACCTGCACGCGATTCTCCGTATTAAATGTCAGCAATCGTCATGTAATTAATAATATTACCCAAGATATAAGGTATCGAATCGCATTGACTCTCTTCCCATCATAAGTCAAAGAAATAGTTATTAATTTCACACGATCCTATTTAAGGGACGGAGATTAAGAAACAACGCACCACTGAGGTCTAATTCTTGTATATTCAGTACCGAAGAATTTGTCCTCCTGTAGATCCTCATTCAGCACACCTAAATGAGCTAGTGTGATCCCTTGGTCAAGACAGGCCAATCTGGGTCTCACACTTCAACCATTCATGATGGTTCGTTCATTTTCATCTGGGTTGTGAATTTGTACTTAATTACGAGGGTTGTTAATTTGATCATCAGTGATCGGATATCACCAAATTAACTACAACGTAATACGTACTGTCTTATTGAACGGGTTTACAATAAACATATATAACATTCATTCATATTTAATGCAACAGTGATTAAATAATTTATTTCAGTAAATAAATAAGAAACTTCAGTTTGATTATACAAAGTAAAAACACACTTTTCAGTATAACCCCAAAAAAATAACATAAAATAAAATTTAAATATTAACAATGTAAATTTACGAAATATTATATTATTCTTAAAATAATATGATAATTATGTCCCAAATAATTACATAAATACAACTGATGTAACAATTTTTTCGGTAAAAATATTAATTAAGTAAGAATAATCAAGTTCCTCAACATCAAAAAAATCGCGCTCTAAATATTTATTTCTCCTTCTTTTCTTTTCTTTTTTCAGTCTTTCCCCAAATATTTTTCTTCACTTCCTCTTATTGTTTGCTCTATCGTCGATAGCCTCTTATGATATTTGTGGTTATTTGCCTTTTTCTTCTTTTTTTATACTTTAACTAGGATATCCATTTTATATGTCATATGGGCCTTTTTTCGGGCGATTGGGCCTTTTTAATATTTTTAGAAAATAAAAAGAAATTTATTTTTCATATTAAATTAGAGATTGATTCTATTATGTGATTTTAGTTTTCACAAACTCACCTGTGAAACTTGTACTGCACAGAAGATCTACTCTTTAGTTTTTTGATTGTTATGTGATATAAAAATATAAAGATAAAAGATATTAGATTTGTAACTAAAAGAATTCGGACACATATGAATGAAATACGATATATAAGATTTAACCAAAAAGCTAAATTGCAATATTTGTTCATATTTATTATTATATGTGTATATATATGGTAAAAAAAAGGAATCCCTAAAACCTTGACATAATTTGGGCCTAAATCATGTTGGGATAACCCCAACAAATCGTTCACTTTGTTATCCTCATAGAAGGACCTGCCCTGCTTATGCAAGTGTTTAATTAGATTAAGATAGTATAATGGTCCAAAATCCTAAAGGACATCAAATTATCTTAAAATTTCCACTTTTGTGTTTGTGGGGTTTTGAGAGGGAGAGAGAGAAATGGGTCAAGAATATTAGAAAATTATTGTTAAAGTGTAGGTAAGATGCAGGTTTCATATGTATATATTGAAAGCTATATATGGTGAGTAATTTAATTTAATACTCTAGTACTAGTATAGATTGGACCTTTTAATATATAATATAATGTTGTATATTTTTATATATAATAATTGTGTATAGGTGTCTAATTAAATTGAGTATAAATGATATTTGCACATTTCATACATGATCTTTCGTACGTGCACATACCGTGTAAATTTTGTGCAAGATCCTTACATGCACATTTCGTACAAAATTTCATGCATGATTTGTACATGCACGGTTCGCACATGCACATTTTATATTTATATTAACAAATTAGAACTAAAATAATTATTGATATCATCGGCGTTGAATCTTTAATTTTTTTTTCATTTAATATCCAAACATATATTAGGAGATATGACATTGAAAAATTAATTTAAAATTTAAAACTAAAAACTATCTACTATTGATAAACACAACTAAAAAAACTACACATACATAGATAAACATGTAAAATTTAAATTACAATTTTAAAGTATCTTGTCATGAAAATCAATAAATATTATAATTATAATTTTTTTAATATAGCTCAAACTTTCAACCATATATTTTTTTTTTAAAATATGTATAATAGTCTCTCAAATTAAAAGAGTTGAGATATTTAACTAAACAACAAAATTATTAGTAAAGGTAAGTGCCCCATCAGGGTCCGAACCTTTAATCTCAACAAAAATAAATAAAAACTGTATCCGTTTAGACACTATTGGTTATATCTATTTGCAATATCATTATATATAATATATATATTTATGGGCCCTAAAATATCAGAAAAATTTTGGGCCTGAATCTCTTTCACCCCAAGAAAGGCAGGATCCTGACTGTAAATAGCGAGATACATGGCATGAGACTAGAATTGAGAGTTTGTTGTCTAATTATATTAAATACTGAATTGGAAATAACATCAAATTCAGGGATAAAAAATCAATAAAATAAGTTCATGAGGGGCAAATATGTAATTTTATCTGTGGTAAATTTCAATCAAAGAGCATGGGGCTTGTGCCGAAATCAGACTTGGTCGGTTCCATAATTTTTAGATTTATTTTATTGTCATCTTATTTTTTACCATGTTCCCCTAAATTGCCGCCTAAGCGCTACGCCAAAAGAAACATTTAAATAAAAAAAGAGGCCTTTAGACTAATTATTTTATTATTATTATTATTTGTTACATAATTATTTTATTTATTTCTATGATATAATCCTTTGTCAATCTAGTCCGTAAACTTTTAACTATTCATTCTCATATTTAAATTTAGGTGACATGTCCACTTTTTATTAATCATGCAATGTAAATGAATAAAACTTAGTTGAAAAATCTACTATTATTATATCTCAATTAATATATTCTGAAAGCTAGTTCGAATAAAAATGATTTAACAATTTATATGTCTGTATTTTTTCCATTACAGATATTAAAAATGTAAGATAGATACAACATCCTTAATGAATCGTGAATATTTTATTTTCTCATAACGTAATGCAAGAGTAAGATTACTCAATTAATTTGAGTTTGTAATGTGAAGTTAGCATCTAAACTTTACAATCATTTCTACTAATGTTATTTTTTCGACTAATTAAGAAACCACCTTTTGACATTTTGAGTTTTTTTTTTTCGACCAATGTGACATTTTAAGTTGAAGTATAAATTAACAAGTAAACTAATTGTCTGTTTTAAAACTAAAAACAATCAGAGTAAAAAAAACTGAAGTACTTAATTTTTTGTTTTTAAATTGTATTTGACAATTTTAAAAATATGTATTTCTTAATTACTTATTAGAGTTCTAACTTCTAAAACAAGCACTAACACATGGACAATTGTTTTATAATTAATGTGATTAATGAGTGTTTCTATATAATTTTAATTTTTTTTCTTACTTTACCATTAAAGGTGTGTTTGCAACTTCAACTTTCAATGATAGTCTATAAATTTTGGTTTTTAAAAAATTATTAGACTTAGATTTTTTTTTTTTGAAAAAATAACTCTACGGCGGCCTTGGCTTTCAATTAAATTTGAAACACAACCTTAATAAGTTGACATTTTTTTTTCCAATTATTTAATGCAAAAGATTAGAAAAAAAGTTACTACTTTGAAAAAGGGAAGTGAAGTTTGGTGGTGCCAATAATGAACTATGTAATTTGGTTCAAATAGTATGCATGCATGATTGAATAATCCTATTCAATATGATTATAATTTATAAGTGATTCTAATCTTACCAAGCAATACACATTTCAAATACAAAATTAAACTATCTTTACATATATGTGGGAAAAAATATTTAATTTGTATGCTACATTATCTTTTTTGCTCAATTTGCAATTCTTTTTAAATTTCCTAAACTAAAATGATACTACAAAGATTAAATTTTATGTTAATCATTTTCACCATTCAATTGATCTGTATTTTATTATGTATTTTCAAATAGCAAATCATACTATTGTTTTGTACAAAATATCCTTTATAAAAAAACATATTGCTGAAATAAATTAGTTTGTCCACTAAAAATCTCAGTTTTACCTATAATTATCAAAGTAAATATTTTTTTTTTCGAAACACAAAGTAAAAAAAAAAAAAACAGCACTTTTTTTTTCCTCATTTTACTATTATCCCTGAATTATTTATTTGAAAATATTATTTTTGAAATGTAAAAGTGAAAAGGGCAGAAATGCCAAATTGGCGTTAATTAACTTCCAAATTGAGCCGTTTAATCGTTAAACGTTATTTCGAAAAATTACACCAGCCAATATTGTGTGATGTCATTGCAGATATACGTATATATATGTGTGTATGTATTTCAAAATGCAAAAATAAATTGATTTTCATTTTCTGCAAACAAAGTTAAAGCAAAATCGAAGAAATACACAGCGATGTAGATACAGATACATACATATATACACATATATAATCATCATCCGACGCTCCGTTCCACTCTCTCAAGCAATCTCAACAAAAATCTGGGGAAATTCCTTTTTGAAACCCTCAGATCTGTCCGCATTTTGCGTTAATTGTTTTGATTGAGGTGAGAAGTTATGGATTTGTTTTTCTATTTCGTTGCTTGAATTTTTCTGTGAAATTTTCAATTGAAATGCATTTCTTGCCTCGGTGATGGTATTTTTCTAGGGCATCATTATCGGTTACAGGCGTTGTGAATTCAGAAATTATCGGTTGAAATTTGAGGGATTGGATAGGATTGGATTGGATTGCGGGGTTTGCTTGTGGGAAGCACGTTGATGTGTTGCTTTGGGTTCCGGTTTTCTCCTCTTTGTATGATTTCTCAATTCGTCTGATTTTTTGATAATTCTCATTGTTAATTTTTATCCATGGAACGCCGTTGATTTCTGGGATTCTGATTAGGTTCGGGGTTATCGAATTTTATGAATTTTTGAAAATTTGTTTTTCGTCTTTGAAGTGTGGAAAAGTAGATCTTGAAAATTGGCTCCGCAAAAGAGATCGATGCGCCACGTGGGTGGCCAGATGCAGCAGAGCAGTGCAGGGGCGGCCACCGCCCTCTACGATAATGCAGGACCCGGGGTGTCCGGCGGAGATGCGGGGGATGCCGTTATGGCGCGGTGGCTGCAATCTGCTGGATTGCAGCATCTGGCCTCTCCAATGGCGTCCAATGCAGTGGATCATCGTCTGCTCCCTAACCTCTTAATGCAGGTGAAGAACATGTCTTTGTACCCTTCTTTCTTCAATCTGAAACTAATTACTTTATTTGTTTATCACTGAACTATGTATTAGGCAATAAGTGTATTTCCCTCTTCGCTTTTGAATTGGGAGTATTGCTAAACCTTCTTCTTCGGATTGGTGGCACTGTGTGCTTGAATTGCGTTACAGGATGTTGGAAGAGAATGCATAACTTTATTAGGCATACAGACTGTCAAGTATCAGTTTTTATGGAAACACATCATTTTGGCTTCTTATCTCGTGAAGGGTTCTTCTTGGATGCTGTTTTTTGTTTTTGTAAAATAGTTTATCTATTGCTTTTTGTGTACATTTACTTTGTGAATTCATGATTAATTGGAAGAATCTGATGATATATGAAGGGCTATGGACCACAGTCGGCTGAAGAGAAACAGAGGCTTTTCAAATTAATGAGGAATCTCAACTTTAATGGTGAAAGTGTTTCCGAGCCTTATACCCCAAGTGCCCAAAGTTCTGGTGCATTTGCTCCATCAGAGGGCTATTATTCTCCGGAGTTTAGGGGGGATTTCGGAGCTGGACTTTTGGATCTACATTCGATGGATGATACAGAGCTCTTATCTGATGTATGCTATACTTTCTATCGGCTTTGAGAAATATATTCTTCTAGTTGAACTAGAAACGTCGAGGCTAAAATGGATAATATTATTTATTTTCAGCATGTTATCTCAGAGCCATTTGAGCCATCACCTTTCATGCCTGCTGTTACGAAAGCCATTGAAAGTGACTTTGATGGGGTCCCTAGCAAGCAGCAAAGAGGGCTATTAGATGCAGAAGCTCCTGCTGGATCATCTGCTAATGAAAGAGAAAATAGCACAAGGGAAAACAATGTGGCCAAGATTAAAGTCGTGGTATGTGTTACTGTAGATAACCTGCAAATTGTGCAATTGGTGTGGCAGCTTTATTAACTATGAACTGTGTTCAGGTTCGCAAGAGGCCTCTAAACAAGAAGGAAGTCTCACGCAAAGAGGAAGATATCGTGTCTGTGTATGATGATGCCTATTTAACAGTCTATGAGCCCAAATTAAAGGTCTGAAAATGCTTTTAACATCTTGTAACATTGTCATTACTTTCTTGTTTAGTTAGAATCTCATTAGTACGTGCCTGCGTCTATATATAACTCTTTTTTGGCTTTGTAACTGACATTTGAGAATCATGCCATAGGTTGACCTGACTGCCTATGTAGAGAAGCATGAGTTCTGTTTTGATGCTGTCCTAGATGAGCAAGTTACAAATGATGAGGTAGTAGCTTCTTCGATGATAACTTCATGCTAATGAAGAGTGTTTGACATCCACTACATATCATGTTTATTCCCAATTTTGAATTTCAATAATTTCTCTGATATATTTCCTTAGTAATAGTACAATAATAAAATGACTTTACATTTTTCCTTAACTTTTTCATTGGCAATATTTTTGGGGGTGGGGTTGCTGTCCCCTGGATGGGGATGGGAGTTGGCCTAGGCTGCGGAGACAGTGGGTTCTAGTTTCAGTATATGCATGTACTCACTAAGATTCTCGTTGCATATCTATGCAGGTATACCGCAATACTGTGGAGCCAATAATACCAATCATCTTTCAACGCACTAAAGCAACATGTTTTGCATATGGGCAGACAGGTGTGCATCTCTTTCTTTTCTTGGTTTTATGTCATTGATTTACAATCTTACTGATGTGCAGATCTAGTTTGTTGCTCCCAAGATATATATATATATATATATATATAAAACCATTTCTAGGTGCACCATGTTTTTTTACTCACTAGCTGACCTATGAAAATTAGATACACAATTATGTGACAATTCCTTTTGATTAACTTGCATGTGACCACCAATTTATCTACTTTCTTATCTTTTAGATGTTCTAGCGAGACGGAAGAGATTATGTAACATTTTCACACAACCATGCTGTTGTGTTGGCTATGTAAATACGAAAAGGCATTTAATTGATTGCGGATTTGATGGTTATTTTCACGGGAACGCACTTGCTTGAACCATTTCCAAGCTGACATTTTCTATTGTAAATGTCTTTTTTGGTATAGGATTTTGTTGTGTTAGTGGTGTGTCGTGTCAAGCTTAAGGTAGTGTTTTATATATTATGATATTAAGATAATGATTGAAAAACATATGCATATATGTTAAGATAATGAATGAAATATGTAAATCAATATTATTATTGGTATGTGTAAATAGTTATTGAAGTTGAATTTTTGTGATGATTGGAAGATATATGAAGATGAGAAAAAAGTTTGAAATAATAAAATACCATCAGACATTCTATTCCTGGGAGGTGAATGAAACTTTGTTCTGCTATGTGAAATCGAACATAGTTATGGATTTTAGAGCTGTCATGAATTATTTAAACAATGTAATATTTTGTTACTGCTGAACTAGTTTTGAAGAATATTCCTAAAGATCTTAGGTTTGAGAGAATAAGTGTGCAACTTTTTGATGTCATCGAGAAACTGAGATCAGAAAATTCTTCTACCAGTCTTGTTTTGCGTTATTCCTGACTATAATTTAGATCCTGCAAATTTTGGTATCTAACTGAATCGCTTGTCCAGGAAGTGGTAAAACGTACACCATGCAGCCATTACCTCTCAGAGCATCAGAAGACCTTGTCAGATTGCTGCGTCAGCCAGTTTATCGTAATCAAAGATTCAAGTTGTGGCTGAGCTACTTTGAGATATATGGTGGAAAACTATTTGATCTACTGAGTGATAGGAAGTTAATATTCTAACCCGGTATCCTTTTTCTTGTACTGAAGGTCATTAATGGGAATCTCCATACTAATTACTAAAAACAACTATTTATGTGAGTTGCATCTGCTATACTCTAGGTTCAACCAGAATTGGCTCTTTTCAGATCTTGCTTCCTTGTATCCTAAATTTGATCACTGGATACAGGAAAGCTATACTATTTTAAAAGGGAAACAAACACACACACACACGTATATATATATATAGTAGCTATAACTATCAATAAAATGTTAACACGGAATATATATAGTTACACACACTCACGCGTACATATATGTGGTTTTTGTTTAATGTTTGAGTTCTTCTTATGCAGGAAATTATGTATGAGAGAAGATGGCAGGCAACAAGTTTGCATTGTTGGACTGCAGGAGTTTGAAGTTTCAGATGTGGGTATTGTGAAAGAATATATTGAGAGGGGAAATGCAGCTAGAAGTACTGGTTCTACTGGTGCTAATGAGGAGTCTTCTAGATCCCACGCCATCTTGCAACTGGTTGTGAAGAAGCACCCTGAGGTGAAAGAATCTAGGAGGAACGCCAATATTAATGATGTAAATGAATCCAGGGTCGGAAAGGTTGTTGGCAAGATTTCTTTTATTGATCTTGCTGGTAGTGAGAGGGGTGCCGACACTACAGATAATGATCGCCAAACGCGGTATTAATTTCTGCTGTTACCTACAGACATTTTTTTGCATATTATCCTTGATTTTTGCCTGGCAAAACAATATTTCTCCTTTTTTTTCATTGTTCCAGTGTTCCTTCTGTGAGTGGTTTGAGGTTGTGTAGTAAATTTGATAGCTCTACATTAATTGTCTCATTTATAGGTAATTCCTGTTTCATTATTATCTGGATACCATTGAATTTTCTGCAAAAGATTTATATGTTCATACGACAGTCAGATGATAATAGGATAACAAGTTATGTGCGTATCTGGTATCAAAATGCAAGGATTTGGTGTTGGTTGGTCCACAAGTTGTGTAACCTTTTTGGTTGCTGGATCTGTAAATAATTCACCTATCAGTTTGGATATTGAGTTAATCTTGCTTTTCTTTGATTAGCTGTGATACTTCCTTTTCCATTTAATAACCTCCTTTTCAGCCAGTGCTGATAGTTGAATGATGGAACTATTTAGTCTTGATAATTTAGTGAATGTGAACAAAAAACTGATGTACTTAGCTGATGCCTATAGTGAGTTTAATGATCGTCCTTTACAACCAATGCTGAATTGCTGATAGTTAGTGGGCATTATTTAGCCCCATATTTGAACAAGAGACTATGAAATATGCACGGTTATTGAAGTGGATGCACTTAGCTGGTACCTAAAGCAAGATATAATGGTAAGTTTATAATACTCCTGTAAGAAACACCTAGGTCAATTATCTGTTGATCACTCATGTTTCAAGACACCGTCAATTACTGAAGTTTGTGATATTCTTCGTAATCTGTTCTCTTCCCCCCCCCCCCCCTCTTTTCCTCTCTCTTCCCCCTCCTCTTGCTTTTTTCCACACTCCCCCATACTTCCCTACATCATTTTCGAAAAGAATATTCTGATGCTCGATTGAATGATTTTTCGTTCTAAATATTCTATTTGTTGTACAGAATTGAAGGAGCAGAAATCAACAAAAGTCTATTAGCACTCAAGGAGTGCATTCGTGCTCTTGACAATGACCAGATTCACATTCCATTTCGCGGAAGCAAACTTACCGAGGTTCTGCGTGACTCCTTTGTGGGCAATTCAAGGACCGTTATGATCTCTTGCATTTCTCCAAATGCTGGCTCGTGTGAGCACACTCTCAATACTTTGAGATATGCTGATAGGTAAGAGTTTTATTTCTCAGCATCACCTTTCCTGTTCCCTCTCATGGCTTAATCTAAGAAACAGCTTTATTTAACAGGGTTAAGAGTCTCTCCAAAAGTAGTAACCCAAAGAAGGATCAGCCTAGTTCGTTGCCACCTAGTGGCAAGGAATCTTCAGCAGCTGCTACATCATCTATTACTCCAGAGACAGAAGATGTTTATGAGCAATATCAAGAATCTAAAGTAGTGGATACAAGTAGAAGGGCAGATAAGGAAACATCATCTTTTAATTTTTCTACTGATGATGACAAACAACCCCCTAGTCTTGCCTCCAGTTTCAACTTTAATGGCCGTGAGGAAAGTGCTGTGCCAGCTGGCGGCATGGAGAGGGAACGGTTGGATGTTAAAAATTCTTTTAAGGGTTCGATAAGTCAGAAAACATCGTATGCACAGAGTTCAAGTGATGTAGAAGAGAAGGTACAAAAAGTGTCTCCACCTCGGCAAAAAGCTTACAATCGGCCAACAAAGGACTTCAATAATTTCGATGTTTCACCGCGTAGTTATAGGCAACAAAGTGCGAGCAATTCTAATGCGAATACTACGGGTCTTAGACAGAATGAACCTGAACAAACCCCTCCTGATGGGAGTATCAATGAGATACTTGAGGTTTGTGTTAAACTTTTTTCTCAATAATTAATGTAGTTTTTGTTGCCTTAAAACTTACGTGTGTGTTGATCAATTACTTGAATGTTTTTGTCTCTATAGGAAGAAGAAGCCCTCATTGCTGCCCATCGAAAAGAAATTGAGGATACTATGGAGATAGTTCGTGAGGTAATGATTCCCCTTCCTTCACTTTAAATGAACCTTCATTTGATTGAAGAATCAGTTTAAATTCTTGTTTATCTGATCAAATCATCAAATATCACTTCTAGAATGGCTTATGCAAGAGTATTAACATAGAGAGGGAAAAAAAAAACTCCCTCAGTTCCTAATTATCTATCTGATTTTATTCTCTCACAAACCAAAATATTCATTAATTAGGATATTTTAGACTACTATGCCCTCATTAATTAGGATATCAAAATACTATCATTGAAGATGATTAGTATTGGTTGGAAAAATGGGTATCTTTTTTTTAAATATTAGCAAAGTAACAATATTTTTTTTGAAACCAGCAATGTAAAAAATAATTAGGAGCACCAGTTTAGATATAATCAGACATATAACTAGGAACGTAGGGAGTATTTTGGTTCCCTGTACGTCTAAATTATCTTTAAATTTGGGTGACTTAATATAATTTTGTTTGCAGGAAATGAAACTATTGGCAGAAGTGGATCAACCAGGAAGCCATATTGACAATTACGTGACACAACTAAGTTTTGTGCTCTCACGTAAAGCAGCTAGCCTGGTCAGCCTTCAAGCTCGTCTCGCTAGGTTTCAGCATCGTCTGAGAGAGCAGGAAATACTGAGTCGAAAGAGGGTACCTCGCTGAAGCAACATACACTTGTTATAATAATGTTGTTTTTATTGTACCAATTATATCCTCTACTTTTCTCTCAAGTATACATACAATCAATTAATTGCCTGGTGAAGTTTGTAATTTGTGACTGGATAAGTGATTGAAGAGAATATTGTAAAGCTGAGACTGACTGATACTCCATGTGTTTCGTCTCGTCTTCTAGTGTTGCAACTGTCGTAGGTCTAATGCGAATATCGAAGTGTTGCATCTACAGTATGGGGTGGTGGGGAGTGGCTGTACATTTCTAATCTCATGAGCTTTGAACAATTGTGTATGAACGTTTTTATTATTGGAGATTGTACATTTGATTTGTCATTTCTGATATTTAACATGTGTGTGAAAACAGCTTACTGGTAACAATTGGGTGGGGGGGGGTTGTTTGCAAACACAAACAGAAGGGGCAGAAGCACTTTTTTTAAAGTTTTTCAGAAGTGCTTCTGCGATGTGAGTAGGGTTTGCAAACACCCCTTCACTCCCATATATTTTTTTGTTCCATTTGTCGGTTTTCTATTAGCTTTGTTAGGAGACGAGCGAACGAGATTGCTCGTTTATGAGCTAGTCCAACAATTTGACCGGACCTTTTGGATTTCATTCGAAGCCTATGATTTTTGTTTAGATAATCTATGGTGTAACATTTAAATTGTTGACAAATATTTATGTGAGACGGAATGTAAAATGAATTTTTAATAGGGATCTCCTCACCCCTTTGACTCATATAACGACATACATTTTGTTATTACGCAAACGCAAGAGTTTCTCTTGATCATTTGGTTTAGTAATAGCCCATATCAATATTGCAAAGGATTTTCCCAGTAGAAGCAAATCTGACAATGAAATATGGATATACCCCCATTGAGGTATTATTTGCAAAAATGGTCCTCAACAAAGGCAAATTGCCAAAAAACACCAAAAAAATAAAATATAAAATAGCAAGGGGATTCTCTCTATTGGTTAAATTTTAGAGGGTATATTATCATCCATCTAACAACCAAGTATATCCATTCAAACACAAGACAGATACTACAATTCACCAGCTACACCAACTCAGAAGTGACAAAATAATCCTTTCTTGACAGAAGAATCAGCATCTGATAAGGAAACACAGACACTAAATTTACAATAAGAACACACAGTATTCTAACTTCTAATGAGAAAAAAGATTGTTATAAAAAAAAATTATGTAGAGCCGTTGCTTTTCATAATCCATCATGTGAGCATCAAGTTCAAACCACTCAGCACCCTATTTCATGTACACTCTAGGATATGAATCGCCCGTTTCATGCTTTCTTTGAAATTCACAAACAAGCAAAAGTAGGGATGCAGGTTCCGCCAAATGCCACCCAACTCCAGACTTAATCTTGCAATACATATTTTATGTGCAGATGAACACACTTCTCTGCATTTGGACCAATCAAAAGCAAATTATGACCATTTGAATTGGTAAGTTCTTCGGTCATCACTCGGCTATAAGTTTCAAGATCCCCCTTGGCTATCCCTCTGCCTAAAATATTGCATGTGTTCCTATTAAAAACAGCTTCGTTCATCACTCGGCTGTCAGTTTCATGATCTCCTTGGCTGTCCTCTGCCTAAAATATCGCATGTGTTCCTATTACAAAGAGCAAAAAAAATTGGCATCAGGTACAATAAACATGAAATGGGACATTTATTTCAAGTGAAAATCAACCTTAAAAGTTGAAAAGTTTGTAAACAAAGTTCACTTCACACACCATTCAAATTGAATTCATAACACGAACCAGTAAAGGGCAAGCAAAAACGAAAATTATGAGAATTTAGTTATCTTGTACACTAACGGCTCAAGATAACAGACCTATTAAAACTCACGCACAAAAACCAGAGTGAGAAAGAGCTTAGTTCGATTTCAAGATGTATACAAACATGACAAGTAGAAGAATTGTATTTCATTATTAAATTATTATCTTGAGACATTTACAAATCTTTAAAGTCTTCCACTGCACTTTTTTTCAAGAGAATTAACAAGCAAACAGATCTAGCCTTTAATACCAAATAATTGGGGTTGGCTACATGAACCAATAATAGAATCACATCGGGTCGGGTGCATGAATTAATCTTCTCCACGCGCCTCTCTTTAAGTAGATCTCATTAAGCCTCAAGAGAGATTAATATTTTTTTTTTCGGATAAATATGTCTTTTGTCCATTAATTTGTACCAATTTTGATTTTTTATAAATTCCCCCAAGTATTTCGACTTTAAAATTAGCCCTCTATGTTCAGATTCAGTATTTTAGTCCCTTTACCGGCTAAAAGAGGGAATCAATCCGGAAATATGTGACCTGTCATGTATTTTCATTTTTTTTTTTGAAGGGTGGCATCAACTTTAAAGAAGAGTCATTTTAACCTAAACATGGGGTATTTTGAGTTTGGAGAATATTTTAAAATTTTGGAACTGATCATGACTTATTCTCAATGAAAAACATGTTTTTGTGTTAAAAAATTGGGTAGGAATCATCCGCTTCATCCACGTTTTTTATTTTCTTTTAAAATTGGAAATACATGACAGGTCCCCTATGGCCAAATGTGTTACCCCTGTTAGCCGATAAAGGAACTAAATTACTGAATTTTGAATTCATTGAAGACTAATACTCCAATGTTCAAATACTCGGGGGACAAATATAAAAATTCGTACCTTTTTTTCTAACTATGCCCTTTTCTAATTTTTCTGATAGATCTCATTTATTGAGAAACAAGAATAAATATTAACCTCAAGAGGGTATATTAGTCATTTTATGCAAATGATTAATGGTATTAGATGACTTTTCAAATCTGTGAAATACCCAAAAGTGCCAGTAATAGTGGAACGGAGGGAGTACCTTTAATTGGATTAAAAAAATATTAATTCGCTTATGTCAAAATTTCAATTCAAGCCTTTTAATGATATTTTGTTAACCGTTTTTAGAAAAATCTAGTGTAATGAAAATTGGGGTGCAACAGTAAAACATCTACAACATTAATTGTTTAGCATGCTTCTTGTCATTACAATTGAATTCACAAGAATCAACAAAAATTTAAGCCTTACCTGGCGAAAACATAGACCAATGCCTCTGCTATAGAAATCAGCATATTTGATCATGAACATACCGCAGTCATACCTGTTTAAGAGAGCTTTATCAAAATTAAGAAAGACAACTTGTTTTTTCAGATTATTCATTTGACACCTTAAGAGGGAATATCCCCTTTTTTTTAACTTCGTGCATAAAACCACAAAGGTCAAGATTTGGATACTTACACTATGACATGTGCTTTTATAACCCCATTCTACTACATCTTTCCAAATTGTAGGACCAAACAAAATACAGTATCAGTAATTGGTAATTGGTGTTGCTGAATAACTAAAAGGAAATATGGGGAACTCGAAATTAAGATGGTCCAATGTCTCATCAGCTAGTTCAATTCACAATATCAATAACTCAATAAATGTTCTTATCACAGACGAAAAGATTTAAAAATTACCCATTTTCCTGTTCTGGAAGTTCTCTGACAAATTCGTGTTCCCACGAATCAACATTAATGTCCTCTCCACATTTGTCCTTCACCTCATCAACAAAGTATCTGGCCTGCACTTTAAAGTCATACATTAGCCATGCATACCAACTTGCAGAAGAATGTGCATGAACAAGCACATTAAGTTGCTCAGAATGACAACATAGGAACAAATAAATGTGATCTTGCACATAAACACACTTCTGAAGATTCATGAGAAGCAAATAAATGGAACAATGAATATACTGAACTAAAATAAAGCAATTAAGAAGAAGTTGGTCTTATGTAACCAGTATTACTGTGCACATGTTTTGCAACTAATGCTTTATAGTAAAATAACTAATACCTTATAATGAAACAACTAATATTGTTAAGAAATACACACAAAATGCCAACCAATTGCACGGTAAAACTGGTTTACACAAGACTTTTCCATTAACGAAGATCTTCAGCCAGCTTAACAAGAGAGTTAGCATACCAGGATATTCAACACTCGTTCATCAGTTCCTCCGAGTGAATCAAGATACTGAAACTTTTCATCCTTCTTGTTGATTATTGCCAGACACCAATGAACTTCTTTGTGGATAGGCACAAAAATCTAAGAAAGATAAGAAACATGAAGAAGGTAAATTCTGAAGGATAACTGGATAAAGAGAACTAGAAATGAAAAAACAAATTGTTCGAAAGTGTACTTTGTCACACTCTAAAAGGCTATATCCGAGTTTTCTCTGTGTAGTCCATCTTCGAACTGATGAAAAATTGTAGCCACCACTAATCAGCTGATAAAGAACAAGTGAAAGTCGAAATTAAAACAAAGAAGTGCATTTCTGATAGCTAACACCAATAAGTTTTCTTCCATGTGTGTAGAAGTGATCAAATATAATGCTTATCAAGTAAATCAAGCTAACATTGTGAACAAAACGGGTCAGAAAAATAAGTATAGCTTGTGTGTGAAACATATCCCAACACATAAGCAAGACAATAGATTGAAAAGAATCGATCCGAGAGCAATGAGCAAACCTTCTTATAAAAGAAGGTATTAAAGAAATGGCATTGCAAAAACTTCTTTGGCTCCCTTTTTTCCCTTTCTTTCAATAACTCAAGATACAAATTAATGACCTGCAAAGAAAGAGGTATAGTAAAGACTCATTGCATCTAACTTACAACGAAATTCAACTATCGCAAATAAAAATTGAGATTACTTCATCATTAAGCCATGCTCCATTCCTCAAACACTGTAGTTTTTCCCCAGTAATATCAATATTTGACCTCTCATGACTAGCCACAATATTTCTCCTGTAGAGATTGAGTAGAGTTAAGATGCTAACAAATAAGTATTTCCCAAATATCCAGTTTCATTGCAATTGAAATACAATACCTATTAGCATTGGACAAGCCTTGAGAAACTAGTCTCTTATCCTCTTCAGTAAGAGGCACAAAACATTCCTTGATAACATCCTACACATAAATTCAACCCAAACATCATAACATAGCTAGATAATTGAGTAAAATGATTCACTACAAAAAACAAAACTGAACAAAGTAGGAAGTTGCCAAGTGTAACATAAACCAACCTTCTTAAGTGGCACTTCTTTCTTCCGAGGCGTAGATAAATGATAATATTGAAGGCGCTTTTCTTCTAATTCTATGTCAAGCCCCAAGTTAGAAAGCTTACTATCTGATTTCTCCGAATCTTTCCACAACCTCTTATACACAGGCACCCCAGAATCATCTGGTTCCTGATCTAAAAGCGATAATCGAGCCTTCTCCCCACCATCTACCTTTGCAATAGCATTACTTATATCACTAACCAAAGAATCTAACGACAGCTCATCTTTCTTGACCTTTCTGCCCTTCAGTTCCCGTGAATTCTCTACACGCCCTTGTTTCCCCCTATCCAAATTTCCTACGGAATGTAAATTCTCCAACTCCTCGATGCTAGAATCATCACAAACATCACCTCGATTCTCATCATCACTATCAATCTCAATCACCTCCTTCTCCTTGTCTATGTCCTGCTTCACAGGAATCACGTACCTCAAAGTTTTCAATGCTGAGCTCTTAGCTTTTTCATACATCCGGTTGAAAAAATTAAATTTCCCCATCGCATCAAATTGACTATCCCTAGAACTAGGTGTAGCTTCAGTAACCCTATCGAAAGAAGAACGCCCAAATTTCGAATTCCTAATTGGGGCGTGAGGGTCTCGAGGGAACCCCAAACTCTTTGCTGCCGGATACCGAGAGATTCTCGAAACAACAGAACTAGAGAGCGGCGGCCGACTGCAATCCGGCGTTTTCTGACTCATAGAAAACGAAATCTTCGGTTTTTTCGCAATGTGACCGCACGATTGTTCAATTAAGTTCGGAAATGATACACAGGTCTCCTTTCCCCGCTTCCTGTTGACAGTTAGAGCTCCCATTGTTGAAGAGGCGAAAACCCTTGCGGACACAAACGTCGATTCATCCAAAATCTGAACTTTTCACAGCAAAAAATTGAATGTTAGGTTTTCAAAATTTGGGGATTTGAAGAATATGGAATTAATCAGGTGAGTTTAGGGTTTTGGTGGATAAAGATCACTATTTCCTGATCAAATCTTTGCAAATAGCGGGCATTTGCCGAAGAATTGGTTCGTTAATCTTGAGTTTTTGTCGTGCGACTGAATATTTTTCCGTTTTTAACATGTGTGTTTTTTGTCTTCTCAAATTTATACTCTATTTCCTTTCCTTATAGAAAAAAAACACGAGATAGAAAATTATTAATGCTCCAAAATGGGCCGGCCCACACTTGGCCCGGGTGGATGTGGGCTTAAAAGTACTAAGCCCATCCCAACACACCAGTGGGTCGTGTGCTTGGTTGATCAACCCAATATTTTGTTTTCAACTAAATAAGTGTACACACTATTTCAATTAACTATAAAAAAAGATTGGAAATAAATAAGCAATGATGAATTGGATCTTTTATGTAAATTGACAATAAATTAATTTTATCAATAAAATATTTAAATATCACAATCTCTCTTATTTTTGTTAATCAACCCCCACCCCTCTAAATCACTCTATTTCAAATTACACAATTTATATACAATGAATCGTCTCGTAACTTAAGTTGTTTCCAATTGTAATCCCATATGTTCTACTTTTTTTTTTTTATTGCAATAATTTTGGTGTCAATTTTGGTCCTTTTTGGTGTCAATTTATATACAATGAATCGTCTCGTAACTTAAGTTGTGTCCAATTGTAATCCCATATGTTCTACTTTTTTTTATTGCAGTAATTTTGATGTCAATTTTGGTCCTTTTGAAAAAACATACATAATAATATTGAACATAAAAACGGACAAAAATTAACACCGAAATGACCAAAATTGAAAAGATAACAAAATACAGGACTAAATTTGTAAACAATTAAGTTACATGATGATTCTTTATATTAACTCGCAATTAGGTCCACTGATATTACTCTTTACAATCAATAGAACGTCCCTAGTTACTTTCAATTCAAATTACTTCTTCATAACACAACATTGAAGAGTTTTATGCAGAAAAATATTACTTTTTGAATAAAATTTACAGCTTATTGTTGATTACTAGAGTTTTATGTGTATTCATTCGGATTTCTAGAATACCTTAGGATCACTGATGTAAAAGTCCCGATTAGTCCCCGCCTAGACGGCGTCTAGGTGCTAGGCGGTCGTCGGCCGACCCGATTTTGCCTAGGCGCCGCCTAGAAGATCGAGTCGGGAGCTAGACGGCTAAGTTGGGAGCTAGATGTCCAACACTAAGGTATTATTTGATAATAAAAAACTTTATTCTTAGAATAAATTGATGGTAAGACAAAAATTGATAATTTTCACTACACTAAAATTCCAAAACACAAATTTGTTTAGTTTTTTTATATTAAATTAATTTTCTTAATACTCTATAATGGATAATAGATCTAAGAAAAAGTGTTTCAATTGTTATCTAGATTTAGGTTGTTGTATAATGAATTTGTTTATTAATTTTGAAGTGTATTTTTGTTATAATATATCGATAAGTAGTAAATAAAACTCATTTAGATGAAAAAAACAAAAGAAAACTGAACCGACTAGTCCCAGCCTAGACGGCCTAGGCGCTAGGCGGTCCATATCCGTCCGACTACCGATTTCTGACTTTTGCACCCTTGCTTAGGATAGAAGTTTCATCAACCTACGTACCCGACCAAAATTTGAACTTTTTGCATCAAAAAAATCGACCTATATTCGAATCTGGAGAAGGGTTTGAAGAATATGGAGGATCATTCAACATTTTCTTTTTTTAACATTGTCACTCGTAATAATTTTTGGACATATATACTTTTTTCTTGTGCGTCCTCATACAACCTTTGAGTGGCCCATGTGCGACTGTTAATGCATCCCTTATTCATGTGCGACTTCTGTGTAGCTCAATTACATAAGAGTCGCATAGGGATCGCACAAGAGTGGTATATGAGCCGCATGAGGGCCAAACATAGAGAAGAATATTTATGTCCAAATAATATTTGAGTGCCATTTTTAACAAAATTACAAATATTGAGTGACGTTATTTAAAATGAAAAGTTGAAAGTGACGTTTTATCAATTTTCCTTTCAAAATCTTAAAAATCACTCAACTTGATTCACTTCACTTCTATATTTCTTCCCCTCAACAATACATACAACTCTCTGACTACAAAATTGGGTATAGTTTGATGACTATATTCTAAAAGACAACTAACAACCTTTCAAGCAAAAAAGTAGTACCTTAAATACAAAAAAAAAGATACTTTTTCCTACATCAATCTTTTGCCTCCAAAATTTTGTTAAGTATCTATCGTCCACTTGCCCACATCGCAGTAATTCTTATATAAATAACAGCAGATACCGAGTTAAATTATGGAACGATAAATTTTCACCACCCATCGTTCAATAGTTTAACTTGACCCCTACTATTATTTTAACCAAAAATTAGTCATTGGAGTTGAACACCAATTTTGCATTTTGGTTAGTCTCATTGATAATAAAGACTCAAAACTCTGAATTATTATTATTCTTTATTACTACATTGCGTGTAAACAAAATTATAGAATGAAATCATGGGATCAATTTCTTCATAATCCATGTGATCTGTTGGTATATTCTTGAACCAATGCCCCAAACAATGAGTGCCCTTCTAGAAGCTTCGATGGACTATCAAATTCCTTTGCCAATCCTGTCACAAGATTGAATTTTTTTGCAAGAAAATCAACACACACTTCACAATGCAGATGTAAAATTCTCATAAGGGTGTGTTTGTTTCGAGCTTACCGTCGTCTATGACCAAAACGCGGTCACATTCGATCACAGTCGGGATCCTGTGAGCGATGGTGATCACGTTGCAGGACGAGAACTCCTGGTGGATGATCCTTTGAATGGCTGCGTCCGTCTGAGAATCAACGGACGTGGTTGCTTCGTCCATGAACAGGATCTTGCTGCGTTTCAGCATGACTCGTCCCAAGCATAGCAGCTGCCGTTGCCCCACGCTCCAGTTGTCCCCCGAGTCCATCACGAAAGAGTCGAGCTTCTCGGGTTTGGCCTGGACGACGTCTTTAAGTTGGCATCGTTCGAGACTCTATAACAAAAGCATTGCATCAATGATCGAATCCATGCAAGAAACGAGACGAAAAATGTACGTACCTTCCATATCTCGTTATCTGAGTACAATCCGAGAGGATCGATATTGCTTCTACGGTGCCTTGAAACAAAACGGGCTCTTGAGGGATGATCCCGAAACGAGACCTGAGGTCATGAAGACCGATCTTGCATATGTCCACCCCGTCTATTATGATCGACCCTGAATGAGGCTCGATAAGCCTAAAGAACACTTGGATTAGCGTCGACTTCCCACTTCCCGTTCGGCCAACTACGCCTATTTTCTCACCTCCGTTGATGCTTAGAGACACTCCTTTCAACACGAGAGGCGTATTATGTCGATACTTCACCTGCTCAAGATCACACGCCGTTAAATAATACACAAAAACTTGCATGAGACGCGATACTTTTATATATAATGAATAGAGACAGGAATACCTTCAAGTCTCGGATCTTAATGTCGCCACAATTAGGCCAATTGGGAGAGGCAGGGGAGTCGGGTTTTGTCCATGGTGCCTCGGATGGAATATTGATGAATTGCTTTATTCGCTCGACAGAAACCATTTTATTCTCGAGCATGCAGCCAAGGTAGACGGCGTAGTACAACACGGAGTTAAGTGGAAGGCCGTAAGAAAGAGACAATCCAACATACTCTACACACACACACAACGAGTCGTATAAGAAACACATTCTTTTCCCTCGATTTTTTCTTACGAGACGAACATATACACGTACCTGGTTTGATGATGCTGCTCGGTAAGGAAATGATGAAAACGGTGGATATGCATAACAGGAAACACCCTATCATCTCGACTCGGAAACCCAACCACTCGCTCGACGCATTGTTGTGAAAATTCATCCTCAGATTCGAGTTCACCATGTCTAAACTTCCCTGAAAAAACGCGTCCTGCTTTCTGAAGGCCCGTATGGTCATAGCACCAGATACCGTTTCGGAGAAGTGATGGATGATCGGAGCTTTTGTGATTTGGTCGAGACGAGTCAGCTCACGAGACGACGCGATAAAATACCGCTGCATAAGATAATCATGATCAAGAAACATGCCACATTTGTAGAAACAAGAAAGAAAGAATGAAGACGAGATGTTCGTTTGTTACCTGATACCAGATGTTAATCCAGATAAGCGGGATCAAGACGAAAATCGTCGGCCAAGCGTATTGACATGTAATAACCAATGTGCTGAACATAGTGAAGTACATATTGAGGACTATATTCAAGAAAAGTGGGATCATGATATCAATGTTAACTAGATCAGATGATGCCTGTAAGTTCAAAACAAGATCAGAAAACGAAGCAAAAACGCGTTCAAAAATACGAACAAATAGAAACTTACACGGCTCAAGATTCTTCCGGAAGGAGTCGTGTCGAAGAAGGACATCGGAGCGTGCAAAATGCTATCCAAAATCTGATCGAAAAAGCCTCGAGCCGTTTTGAGGCCAAAAACGCGAAAATGAGGGACCTCATAGCCAACAAAATGCAAGAAGCGACGGCTATGCCCGAGTAAACGGTGATAAACGTAAACGGGATGTAGTTACGCTCGTATGAGGTCTCGTACGCCAGCCAATAATCACTCGACATCTGTACTGCCTGCCATAATACAGAGGTGAGCAGGATTGCAGCAACTCCCCACCATCCGTACGCCTCGGTGCAGTACTGCTTGTACACAGTTAGACTGACTCGACCCGTTTCTCTCTCTTCATCTTCGATGAGCTTCGAGCTACCCTTATCGGGCCCCGATTCGTGGTTAAATTCACTGTGGGTGGAGTCCATTCGAGGTACTGATTCGGGTTCTTGTTTGTCGTTTGTTAAGTAGTCGTTGGTGTTTGTTTCCACGAGTTCGATGGAGCCCTCGTGAGCGGCAACAAGGGCGCTAAAATCGAGGTCTGATCGTATTAGCTCTTCGTACTTCCCCGATTGCACGATCTTCCCCTCTCTCATAACCTGTTTACAGGAATCATCATAATTAAAGGAGAATAATTATATCAACATAAATAAAAAGTGATTCTTGAAGGCACTAAAAGGTGATTCTTCTGCAAATACTACCCACTTCTCATTACAGCTAAAAACACTCTATTTTCAACATAGTTCTATACACTTTTAAGCTGATTATGAGACGCAACTATATACCAACTTTTGATTCGTAAAAGAGATTCTTGAAGTTCAGCTAACTGATTTTACTACAGAAATCATTAGCATAATGAGAAGCAAAGATACATACAACTTTTTGATTCTAAAAATTATTAAAACTCATTCATTTGTAAACACAATCCACTTCCAATAAAAGCTAAAAGCACTTTATGTTCAACATAAGTTTCATTTTCATCCAACTTTTGATTCTTGAAGGTTTTTGTTGCTAAAAAGTGATTCTTTTGCTAACACTACTCACTTCTTATAAAAGCAAAATAACTTTATTTTCAACATAATTTTACTTTCACTTTTAAGCTGATCCTGAGAAGCGATTCTCGAAAATCTTTGTTACTAAAAAGTGATTCTTTTGCAAACACTACGCATCTATATACCAACTTTTGATTCTTAAAAGTGATTCTTGAAGTTCAGCTAACTGATTTTACTACAGAAAGTGTCATGCTTACCAATATCAGATCTGCATTGTGAAGGAAATCGACTTGATGAGTAACGAGCAGAACCGTTTTATCCTTCAAAGCTCCCCTTACACATTCCTACATAAACTCGATGCAATTATTCACCTATCAAATGCAAAATGGGAAGAAAATTCACACGAACGAACCTTAAATATTTCAGTTCCGGTGTGAGCATCGACTGCACTGAATACATCATCGAGTAAATATATATCAGAATCTTGATAAACGGCTCTAGCAAGCTGTATCCGCTGCTTCTGGCCACCGCTAAGGTTAATTCCGCGCTCTCCAATCTCCGTCTGGTCGCCATGTTCCATAACCTCGAGATCTTTCTCTAAAGAACACACCTTTATCACATTCTTGTATCTCGCATTCTCCATTGGTGAACCAAACAGGATGTTTTCTTGGATTGTTGCATTCTGTATCCACGATGTTTGCGCCACGTAAGCAGTCGTCCCGCACACTTTAACCTGAAGATAACACAGATTTATGCATGTTATGGATACTGATAAAAGGTAATCAACATGCTTTTGGGGAAAAAGTGATTTTTGTAGTAGAATCAAAAGTAGGTTGGTGTTTGAAAATGAAGTGATTTTGCAAAAGAATCACTCTTTAGTAAAAAAAAAAAACTTTCAAGAATCACTTCGGAGAATCAATGAGCAGAATGAAAATCGACGTGCTTTTGAAAAAAAAAAGTGATTTAAAATCAAAACTAGGTGATCTTTGAAAATGAAGTGATTTTAGCTTTTTTGAGAAGTGGGTAGTAGTGTGTGCAAAAAAATCATTTTTTAGTAACAAAAACTTTCAAGAATCACCTTTTTTTTCCGAAAACTTCAAGAAACAAAAACTTCAAGAATCACTTTTAAGAATCAAAAGTTTGTATATTTGCTTCTCAGAAGCAGCTTAAAAGTGATCATATAGAAAAAAAATGCTTCTCACCCTAAAGTGTCAAAAAAAAAAAAAAACTGAAGAACAAGTGCTTCTCGGAATCACTTCTAAGAATCAAAAGTTGGTATAAGTGCTTCTCGGAATCAGCTTACAAGTGATTACATAGAAAAAAACACTTCTCATCTATAAAATCAATCTTGATCAAGATGAAGAACAAGTGAAACTGGAAAGAAAAACCATACCTTTCCAGAAATTTTACGAAGCTCGCCTAAAACCGAAGCTAACAAAGACGATTTCCCCGATCCAACCGTTCCAACAATGGCAGCAACCTCTCCTTTCTTCACCTCGAAATTCAAATCCTCAAGAACTTTCTCGTCGCCTTGCTCGTCCCACACGAACGTCCCGTCTCTCACCTCAACCGCAATCTCACCACCACCATCAGCACAATCTCTATCAACGTTCTCGTCCCCCAATTCGTGGCTAGTAAGATAAGCGTCCAGCCTCTCCAACGACACGATAGCTTGTGAAACCGAAATAAGAGTCTGTGGAAAGCCCTGAATAGGCTCCTGCAAGATCTTAAAAATTGACGTAGCGGTGAACACCGTGCCCGCATCGAGAGGCACTCCGAACAACATGGCAGCTCCGAACGTGAGCGAAGCTATTGCAAGCGGCATACTCCATAGCAAGATTATGTTCCCGGCGAGCGTGTAAAGAAACTTACTGAGCCAACCGTACTCCTTATCACGGGCCGATTGAATCTTCTCGTAGAAATGCGGCTCCCACGCTTGGAACTTTATCACGCGCATATTGTTAAGCAACTAGGTCGTGTTTTTCATCCTCATGTCGCGCCCCATCATCAAGTTGAACTGGAAAAAGTTCGTCTTTTGAGTTATCACGCGCGTTAGTATCATTATCACGATCACAGCAACAAACGAGACGAGCACGGAGGCTTTTAGGTAGGTTTATAGAAGGACTAAAGCGATTCCAACTTGAAAAGGCATCATCCATAGTGTATGCAGCTGATAGACTAAGTCACTTAGCTGCTGGCAATCGACGGCCATGTAGTTAACAATCTGGCCTAGCCCGTGAGCCTGTCTAGATGAGGACGATAAACGGAGCCCCTTTTTGTATAGAGCGGAAATCAAAGACGAACGGATAAGCATTCCCAGTTTTTGTGACAGGAAATTGAACTGATGGGAGCTAATGACCTCGACTACTTTCGAACGAAAACAGGATGGATATCAGAAGAATGCCTTCAAACACATTGCTACTTTCACGGGCCGTGTAGCTGACGAAGCTTTTGATTAACACGGGCCCGATGTACATGACCGCTAAACGGACACAAGCGAGAGAGCCCGTGATAGCAAGATCTTTCCAGAAGCCTTGGAGCAGCATTGTCCGTACGGGATTCTTGGAGGTCTCGGACCAATGCTCCTCGAAACGACGGGCCATGGCTTCCGCCTGATCATTAGGCGAAAGCCACGGGACGTCGTCCATCTGGAGCGGGGCCCGGTACCCTTTTTTCATGATCGGGTTCATCCAGTTATACGTGACTTTGGAGAAAAACGAAGCCATCGCGTAGCCAGTCAAGTTGCTCGTTTCTTGACTAGAAACGACATCGATGCTCGTGCTAATAATCCCGGTTGAACCTCTTATCGAAACGACGAAGAGAAATGCGTATAGAGGGAAGCTCACCAACGAGAAAACGTCGTCCGCTCTCAGAATTTGATCACTAATCGAGACTAAACGAGTTAGAGCCGTGGAAGAACACAAACACACGACAACGAAGCTCAACGCCCAATACGTACGAAGGGGGAACGGATGAGAGACGGCCCGCCCCGAACTTTTTTTCGTGTATCAAGAGAACCAAAACTACCACATTGGTGATAGCTTGAAACAAATTGAACAAAAACTCTACCAAATTCCATCCAAATTTGATGCCTTGATTCAAAGCCAATATGGTGAGAACAAAATGAGCTAAAACTAAAACAACCACCACGAAAAACGAGACACTAAACCATAGATTGGCTCTAAGCCTAGGACTATCACCTTCTAGAAGAGGTTTTTCGAGCGAGGTGGGGCCCGGATTTCGACCAAGAAATCGAGAGTACACCTTTCTAAGTGCTGATACTATGAGTACTAGTAGTAAAACAAGATTAATTGCTGAAAAAAGAAGCCTTTGGGGACATGGGGCCAGAGTTGTGAATTCCAACCAGTTTAGTATCACTGAAATCGAGCTCGATTTTCCGGAAGATTGAACTATGGAAGGAGAGCATTCGAGTGACGTCAGCATGGCTTAGATGACGTCATGATCATTGAACACAATTCACTTTGGAAATTGCTTCTTCCTAGAGCTCCTAACAACATGCATAATAAGCACATATGAATATCAAGAAAATTGAAATAGTAACACTTGAAAAATGAAATAGTAACAGCTGATCATAGAAAACAGAACAATGAGCATAAGTCAACTGATCATATTGATAGCTTCATACAATTACTGGGAAATAAAAACACTATGAAATCATTGAAATTGTAACAAAAAATAAGAGGGATTTGTTTGGTTATTAATTAGCAAACAAAATTCAACTTACATAGAGAACAGAGCAATGAGTTATATAAGTCAACTGATCATAGAAACAGATTCATACAATTACTGGAGAAACAAAAAACACTATAAAATCATTGAAATTGTTAAATTTAAACAAAAAAGGAAGAGCGGTATTTGTTTCAAGAAATTGTTTATTAATTAGCAAACAAAAATCAACTTACAGAGAGAACAGAGCAATGAGTATATAAGCCAACTGATCATAGTAACAGATTCATACTTGAAATTACTTTTTAAAATAAATGATACTTTGAAATTATTAAAATTGAACTAGGAAGAAGAAAGATGAACAAAAATGAGTATATATAATGCAACATAGAAACAGATTCATACAGTGAAAAAGAATAAACAAAATTGGACAAAACAAAAGAGAAGGATGTTTACCAAGGATGTATTTTGGAGTTTAGTGATGAAGGAATTAAAAGAACAGCATATTCTTTAAACTAGTACTAGTATGTTCATCTACTGATACTTTGAAGCAACATTTAATCAAGACTCTCTATCTAGAAAATTTGTTGCAACTTGCAATGATTATTCAAGTTCTCTTTTTTTTTTTTATACTATTAAAAAGAAAATTGAAGTCAGACATGTTTTTGGTTTTCTAAAATTGGGCCCACACTGGGATTTGGAACAGTGTAAATTGATTGAGATAGTGACATTTTTTTTTCATGACCAATTTTTGAAAGAATATTAAATACTTTATCTGTTAGTTATATCTACTGGGAATTTATTTCACTACAATACACACTCATGCACGTATGATATTTTTGTGAGCTAGTGACGAGAAACTCCCCTCAACCGTGTTGTTGCATGTTTTATATCGAAGAATGTATTTAATTAGCAAAAAATTGTAGAACAGAGACAATATGATTCAATCACCAGATAAATTCTATAATATTTTAATAGAATTTTTGTGGGTTTAAATCGAAAGATGTGTCAAAGTAGCAGAAATTTGTAGGAGGATTCAATTCTCAGTACAAGACCCCCATAATATTTCAATGTAAATTTTGTCCCACATGGGTTCGAACTTGCGTTGTCTAAGCAGTAGAAACTTGTGGGAGAGAGCCAATAGAATTCAATCCACAAGACAAACTCTCATAATATTTCAATGAAAATTTTATCTCACGGGATCTAAATCGAACGATGTGTCCAAGTAGCAGAAACTTGTGGAAAAAAATCAATATAATTCAATCCTCAAAATAAACTCTCATAATATTTTAATAAAATTTTTATTTTATACAAAAATCGAACCTGCATTATCGGGTAACTTATCCCCCACCACCACAAACATCGGTGGTCATAGCCAAGTGAGGGTATTGGGGCCATTCACATATGATATTGATCATTGCACGACTTATTTTAATGATTTTGTTTACTTTTTTTGTTATTTTTATCATCCATACATATGGGAGACAAATTTTTTAATGATACAATTTCAATAATAAGGTCAAAAAGGGTTACCAAAAGGTGATGGGGGACATCTTAATGTATTAGTTATAATATCATCTCACTCGACTCCAGTAATAAGATTGGCCATGTCAAATGCGAACACCCCGAATTAAGTTATTTTATTAAATAGTGTTAAATAATTTCACTAAATAATATTAATTATTCGGTACTATTTATTTCCTGAATATTATATTTATTAAATAATACTCTTATTTGAACACTTATTATAAACACAATATTTAATATATAAATTATTTATTAATATTTAAGGGATAAAGTAATTTTTAATTGAGGGTATTATAGATATTTCTACTTTATAATAAAGGTAAATAAGAGGATAAATAATTTTTAATGTGTATAAAGTAATGCCATTAGTAATTTTTGAAATATTGGGAGGACATAATTATAAAAAAATAAAATTATTTTATTGTCATATAAAAAAATATCCAAACAAATCTGAAACGGATCAAAATAAAAAAATGTTTAAATAAATATGGGATAGAGGAAGTAATAGTTATACCAAGATCTGTTAAAAGGCTCGAACAACGACACTTTTAACTCAAATATGTAAGTTAACATAACTAAAATGTCAAAGCGTGGATAAACCAGTGATTAGAGCCCCAATTCCGCGAGGCGGCGGGTCCTGGGATTCGAGACAAAGAAAGGGAATATTATTCCCTCTTGTGGTGGTCCTCCTCTTGTGGGCTCTATAGCGAGACGAAATGATGTTACCATGTGAATTGATAATCAAAAGAATTATTGTAATTGATTATGTTAAAAAATTATTATAATTAATTACCTTTACCTTAAAAAAAAAAATTAACAATAACTCATAGAACATGACGAGTGCATGGATTTAACATATTGCACCAATGTCAAGTGAGACTTGACTGTTTATTATTAATATGTTACACATAATTAATTACTAGAATTATTCATTTGCATGAATTCACGCATTGCCACATTTTAATATATGTATTATCTAAAATTATTCATTTGCATTAATTCACACATTCACCAATGCATTAATTTTCATTTTGATACATGTGCTAAACCACGTGGACAATAATGATAAAGTCAGTGTCGGATTTCACCTTTTTGCATAAAAAATGAAATTTGCAACTAATCTTATCTTATTATTCTAATCATATAAAGTTTTGTTACTTATAATGATTCTAGGTTTGGGTACGAATAGGGTCTATGTCCGGAATAATTTTGTCATTTTATATAATTTAGTTTATTAGTAGGGTATTTGTAAAGACGATTAAAGATATGATCGCAAAACGCACTAAGTAAGAAAGTCTGCAATTATTTAAAATTAAAATTAAATGTTGAATTGATAATCAAAAGATTTATTGACGTTAGGAAGAACGAAACATTTCCTGATCGTAGAAGATCTCAAATAAGAATTAAGTAAATTATCGATCCTTTCATTTTTACATTGATCAATAAAATGTTATTTATTAAGTTTAAAATTCCAAACTTAATTATTATTTTTTAATAAAAATATTCTAAATAAATTATACTATATTTTTAATAAAAAAATAACTATAATAAAAAAATGTAGGAGCGCCTGTTTGGATTGGAAGGATATGATTAGAAGTTTATCATCTTTACATTGATTCACACTTACACAAAGAAGTCAAAGGGGACAATTGCATAACTCTTTTTTTTCAATAAAAAAAGAATCCATGCTTTAATTACATGGTATCAGCGTTATGTCACATGGGTATTATTAATATACAGTCTGTCTGATTACATCTTTACATAAAAAGGAAAAAAACAATGCAATTTGAACTTTCTAAATTCTAATTATGATAATAAAATATTGGTAGTTGTTAGTTGTTGCCCTTATATTAGTTCATCGAACACCAGCCTTTTCTATTATGTGTGAAAGCAATTAAAAGAGACGTATCACCTAATTAAGCCAAAAAAAAACATTATTATAGTATACTAATAATATACAATTAAAATATGGGATTAAGACCTTTGCTTCCCCTCGTTATCACCAATGAAACTTCCCCTGAGTAGTTTACTTTAACATAAATTTAGTCCATCTTTTTGACTAGTCTAGAATGAATTAAAAATCAATTCATTAAAAAAAAGTACATCTCTTGTCAAACTTATTTACTATGAGAACGATTTCATATTTACAGACTCGACCCTTCTGTTATCATGACTAATATCCTTTTATAATATAAATTATACTTTTCAGCTATTAATACTAATACATCTATTGTAATATAGGTATTACACTTCAGTATCACAAATAATACATTTTTTATATATCAATAAGTCATAATATTCAATTATCACATGATTTTTTTTTTTTGTCAGGCAATAAAATTTCATTAAGTAACTTTGAGTACAAGGGGTATTCGACCCATTACAACCTGTCAAGTATTGAGAAAGGGAAATAAAATCGACTCTCACACTTAGACCACCATATTCTCTAGGATTCACAATCCAATTTATATAATTTCACCAATTCAATTTATTACATTTCGATTAACCACGATCAAACCTTTGCCTTAATTTTCTCGACGACTTTACGTGGACTTGATATTTTTTCATTGAACACACAATTGTTTCTAGCTTTCCAGATTTTCTAAATGATGCAAGCCTATAGTGTGACTGATTTTTTAGCTTTAATTTCTAGACTAAAAAAATTATCATGTTGTAGGAAATTATCGATGGGCGCATTTAATGTTGGACCATCAATAATTTTGTCCCAAAATGGGCACTTGATTCGGGACCTAATGGTTTGGTTACCCTATACTTTACTTTAATATTTATATTTGAATCGAAACTCAACCCCATATTTCTTGAAAACGTTTTTAACGTGTGATATATATGTTGTAAAAACCTCGTTATGGTTAATCCCTATTGCGATTTTTTGGAAAACATAAAACGTGTTGCATGAGTTGTCGTGTTCCCAACTACACGATTTCAATTAAAAAAAAAAAAAGATTACAATTTCGGAAAAACGGCATCTTTTGGATGCTTCGATGCTTCCTAGAGTTAAAAGTTAGAAAGATGCTATTTCTTCTTTTCTATTTTCTGACTTATGTTGAGTAAAAACAAAATCGAACACCCCAAAAATTTCTTACAAAAGTATAACACAAATTCTTGATAGAGATGATTATACCAACCTTTACCTATTTTTCTTATTAATTATTTGATGAATTTTGATTCACATAAGAGTATCTCAATAGTAAATGTTTCAGTCAGTTTGCACGCACTTAGTGAAATACACGCACAAAATTTACACTTAATACACACGAAAACACACACACACACACATGTTGCATCTGTGTAGTTTACTAGGTGTAACATCTATAAGTCCGACAATACCCGAAAACAGCCCCAAAGTAGATGGTTCGTGTTTTCGTGTCCTCAAAATGAAAGAATCCGACCACGTACATTAACGAATTCTGTAACAACTTCGACTATAACAAACATCCAAGATGGCTACAGAGGGTTTTATGTTTTTAACTTTGTAGAAAACTGTCCTATTTTTGCATTCAATGTTAATGTACCGATATTATATATATACATAACTTCTCTAACCTTAACAGCAGGACTGCAAGATTTGTAAGAATTAAGAAACTGGCAAAATTCGTAAATTTACATACGTATTTGGAATGTAAGTCTAGATTTGATACAGATATCAGGCACGGGCTTAAGAATGGGGAGACAGTGTAAGCTTACTCCATCTGAAACCAGAAATGAAATAATAATAACATTATGATAATAAAATGTTATTACCAATTTTATTTAATTTTGGATACCTCAAGAAGAATCAGATAAGCTGCACTACAGCAGCAATGCGTAGGGTGCCGTTTTGGAGAAGATCACCGAGCTCATCAAATAGAAGTGCTGATCGCCAACCCCATCCCTTCGGAGCTTTAGGTAAAAGTGTTCCAGTTTGTTTATAGCTCCCGAAAACCATCACCTCTCTCTTTGAGGGACATATTAACTGATTCAAAATGATTGAAGCAATTAGTTAAAGGCCATTGTGTCCTTTAGCTAAAGGTGCAATATTCTTAATATAGACTAGTGAGTTTACCTGATATCTAGCAGTAACCTTTTCCCTAGTATCGACATACATATGGACCTGAGATCACAGAATGAGGAGAAAGTACAGTACGAATTAAGTTGAATTTGAAACAGATTAGTTTACGTTATTTATGAACAGAGAAAAGGAAAAATAAAATTCATTATCCAAACATGATGCAGAGTACCTTTCTAAGTGGACCACTGATCTCTGCCTTACGCCGATGAAGAAATAGGCCTGAATGACATAAAATAAAATAAAAGAACAGTATTTAAAATAATCCTTCAACTGTATAATTTAGTCTGACACAAGGGTTTCAGAAGAATACCGAGTGTACGACGTCCTTGGGGATCTTCATCACTAAATGCCTGAACACTAACCTGTTAGATCCAAAAGACCAACATATTTACTGAGCAGTTAAAGAGTAATGGTAATAGTAATATCAACAAAATCAAAAAAGAGAATGTTTGTGTCGTCAATTCAAACCTTCCACAAGGAACCTGCATAGAATGCTTCAGGGGAATGCTTAACTTGGCCATCACAGAGTCTATGCACATCCCGAAATTCAACCCTGAAAAAGCAGTGCAGGATCAGAAACTACGGACTGCTAATCTCACCAAGGATTAAGAAAAAAAGTTCAAGAAACTTATACTAGATTTAGATCATATCCATCAATATATAGAATAAAGTCAAAACATAGAAAACCGATATTGCCTCTGGCATCGTGTACGGTTTCATCCTTTATTCCGAAAAAAAACTAACGAGAAAGGTATGCTTCATTTTCTCATGAAAATATTGAAGCAAAATGTATATGCTAGAAGGAACTCTAACTTACGCAAACCGAAAAGGTGGGAAGTGACTCAAAGGTGTCTTTAGATCCAACGATATAGAGCTATTTGCATTATCCCACTCACTCCCCGTAACATTCACTGGTGAGTCTATCATTTGCATGGGAATGCCACTCGTACTCGTTTCAAATTCTCTTCCCATTTGCACCTCATGCACATTATTAACATCGTTCGAACCCTGACTAAGCCCAACCAAAACGGTCAACCCATCCCCACCAAGTTCTGCATCTCTATTATCTGGTCCGTCATTAGCAGGAGGTTGCTGATTGGTTCGATTGCCAATACCAAACGGAACACGAGAAAAGACGTAACGAGTCGGTGGCCAAGCAGCTGCAGGCACGAACGTAGTTCCGCGCCCAATGCCAGCTAACCCGTCAATCGGGCCCCGATCATGTACACGAACGGGCCTAAAGTGGGCATTTCTTTCCCCTTGAGAACTATTGATATAGACATGCCCTTCGTTTGGGGGTAAATTGTTATGGTCATGATCTTGCATGTAGTATCCAGATGCTGAAACTCCAGGTGCACATCCATATGGCTGTCTGCATGCACATGTAATACTTATTCGGCAGCAGTGTTTGCATGTGTCTGCACCAATTTCCTGCACTCTCTGGCTTAAGAGCATCTATGGCACACAAACAATAAGTGACTTGTATGATGTATCTAAGAATTAATCACCAAGTGTAGCACAATGGAAAGTAGAAACATAATTGAAGTGGGTAGCTAAATGTGCTTCTTTAAGTTAATTGTGATATACATAATGAGCTTACATCCAATTTACAAAAGAGATAATATCATTTTGTCACCAATACTATATCCATTTTATCAAACTGGTACCTGCAATTTTTCTTTTACTCGATAAAATCCTCCTACTCATTATTGGCGAGTTGCAATGTTAACATTGTTTTAGTGATTTTTCCGGCCAAAAATGTATGCATGACTTGCAAAAAGGTGTCTTAGGGGTATATCAGACCATTCAAGATTAAATGCAAGGAGAATAAAGTAATTCATCTGGCTAATTATGTACTCAATGTCTAACATTAAATTATCATTTATGCTCCGGAAAAACCACTAAAACCACATGTTCAATTTTTAGCCGGAAAAACTACTAAAACAAAGTACAGGTTTCAAGTGGCCAACAACGAGTAGTAGAGGATGCAATCGGATGACAAAATTGCAGGTACCAGTTCGATAAAAGGGGTACAGTACAGGTGGCAAAATGATATTATATCTTCAGAAATGTAGCTGAAGACAGCTTACTACAGTAAAAATAGAAAGTCAACAGAAGTATGGATAGTTCAGATTGCAACTGAGCAAGAAATCTATTTTTAAAAAAAGCAATATAAGCAAGAAATCATAGCATACCTGCAACCATAAACCATCATTTACAGCTTTGCAAGGGAAGCCCATTTCTTCAAGATGCTTTCTTACATTTAAGAGTGCCTCAAAAGACATGTTGCAATATAAAAGAGAGCCACCTTCAAAAATGTTGACAAAAGAATCATAATCCTCTCTGCTCAGCCCACAGTGTCGTTTTAGGCAAGGCTTTACCTCTCTTCTGCCAACAATCCTACCACCCCATGCCAGAGGGGACATGTTGCATCTTTCCCATTCGTTAGGCATGACCATATTACAGGAAGAGTTTATCGACATACAATGCATTTGCTCTCCTGGAGTCCAGTTACTGTTTAATTGGTAGCATGAGTCTTCATCTGATGGTCCTTCCACGGCCAAAACACTGTCTGTAGACCTACTCAGTCCAATATTAAGAAAAGACCATGAATCACTAATGTCATCTGTATAAAATGTACTGCTTGCTGAAGGCTGTTGAACCCTGCAATCATAACTTGAGTCCAAATTAGGTCCATTATACGTTGTTTGGTCTTCGCCCAAGTTGGCAACATGGGAATGGGAATCCACAATGGAGTCAGCAAGCTCAACCAAAATTTTGCGAGCAGTTTTGCAGCCTTCAACTTCATCATTTGATTTTTTGCGTCCTTGTTCAGTTTCCAGAAAATCGGTAATGCTTTCATCATCCACGTGTTTTCTGTTTGCTCTTGAAGAATCAGCACTGGCTAAAACCTCACAATTTGTACTTTCCTGCTCATGATGTTCTGCTTTGCATTGTTTACCTTTTGCAAGAAGTGTATATAGCGCCAGCTCAAACCTTCTCGAATTTAAAAACAGAAAAAGAATCAGACAATTTTCATGCTGACTAAAAAAAAACCCTCTAAAATTACAGTGATATTTTCTCACCGTTTTTCTTCACTGGGCACCCATAATTCATCTGAGGTGAGTAAAGCAAGTATTGTTTGAGATGAAAGTTCAGGAAGCACCTGGCACAAATAAAATAATCTTTAGAGTTGAAAGAAATCAAACTGCTTTGTGCTGCCACCATTCACACACAGGCTAAGAGAAAATACTTTCCAACTCTATAATATCAGAAGATTTGCAGATTTACCTCTTTTAGTTCCTGCACACCACTTTGACAGAGGTAGCCCCAACAAGCATTTCTAACACGCTCCCCATGTGTGCCATAATCTTGGCTTTCAGCAAAGACCTACGTTGAGGTGAATGAGATACAGCCTGAATGGATTTTATCCAGGTGAATGGATATATCTTATCAAAATTAGAAATCACCAACCTGATAAGTTAAGAAGTTGGAAGACCACAATTCAGCTATAATGAAATCTGTGCAAATTGCACACAAATCCTGCACGTTTTTTTTGTTTGTCAAGTATGTAAGGGCATGCACAGAAACCAAAATGCTTATCAAGATAGGAAAGAGAAGAAACATTCACCAATAAAACTTTTGTAGAGATATAAGATGGCCCTAAACAATGATATGAGAAATAAGAGCAATCACGATGTTATCAACACAGATGGCAGCTTCAAATAGCACTTGGCCTCACATAAAGCCTCAACAAGTGCTTTATGATACCATCAGGACTTCTTTTCCTAGACTTCCTGATGGTAGAAGCAATGGAACCAAAAAACCAAGTTTCAGGAATTATTTGCTTTGGCTTGCATCAAGTAACAACAGTCTGACCCAAGAAAAATATGGGGTAACAACATTAAAGTAAACATAAGCGGCAACTAGCGAAGAAAGATATGGGTGCATGAGTATGGTGTCATTAGAGTTTCAAAAGGAGCGCGTAGGGGCTGTACATCCCAAGCTGTATCACCTAAATTCCAAAGTATGATTGTGCCAGGCCAGTGAATAACGGCAGCTGAAATGTTGTGCCAAGTGCTATTGTAATCTATTATACAGAAGGCTATCATCCATGAACTAAGCACAACATTTTACTCAAATCCTAAAGAACACGACAAATGTTGAAATTCATAAAGATTTCGGTCGCACAAAATACTATTAAAGAAATGGGTCAGAACGATAGTCCAGAACCCAGATGGAAATTATACATGCCCATAACCTGCTACCAGGAATTCACAAGAAAAGAAAGACAGAACTAATGTCACTTTAAAATTCAGTAAGATAATTTGAATCATTAACCAGAGATGACATTTTCCACTTATGTTTATGATTTATTACCTGAAGGTCAAGAAAAGATGCAGCGGCAAGAACTCGAAACGCATTATCATCATTAAGCTTAGGATAATGTCCATAGAGGTATGCCAAAGCTATTTCCATTGCTTCACCATTTACGTTTTTATCATCCACATTCAATGTCAAAACTGGAGAATTGGCTTCTTTCCATGGGCCCTGAAGCATGTTCCTTAAACCCAAAGAACAGGTAGTAAGCAACACTTCTTGACAAATAAGTATAAATTTTTAGGGGCAAGCAAAAATACTACACTTGCAGTCAAGAAAACTAAGTCTGTTAATTAATTCGTTCTAAGTCATTCATTGCTGCTTAAAAATGTTAGAAGTGCTATGTGTGAGCAAACATCTCTTCAACATGTAATATGTGGACAAGTTAAAAGGCCATTAGGCCAACCATTATCATCTTCTCTTAAATAATAATAGATTGCTTCTTTTAATCTCAAGAGAGTAACAGACAGTAAAACCTATTCAACTTTGTCCTCAACTCCATAGGTACCAAAGACGGCGACTAATCAGTATAGCCATGTGCTTTAGCTCCAGAATTTATTAAACAACTCCAACTAGTTTGTCATATCATCCGTAACATAGTTACTACAGCAGGTTAATCATGCTTATTGTTGCTAGCATTTTTCTTTCATCATCTCATTCTTGTTTAACTTTGATCAAGCAATTCAACATCAGTGTCCATATATGCAATCCCTAACAATGGCAATCAGCTTGTATTCAACTATTTTCTCATACAAAATGGAAGTCTTGCTCACTCAATCAGAGAGGTTCAGTTCATAAAACAAGACAACTTGACATAATTGACAATCATTTCGTTTGTGGGTTCCTAAGCAAGTAACAGCTAACAACTTTACCTAAACACCAGAATCAGTATAGAGAACCCAAACTAACTGAGATATATAAACCCACGCCATATCAGTTTCTGGTTTAAAGCAATTCATATACTAGGGCGGAAATAAAACATAGTACTTCAATAGATTTAACTATTTTAAGATAAATTGTGGAGTTAGGAAAGAGGCATACCGAAAATAAGAACTGCGGGAGAGCATGAGGCGATGGAGATGATAAGTCGATCCCATGGCGTTCCAAACGACGTCGGAGAACACACCATTATTAAACCCTTCCAATTGAACATGATCGCAGAGTGACGCGAGGTTGCAATCCAATGCGGCGCGGCGCATCTCCCCTCCTCCACGCCTCTCCCCCGTGGTACTAGCCTCGCAATTGTCCGACCGCGAGGGCTCTTTAGTCATCTCCACCGGTCCGCCGCCCTCGCCGCGGTGGCTGCGGTGATTGTACCACTTGACGGAGAAGCGCTGCGTGTGCGATGAAAGTGATTGAGGCGGCGGCGGTTCCATGGCGTATACACCCCCAAAGGAAGAAACTATTTCTAATCTCCTACACAAGCCTCCGATCGCCGTTGTTGTCACCTAAATCTGCCACAAAATGAATAAAGTTCATGATTTAAAAATTCGGAACTGATTTGTCGATTTTTTTATTGATTTTCGAAAAAAAATTCCAAAAATTTCATGATTTTTCGGAAAAGTACTCTGAAATTATCAAAGATTTTCGGGAAAAACAACCGAAAATAATATTTTGAAATAAACTGAGTATTTTCTGAACAAATTTTTAAAAAACATAAAAAATGTCGGAAAAATTTTCGGAACTCTACTTAAAATTTAAAAAAAAAAAACTGAAATTTCAACAAATTTTCAGAAAATCGGGTGCGAATTTTTGAACTCTCATGATTTAAAAATAAACGTGATCCTACTATCCCACCCACACCTTTTATTTGTCCAAGTTATAATCATGTTCTTAAAACACCACAAATAAACAACAAACACTTCAAAAAAATGGTTGCAATCTAACATAATTTTATATTTAGAAAAATTAAAACTTATATATGTATATTGGGCACGACGAGGGACTCTCATCCTTGCGATATCAATCAGAAACATATGTATTCCAATTGAGAAAAACACAAGCATCGTTGGACATTCTTGTCAAATATTTTTTTTCCATGAAAAATTGTACAGTGTTTCGAATTCTATTGAGGGGGTGTATACAATTACAAAAGATAAAGACAAAGGTAATTTTGACATTTTATTTGTGCATTAAAATTAAAAATATGAATGAGTGGTGTATTTCCTAATATTGGGGTGCTAGTAACGTGCGCCTATTATCAATTCAACTATTAAGATAATCGAGTCTAAATGACAATTAAATTGATAGAATAATTTAAGCCACGAGTATGGGCATTATTAAATGATAAATACTCGTAAAAGACGGTCTCAGAAACGAGACGTGGTTATGTTTTATATGCATTCAGGTGCATTTTATATGCATATTGTATTTTAGAATCATGCAACTTGTTGTACTAAAAGATGTGATTTATTTATACCGAACCGTGTAACTATTAATATGAAAAATAGTTGCACGGTTCAATATAAATAAATTGTATTTTTTAATAAAATAAATTGTATAATTTTAAAATACACTATAAATGTACGGTGCATCTGTATGCACATAAGACCTACTTTTAGTTTGGGTTGTGAAATGATCTCTCTTTCTATTAGAGAAGTTTACTTTAATTGATACTTTGTACTCCCTCCGTCTTAAGATGACTTGAACACTGGAAATGACACGCAAATCGAGTAAAGTGAGTTTTAGTGGGTTTGAGTGGAATAAAATAAAGATGCTGTGAGTATATTAATATTATATTTACTTCTATTTTAGGAGTGTTCAAATAATGTTGGGACATTCAAATAACGCAAGTGTTTAAGTAATGTTGGAACGGATGAAATATTATTTATTTTTTTATCAATAAAGTTACTCCATCTCATTAAAATTTAATTTCATATTTTTCTCCAATCTCTAGACATTACGTTTATCCCCTCTAACCAACCAAACACATCCTTATCCATCACATCAAACTTGGAATTGGGACATTGTACTAAGTCCTTGTCACCATAGAATGTGGCCCAACACTACACTACACAAAACTCCAAATTATAGTGAAAATTGGTACACCACTTTATCTTATTTGGGTCTCAAAGTGGGGCCCATATATGAAACACAAAGAAAAGGCCCAAATACATTTGTTTTTCCACTTAGATGAATTTGGGCCGACATTAGGCCCCATCTTTCCACACGTTAAATTTTGAGCTTTTTTCAATTGTTCTCACATTTACAATAGAAATGTAATGTTAGAGATTGGAGAAAAATTAAGATTTTATTAGAACATCATGTTTGCGGAATTCTAATTTATAACACTGTGTTGTAATAAATGTTTACATAAGAATAGACACCAAAATTTGAATATTATCAAGCATCCCATATGCAAAGTTGAAATAAGAGTAAAATGTACAGAATATTCTTACAGATCACATGTTATATTGTCAATATACGAGAAAATATTATTTTTAGTTCTATAACTTTGGATGATTTCATTTTTAATTCTGTAATTTTTTTTTTCAATTTTAGTCATGAACATGTCAATTTCAGTTATTTTTTTTCAAAAATTTAAAAATTTGACCGGAATAAGCATGTGTATCTCACGTGACACTTCAATTTTTTTTTAATTACATAATAGTCCATATTTCTAGGTCGCCTAAAATTAAAACAAATAATCAATTTCAACTCTCATGTAATTTGTTTTGACAACAAATGACTTCAATAAAATTCAAAGGCTTGACCCTAAAAGTTAGTCTAGGTTCTGCTATTAATGAACTGTTTATACATTAGTAATAACTACTAGTATCATCCAGGGTTAGAACCAAAATAACTTTTCTTTCAACTTCGAACAGTGTGTTTGAAATTTCATGTACTTTTTTTTTTTTTAATCCGACAAAATTAGTTGTTAGTAGTTACTAATACACCAAGCACACAAACACTCCACAAATTTTATGTACTATAAAATTCAAGGACAATTGCATCATTAGTTGTACAAAAATGGAGTAAGATAAAACTCAAAGCGTACATGTTGCATTTGTGCTTATTTCACCAAGGCAAATCTCTATATATAGCCCTATATTATTTTAGTGATTTTTTTTTTCTGATTTTTATACTAAAAATTAAATATCATAAAAAAAAAAGATTGCTTTGCCTCAAACCTAAGAACTTAAATAAAGAACTGGAAATTACTCAATTCGAACTAGCTAGCTCATTTAATAAAATTTAAACCTGACACAATTGAGATCGTTTCATTACCACCAGAGAAGATACTACTCCATTCTATTTAAAATGTAAGATGTTTTGACTTATTGCATTATTTACTTTTTATTTGATGTTCTGGCTTCTATTTCCCTACATTGTCTTTATTTATTACTCTTTCTTTACTTTCTTGTTTTACTCTCTATCATGTCATTAAAGATAATTTATCATTAAATAAGGCTAATTTTGGTATAATTTTTCTTTATTAATAAGCGTGCAAAAGGTCAAAACATCTTATATTTTGAACAAGAGGGAGTATAATATAAATGATGTACCTAGTATTGAAATTTGTAAAGAGATTAATTAGAGCATTAATTAGTGTAAGTAATGATGATTTGATTTAGTCTGCAACAGCCGGCATTCTTTAGTATTCTTGTATGCTCCAATCTCAAAAACTGCACACACAATTATGGATATATAGCAATGGCAATTAATATTTTAGGGTGGCATAAGTAAAAAAATCTCACTAGGGTTAATTATTTTCTTTAGAAACATTTGACAGGTAGCTTTGAAAAAAAAAAAAAGTAATCACGAAATTTGTTTGTAAAGAAAGCACAAATTTCGTACTTGTGAATATCGTCATCTGAATCAATTTATATTTAGTTATCGAGTAATGCTTGTGTGCATTAGTATTGTATTGTGTAACTGTTCAATTAAATGAATCAACATAGTATTGACCATCTAATATATTTTAATAAACAAATTAATATTATTTAAGTATGTACTTGAGTTGCATAGTACAATTGGTGCATAAAAATATATATCTTAGTTATCACTTAATTGTTAAAATGATATATTTACTCATTTTAAAAAAAAAAAGTAATTATTTAGTTGTTGATTTGGTATGCTGTGAAATTTGTTCACTGTGAAACTGATTCATTTTTACACTCTAGTTATCACAACTACACCATGTAGTAATATAAGTCACACTTTTCAGTTATCACGACTACACTCTCTGCTGTAAAGTCATATTTTTTATTTATATGAGTAATACTCTTTATAGTAAAAAATCACACTCTTCAATTATATAATTAATATATTTTAGTAATATAAGTCACACTCCTAAACCAATTTCACCGTGAGATTATCTCATGCAAGAGTGACTCATATACAAATAGATTAGTTAATTTCTAAGCTGGTTTGGGACGTACATATATGGGTATGAATTACTAATAGAGATAATTACTAGGAGGTCCATTTCAAGTGTATGGAGTACTCTTAGGTCTATCCCTCTATAATATTACTAGAAGGTCTATGTTATGTGTACTAAATACCTTTTATGCCCTTATACCCCTTTTAAGTGTGGGATTCGAGAATTCTGATTTTAATAAAAAAAAATCCGCTTCTCTCTTTCTCCATTATTTCTCTCATTTTTTCCACCACAGCTTTTCTCTCTCAATTTTTTCTCTCTTCCTCTGCAAATCCTGAACCATGGCTCAAATCCTCTCCACCCCCGCTGCAGTCCAGGTCACGGCTGCTACCTTTTCCACGCCGCGTCCATCATCTCCATCCCTTGCGTCGCTCCTCCTCCTTCACGGTTTGGAAGCATAAGGTTTTAACGGCGACGGTGGTGGGGTTTTCACGATCTGGATTTCACGATCTGAGCTTTGGGGCGACGATTTTCTAAGATTTGTACAGTGTTGTCAATTTGAAGGTTTTTCATGTGGATTTTTGAAGTTTTTGTACAGATTTTATGGATTTTGGTGAAATACAGATTTTTGTTGTTTTTGTGATTTGCATTGAATCTGGGTTTTGATTCTGGGTTTTGGATTTTGGTTCATATATTCATGTATTTTTTTATATTATTGAAATCTGTAAGAATTTTTATTATCTGGGTTTGTGGGTATTTGGAAAAATCTGGGTTGGTGAGCGACGGCGTAGGGAAAGTTGCAAATTTGAAGATTTTTATGAAGATCTAGGTTGTTGATATGGAAGTATTTTGAAGATTTGAAGACCCATTTTATGAAGATCTGGGTTTATTAATTTATAAGTGTGAGGATCTGAAATCGGAGATGAACATATTCATATTTTTTTATGAACAATGTTTTTTTTATGAACGTGTTTATATCATAATAAAGACAATGACATATTTTTTGTGTATAAATAATTATTTGTAGAATGTATATTATATATTTCAGTTCTTTTTTTTTTTCGAATCCAGGAGTATATATTAGTTCTTAAAGAATGTATTTTGCCTAATGTGTAATAATATATTAATGTATCACACTTTATACAGGGTGTCAAAAAGTTTGGCTTTTGAATTGAATTAAACAGAAAAATTATTAATTCCTCCCCAAGAAATTTGGGTTAAGATTGATGAATTTTAATAAAGAAAGAAAGATAGAAAAAAGTGAAAATGATAAGAGAAAGGTAAAGAAAGAAAGATAGAAAAAAGTGAAAATGATAAGAGAAAGGAAAAGAAAAGGAACGTGTTGGGTGGGAAAAATAAGGGAACAAAAAGTAAGAAATGAAGAGAGAGAAGAAGGGCAATGTGATGACTTAAACATTTTGGTAAAGATCTACTAGTAATTATTTCACAAAGTAGGACCTAAAAGTAATTTAGGGTACCAATATCGATTTAAGAGTACTCCTCTCTTAATAATACCTATAAATAGACGGGTAGACACCCTTTGCTGTCCCCACACACTATTGATGAACAATACTTCCCTCATGAATTACCCTAATCTCTGCTTTTTCTTTAACCACTTAATAAAAGAAAAGATCAAATGACATACAAGAAAACACAGGGAAAAAAATTATGAACATAATTGAGTTTAAGGGAAAAATGATATATAAAAAAAAGTTTAAAGCAGAGTTTAAAAAACAGTATATACACATATGGAACGAGTCGGGCCAAAATTGGACCAACCTTGTACAATACACACCAATTGACAAGCACCAGCTAATTATTTGGTTGATATTTTTTTGAAAATTCGATATTCGATCCAAAGATGGATTAATTTGGGGGATCGGAATTCACAATCTATTAGCGGAGTCTCCATTTTGAATGGACTGACTCATATCAAGATTTATTGATTCGCACCATTCTAGTTTCTTAAATTTTTAGATATCATTAGATATAGAAGAAGAAAGATTGTAAAGAAGAATTTGATTGAAATATTTATCTATGCTAGCTAGATAGTGAAAGAACAAGCAAGTAATTCCATAATATTGATTTGTATTTATCTCATTATTGAAATTACTGTGGCAAAGACGTACGATGTTGATGTTGCTATAGCCAGGAAAAAAAAAATTAATTGTTTTGTTGACTTATCATGGCCTTTTTCACTAAGTGGGGATGACTTTTTTATCTTATGTTATTATTATTAATTATTATTATCGATTAGAAGTTGTAGAAATAGACCCTTAATTCAAGATAATAAACAAAGCATAATCTACTTTTGGTTTATACTTTATATGATTTATATTTTGTAATGCTGCACTCTGTAAAACATAATGAACTCTTGTAATTATCATTCTTTCATATTTATTTCAATAATCTTCAACATGAGAGTTTGAATTTATGAATTTCAATTGTTTTGGCGACATATTTCGCTACCTCGAATACCTAAGTATAATATTTAAATAGAATATTGCATGCATGGTTGCATTTTTAAGAACTATAAAATTTACTGAGTATAACACAAAGGGCAACACTCATGTCATTTTTTAGATAGTGATAGAATATTTTATGTATAATAGTGATATTTTTTATGCATAACAGTGATAATATGCATACATAATAATAATATTAAATAAATAGAGTTCATTGTGAATTCGAATTCACCCAAATTTAAGTCTAAAATAAATTAAGCCTCCAAAAGTCTCACAAAAAAGTGAATACATATACATGTTATTAAGTGAGTTTCATGTGCATGCAGATGCAATTTGAAATTATAGTGCATTTTAGAATAATGCAACTTGTTGTATTTAACGATGCAACTTATTTACATTAAATCATGAAAAAAAAAATCCATATTAACAATTGCACAATTCAACGTAAACAAATTCTATCTTTTAATATAACAAATTACATGATTCTAAAACTTATTATAAATACACGGTTAACCTAAGTCTAACTTATGTTATTTTGTTGTGACAATGTATGCAAACCTTAACATGCCTTGAGAAAAGGAACTGCCCACTTAAACATTATCTTGAAAATTAATTCACTAACTTTAAAATATTCACAAGATTGAGGTAATCGGACCTGGTGCCCCTTGATAGATAATGATTTTTTTTTCCTAAATCAACTTTTAATCTTTAATAGATTATGAATTGGTTGATATCTAGGCACTTTAGATCAAGTTCATAGTATAAAATTAATTTAGTATAATAATGCGGCTTTATCTTTACATAATTTATAGATTATTTTATCTCTATTTCTGTTTCATGTTGTCAATAGTTTAATTTAAATGTTAGAAAAATATAGAAAGAAGTTGTTTTACGAGTTTACGATAATGCATGTATATATGTAAGCTAATATCTATTTAAAGTTGTCGAAATTGGATGTTTAAATATATTTTTATTAAAGAGCTATTTTTTATTTTCAGGACTTAGCTTCAAATTTACGTTTTGATTATGTTGGAAATTGAAATGAATATGTAGGAGATTCCTTTATAAAGAATTAATTCCTAACAGAAAGGGAGTATATATTATACCAAAAGAAAAAGGGGGAAAATAAAATATAAATAAAAAGAATTGTCTGGTACAAGTGCCGGTGTTTCGCTTTTGGCTCACAGTATTTTCTTTAGGTACATTAATTAATTAATTAATTAATTAAGATCAAATATCTCCTATTGAACTATATGTATTTATTATATACTAGATGTGATGTGATATATATATGACTATATCATAATTCCTATCAAATGTGACAAATGGACCAACCTATTTATTCGAGGCCGTGAACATATTAATGAACCACTTTAGAGATGATAAAAAATTTATCACCCCAACTTGATTTTTTTAGTATCACTATTATATATAAAAAAATTGACTATTATTCATAAAATTATTATTATTATATATAAAAATTATCACTGTTTAAAAAATATTTTATATTTTTAAATAATGAAAATTTTTATATACAACAGTGATAATTTTTATAAATAGTAATAATAATTTTTGTACATAACAATAATAAAGTTAGTGTAAATTCGATGGGAATGTTACTCTTTATATATTAGTTAAGTTTTCACTTAAATTGATCAATGCACGATATTGATTCATACATAGTTGAGAAATTGTATGATATACTTTCTAAAGAATCGAGGTGTATATTATCATAATATATATTTGTATTTTTTATAATTAATGAAGGTTGTACATTTTGTACTTTTTTAAACAATCAAATATGTTTTCCTCCATCGTCCCTTGTTTTCTTTCCCGCACATCACATCCGGCTAAAAGATATACAATTAAAAAATCAAATAATTTGGCAGCTAATGAGTTAAAAAACATTTTTTATACCATAATTTTTGTCTTCTTTATGAAAGATTCAAAGATAGTTGCAAAAAATTTGAATCTAATTTTATATTTTTCCGACATTGCTCAATTTCAGTTGGTATTGGCTGGAAAATTTCTGCTACCGCTAGAATTCATCACTCTATAAGATGTTTAATACAAATTTTATCCAAATATATTACTTGAATACTACTAGCAATAATTTTAATTCTTTACAATTAATAATATTATTTCTTTTAGTAACAATATTAAATTTTAAAAGAAATAGTATTACTCCCTCCGTCAGTTATATAGATTTATTTTCATTTTATAAATATTTCAATTTTATAGACTTATTTTAATTATGTTGAAAACTAATTATAATATAAATTTTACTTGTCTAATTTATTTTTCTAAATATATATTTTAATTATGTGTAAAATTCAACTAACCTATATATAATTGGAATTAATGAAATTGTAATATACAATATATAAAATTCACATAATAATTAAGTAGATCTTATATGAAAGGATTTCACGACAAGATAAAACATATAATTATAAATGATGTTCTAATATTTTTTAAAAATTAAATACTGGAATATGATAATTTGTGAGTTGTCTCATCATCAAACAAGTGAGGGTCCGCTTAGTACGATTATGAAATGATAATGATATTAGGTATAATTAAAGAGACAATCACTATTGAGTTATTGATTGCATTGTTATTGCTTTGATTGAAAAATTAACAATGATTTTTTTCCATCAGGAAAAAAATATTTCATTAAGAAATAAGTGTCCGAATACCTGTTGTAATCCAAGAGATGTACAAATATGCTACTCCTTAACAATCTAAAATCTTCCTAGGGTCCATTAGTCAATCTTGAAAAGAGAAGCTACACATATCTAAAATATATACAGATAACCAACATTATAAAGAAAATCAATAATAAGTATCATCTTAAAAGTGTAGAGTGAATGATTACATGAGTGAAATTAAGTAATGAAAATAGGATAATCAATTATTTACTTATATCATTACGAGTGTATCAAAATTATAAGACACTATTAATGAAAATACTTCTCATTTCCATTTCCATTACCTCTAATTTAGCGGGTCCTGAACCTACATTTTTGTCACAATACAGGAGAACGCAAACAATATTACACCCTATAACAATTACATTTTCCATCTCGAATTTAATAACGAATTTACTGTTTACACGGAATCTAATGAAAAAATTATTTATTAATATAAATTATTTTTTGACGAGAGTTCAATATTAAAGTAATAACATGCGTGTAAATAAAAATTGATTTTAGTATGAAAAAAATAATAACATTATATGTAATTTTTTTAAATATTTTAAAGGTAGAGATTAAAGTGATATATATATATATTTTTTTAATGTGCCAATGAATTTTGGAGCGACCTTTTTAATAACTATGCCATTAAATCAGGATGTAGGAGAGGAGTGCTGCTTAATAATATGAAAAAACAGATTACCGAAAAATAACAAAACTCCAAACAGATAATGCAGTATACCGATCAACATAAAAACGGATTAAACCAAAACCAGAAGTAAAAAACTTCCATCACAAAACGACAAACCAAAAACCAATTAAAAAAAAACTGGAAAACGCGGAAGCAAATTGATAGCTATGAAAAGGGTACGTGGCAGTTAACTAGCACTACAGGTTACTGCTCCCCACTCTGTTGTACCCTCCAACCCGCCTTCTATTTATTTTCCCCAATTTTTCCATCACACGGAAAAATAAATCCTCCCCACTCAACAACCCCCGCCGCCGCAGCGCCGCCGCAACGGAACATGAGATGGTAGGCCTCAGTGTAATTCTCGAAAGCCACAAGGATCTCTGCGAAAACAGGGGAAATCAAACTCAAATCGTCAGCAAAGGAGGCGCCATTAAACCGTCGTCCCCTACTTCTCCCCAATCTCCCAGCGTTTTCTCCAGATCGGAAAATCTAGCCAATTTCTCGCCGGTTTCTGGATTTCTCGAGATCTGCATTCTCTGCAAGCATAAGCTCTCCCCTGGAAAAGACATTTTTATGTACAAGTAAGCAATTTCAAATTTCAAATCGCTCTGGATCTGCTTTTTTTGTTTTGTTTCTCTCTCTCTCTATAAATTAGGTTAATTCACGTTTTGTGTGTGATTTAATTTTGGTACAAATTGTGATGCAGAGGGGACAAGGCGTTCTGCAGCGTGGAGTGTAGGTACAGGCAGATATTCATGGACGAAGAAGAAAGTAATGGGAAGAGTGGTTGTACCTTAGAGTACAACTGTTCGATGGCTGCCACGTCATCGCCGACGCCGGCGTCGTCGTCTTCCGGGAGTGGTAAAAAAGGGGGGAGAATTAGAAATGCGTTTGCGTACTGAAATAAAATTATTGGGTGTGGTTTTACGCTTGTGCCCTCCTTTTCGTGCGAATGATGCCAGGGCTGGATCGTCATTTCGTATTAGCCCATGGTTTTTGGTTTTCCATTGGCTTTTTTTTTGTTTTGATGCTCTCTCAGACTGCCGGGGAGAAAATGGGGAATTCACTCTCAGTATTAATTTTCTTCTTTTTTAATTTTTTTTTAGGGAGTTGAAGAAGGGTGTTTTGGGTAGTTCAGTTATATATATTGGACTGATGATGAATTTTGAAGTTCGTATCATCGATCATTATCAATATCAATGCTGAAAAATAATAAAATTTTAATATTTTTAAAGTTATGATTGGAAAATATGGTTATTTTTAGCTTATACTTTGATTTTTTTAGTAGTGATAAGGGGCTTTATAAGTTTATACAGTTATCTTTAAAATAAAATTTAAATAATTATCTAAGTGGAAGATTTTATAAAAAATTATGACGAAGGGGTCTGTTACATGAGGTCTACAACATTAACTTTACATGTATAAATACAGATTCAATATACGTATGTTTGTGTACAAGGACACTATAGTCTTTTGTCGTTTGTATTCTTATCTTTGCGCAATTGTTTTCATAGATTTTTTTTATTATATTTATCTTAAATGTTTAAATGATACTCCACACTTTCATTTTCTTTTAACAAAAACTCGTATTAGACGTCAAATATGAGGGCAGTCTTGAAACAAGAATCTTAAAGACAATCAACAAACATTCCTCCGTTAATCGTTAAAACACGCTTAAATTACAATGCCCTCAGATGATGGTCCAGCATAAATGTGTCTATTTTATTTTTTAATTTTTTTCCCATAATCACATATACACTCTGACAATAGAAAACCCTTTATAAAATTAATCCTCACGATATTCACAATATTATACAAAATATTACTCCCTCTGTCCCGCAATAACGTGCACCACTATCCGGGGACAAAAACTAAGAAAACTTGATTTATTGATATTATTTAAATTAATTATAATGATATTAGTGTTTTGTCATTTTAAAAAATATGCACGTTATTGTGGGACGGACCAAAAAGAAAATTGTGCACGTTATTGCGGGACGGAGAGAGTATTACTTTTGATATTTTAAAAATAGAAAATTCTCTATAAAATTCATCCCCACAATATTTATAATACTATACAAAATGTCATTAATTTTAGCCCAACATGTACATATAATTTAATTTTTTTTTACTTTATACATAAAAATTTATAAAATTATCTTCAAAATTTACTCATTATTGCAATTTTTTAATGTGTGTCTAATTAGGGGTGCACACTGGGGTAGTACAATTTTGTCCCTACAGTCGGAATAATATAAATACAGTATTAAATCAACTGAATCTTTACCTAATTTATACATATAGAGTAAATACAGCATTAAATCAACTCAATATTTACCTAATTTACATTAAGAGACGTTTATTAAATCTATATTCAAAGCCTTAATATGTTTAGGGGATCAAATTAATGAGTTTGTATACTTGCAAATAGCTAATTAGGTGAAATATCAAAGACAAGAACACCTGAGGGAGATGGGAAAATATTTTGTAGTGAGAAATATTATATATAAAATCTATTTTGAAGTGTGATATTAAATTTATTCCGTGCAGGCTATAAACCCAAATCACGTCAGCTTTGATGATAATATTGTAGCAAAAATTGGTTATAAATTATAATCATAGCCTTTCGTTCGTTCTATTTCAGCCAATGTCTCCATACTTCTGCCCTCAACAATAGTATAGCATTTTATTATTTCAGTGCTACAAATTTTATTAAAAAATAACACTTCACAACATCATTTACACCGTGCAATTGGTGTTATTTATATTTGATTTTTAAAAAAAAAAAAATAACTAAACTCTTATTTTTCCTCCCTTGGTCCAATTTTTTACTGCTCAAATCAAATTGACACAAATTTTAATGAAGAAAATTATCTATTAATATTAAATGGACTAAAGTTATTTTTTATTAAGGGTGATTTGATAATTTTTAAAGAATGAAACAAAAAGTAAGTATTTTTTTGTGTAATTATTAGTTGAATGAGATATAATTTGAAAATGTTTGCAATGTGGGCTTGTTCTAGAGAATAAAGTTGTTCTTTTGTCATTTATAAAATAAGAAAATTAAATAAGGACATCCATTTATGAATTTTGAGCAATAAAAAGCAAGATGGATGTAATAATATATTATTGTGAATAAAAAAACAGTAAAAAAATATTAATTAAAATGAATCAAAATCTTCTCATTATATATTCAAATTAAGCGTAAATGAGTAGAATTCTAATCAAAATTGTTTCTAAAAGAATTGTTACTGTAAAAAAAATTTTGTTACACAAGTCAAATCCCAAAGAGTGTACTATCAAGGAAGAGCAGATGACAAATTTCATGACTCGAAATTTAGAACTTCAAAGCTGGTTGAGAGTGGACCAAATTTAACAAACAGCACCATAGCAGCAGCAGCAGTACATTCTGAGACTGTAAAATGGCATTCTTGAAATTATGTTAGGTTTCTTGGGCATGTCCCATATACATGACAACTCCACCCACCCATCCCCCACTATCTTTTTTCCATTGGAAATGGACATTTTGGACTATGTTTTGAGCACACATTCATAGGAATTAGGGGTGTAAGAGACTCATGAGCTACTCGTGCTCGACTCGTAAAAAAATCGAAATTGACTCAGGTATAATTAAATGGAGTCAAGGTTCTAGTAGCTATCGAGCTCAAATTCAAGCTCATAAATACTCAGTTCGAGAGGCTCACAAGCCTAATCGAGCTTGCACAATAATTACTATTATGCCATTAATTTTACTATATATATAATTATTTTTTAATAATATATATTTTTTATTTAATTCTATAAAATTATACAGGTAATCTAATCGAGCTCGAGCCGAATTCGAGTTTATCTAGTTTCTTGTCGAGTCGAGCTCAAGCTTAAAAATTTGGGTTCGACTGAGTTCGAGTGAGCTTCGATTATTCTAATTGACTCGAGTTCGAGCTCAACACTACTCAGTTCGACTCGTTTACACCCTTAAATTATTGGGAATTCTACAGCAGTAACAACATCATACATGACCATGTGATCACAAAAATGTATGTATATACGTTCAAGATTCAAGAAAAAGATAGTAAAGGACATGACAACACATTAAGACTCGAACGCTCGTTTTCTTTTCCGTTTCGAATTCAGTTCAAGAACTCATTTCAAGAACGACGAGAAACATGATATAATCGGAGGCCATGAAACATCAGCGTGTAGAAAGTGAGTTAAAGTTCAGACAAATATACAAGAACAAGAGAGTGCTTCATAGACAAAAGATTTATGAATAATAGTAAATACATACAAAAAGCATGTCATGGCTGTAACATCATCATCTTATCTTGTTCTTCATCCATCAGTGTCGGTCTCCATCAAAGTCGCCACGCAGTTTAGCCTGATTTGAATAAGAGCACAGCTTTGGAGTCCAAATAGAAGTAGACAAAGTGATTTGTCTCATGAGTTACATAAGAACCTAAAAGAGACAAAGATGACAGATAAATTAGATTGCAATTTCAGTGATGCAATTATACCTAATCCAAATTTTCTATTCTAAGATATAAGGATAATTACAAAAACTATCCTTGAGGTTTAACCTAATAATAGAACAATAAAAACAAAAAATAGTTATACAAAAAGAGCTTGAAACAACAAGAACATGGTAGCTTCGTCGATTCCTCATCTTACATGATTCAAACAGAAGATGGTCCAGGAATTCGTGTTGAAGCCGGTAAGCCCATTTCCATAAGGATGAAACTCTTTTCGATTATATAGAAATGAAGGACAAACCTTATACTGCTTTATTTATGCCTAATCAATACAAGTGACATTTTCGAGCTTTCTTGGAAACAAAGAGCTTTAAATAAATCAAGCATGACAATCAATTATCAATTCCTAGTAATAGATTCTATTTACTTTGTCCTGGATGTAATAAGTGATGTACTGAAAAAAGAAAGTCGAGTTTGATGGAAACTAAAGAAAGAAGACCATCATTCACAAATAAGAGTCATATAACATTTTGTGGAATTTTTAATCAGTTCCCAGTAATATATTCCTTCGCCTTTGTCCCGGACGTAATAAGATATATATTTTTGATGAATAACAGTGCAAGTGCCTCAAAGAATTGGAAAATTAAAGAACAATAAAATTCATAGTTTTATACATAGTGTGTGTTTGCAAACTCAAAAACAAGGTGCAGAAGCACTTATTTTTAAAGTTGTTACACACAGCTTTTCAAAAAAATAAGCGCTTCTACCCTTTCTATTGAGTTTGCAAACAGGCCTATAATCAGGACACACAGATGGAAACGCAGCATTTCACTGGAATTATTTCAAGTATGCAGATCCTTATTTAAAAAAATCAAGTATGGAGATAGTCAGATAGCTTCTGCTCTCAGTGATGATCACTATACCGTACTTTCTACTCAACGCTGTCGAATTGCTTTTGTTTTCTTAACTGTTCAACCAAGAATCTTAATCTTTAGAAGCCATTTATATTATTCCAGTCAATTTAGAGTTTAGACTATTAACTTCAATGCGTTTATCCCCAATTAGTCAAACTCTTTTAAAAAACTGGAAGTAAAACAAACATATAAAAACAAAATTATGATTGATGTGGACCCCATACCGTTTACTTGTACAATAACAACGAAGAAAGAAAAATCTTGAAATTCCAAGTACTCATCGATTTTGATGCATGATATTGAGTTAAAAATGTGTTATAGAGCGAGCAGGACAGAAGATCTCAAACAAGTAATCTAGTTTTTCTATAACCTAAAATCCACCTTAAACCACAATGCAAGCAAATTTTGCATTTAACTAAGCTTTCCAAAAAAAAAAAAAAAAAAAGAGATTAAGCCAACTACCCCACACTCCATTTATTACAAAATAACAAGACACATCTTCATGCACCGTGTTTTTTAATCAGCAGAATGTTTTCCACAAAAAAATTATCAACATCAAGCTTATTACTCTATATTATGCAGTAAAATGTCCTCAAAGCATCCGGACATTATAATATTTCAAGAGATCTGTCATTGTTGAATTTGTCAAATTTATGGATTCAACTCACCAATATTCACTCTTAATAGACTTTACATATTTCTAAAGCAAGTTGGACATAGTTGTAGACTTAACCCTTACGCTTAGGTATCAACTGCAAAATAAATTCCAACTATTTTGAGGCTCAATATCATCATTTGGGGCAAGTACACACACTTTCAAAGTTAACACAGAGGAGAACACAAACCCAATTTCATCTTCTTTATTGAAGTAATGTGTCTCAATTCAAATTATATGAAAATGACACAATCTAGAATTTTCCACAAGCAGGACAACAAAGCGTGCAAGTCTAATCGTTGCTTAATCCAATGACTAATGAGGAAGTACAAACCCGTTCTTGCCTAACAAATACCTAAATGGGCTCTAATGCCTAAACTAGATCCACAATGGTAGACAATGCATAGATCAGGTAAAACAGACAATCATAACAATCCTCATCATAAATCCTCAATCTAAAACCATTATTCAATTGAAATAAAAACTAATCATCAAACAGTGATAAGGAAAATCACCACTAAAGCACTGAGAAAAAAAACAGAGGAAAGAAGAGTGATTACCAAAAAAAAAAAAAAAAAAAAAAACAGAGGAAAGAAGAGTGATTACCAAAATTCTTTCCAACAATGCAATGCCAAGTTGAGCCATACTTTTGGTCGAACATCTTCTTTATATGCTCCGCCACATCCTTTTCCACACTAAACTTCTCAAACGCCTGCAACAAAACCACTAATCTTATCACGAATGTAAAACCAAACACAAGATTAAATCAATTAAAAAGGCCCCCATTATTTTTCTAGAGAGAGAGAGAGATTACAGCAACGGCAATGTCGACGGCCTCTTTCTGTATATCCTCCTTCATGTCGGCGCTTTTTATGATGACTTTCATCCCCGGATTCGAACCGGTCGACGATTTCCGATCGTCGGACGACGTAAGCGGCACCAGTGCGCCGCCACCGCCGCTCCGCTTCATATCTTCGCTCATTTTCTTCCCGTGAAATCTCGACTCCCCTTACCGATTGATTTTTTCCTCAAAATTGAATCTCCGGCTAGAGAAAGAGAGAGAGTTTTGTGTGGTATTGTGATATGTAAAGCTGTGATTCCTTCCTTATTCTGCTGACGGGGTTTTGGAATTTCCCTGCTTTTTCACAGTGATTGTTTGTAGGGATTTGATTTGATTTTTTTTTCCAAAAATTTCAAACCTTTTTCTTACTTTAGATAATAAATAACTCAACCTTGGCCTCTTTACTAAACCATGGTCAAAACTTTTCCTCCTTTTAATTTTTCTTAATTTTGTTTCAAGCTCTATAATTAATTACACATAAATTTGAATGCGAATTCAATTTTTAGCATTTACTTTTCATTAACCTAATATTCAGATTGTTGAGACTTGAGAGTTATAAAATAGTGCACTATTTCATCATCGCTATCTAGCAACTCTTAATAACTCAATATTCAATCCAAAGATTTATTAATTTAAAGGACTAGAACTCTTAATTTGTTTTAAGTTGATTAATTACACATAAATCTGACGGTGAATTCATTCTAAATGTATTCTATGAACCTTAACATATAATGGATTGCATCAAATTTTAATAGTTATTTTTCATTTATCTATATTCACATCATCGAGACACTCGTAAAAATTAGTAATTTGAGTTTATTCGAAGTTAGGAAACTATCACTTGAAAAATTACACTTGTTGTATATAGGGATGTAATCAAATCAAAACGTTTGCGAACTATTCCGAATTCAACTCGATAAATATTCGTTCGAGCTCCTTCAATAAAACTCATCACAATAAACGAACAAACTTAAGCTTAGTGGTATTCGGTTTGTTAACTTGTGAACAGACTCATCAATAAACTTGTAAGCTAGCTTATAAATAGTTTGATTTTGATTTATAACTTTCACACAAAATATATATGTTAAATATAAAAATATGTAATTAAATTTATTTAATTAAATAAAAGTACAAAATCTAGTAGATATATATGATTTTAAAAAATATAAATTTTATTTTTTATAATTAATTGATGAATAATGTAATTTAAAATTTATATCATTAGGCTTGTTTTGGGCTCGTATAGGCTCGATTAAGCTCGTAAATATTCGAAATTAAGCTTGGGCAATATAAATAGTGGTGCTCTAACCACTTAAGTTATTTCAGTTTATCCACTGGCTTCACTTACTTCAGTTTAATTGGTTGGTTTAACTTATTCAATTGCATTGCCTTCAAGTAATTTTCATAAACCATTTATAAAATTTTAGCTTTTCTATTACGTTTAAATATGTTTAAATACGATGCAACTTTTTTGCAGTACAACTATACAAGTAGAGATGTAATCGAACCAAGCCGAGCCAAATCTTAGAGTCTTTGAGCTTGATTAGTTTATTCTCGATGACGTCATGGATTTCAATCACCTTTTACCCAATATAAAAAGTAAATGAAGCCAATAACTTATGAAATATTATACTTTCGATTAAATAAAAAAAAAAAAAACTTGTACTTTGAAGAAACATAATATATTAAAACTGAGGGATCTAATATATACTAAAATGCATATATGCTAATAGAGAGATGAGAGGTAGAGAGAGAAATTTTGCGGGTGAGGTAGATGTCCTTTGTTCCGAGAGTTCTCCAGTGAGGCATAAACCTAAACCTAGGAACCCTAGCCTTCAGATTAGCAATGGATCGGGATCTAACAAAACTAAATGGATCAAAGTTTGGAGTGCCAACAACGGATGCATCTCGTTCTTCAAAAATTTCTCAGATTTTTGCACAATCGAAATGTTGGTCAAGAAGTTGAAAGAATATGGCAATGTCAGGGATATCTTTGTTCCGAACAAGAAGGATCGTTTCGGGTATCGTTATGGTTTTGTGAGATTCAGGGGAAATTTGGATTGGTCAATCTTAGAGAAAGAATTGAATAAGATTTGGTTTGAATCCTATAAAACTAGAGTCAATATCTCAAAGTTTGCTCGTAAGTGCAAAACTGAGAGTGGAAGTGGCAAGACCATTGAAATTTCCGGTTACTATTCCACCACAGAATGCTGCGATTAGAAGACACGAGGCGTCTTACAAGGATGCCATGAAGGGTAAGGAGGCGGCTCATGACATAATCGCTCATAAGGAGGCTATAGGTGATGGAGAAAGAAAATCCTATGTCCATCATAATCCCTTCACTCCCAGCGAATTGAATTTCTCAGGTTTCAGATATGATTCTATGAAAGAAGATAGGGATTTTCTTCGAAATCAAGGATTTTTTCCAAGATCGTATCAGGGGTGGAGATATGGTGCTTATTCAACAATTTGAGGGTAAAGAGATTTCGGAATTGGATATCCAGAACTTATCAAAATGGTTTGAATATTTGGAACCATGGTCAGAAAATGATAGGTTGGTCTGGACACAATGGTATGGGGTTCCTATGCATGCTTGGAACCCCAATTTTTTCAATCTGATCTCGTTGAAGTATGGAACTTTAATCAAAATTGATGATGACACCGTGCATAGGAGGAACATTCACAGGGCAAGAGTCCTCATTAGGATTCTTTCGTAGTGCGCCGTTTAATGTGGCGGTGGATGATAAAATTTTCTCCATCAGAATTAAGGAGGAAGATGAAGACATCGAGGATGAGTCGGAAGCAGATTTGGCATGCGAAATTGGTGATAATGATAGTCAGACTGACGTCGATTTGATTTCGTCGGATGGTGAAAGTGATAGGATCAGAGCAGATTGCCGGAAAAGGTGTTGGATAGGGCAATTTCAAATCCACCGGTGAGGTTAGGCGAAAAGTCATCTAGGGCAATTTCAAATCCACCGGTGAGGTTAGGCGAAGAGTCATCTAGGGCAATTTCAAATCCACCGGTGAGGTTAGGCGAAGAGTCATCTGAATCAAACGACGATGAACGGACTCCATTGATTACTATCTCTGATCGATGCAGTCCTCGGGTTTATTCCCCAAACAGATTTGTGGCGATCGCACCTCCCGAGGATCACGCGGGGATGGAAAACGTGCGTAATGATGAGGATGCGGGTGTCTTAGTGGGCCCAAATGCGAGCAAGAAATCTCATTTTATCCTGCCTGACTATATTGAATCCGTAAAAAATATGGGCTTTTCTTTATCTGAAGTGGGCCGTACGCCTGGTAGGGAGCCCATTACGAATTTGGGCCTTACTTCAGTAGTTTCCAGTGTGTCCAAAATACCAGCAAGCCCAAGTGATGAGCCTATTGCGCAAGCCAAGGAAAATCGTGATATGCCCAATACAGAGACGGTCCATCAGGAAGGTTCCTCTTTCGTGAGCAATACGCCTATACCTAATTTTCCAAAAATTCATTCTCCCATTCAAGCCGCCGATCGCGAGAAAAGCACCGTTTCGGAGTTTTCTTCGTCCATGAGCATTGATATTTTGGAGCAGAATTGTTCAGAAGAGTGCGAAGAAATTCGCAATCTTTCTTGTGGAGGGTTGTTCAAAGCGAATGACGGGTTTATTCACATTAATGAGTTCAAATCGCCGATGAAGTGGAAGAAGGCGGCGAGATGCCGCAAATCAACTACGAATTCAGAGGAGGTGGAAAGTTTTGAGGAAGACGGATGGGGCTTCTAAGCTGAGATCTCGGACGAAGCTCGACAAGCTTGGGACGCGGGACGCAGGTTGGGGTTACTCAGCAAGTGCTCAGATGAAACAATAAGATCACATTTGGAGGAGCTTGAAAGAAGAGACAGGAATATGGCTAAGATAGAGAAGAAGAAGAAGAAAGCTAGCAGAGGCGTCACCAAGGTAAATCAATGAAGATTTTGAGCTTTAATATTAGAGGGATGAAGAAGAGGGTTAAAAGAAAGGAATTTCAACAACTTGCTTCTAAATTTAGAGTTGATATTGGTTGTATTCAAGAGACTAAGATGGGCTTGGTGAAGAAAAATACGTGCAAGTCTTTGTGGTATGATCATGAGTTTGATTGGGCGTATAGAGAAGCAGATGGACTTTCTGGTGGGATTTTGACAATTTGGAATACTAAGGTGTTTTGTAAGACTAGTGTTTGGCATATCAATGGAGTTTTGGTTGTCAATGGTTTTTGGCGTGAAGACGGGGAGAGCTGTGTGATTCTCAATGTCTATGCTCCTTGTGTGCTTGCTGAGAAACTGATTTTATGGGATTCAATACAACTCATTGTTAGGCAGTTCGCAGATTTTCATATTTGTGTGCTAGGAGATTTCAATTCCATCAGAAATATCAGCGAAAGGGTGGGTAGAGGCGAGCAACCGGACCTCAGAGACATCGGGACATTCGACGATTTCATAACTCAAGGGAATCTGTTCGATTTTCCTTTAGTAGGCAGGTCATTCACGTATTACAGGCCTGATGGGACGTGCAAGAGCAGATTGGACCGAATTCTTGTGAACGAGAGTTGGTTAGAGAAATGGCTGAATCTGACATTAAGAGGGGCGACTAGAACGGTTTCGGATCACTGCCCAATATACCTACACTGCTCTCAAAAGGATTGGGGACCGAAGCCGTTCAGATTCTTCAACTGCTGGTTATCTCATCCATATTTCGACGATTTTTTCAAGGCAAAGTGGACACAGTACGAGTTTTCGGGATGGGGCAGTTTTGTATTGAAGGAAAAACTGAAGGCACTCAAGGGAGATTTGAAAATCTGGGAACGGACTGTTTTCGGTTCCATGGACACAAAAATAGCGGAGAAAAAGGCTGAAATTGAGCTTCTTGATAGAATTGACGACTCTTTGGGACTTGAAGAGGAAGAAATCATTTCTAGAAATAGGAATGTTGCTGAGCTGCTAAGGTGCTTGATATGGAAGGAAAAAATGTTGCATCAAAAGGCCAAAATACAGGTGGATCAAAGATGGTGATGTGAACTGAGCTTTTATCACAGTTGGATCAACAAGAAAGGAAAATTGTTATCTCTCGAAGGGCTGATGTCCGAAGGACAGTGGATAGATTCAGTTGAAGGCGTTAGGCTAGCGGTTTTCTCACATTTCAGTAACCATTTCAAACGTTCGAGTAGACCGCCTATTATTCTTCCGGAAGACCTATTTCGGAAAAAATTGGATTCATGCGACAATGAGTTCCTGTGTGCTGTTTTTTCGGAGGAGGAAGTGAAGAACGCCGTGTGGTCTTGTGAATCGAATAAGAGCCCCGGTCCGGACGGGCTCTCTTTCGCCTTTTTCAAGCATAATTGGAGTTTACTTAAATCTGATATAATGAGGATGATGGAGGATTTCCATTACAGCGGGAGATTCGAGAAAGGTTTGAACTCTTCCTTCATTGTTCTTCTGCCGAAGAAGGAATCATGTCAATCTCTCAACGATTTCAAACCCATATCCCTCATTAATAGCCTCTACAAGATCATATCCAAAGTTCTAGCATTCAGGATTTCTAAGGTGCTGGATTCCATTATCTCAGAAAACCAATCCGCTTTCATCGGAGGAAGACAAATCTTGGATGGGTGGTTATACTTAAAGAGATACTTGAGGAAGCCAAGAGGAAGAAACAAAGGAGTGTAATATTCAAAGTTGACTTCGAGAATGCGTACGATTCGGTCGATTGGAACTTTTTGGATTGCATGATGAGCAATCTGAATTTTTCTCCAAAATGGCGAACTTGGGTACTTTCCTGCATATCTACGGCTGTCCTACGACCGAATTCAAGCTTGAAAGGGGTCTCCGCCAAGGGGACCCATTATCTCCATTCCTGTTTCTAATCGTGGCGGAGGGGCTGAGTCTTTTGATATCCAAGGCGGTGGAGGCGGGTATACTCGAATCAAAAGAACTCGGCAAAGAAAAGGTTAGAGTTTCACATTTACAATATGCAGATGATACTATATTTGCTTGCCCGGCTAAGGTTGATAATGTGAAGATGATTAAGTATATTCTCCGTCTATTCGAGTTGCTTTCGGGTCTTAAAGTAAATTTTTTGAAATGCAGTTTATGGGGTGTTAATGTGAGACGGGAAGTACTTGAACACATGGGGCAGATTTTTGGTTGTGTTATTGGACGTGCACCTTTCTCGTATTTGGGAATTAATGTGGGTATCAACCATCGGAACACGGAAGTCTGGTCGAATCTCATTGGGAAAATCCGAAGTAGATTGGCGAAGTGGAGCGGGAAACACATCTCGTTTAGAGGTCGAATAACTTTGATTCAATCAGTTCTTGCATCAATCCCGATCTATTGCTTTTCTTTCTATTGCTTGCCAAAAAAACCTTGAAAGAAATTTCAAGAATTCAAAGGGAATTCCTTTGGGGGGGTTTGTGAGCTCAATTCTAAAACCGCTTGGGTTAGGTGGGGTGCAGTGTGTAGAGATAAAAATAGTGGTGGGTTAAGAATTAAGGATTCGGGGCGTTTCAACGTGGCACTAGTTAAAAAATGGATTTGGTGATTTCTTAATGAACCTTGTAGGTTGTGGGCTAGAGTGATTAAATCCAAATATTGGGGGTTGGGTCTTTGGAGGGGCAACGAGGGAGTAGGAGAGTATGGGGTCAGCGGGAGACGAGGGAGTAGCAGTGAGAGAGGAATAGCAATGTCGGGGTGGTGGAGAGATATATGTAAGTTATACGTCGGGAAAGATGGAGTGGGAATGTGGGATGAAATCAGGAGGATTGTGGGAAATGGGGTAGGTACTAAGTTTTGGCATGACATTTGGGTTGGTGAGACTTCTCTAGATGAGTGTTTTTGGAGGATATATCGATTGAGTGCACAGAAAGGGGCCAAGATAAGTGAGATGGGACATTGGGACGAGGGTGGGTGGGTGTGGAATTTGAAGTGGAGGCGAAGGTTGAGAGCTAGGGAAGAGGAGAGTCTTAACAATCTTTTTCTTTGCATCAACATGATCAAACTCGACATTACAAAGGCTGATTTATGGAGCTGGACAAAGACGAATAATGGGATCTTTTCAACTAAAGTGACGTATCTTGATTCATGCAATTCGGAAGACGAAGATGAAGACCACACAAATAGGTTGACTTTCAAGTCTTTTTGGAGCAGTTTTGCTCCAAGAAGAACTCAATCTATTGTGTGGAAGGCATTGAAGAGCAGATTAGCGACTAAAGAAGAACTCTCAAGGAGGAATATCATCCCTACGGATGGCGATCTTAGTTGTGCACTATGCGGGGCTAATGTTGAAACCTCTCAACATCTCTTGTTCGAGTGTAATTTTGCTACTAAAATTTGGAGTGATATTTATAGGTGGACGGGTGTCGATATGGTTCCCCACAATGAACCAATCTCACATTTCTTACAGCATTCATCGATACTTGGATCACAAAAGCAGGATAAAATCAGTTCGACAATTTGGACAGGGGTCATTTGGGCAATCTGGAATTTCAGAAATGAAAGAATCTTCGAGAACGTAACACCGGATTCAAAGGAAGTGATTGAAGATATAAAGGTGTTATGTTACATAGTAGACGTATTTATTGCTAAATCCAGTATTTTTTTTAAAATCAGATATAAAGGTCTTCCACGTTAACTGCCAACTACTTTTGTTCATCTTAACAAATTCGCCAAAATTTCACCTAATGAACCTAATACATCTTCAGGTGCATTTTGGATTTTCTAGACTATTGCCCCTTAAACAGATAACTTTGTGCAGGTTCAGAATTGAAGAGCAATTAATACATACCTTTTGCATCTGAGCAACAAAATTATAAACAGGTGCTGTTAATTGCCTGCAAGTTAATTCAAACTAGGTAAAACTTGCTTGCAACCTTTAGGAGCGATTCTAAGCTTCGATATCCGAGCTAGATTCTTGTAAAACTTTGCTGCTAATCTCAGCAAATGCTCTGCCTGAGGATCTGCATTTTATTAAATGGTTACCAGAAATGCAAGTTCATTAAGAACATTTAAGAACTAGGTAAAATGAGGTGTTTCACATAGATTCTTACATATCAATATGCGAGACGTATCACAAAAGTTAAGAAAATGACAAGTGGGAAAAAAAAAATAATCTTGGAAACCTAAAAGGGGCAGATATTGTGAAAACAATTTTTTTTCTAAAACGACATATAAATTGAAATAGAGGGAATAGCACTTTCCATACCCTTTAGATTCATAGCAACAAAGTGCGATAGGACCTTCACAATAGATTCTGCTCTTGAATACAGTATCTCTTCTACTGCTAATTCTGGAGCTACCCTGTCTGTTTGATTCGAAGAAATACCTTTCTGAGTAGCCGTATAATACGTTTTCAGCCGTATTGTGATCCATTCCATATCAACAATGGATGATTCAATCAACTGCAATATAGTGGAAGCTATAGAAGCTGCTGTTGATTTGTTTATAAGAGGGAATATTTCGGATTTATTTAGAGGACCGACATTCTCAGAGCCTACTACTCCTAGAAGTTCTTCGGCCATACTTTGTGCAATAACCAAGTCTGTGGGAGGTGAGGTTAAAGTAACAGCAAGAAACACCAAATATTTTGCAACCTTTGAGTTTGATACATCACTACTTTTGCAGATTTGAGTTGCCCAGGATCCAACGAGGTTTCTCCTTTCCACAGGCAGTTTTTGCCCGATCATCAGTGCCATGTCACAGAGAATCTAAGAATTTATGAATCTCATTAATGGCATTACAGGGGTAAGATATATGGCAAAGTCTTATGTATACCAAATGTCATCGTGCAACTAGTTTGAATTTTGTGTGAATTTGTAAACATTATTAGTTGTTTCATTCAGAAGTTAACTGTTATATTATAAAGTGATAGTTGTGAATCAATTTCATGGGTAGTTGTTTTACATAAGACCAACTCGAGGTATAATAGTATTTCATAGATAAAGTGAAAGCAAACCTCAGCTTCACGGAAGAAAGATAACTCGAGAAACTCATTCAGTAATGGTCTTATGATCTTCTTGATGAATAACTCTTTGCTTCTTTTGCTCTGGTCATGAATACCTTCAGCTAATTTGCATTCATCTTCGGCATCCACAGCAATAGTCGATGTTGAGACCAAGTCATCGATCAAACTCGCATACTTTGGGGCAACCAGGCTTATCTCAATTACTTTTTTCAAACAAAGTAAGGCCAAAAAAGTATGTTCCTTTCTACATTCATCTTTCTGTCCCTTGGCTTCTTTCTTAGAAGGATCCATCTCAGCCTTTGGCTTCAGAGACACAATTATATTCAGCAGTGGAGGACCGAGAAGCTTAATTTCACCATAAATCAACGTCTTCAATGGATCCTCTTTACCCATAATAGAAAAGAACTTCAGTTGGCGTAAGCACATATTTAGAATGCTGGAAATAATTTTGGAATTTGGAGCTTGTGACTTTCCAGATGAAGATTGACTGTTTTTCTGTGATGATGCACCATTCTTAGGATTATCAAGCTTCAATGAATCTAATGCAAGTTGAAGTAGGTGATGGTTGCTTGAAGTTGCCAAAAGAGGAGTTCGTTCAGAAGATGGCAACTTGACACTGCTTAAAACAAGTTTATCAGCATCATCACTAGCACTTGGTCTTATGGTCGATTTTTTAGAATTCGACGTGTATTTATCTGCAAAGTCGTGAATCTCAACAAATTGAGAAGGCTCCTTTTCCAGTTCCAGTTTCTGCACATTTGTAGCTTTTCCCAACTCAGCCACAATAATATTCATAACCACCTCAACAATCCCCAATAAGAGTGTAGCAGAGCACCTCCTTTTCTCTTCTTCTAATGGTGCAGAGCCCGACTCTTGCTTTTGCCCCAGCATACCTAACTAACATGTAACAAAAGCAACTCACATAAGGTATAAGTAAACAACAGTTTACAGGGACATAAAGCATAAAACACAACGTGTTTGATAAAATATGCACAAATTCCCCTGTGTTTCATTAGATGCATATTACCCCCTATGTTTGATAAAAGTATGCATACTCTCCCCACCGTCTACTTCCATTCAAAGAACACTAATGACGTTAAATTGAAGAATGAACTTACACAATTTCCCTCCGTATAAACCAAAAACACGCACTCAACACTCGAACAGAAACACGTAGATGCAAAGTTTTGGTTGGGGGAGTATTGTCAAAATCAAAGTATGGTGAGAACTGAGAAGTAGAACAAATCTGGGGTATTGTGGGTAATCAACACAGACTGAAACAATAAAAAAATATCCAATCTCACTAATCGCCAGTGACATACACGTCCAGTTAAGAAATGACGGAAGGGGATTTCATGCATACTTTTATCAAACACAGGGGGTTTATTTATTTAATGAAACACAGGGGGTTTTGTGCATAGTTTATCAAACAAATGGGGGATTAATGCATTTAATGAAACATAGGAGAATTTTGTGCATATTTTTTCAAACACGGGGGGATTAATGCTTTTTACCCCAGTTTACAGGGAAACAAACCAGCACATTATGGTACAAGAAGTACCTTCCAAATTTGCATTTCTCAGAAACTTCCGGATCTGGGCTAAAGCGTTCGAAAAAAACTCTCCAGACAAAGTTCTCCCTCCCTGATATATTGTGCCAAAGTATATCATCCATTAAACGACCCATTTCATGTTAATAGGAAGAAAGAGACATAGTAAATCATATTAATGGGAATAGTATGCACTCACCTCATTGTCTTGAGAGATGGAGAAGCCAAAACAAGGCATTGAATCAGAAGGATGATCGGATCTATTTTGTGGTTGGAGAAGAAGAATCAAAGAGACACAAAAGAGTAGGCAGTCCAACGGTTCTTCAATTCCAAATTTTCCATTTTCTAGTTTCACGCATTGATCAATGCCCAAGTGAACTTCTGCATCCTAGAAAGATTAATGTCAAATAACAACTGTTTAACCATGGGAATACTCAAGGGAGTTTTATAAGGATATCAATGTTGTGTGCTAAATTCTTAGATGAATACCTCTCTGTAAAATCGCTGGAAGTGGGACAGTAGAAAGCCGAAAATGGTGCCTGAAGTTAGTGGATCCACCAAAACAAGCTTCATTAAACCATGGTAAACATTCTCCCGGACATTTGCCTTCAAACCATAATAAATGAAAGAAAATAAAGGAAAGAAGGAGAAAACTGTGGCAATTCTCTTATGATTGTAATTGATCATTTGACCAAAAGCGGTTGTATTTAATACTTTGAGCTACAAAAAATTCGGACTTAATACACGATGCGAAACTTTCAAACAATTGAATAACTTCACTAGAAATGTAATATTTTGAATTCGGTATTGTGGGATTACTTTGGTGATTTAATTGGAATTGTCTGGAGCATATAATGTCAAAGCAAGCAAACTAGAAGAATGATTAAGTTCTGAAAGCAAATATCTTGAGTTGAATTGGGTAATCTTACCACTAAAATTGAACTTAGAACTGTTTGAGAGCATCTAATCTCAAAGCATGTCATATAAAGTATGAGTTGTGGAAGTTGAGGGATCTAGACTTATACATGAGTAAAAAACTTTTGACCTATTGCATTACTTCATTTTGTAAGTTAAATGTATTGCACTCTATTGATGAATCAGTTTGGAAGTTCTACTAATCTTACAACTTAAATTGAAAATAAAGAATTGGTTGAGAACATCTAAACTCTAAACTAGACGTGTGAGTTTTCAAGTAAAATCAAGAGTTAAAATGTAACCTGCTGATAAAGGCATCTTTGCAGCAAACCACTGAGCTCTTGGAAAAGATCAGCTCTAGTTGCATTAGGTTCTCCTGCTTGCTGACTGCAACTGGCCTGGCTGCTTGATTCTTGAAAAGAAAAAAGCCCATTTATTTTCGACTGTTTTTCAGCTAAAATTAGGTCAAATATGGCACTACTTGCAGCAAGACGAACTGAGTTCTCTCGTCTAAACATAGCCTTCCGTAGAACCAAAATGGTATAGTCCTACATTGTCAAATTATGCATGAAGGTTAATTTAGTATCTTCAAAACAAAAAACTGTAAAACAACAACAATTTTTTATTTAAATGAAATATCTTCTATTTATATTTCAATATGTTCTATATAATGGCATTTATATCCTTTCAGAAAACACATCAGCTACACTAATCACTAGTCCATAACAATCTCAAGGCCTATTGCAAATTGAGTACCTGAAGATCACGATTAAACTTGATGAGAGGGAGAAGAACGGTAACAAGATCATAGGCAATTCTATCATCCATAAATGCAAAATAATCCAGTATTTCTTTCAAATGAGCCACATGATCTAACATTGGGTGTGGATGAACTAGGACCAGATGCCCAAGCAATCTGGAGACAAGGTATTAATATTTATAATCAGCTTAATGATATACAACACAAACATGAAAACTTAATTTAAATCTAACAGGACCCCTTGTCATGGGGAAGCACTTCTCAGGCTTTAGAGACAGGATTCGGAATTTACATTGCTCAGTTATCTGCAAAATATAGTTAGCCACATATCAACTTAAGAGTAAAGTGTGAAATATAGTCACAGAGAAAGCCTTTACAGCTCAAATATTCAAGCAGAGAAATGTTTACACCTCATATTTATGCAGTAATATTCAACTAAATTACTAACCTCGTTCCTTGCCATGTCATGCACTTCAAACAAACATTTCAGAACTTGAGCCCCTAGTTCCTCTGTACCCATCAGACCATCAGACTTTGATGTTTCTTTCTGGGTTCCTTCTTCTACTCCTTCAAGCAATCCAAATCCCAATTGTACTATACTAGGTACGATATGCTCTCTTCCATAGTGGCTTGCATTTACCTATAGAAAGAGAATGTAAACCATGAAACAGAAAAAGGAACACAAAAAAAACTGTATGATAATTCCCAGATATATTGAACGAAATTTGTCATAATCGGTCCTCCAACATCAATATGGTTTCTATTTAAACATGCCAATAAACCCGATATATATGCACAATGAGGTCAAGTTTTCAGAATTTAGTAGAGTATATAGAAAGAAAAACAGCTTACAGCTTTAAGAATAGCTTTTTCTATTGCTTGGGCATTCTCCACACATTCTTCCTTCAGTTCATCCGACATCCATCTGCAGGTTCTGAAGCAAAAGGATGGCTTACAAACAGATCACGGATCATAAATGTATATAAGGCTTGAAACACTGTTCATGTTTAATATTGATCACAAGAAGTCTGATTCAGGGATGTTGAAACTTGATAAGATCATTGTCAGAATGAAAAACAAAAGCATAAGCACCAATAGTTCCTATAATAATGATATTCTCTTTGAGATTGTACATTGATATCAAAGCTTAACTGTACTTGGAATTTACGATATACAAAAGACTAAGAAGATGTTCACACCAAGTATCGACCAAAAGAACATGAAAGAAGTATATCCTCAGAACATAGAAAAATAGCATGTATAAAGTTCAAAATATAAAATGGCAAGATAAACTACTCACTTTGCAAACTTATAATCTTTATATGCATTAAATAACGCCATTTTCAGAACCCCAATCGCACTCTCGCTGAACCTCCTAATTCTGGCAATGGACAGCAAAAGAGTAACAGTAAAATGATTGAAAGCCCTTGAATCCAACCTCACAAAACCTAACACCTCCTGCCCCAAAGATGGATCCTGCTTCACCGCAAAATTCACATGAAGCAAAACTGTCCCTTCTACTTGCTTCATTACTGAACCTCCTTTATTCATACCCCCAAAATGCAATACAATTCCTTCCATCACCTCTCTCTTCCCAAACCCTTTTGTAGCTAGCACCAACAACTGATAAACCAGCCCAGGCAAATCCTGCATTTCTACATCCTCCCCCATTTTAGCAAAGATCTTTTTCAGAAATTCCCTTTTTCTCATTTTATCGAGACACGGAGAAAAATCCCGAACATTTTCCACCATTTTGATCATCAAAACGTTGCTCCACTCACAACTAATCAAAGCATCCACAACCGAATTCAGGTACTCCATAGGCTTATCGATTTCATTCGAGGTTCTAATCAATTGAAGACACATTGGCAGGAGACCTAAAACATGAGCATCCTCCACATCTTTAATTTCGGGAAGATACGATACAATTAAATCAACAACATTAGGAATCTCCTTAATTTCAATCGTATCAAGGTGCCCAACGAATTGATGCAGAATTGACAACAAGTTATGGTCATAAGGAATTTTACGCGAAGTGAAGAGTGAAAGATAAGCTTGGAGAAGGGCAGAGAGGAGAGAGGATAGGGCGGAGGAAGTGTGGCGCGAGATGAGGGAAAGGAGGGAGGAGACATAATCGGAGACGGCGGAGGAGGAGTCGACGGCGGCGGCCCGTGAGTGGAGAAACGAGATTAGGGTTTCGTGGGAGGATTCGGAGAGGAGAAAGGGCGGGAATTGGGAGGAAATTGAGTTGAAGTTTTGTGCGAGGGAGATGATGTCGACGTCTGTTAACTGTGGCGGTTGCGATGGAGGGTTTCCCGACGGCTTAGCGGCGGAGCGCATGGTGGTAGCGCGGCGGAAGTTCGGAGATGGCGGGAAAAGTTGAATTAGGGGTTTGGGTTTGTAAAATATTTTATTTGATAAATATACTACATATTGTTTGGCGCCAATTCTTTTCTTAATAACAACACAAGGAAATACAAATATGAAATTCATAAATCAGAGTGAGGAATGCGGATGTTTATTTTTTAAAAATTTATAATTCTTTTTAGATGTTAAATTTTTGTTTTTAAAACTAATTTTGTTAAATTATTTGGACAAGTCATTACATTTTAGAAAATATATAAAATATTTGTGTAAAAAAACATGAAGTCGTATCATATAAATTTTTATGAAGATATGTATACATATTATTATCATAAAATAATAGGTAAATTACTATCGAATAAGTTTTACGTTAAACAATTTTACGGTGAAATAAAATATAATTTAAAAATGACGTTTTAACACTTTAAAAAGAATAAATATTAATTTATATTAATTTATGAATCACAATCATCACAAACTATCTTACAGAAGAGTTTGTCATTACTATATATTTGTTTGTCATTACTATATATTAGAGATCCACTCAAAAACGTGGATCACTAATAAATATGTTTGTATTAATTCATGATTATTTAATATGGACGTTTGAGTATTTCTCGATCAAACGGACCATTAGATGGGTTCGTTACATATGATTTCATACAAAGTCTTGCATGCTTAGTAATATATAAAATTGATGTTATTATATTTATAACCAATATCATTTAATATTCCGATATCAATTTATATTAAATATAAAAGTGTCATTTGATAAATATTATTTTATTAATTTATAAATACAATAATATAAATTTTATATTATGAACAAATTTTAATTAAAATTTACTCTAATCATTTTCATTAAAAATATTAATTTTACGCTTAGTTACTTAGTACAAATAGTCTACAAAAAATTACTCATGATTTTACTAGAACAATTGAACTACAAGATCGAATTTATTAATCATGATGGGTTCTTAATTGGTGACCGGTTTTTTTAGTGAGTCTCGTATACATTTAAGTTTAGGTGCATTGTGCATTATAATTGTATCTTTTAATAATATAAAATATTACTCTCTCTGTCCAAATTTTGATTGTCCTCCTTTCCGTAAATAGTCGTCCTAATTTTGTTTAGTCATTTCTTAAAAAGGAAATAAAACAACTTTCAATACTATTTAATATTATTATTTTTCTCCACCAAATCCACTTTACACCATTTAATACTATTATTTCCTCCACCAAACTCACTTTACCCACTTTACATAATTTAATATTATTATCTTTTATTTTTTCTTAATCTCCATATTTACAGTAATTGGATAATAAAAATAAGACGAAAGAAAGACATATAATTTTAAAATACACTGAAAATACAAAATGCATACTTAGAAGACTTAGCTGTTTCTTTTATATAAAAAAAAATTGTATATCCAATACATGGACACAATACACGCAAGAGGAAAAAGACAAAACTGGATTTGAGGTCCCATGTTCTTGGCAGATTATGAAATATCACCTCACTAGTTAATTAACTTTACCATCTAACAAATAATTTAATATACAATTAAAATGCTTTTCTTAATAATTAAATGTTTAAGTTTTTCTTTTGTTTTTTATTAAAACCTAACTCAATCCACGTAGTGGGAAGAATAATGTCCTTGGATCTCATTTTTTTGAGGGATTGAATCTCATTTTCTTCAACTTACATATTCATTTCTCTGGAAAAAACAACATTAGGGTCAGTTACGGACGTACATGGGTTCAATCGGTCACTGGGCCCACTTAAATGTTATATATATATATATATATATATATTTTATAATTAGAGGTACACTTGTGTGAGATGATCTCACGATAAGACAGTATAATTTGAATATTACCGTTTTAATACTTTAGAAGGAAGAGTATTGATTTTTGTTCGTTTGTATCTCGTCTCATATATGAGACCACCTAATACAAATTTTTATCTTATAAGTTATTTGTTGTTAACTTGATGAAGTTAGAGTTTTTAGCTAATTTTAAAGTGTAACTTCTTTTTCTATATAAATTTTCTTATTACCCTTCATTCAGGTGAGGAGGAGGGAGTGAAGAGAAAGAGATATGTATAATTTTGATTTTAGATATGTATATATAAATATATTTGATTCGGTTAATAAAAAAAATAGTCTAAATAATTTTTTAATATATATACAAAATTTGAAAGTGCATTTAATCATGACAAAAACTCGCATGAAGTAGTCTCATGCATGAGCGGAGTATAACTTAACATAATTAATACCCAAAATATTAAAGAATCAATGCGCAAATTAGACTCTATCTCATCTTGAAACGGTCTCATGTTTTATTATAAATTGGGCCCCCTTCGATGAAATTCTTGGGTCCGTCCCTGATTAAGATCGATGAATTCTACGACTACATATTGCCAATTTATTTGCCCCACTTATATAATAAAATTCAGATGTATAATATCGTACGAATTATTAATGACCTCTTTTTTCATTGGAAGAAAACAAAGAGATTACTCAAATAATATTACAGAGCTACGAGGCTCATAATAATAATAATTTCATAATTAATGTGATAAAAAAAATTGAATCTTAAAAACAAAGTTCTCTTATCATTGTCATTAAAAAAAAACCTTATAAAACTATAACATCTTATTTTAAAGGCTAAATTTTGTATGCATCTAGGTGAATCGTGTATTCATAGTGCATTTTAGAACCATGCAACATGTTATACTGAAAGATACAATTTGTCTACATTAAACTGTACAACTATTAGTATGAAAAAATAATTGCATGATTCAGTATAAACAGGTTCTCATATTTCAATATAACAAGTTGCATGGTTCTAACATAAATTATAGGGCCGTCTGATTTGTGGGATTGACAAGGGTAGACCGGGATTAACATTTTAATCCTCGTAATCAATAGTTTGGTTTGTGGGATGATGACTCAGTATACATTTCCAGCAATGTACAAAAATGTGTTTAATCCCTATATGGAGAATTATGTATATCCCATGTAGAAGATGTGATTGATTGTGATTAACATTTTAATCTCTATATTAATTTTTTAAATAGAATTATGAGTTACAATTGTACAATCTAAACACATATCTTCATTTAAATAAATCAGTTCAATTAATTTAATTTTACTTAATCATATTATATATAATCAATTCAATCATGCGAATTAAACGAGAAGTAAGTGCAAGCATTTGGGATGCTCATTAGATCCATTATATTTTGAAATGTTTTATAACTTCTCCCTCTTTCTTCAAAATAAGAGCAAAATATCTTTAAATATTTATACACAATTCTAAAAACGGAATCTAAATCCAGCAACCATGTGAATATAAATTTTTACGCATAATAACAACTGTCCTTTTCTTTTCTAATAATTATTTTGTTCTGAAATTTTTAATCTAATATCCGTTGAATTGTTTATTCATTTGTGATCTGAAAAAAATAAAATAAAATAAAAATTGACAAAAGGAGTGACAAGACTAGACAAGCATGAATCATTATACTGCTGAGAATATAAATAAAAGAGAGCACAGTAAATTTAAATTCACAATTTCTGCAGCCTTTTTTATTTGCCAATATTAATTAATTTACCGTCAAAATAATTTACTATTTTAAAATAAGTATTTCCTTCCTCTGTCACCCCTAGATTCTTTGTTTGTGTAATCTACTGACTAGTGCGTGTGCGTGTGTAAAGATTATCATGTGGTGTGTTTGGCTGGTCAAGTAACAAAAAATGGAATGCCCCTACTCTCCCCAAACCAATTACTTACAAAATAGTTCATCCCTAAGTTGTTTGCACATTTTTTTATTAGAATATCTCTTAATTATTTGCACATTTACATATCTAAAAAGGATGAAAGTATCGAAAATTTTGGTATATCTCACTCTTCTTACCAAAAATATTGAATTTATCAAAAGAAAAATGAAAAGTCCCTCCATAAACTTTATTACATATTTAGACAAAATGTTAGTATTACTTTTAGAATTCACCCTGTACATTAAATTCAACCAATTTTTTTTATTTTATAGTTAAAAAATTTATAAAATTATTTTTCAAAACTCTATTCATCATATTTGTTTCTTAAAAAATGTGTCCACTTTAAAGTGTAAACAAATATGAAATGAAGGTAGTATTTTCTCTGTCCATCAATAACTTTCATATTTTTTTTGGCACTGAAATTAAAAAAAATTAATAAAATAATAAATGGTGGGCCAAGATGGTGAATTTGGGATGAAAAGTAAAGGGGAATATTGTCAATTTTGTAATATAGTGCAAAAAGTGAGAATAAATATATTAATAGTGGAGTGTTACTGTTTCCATAAATGGAAACAGAAAACTTATTGTTGGACGGATGAAAAAGGAAAGGGAGAAACTTATAGGTAGACGGAGGGAGTACTATATTACTTCCTTAGTCCCAAAATAACTTGCATCACGTGTTGGACACACGAAAGAAGACAGTATAATAATTAGTAGATTTTTTAGGAGTAATTTTATAAATCTTTATGTATAAAGTAAATAAAATGAATTAAATTATATGTATGTGTAGGCCAATAAATAATGTTAATTTGTGTAATATTGTAGATATTGTGAGAAAAAAAAATATAGAAATTTTTTCATTTTTAGAGTGTGCAAGTCATTCGAATAAAAGAAATGTGAAAATTATTATGGAAGGGAAGGAATTCGAAATTACTTTGGCAATGTTTTCTTTTACCAAATTACTTGTGTCCACCACCCCATCTTCCATTCCCAAATAATGGACTTGTATTCCAACCCCTCCCCCAAATTTTAATATGGGAGGCAAACACGGCCTAGAAAAGTGGCGCTAAGAACAATTTAGGGTTTTGCTTGTCTTGTCCCGCTTTGTCAGTTTGATCACATAAACAACTCTGCTTTCCACGTGCTTCTGGGGACTCTCTCCTCACTCACCATCCCCACTTACTTCAATGCACCATTTTTCCCCCATCATCTTCACCTTAACTCCATTGACCTCTCACTCTCTCTCCTCCCCTTTCTCTCTCTTCCTTGAGTGTGATATTTCCCCTGTCAAGCCACATTCTGTAGTTTTCAACAACTTCAATCAAAAGATTCAAAACCCCTGATAGAAAACCGAGTCTTTCTTCAAATCAAGCCACATTCTGTGGTTTTCAAGAGCTAAAATAAAAAACCCAGGTAGAAAAATCGAGTCTTTCTTCGAATCAAGCCACATTCTGTAGTTTTCAAGAGGTGAAATCGAAACCCCAGACGAAAAAAATCGAGTCTTTCTTCGAATCAAGCAACGTTCAGTAGTTTTCAAGAGGTAAAATCAAAACCCCAGATAGAAAAAGGCCAGTCTTTAACTTTTTATTAATCTGGGTTGCAGATTCTTTGCTGAAACTGAACTCCCATCTCTGTTTTTTCAGCAATGGTGATGGAGGTAGTTCATGAAGACATGGGGGAAGGCAATATGCAATGCACAAACCACCCTTACAAAAACAGCTTTTCCGGCGGGATCTGCGCTTTTTGCCTTCAAGAAAAGCTGGGAAAGCTCGTTTCTTCTTCATTCCCTGTTGCCATTTTCCCTTCTTCTTCATCTTCATCTCCCTCCCCTTCTTTTAGATCTGATTTTGGCAACAGCAACCCCACCTCAGCCGGCGGCGCCGCCGCAACCCACCTCGCTTCTTCCTCCGTGACCTCTCATGGCAATGACTGCAATTACAACGGTTACGGTACCAGAAGGTCGAGATTGCCCTTTGTGTTGACTCAAAAGAAGAAGAAAAAGAAAGAAGGGGTTGGGGTTGTCATGGGGGGGCCTGACCCCCCCACCTCCATCGTTTTCAAGAGAAGCAAATCAACCGCAACTCCGAGAAGAAGAGGTATGCATTTCTTGAATGGAAACTTTTCTGACGATTATAGCCCTCATAGGAGAGGATTCTGGTCATTTCTTTACATGTCATCTTCAAAACACTCTGTTTCTTCTGCTGCTAAGAAAAGTGATAAAAATTTGACCTTTACTTCATCCACACCTAGTACTGTGTGTAGTAACAATATGGGACCAGTAATGGGATCAAGGGAGAAAAAAAGGGAGGATTTTGTGATAGTGGATGAAAATGGGAGCCCTGATCAGCAATTTGATAGGAAAGTTTCAAGATCTAGATCTGTTGGTTGTGGTAGTAGGAGCTTTTCAGGTGATTTCTTTGAGAGGATCTCAACAGGCTTTGGTGATTGTACCTTGCGCAGAGTGGAATCACTGAGGGAAGGGAAGCCTAAGGTACAATCATCACTGCACAGAGGGGGGAACAACAATGGTGGTGGTGGTGTTAATGGTCAAGATTGCATTAAGGAAAGGGTTAGATGTGGTGGGATTTTCAGTGGCTTTATGATCACTTCCTCCTCGTCTTCGTCCTCCTCGTCTTCGTATTGGGTCTCGTCTTCGACTGAGGAAGGCGGCGGCGGTGGTGGTGGTGGTGCCGCCAAGGCGGCGACGGCGGCAATTTCTCATGGGAGGAGCAAGAGTTGGGGGTGGGCACTTGCAAGTCCAATGAGGGCATTTGGTAAGCCTTCTGGGAAAAGGGTTAATGCTAAGAATGTCACACCTAATTTGGCTGCAATTCCTTCTTTATTGGCTGTGAGTGGCTGAAAAGAGAGATGGGAAAGGGTTTTTTAGATTGAATTTAATTAGGTTATGATGAAGATGATGATATTAATTACTACACATTTTCACTTCTTGGTTGGTGTTTTCATGTGCTTATATTGCTGCAGTTGTTGTGTTGATCTTACTTTTATTTGTTCTAGTTTGAATAATCTTGTTTGTATATTTATATGATGTTGGTATGAGATTTGATGATGTAAGTTTGGGAAATAAATGGATCCATATTGAGAATTTTCTTGATTTTTCTTTCTTATGATGGTACTCATATTGCTTTAGTGGTCTCCTATTTGAATTTATCCAATTCGATTATGAAATACTAGATGAAATACCAAATTGGAACTAGGGATTCTAACCCTGTTCCAATTTGATAATGAAATACGAGATGAAATATTAAATTGAAATAAGGGATTTCAACTTTTTCCGATTTGATTATGAAATATGAGATGAAACACTAAATTTGAACATGAGATCTTAATTTTTGGTATGTATGATGAAAAAGTAGGCATAGTTCTTGTATTGGAATTATGCAAAAGATCATTGATATGATTGTTGACTTTATGCATGGATTTGAAGCAACTTTACATGCAAAAAGATAGGGGATTTAGATCTAGTTGTTGTCTCAATCAAGGAGGCTTTCTTGGTTATGTGCTGCCATTAAAGAGGGCCAAAAAATTAAAATAAAGATTGAATCACATGTCACTAGCTGAGCATGTGCAAGGTCCCATTGTTTTGTCTAATCATTGTTGAAACAAAACAGAAAGATAGAAAGAAAGAATCACATCACAATATCACATAGTTTAGTATAGAGATAGTCAAAAGTGTTGCACATGTTTGGTGGATAAAGAAACATTTGAAAGGTCTTAATCTTAACTCAGGTGGAATCTTATTAGCTCATCTTATAAGCTTAGTTGTTTCCTCAATACACATTGATATATAGGTACATGTTGTAAATGAGTCGAGCAATAATATCAAGATCGAACTCAATTCAATTTAAAATTTTGAAATTTGGAACTCGAATTGTTAAAGCTCAACTTTTCTGAACTTGAGCTAGACGTGATGGGATTCAATTTTAAAATTTGAAACTCATAACTCGAATTGTTCAAGCTCAACTTTTATGAACTCAAGCAAAGACGTGATAGGAAATTCAATAACCTATATAACACGAAGTTTTACTCGGGTTGATATGTTGGAAAATATATATATATATATATATATATATATATATATATATTTATATAAATAGTTAGTACTATAGGAAAATAAAGTAAACTCATTTAAATTAAAATAAACTTTGCAAACTTGTTGAATTGAGTATTTGATTATTATTTTTTAAATAATCAAGGTATGAGTATTTTTGAACTGTCTCGACCCGCTCTTGTTCGCACATTGAATGCTTTATTGGGTGATTTTGTTTGAGTTCAATTCTTCTGAATTCGAGCTATATTCGATGGAAAATTCTATAATTTGTGCTCGACTCAATTTGTGGGAAAAAATAGCATTTATACATTCAATTAATAATTAGTAAGCTAAGATAGCCCCCGCTAGTGGACGGTGGGTTCTAGTTCCCGGATTAGTCGATCTTCGGGCCGAATATCGGGTTATCAAAATAAAATAAAATTAGTAAGCTAAGATAATAAAACAAACTTATTTAAACTTAAATAAACTTGCTAACTTGTTGAATTGAGTTGTTAGAACAAGAGTCGAATTCAACTAATACATTTTCTATCTGCAACTAAGACTCCTAGCACAAATATCCAGAAAATAACAACGATAAAATGATCAAGAACACAACAAACGATTTTACGTGGTTCGATCAAAGTGATCTACATCCACGGAGGATCAGGGACGATTTCACTATCACTCAATCAAATAATACAAGATACAATCCGCTCAACTCCAGAGCATTCACCAAGTTCTAATCGATGTGATTATGAACCTTGAATTTCTAAGCGAACTATGCTCTCTCAATGATTCCCGAATGATTTCTCTCTCTAATCTCTGAATAAAGATTACAAGTGTATCAGCCCTCTCTTGTGTGTGAATTAATGATTAAACATCACTATATATAGACCCCAAACCCCCTAACAACCTGTAACAGAATCTGGCGCGTGTAACTGCTTTGTAACAGTCACTAACAAACTCAGAGCTTCTTTCCATCCTGAGAAACTCAGTAGACTTTTCTGTCCTGAACCATTCAGCAGGTTTCACCACCCTGAACCACTCAACAGACTTTTACCATCCTGAAGTATTCAGTAGCCCTGAAGAACTCAGTAACATTTGTCAATCCTGAAGAACTCAGTGGACCTGAATACTCTCATGAACCCGTCAGTGCAAAAGAGTAACTCCACAGTATTAGCTTTGATCCTGAAAAGTATTAGTACGACTGTTCCATAGATATTGCATTTACATCATCAATTCTCCACCTCAATGCAATAACCATCCCATCTTTTCCTCAAGCTCTCTGACCTCAGAGAGTAACCACTGATCTGAGTTGAATCAAACTCAGACAGTGTTTGAACTTTGAACTGGGCAAGGCCTTTGTGAACATATCAGCAGCATTGTCTTCAGTAGGGACTTTGCTCACAACAACAATGTTCTTCTCCACCATATCTCTAACAAAATGAAGCCTCACATCAATATGCTTAGACCTCTCATGAAAAACCTGATGCTTAACCAAGTGAAGAGTACTTTGATTGTCACACTTGATAGTCACAACATTCTGAATAATCCCAAATTCCTTCACAATCCCTTTCAACCATGTTGGTCCCGATTTGAAAACTCATTAGTGCGTTAAATACCCAATTGTAATGCATATAAAATAGAGGTGAGGGAATAGTGGTACCAATTTTTCTTTGTTTTTAAGAACGATGTGTGTTTTGCTTATAATCAAATACATATGGCAAGTAAGAACATAAAGCAGTAAGGAACACACGGTTTTATAGTGGTTCAGACAACTCATCCTACATCCACTCTTCCCTTCATGGGGCACCAACTTAACCAACAGATGTTTACCGAGTTCTCACTCAAACGCGACTTATCTCCCTCACGGGATTGCCTACCCTCCCTTTCGGGATTGCTTAGATGTTTACCGAGTTCTCACTCACCTACAAACTTAACCTATCAAACTGATTTGGGTAAGGTTTGTTTGGTTTCTAACTAGGTTGAGATTTTCCCTTACATTTGATTAACCTCAATGCTAAGGATGAAAAAATCTCTCTAAGCTTAGGATATTACATTTGTGCTTAGATCTAGGATAGAACACTTTTGAATATATGCGGGTATTTCTTGCTCAGTGTTCTATGGTGGGAATGCTTGAGTATATGGCTCTTGGCTCTGTAGCATCTTTTTCCACATTCTCCACACAAATAATGAAGGAAGAACTTGTATTTATAGTGTGGATTTGAATGTTACCGTTGGATGAAGTCACATTCAAATTCATACTATTTTGTAGCTTCTGCAGCTTTTTCAGGCTTGTTGTCTTCCTCTCATTGGTCCACGTCAGCTGAATCTAACGACTATATTCTTCAGGATCTTCTGAGTCTTCAGGTTTCTCTGAGTCTTTAGGTTTCTCTGAGTCTTCAGGTTTCTTCTGAGTCTCAGGATTCTTGATTCAGCAGACTTCTCTTCTTGGACCTTGTTCGATCAAGAATATCGACACTCAGCTGGCGAGTTCACTCTTTCTTCTTGGGCATATCGACCCTCAGTCACTCTTTTCTCGGCTAACCGATCATCAAGATGGCGTTCGATTCTCGATGAACATGACTTCAGATGACTTGTCTTACGATTTTTCTTCCGATCGATCAAATTCTCCGATCGGATCGGTAGCATCAGTCAAGATATCGGTTTATCTGCATCAGTTAGTACATCAAAGTTAGCATATTAGGTTAGTTGCATCGGGTTATCTTATCGATCTTGATCACGTCGATCTCGTCGGTCTCATCCTTCATCTTACGATCCGCAACCTCCTCTTCGATCGATCATCGATCTTCTTCGATCCGGTCATCTGGTCATCGATCTTCGATCGGTTGGTTTAACTTTTCTTTTCTTTCGATTTTGATACATTTCATCGTGTTAACTCCGGAACTCATCTTACTCATCTGATCTCGATCAGTCTCGTCTGCAGCCTCATTTTATCTCGATCATCTTCTTTTGATTTTCGTGAGTTTCCCCTCAATTTGTTCTCTCGTTCCCCCTCAACTTGTTATCTGTAGATTAGCTTAAATAACACAAGTTGATAATGTTTTGGCATAATTCATCAAAGCTAAAATATCCCAACAATTTTCTCCTTTTTGATAATGACGCCAAAACATTAAAATATATGCATTTTTACAGAAAACGGGTTTTTCAAAAAGATCAGTTCAGATGGTCACATTAAAATTAGTGAACTTTTGAACTCCCGCTATGATATCAATTGTTGGTATCAGTTCAGATGGTCACATTGAAAACAGTGAACTTTTGAACTCCCGCTCTGATACCAATTGTTGGTATCAGTTCAGATTGTCACATTTGAAATCAGTGAACTTTTGAACTCCCGTTCTGATACCAATTGTTGGTATCAGTTCAGATGGTCACATTGAAAACAGTGAACTTTTGAACTCACGCTCTGATACCAATTGTTGGTCCCGATTTGAAAACCCATTAGTGTGTTAAATACTCAATTGTAATGCATATAAAACAGGGGTGAGGGAATAGTGGTACCAATTTTTCTTTGTTTTTAAGAACGATATGTGTTTTGCTTATAATCAAATACATATGGCAAGTAAGAACATAAAGCAGTAAGGAACACACGATTTTATAGTGGTTCGGACAACTCATCCTACATCCACTCTTCCCTTCATGGGGCACCAACTTAACCAACAGATGTTTATCGAGTTCTAACTCAAACGGGACTTATCTCCCTCACGGGATCGCCTACCCTCCCTTTCGGGATTGCTTAGATGTTTACCTAGTTCTCACTCAAACTGGACTTATCTCCCTCACGAGATCGCCTACCCTCCCTTTCGGGGTTGCTTAGATGTTTACCGAGTTCTCACTCACCTACAAACTTAACCTATCAAACTTATTTGGGTAAGGTTTGTTTGGTTTCCAACTAGGTTGAGATTTTCCCTTACATTTGTTTAAATTTCAATGCTAAGGATGGGAAAATCTCTCTAAGCTTAGGATATTACATTTGTGCTTAGATCTAGGATAGAACACTTTTGAATATATGCGTGTATTTCTTGCTCAGTGTTCTATGGTGGGAATGCTTTAGTATATGGCTCTTGGCTCTGTAGCATCTTTTTCCACATTCTCCACACGAATAATGAAGGAAGAACTTGTATTTATAGTGTGGATTTGAATGTTACCGTTGGATGGAGTCACATTCAAATCCATACTATTCTCAGAAGCTTCCGTTTTTCCGGAACTGCTTGGTCTTTTTCTTTCTCTTATTGGTCCACGCCAAATTTAATCGGCTATATTCTTGAGGATCTTCCGAGTCTTGTGTTTCTCTACGAGTCTTGAGTTTCTTCCGAGTCTCGGGATTCTTGATTCAAATAGACTTCTCTCTTGGACCTTTGTTCGATCAGAATCTCGACACTTAAAGTTAAGCGAAGTTGACTCTTCCGTCTTCGAACGGTCGACCCTCAGTCCACTAGCTTTTCAGCTAACTTTGTTCAAGAATGCGTTCGATTCTCAAATGAACATGACTTCGGATGACTTGTCTTCGATTTTTCTTCGCACGATCGATCGGCTTCCTTTCGATCGATCAAGAAAGATCGTCAAGATATCGGTTTATCTGCGATCGATTAGTACATCAAGGTTAGCATATTAGGTTAGTTGCATCAGTTATCTTATCCGATCTTGATCACGTCGATCTCGATCGCCCCTCATCCGCTTTCCTCTTCCGATATGCAACCTCTCTTTCGATCGATCATCCGATCTTCTTCCGATCGGTCATCCGGTCATCCGATCTTCGATCACCGGGCTTAACTTTTTCTTTTTCTTCGATTTTGCACAAATTTCATCGCTTAACTCCGGAACTCATCTTATTTATTCGATCTCGTCGGGTCTCGTCAAAATTTCGCCTCCGATCTTGATCATCTTCTTTTGATTTTTCGTGAGTTTCCCTCAATTGTTCTCTTCGTTCCCCCTCAACTTGTTATCTGTAGATTAGCTTAAATAACACAAGTTGATAATGTTTTGGCATAATTCATCAAAACTAAAATATCCCAACAATTTTCCCCTTTTTGATAATGACGCCAAAACATTAAAATATATGCATTTTTACAGAAAATGGGTTTTTCAAAAAGATCAGTTCAGATGGTTACATTAAAATTAGTGAACTTTTGAACTCCCGCTCTGATACCAATTGTTGTTATCAGTTCAGATGGTCACATTGAAAACAATGAACTTTTGAACTCCCGCTCTGATACCAATTGTTGGTATCAGTTCAGATTGTCACATTTGAAATCAGTGAACTTTTGAACTCCCGTTCTGATACCAATTGTTGGTATCAGTTCAGATGGTCACATTGAAAACAGTGAACTTTTGAACTCACGCTCTGATACCAATTGTTGGTCCCGATTTGAAAACACATTAGTGCGTTAAATACCCAATTGTAATGCATATAAAACAGGGGTGAGGGAATAGTGGTACCAAATTTTCTTTGTTTTTAAGAACGATGTGTGTTTTACTTATAATCAAATACATATGGCAAGTAAGAACATAAAGCAGTAAGGAACACACGATTTTATAGTGGTTCGGACAACTCATCCTACATTCACTCTTCCCTTCATGGGGCACCAACTTAACCAACAGATGTTTATCGAGTTCTCACTCAAACGGGACTTATCTCCCTCACGGGATCGCCTACCCTCCCTTTCGGGATTGCTTAGATGTTTACCTAGTTCTCACTCAAACGGGACTTATCTTCCTCACGGGATCGCCTACCCTCCCTTTCGGGATTGCTTAGATGTTTACCGAGTTATCACTCAAACGGGACTTATCTCCCTCACGTGATCGCCTACCCTCCCTTTCGGGATTGCTTAGATGTTTACCGAGTTCTCACTCACTGATTTGGGTAAGGTTTGTTTGGTTTCCAACTAAGTTGAAATTTTCCCTTACATTTGTTTAGCCTCAATGCTAAGGATGGGAAAATCTCTCTAAGCTTAGGTATTACATTTGTGCTTAGATCTATGATAGAACACTTTTGAATATATGCGTGTATTTCTTGCTCAGTGTTCTATGGTGGGAATGTTTGAGTATATGGCTCTTGGCTCTGTAGCATTTTTTTCCACATTCTCCACACGAATAATGAAGGAAGAACTTGTATTTATAGTGTGGATTTGAATATTACCGTTGGATGGAGTCACATTCAAATCCATACTATTCTGTAGCTTTTGCAGCTTTTTCAGGCTTGTTGTCTTCCTCTCATTGGTCCACGACAGCTGAATCTAACGGGTATATTCTTCAGGATCTTCTGAGTCTTCAGGTTTCTCTGAGTCTCCAGGTTTCTTCTGAGTCTCGGGATTCTTGATTCAGCAGACTTCTCTTCAGCGGACCTTATCTGATCAGGAATACTGACACTCAGGCTAACTGAGTTTAGCTCTTTGTTTTGAACGATCGACCCTCGGTCACTAGGACTCAGCTAAGCGATCATCGATAGCGTTACGATTCTCGGTGAACATGACTTGGATGACTTGTCTTCTTCGATGACTTCTCTTCGATTTCTTCGCTTTGATCGATCATTTCTTTGATCGGATCAAGAGCATCGAGTTAGCATATTAGGTTAGTTGGATCAGGTTATCTTATCTGATCTTGATCACGTCTGATCTCGACCAGTCTCATCTGCTCCTCTTCTGATCTGCAACCTCCTCTTCTTATCTGGTCATCTGATCTTCTTCTGATCAGGTCATCTGGTCATCTGATCTTCTTCTGATCAGGTCATCCGTCATCGATCTTCGATCGGTGGCTTAGCTTTTCTTTTTTCTTCCGATTTTGCCTGACTCATCAGTTAACTCCGAACTCATCTTTTTCATCGATCTCGATCGGTCTAAATCTACTGACCTCGTCGATCTCGATAATCTTCTTTTGATTTTCGTGAGTTCCCCCTCAATGTGTTCTCTCGTTCCTCCTCAACTTGTTATCTGTAGATTAACTTAAATTACACAAGTTGATAATGTTTTGGCATAATTCATCAAAACTAAAATATCCCAACAATTTCCCCCTTTTTGATAATGACGCCAAAACATTAAAATATATGCATTTTTACAGAAAACGGGTTTTTCAAAAAGATCAGTTTAGATGGTCACATTAAAATTAGTGAACTTTTGAATTCCCGCTCTGATACCAATTGTTGGTATCAGTTCAGATGGTCACATTGAAAACAGTGAACTTTTGAACTCCCGCTCTGATACCAATTGTTGGTATCAGTTCAGATTGTCACATTTGAAATCAGTGAACTTTTGAACTCCCGCTCTGATACCAATTGTTGGTATCAGTTCAAATGGTCACATTGAAAACAGTTAACTTTTGAACTCCCGCTCTGATACCAATTGTTGGTCCCGATTTGAAAACCCATTAGTGCGTTAAATACCCAATTGTAATGCATATAAAACAGGGGTGAGGGAATAGTGGTACCAATTTTTCTTTGTTTTTAAGAACGATGTGTGTTTTGCTTATAATCAAATACATATGGCAAGTAAGAACATAAAGCAGTAAGGAACACACGATTTTATAGTGGTTCGGACAACTCGTCCTACATCCACTCTTCCCTTCATGGGGCACCAACTTAACCAACAGATGTTTATCGAGTTCTCACTCAAACGCGACTTATCTCCCTCACGGGATCGCCTACCCTCCCTTTCGGGATTTCTTAGATGTTTACCTATTTCTCACTCAAACGGGACTTATCTCCCTCACGGGATCGCCTACCCTCCCTTTCGGGATTGCTTATATGTTTACCGAGTTCTCACTCAAATGGGACTTATCTCCCTCACGAGATCGCCTACCCTCCCTTTCGGGATTGCTTAGATGTTTACCGAGTTCTCACTCACCTACAAACTTAACCTATCAAACTGATTTGGGTAAGGTTTGTTTGGTTTCCAACTAGGTTGAGATTTTCCCTTACATTTGTTTAGCCTCAATGCTAAGGATGTGAAAATCTCTCTAAGCTTAGGATATTACATTTGTGCTTAGATCTAGGATAGAACACTTTTGAATATATGCGTGTATTTCTTGCTCAGTGTTCTATGGTGGGAATGCTTGAGTATATGGCTTTTGGCTCTGTAACATCTTTTTCCACATTCTCCACACGAATAATGAAGGAAGAACTTGTATTTATAGTGTGGATTTGAATGTTACCGTTGGATGGAGTCACATTCAAATCCATACTATTCTGAAACCTTCCGCAGACTTTTTCAGCTTGTTGTCTTTCCTCTCATTGGTCCACGTCAAATTTGAATCTAACAATTTATATTCTTGAGGATCTTACGAGTCTTGAGGTTTCTCCGAGTCTTGAGTTTCTTCCGAGTCTCGGGATTCTTGATTCAGCAGAGACTTCTCTTGGCGGACCTTGTTCGATCGGGAATCTTGACACTCGGGCTAAGCGAGTTCAAGACTTGTCTTGAGACGTCGACCCTCAGTCACTAGCTTTTCGAGTTAACCGATCATCGATGGCGTTCGATTCTCAGTGAACATGACTTCAGATGACTTGTCTTCTGATTTCTTCTCGATGATCGATCGGCTCAACGATCGGATCAATAGCATCAGGTCAGCATTTCAGTTTATCTGCATCAGATTAGTACATCAGGTTAGCATATTAGGTTAGTTGCATCAGGTTATCTTATCTGATCTTAATCACATCTGATCTCGATCAGTCTCATCTGCTCCTCTTCTGATCTGCAACCTCCTCTTCTGATCTGGTCATCTGATCTTCTTCTGATCAGGTCATCTGATCTTCTGATCTTCTGATCAGCTGGCTTAGCTTTTCTTTTCTTCTGATTTTGCACAGCTCATCAGTTAACTCCGGAACTCATCTTACTCATCTGATCTCGATCAGTATCGTCTGCAGCCTCGTCTGATCTCGGTCATCTTCTTTTGATTTTCGTGAGTTCCCTCTCAATTTGTTCTCTCGTTCCCCCTCAACTTGTTATCTGTAGATTAGCTTAAATAACACAAGTTGATAATGTTTTGGCATAATTCATCAAAACTTAAATATCCCAACAAACCACATTGCCTCCTTGACTGCCTCTGTCATAGCCATGTATTCTGCTTCAGTTGTAGAGAGTGCCACTACTGACTGAAGGACAGCTCTCCAACTGATAGCAGTACCATACAATATAAACACATATCCACTGAGAGATTTTCTTGTGTCCACACTACCAGCAAAATCTGAGTCAACAAACCTCTGAAGTGGACTTCCCACATCTCCTGTTTTCTCAAACATTAATCCTAAATCAGTAGATCCATTCAGATATCTCATGACCCACTTCAGAGCTTCCCAATGAGGTCTTCCAGGGTTGGCCATAAACCTGCTTACTAAACCCGACACCATGTGCGGTCGACCCTCTTGCAAACCATAGAATACATGATCTTCCCCATGCATTAGCATAAGGAACCTTTTCATCAGATCTTCTCTAACTCGCTTTTTAGGTGGTGAGCTTTAGTTAACATGAGCTATTTGGCTCGGGGGTGTATTCGCGACCTTTGGTCGATGCATCCGAAATCTTTCAAAGACCTCAAGATATTCTTTCTGAGATAAGAACAACTTTCCAGCTTTCCTGTCTCTTAAGATATCCATGCCCAGAATCCTCTTGGCATCCCCCAAATCCTTCATGTCAAACTTTCCACTCAGTTTGACCTTCAAACTGTTAATCTTACTCATGTTTTTACTAGCAATGAGCATGTCATCCACATATAGTAAGAGATATGTAATGACCTGATCACCTTGCTTCTCTAGATACACACAACTGTCATAACTACATCTCTGAAACCCCACTGATAACATAAAGCTGTCAAACTTCTTGTACCACTTCCTTGGGCTTTGCTTCGACCCATACAAGGACTTCTTCAGTAAACATACTTTGTTCTCATTTCCTGAAGTAATGAAACCCTCAGGCTGTTGCATGTAGATAGTCTCTACTAAGTCTCCATGTAGAAATGCAGTCTTTACATCTAGTTGCTGAAGCTCCAGATCTTCCTGATTCACCATTGATAGCAACAATCTGATTGAACAATGCTTAACAACTGGAGAAAACACTTCATTGAAATCAATTCCTTCCCTCTGAGTAAAACCCCTAGCAACCAGTCTAGCCTTAAACCTCACACTTTCTGAAGTGCTTACTTCAATTTTCCTTTTGAAAATCCATTTACAACTGACTGTCTTCTGCTGCTTTGGCTTATCCACCAGAACCCATGTGTTATTCTTCTCCAGTGACTGAATTTCTTCAGTCATAGAAACAATCCATTTATCACTATCATCACCTGAGATAGCTTCCTTATAGCTCTGAGGCTCTTGGTACTCTATTTCTTCTGCAGTGACAAGAGCATAAGACACCATATCTGCATGTCCAAATCTGGTGGGAGGGTGTATCTTCCTTCTGAGTCTATCTCTGGCCAGACTATAATTCCTGAGATCAGAACCTTCTGCCCCAGCATCCTGATTATCTTCATCCTGATCTAGATCCATCTGATCATCTTCCTCAGCTGGTTCTGGGTCATTGTTGATTTGAGCCCCAGATCCTGTCTGTTCAAACACAGGCTCCACCTCAACTGAATGACTGTCATCAGTTATGTTTCCATCAACATCCTGAGCTGGTCCATTGTGCTTATATCCCATAACATGTTGGGATTATACTGGAAAGTATGCTTTTACTTTGTATAATCAAAACTGAATTTCGGACTTATTTACTGAAATAAATTGTTTATCACTGATGCTTTAAATATCATCGAATGTTACATATATTTACTGCATAACTGTTCAATAAATAGTATGCATTACATTGTAGTTAATTTAGTGATACCAGATCACAGAAGATTAAATTAACAGTCTCTTGTAACTAAAAGTACAACATTCACGACCTAGATGGAAATGAACAATCCATTGTGAAAGGTTGAAGTGTAAGGCTCAGATTGACTTGTCTTGACCAAGAGATTACACTAGTGCATGTTTAGTGCACTGAAGAGGACCTACAGGAGGACAAATTCTTCAGAACTGAACAAGGAAGAATTAGACCTCAGTGGTTCGTTATTTCTTAATCTTCGTTCCTTAAATAGGATCGCGTGTGGTTAGTAATTATTGCTTTGACTTATTACAGGTAGAGAATCAACGAGATTCAATACTTTATATCTTGGGCAATATTATTGGTCACATGCGATTGCTAAGATTTAATACGAAGAATCGTGTGCAAGTACGCTTGTTCGATTTGCCCCCTTGGGAGGTTCATAAGATTTATCATACCAAATCTTGCAAGTGGAACTAGTTTTCGGTATGGATAATAATGTTGAACCGTTCCTTAACCAAGGACAAAATATATTAATTAATGGAAAGCTATTTCAGTGACTTGAATTAATTAATAGACTAGATACTCTTAAACACGAGATATAATAACCGGGAGCCATATTGACTGTAATATGGGTTAAGATGGATAGTGCAATATTAATTATGTAGTGGGATTAATTAATATTTATGGGCTTGAATAATATTGTGGCTCAATATTGATAATTCAAGATCCATGGGAAGGTCCAATCTTAATTCTCCTAAAGGCCCCCCAAGTAGCCCAACATAAAGTCCAATAACTGAAAAAGGTGTTTAAAAATAAAATAAATTCTTGTTGCTATTTTTCCTCATTTTTTTCGAAAAATATGAATAAAAAGGGGAGAAAGATTTTCTTTGAATTTTGTTATGGAATGAAGATATGTATTCTTGGAATACAAGATTATCTCATTAAATTCAAGAAATCTCCCACTTGGTTATTTATATTGTGATTTTCGAAATTTTGAAATAAAAGGGAAAGAAAGATTTTCTTGATTTTCTTGAAAAGATATTATGGAAGATATGTATTTCTTGAAATACAAGTATATCTCATAAATTCAAGAAGATCCAAATCTTGGTTTCTTGTTCCTATTATTTTCGAAATATTCCATAACAAGATGAGGTGGGATTTTTGTGGAATATTTTAATTATGGAGAAAAGAATATATGAGATATATTCAAGATTTCTTGGAGATCAAGAAAAGATTTTCCCACATTATTTTTCCCCAAAATTTTCGACCACCACCCCATCTATAAATAGGGGATAATTCTTTCATTCCCAAGTACAATTCCATGTGTTGGAAAAATTAGTAAATCCACAAAGGTGGTGCAACAAATTTTTTATTTTCCCTTTTGTTAATTGTTCGCGAGTTTCCTTCCACCGGATTGACGAGCAATGACTAGGGAATACTTGGAAAGGCTTTTTGGTGTGTTTTTATCGATGAGACCATTGCCACTCCAAGAGGTTAGTTCACGTAAACCCGTAGTAATTCCACATGCGTATGATTTATGTGAACTGTTTATATGCATGATTTGTTGTTGAATTATTATTTGAATTAATATAGGATTAATTCATGCTAGTAATAATTGTTAGAATTAAATTTGTATTTAAATATTCGTCCCGAATAGATCCGTGCAAATAATTTCCCAACATAACATTCTCATTGAAAGTTACATCTCTACTGATGATGCATTTCCTTTAACTAGGTTCAATGCACCACAGCCTATACGCCTTCACACCTCTTGGATACCCAACAAATACACATCTCAGTGCCCTTGGTTCAAGCTTATCTTGTCCAACATGAGCAAAAGCCAAATATCCAAACACTTTCAAATTATGGTAATCAGAAAGTTTTCCATACCATAACTCGTCTGGGGTTTTACACTTTATAGCAGATGAGAGTGACTTGTTGATCAGAAAACAAGCAGTAGACACAGCTTCTCCCCAGAAAATCTTAGGCATCTGAGCATTAGCAAGCATGCACCTGACTCTTTCCAGGATGGTCCTATTCATCCTTTCAGCTAACCCATTTTGCTGAGGATTAGCTGGAACAGTTCTATGCCTAGTGATACCCTTCTCAGTACAATACTTTTGAAATTCCTCAAAAACATACTCCAAACCATTGTCTGTTCTTAAATGTTTCAGAGTTTTCACTGTCTTATTCTCTTGCACTGTCAACCATTCCCTGAATTTCTGAAGTGCTTCTGACTTATGCTTTAAGATGATCACCCACACTTTCCTACTATAATCATCAATCAGAGTCATGAAGTATTTACCTCCACAATGAGTTTCAACTCTTGATGGCCCCCATATGTCAGAATGTATGTAATCCAGAGGCTGCTGAGTGTTGTGAACACCTGTCCTGAAGGGTTGTTTCTTTGCCTTTCCCAACATACAGTGATCACAAAATTCCAGCTTCACTGACTTGCTTTCTCCAAATGCCTCTCTATTGGCTAGCTCATTCAGACCCCTTTCACCAATATGTCCTAGCCTCTTGTGCCAAAGATTGGCATCAAGATTTGACATAGTCACATCTGTAGATCCTGAAATTGAGTTTCCCAAAAGAATGTAAAGTCCATTCTCCTTCTTGCCCTTCATGACAATCCTTCTTTCTTTTGTAACATGAATGAAACCATCTTTGGTATTGAACTCATACCCCAGTAGATTCAGAGACCCAAGAGAAATTAGATTTCTCTTTAATTCAGGAACAAACCTCACATTTGTGAGAATCCTCATTGCTCCATCAAACATCTCCAGTTTGATAGATCCACTCCCCTTAACCTGACATGCCTGATCATTCCCCAGCAGTACTGACCCTCCATCAAACTTTCTCAAGTTTCTGAACAAATGCTCATTTGGACACATATGAAAAGAACAGCCTGAGTCCATAACCCACTCATTACTGATTCTTCCATCAGTAACTGTCAAAGCCTCAGCACTCTCATAACCTTTATTTGCCACATTTGCATCTGCAGGTTTCTCATCAGTTTTGCCTTTCCTTTCAGGACAATCTTTCTTCAGGTGTCCAGGTTTGTGACATGAGAAGCACTTCCTCTTCTCAACCCAATCTGAAGGGGTTTCTGAGTATTTTTTTGCCCCTTTCCCTCTTGGTTCTTCTTCTTCTGAAATGGTTTCTTCCCTTTCTTGAATTTCACATTCAGGCCCTCAGCTGTGCCCTGAGTTTGTTTCTTGTCAACCTGAATCTGTAGGAACTTGGTCTTCAATGCAGTTTGAATATCATCAAAACTGACTTGACCCTGTCTTCCAAACAACAATGCATCTTTGAAGTTCTCCATGGATTTGGGCAGAGAATTCAGGAGCATCAATGCCTTGTCATCATCTTCAAGTTTTACATCAAGACTCTCCAGATCATCAACCAACCGATTGAATTAATCCAACTGATCTCCAAGATTCTTATCCTCTATCATCTTGAAGGCATGAAGTTTCTGTTTAACATAGAGCTTGTTGGTAACTGACTTGGTCTGGTACAATTCTTCCAATCTTTGAAGAACCTCTATGGCTGTTTTGGCCTTAGCTACTTCCCGGAGTGGTTTGTCCCCCAAGCATAGAATAATCGCACTATGTGCCTTCATGAGGATCTCATCCTTCTTTGCCTGATTACTTGAAGATGCCCATTGAGTTGCAGAATTGAAAGCCTCCGCCAATCCATGTTGTATGAGAAGAACTCTCATCTTTATCTTCCATAATCCGAAGTCATTCTTCCCTGTGAATTTTTCAACTTTCAGTTTCATCGATGTTGCCATAGTTGAATCCTTCTTCCCACAGACGGCGCCACTTGTTAGAACAAGAGTCGAATTCAACTAATACCTTTTCTATCCACAACTAAGACTCCTAGCACAGATATCCAGAAAATAACAACGATAAAACGATCAAGAACACAACAAACTATTTTACGTGGTTCGATTAAAGTGATCTACATCCACGGAGGATCAGGGACGATTTCACTATCACTCAATCAAATAATACAAGATACAATCCGCTCAACTCCAGAGTATTCACCAAGTTCTAATCGATGTGATTATGAACCTTGAATTTCTAAGCGAACTATGCTCTCTCAATGATTTTCTAATGATTTCTCTCTCTAATCTCTGAATAAAGATTACAAGTGATCAGCCCTCTCTTGTGTGTGAATTAATGATTAAACATCACTATATATAGACCCGTCAGTGCAAAAGAGTAACTCCACAGTATTAGCTTTGATCCTGAAAAGTATTAGTACGGTTGTTCCATAGATATTGCATTTACATCATCATGAGTATTTTGAGCTCAAACTCGACTTTATTAATAAATTCAAGCTGATTTTGATTTTTTTTTTTTTTGCATTCTGAATCAAAACATGAGTAGCTCTAAAACTGACTCGATTCAGTATCATTTTACATATTGGATCGAACTTATTGGATGGCTTCGTTGAAGTTCAACCGACACCGATCAAATAATAGCAATGACCCCATCTTTGAACCCTAATCAAGTTAATGTAAGATCACTCAACATAATCATACTAATCTTGAATATGTAGGATCACTCAACATAATCATACTAATCTTGAATACATACATTATAACATAAGTAGGACCTTTATGCCCCTTGTGATCTTGGATGAAAATAGTTTGTCGATTCTCAAACAATGTGGACCACTAGGTTATTCATAAAAGTGATGCATTAGCGCCCCCTAATAGTACAATGTTGGTCCCATTCTTTGAAAATTCAAGATATTACATGCATGATAGATTACAAACACAAAGATGATAACATATAATTATGAAAAACATGAAAAGAGATTGTGACATATGAGGGTTGATAAAAAGACAAATTCATGCAAAAAGACATGAAAGAAAAGGCTGATGATGTTAGAGAAAACTACGTAGATGATTGTCACCCAACGGATTTAAAAGGACAGTGTTTTCTTCGAACCCACAAACAACATAGATATTATGATTCACATGAAATTGGTAATTGTATAAATTTATTTATTTTTGGGTAATGGGAGAGACAGTAAACTTTCCTGCTCGTACTGTTGGCCTCTCAGTCGGATGGATTATAATCGAGGGACGTGTTCGAGTAATAGACATCTGTGGGAGAGAGATAACAAAATTCAATCCCGAAAATAGACAATTGTATAGATTTTGATTTGATGTGTAGTGGTCCTTCCCTTGGTCTTCAAGATTCGTCTGGTAATTTAAATCGTGTTTAAATTTAGTCATGTATACTATTACTTTTTTAAATTGGTTCTTTTGGTATTAACTTCGGTCCTACTTTTTTCAATATTGATCATTTTGATGTTAATTTTGATCTTTTTTTGTGTTAATTAATTCGGTATTCTTTTTCAATTTTTGGAGTTTATTCTATGTTATTGTAATCACCTGGTCCTGCCAAGAAGGCTTCAAGGTGTTGTACCACCTAAGCAAGTGGTACAAAATAGGTGGTACAATACCTCGAAACCTGCTCGGCACTCCCCGACAACATAGAAAAAATCAATTTAATTTATTCTAAAAGAACTAAATTGAAAAAATAAAAATATATAGAACTAAGATTGTACAAGATATATTTTGATCTTTCATTAGTATATTGATGTAATTCACTATATATTTAGAGACAGAAATTCGTTGAAATGAGCTGAATGAACAGTATTAAGATCAGATCCAACCAAAAGTGCCCACACCACCTAATTAATATGATCCCAACCAAAAAAAAAATACAGAACAAAACAAATTTATCATGATTGGTATCAGCTGCTCACAGATGTAATACTCCCTCCATCCCGATCTTTAAAAAAAAGTTATTGTTCACAAGGATTTATTGAAATAGTGATAAAGTATTGAGGGTAGAATGAGTATATCAACTTTATTGGAAGAGTTAAGGTTACTTTATTAGAGGGTTAATTAATCCCTCTAAAATCTGCTAATAATGCTGCAAAAGATCGGGACGGAGGGAGTATATCAAAATAATAAGTTTTCCTTAAAGATCGGGACGGAGGGAGTAATATTTATTTTGATTTTTATATTTGGATCCAAGATCACTAAACCAATAAAGTTCTTTTGATTTAACCAAAACATGATCTGAAAATTGTTGTAATTTAACTTTTCCATATCAAGTCCCTAAGAACAAATTGAAATTTATTCCCGATTAAAAAAAATTGAAATTTACTCAAGCTCATGAAATTCATCCATATTTTTCATTTCTCAAACAAAGAAAAAAGAACGTTATTTTTAAAATGAGAAATACATTTACGTCATTTCATGAAATTGTTTGGCTCAATCGTCCCACGAGAAATAGTTAAACTTTATCGAGTAATAAAAAAAATCGAGAATATACAAGTATTTATGGAAAAATGGATGGAAATACATTTTTTATCTGTTTCATGATCATGATTTATGTATAGTCTATTATTCTTTCTTGGATTATTTGCCCCCATTTTATTTATATTTATACCCCATAAAAAATGACAAGTTTGACAATTAAAGTTCGACGACTAGTGTAGAATACCACCAGCCTCATAATTAGCCAAAGTTGGATTAAAATCCAAATAAATGTTCGAAAGTGTGTGTATTTTGTAACTTTAAATAAATAGGATCCAATTTAGGTAAATTGCAGTACTAGCTAGCTTCGTTAAATGTCACATCATAAAATTATATATACTCATATTCTCTCTGAGATGAATTGCGTTGAGTAATTTCGAATTTTTCTACCTAACAAGAGAATTACAACCACTCACAATTCGAATAAAAGTATATTTTATTAAAATATGATTGTATTTGGGGCTCCAAAAACTTATTAATCATATAATATAATATAGTGAATGAGAAAGGTTTCATAAGAGTTTTTCTTTCTTTCTTTTTTTAAACTAAGTGGGTCTACATTGATTTTAATTTGGATTTGGATCCTGGGTTGTATAGCAACCATATTGTACAGTAGATCCACACAGGTCGATAATGTGTTTTTTAACTGAATAACATAATCCTGTGTTGTACTAAATTTAAATATACTATAGACTCATACGAATTTACTGCACAGCACGATGTTATACATCACATGATCCAAATTCAGATCTACATATAGAATTTTGGGGCATGATATTGGCACAAAATTTACTAGCAATTAATATGATGATAAATGTGTATTGAGTTGTGATTGTTTTGGAGGAGCACTTCCACTATTTCACATGTTCTTGCTTGTCTATACACGTAATTCTGACTTAATAATAATGTTCACGTGTCCATTTTCACTCACATTTCCAATTATTTCAAGCTGTTATATCTACCAAAAAATGACATTCATTCTGCTCACTCTTATATTTTTTAATTTACTTAGGTCAAAAAATATATAAATATATATCAACCAAAAAAAATAAAAAAATTGGTTGGTTGTCAAGTAAAATATTACTCCAATGAGGCCATGTTATCTGAAACGAATCAAAATTCATCTATTACTTAAAAAAAAGAAAAACATAACTAGAATTAGTTAGTGAATGGATAGGATGCATTTGAATTTTCATAATATTTCTGATGCAACATTTTCTCAATTTGTCATAATTACCTTCATTGAATAATCACAATTTCATAATATTATCAAACAACATTTTTCATATAAAATGTGGTTGTGATTTTCTAGCGATGATTTTTACCATTTTAAGAAAATCGAATTTTAGAATCGATCAGATGAATTTCGGCCTAAACTTTCGTTTCGAATTATTTTTGGGCCGATTCATCGGGATGGACCTTTATTGCATCTGAGGAGCCCACATTACAATATGGCGCAGGTTATTAGCACCCTTTTTTAGGAAATGCACCACCATGTCAATATTATTATATTGATATATATATAAAATGACATAATTAACCTTTTTATTTTCTGCCACATGATTACATACACCCCCAAGAATTGGACAGTCTTCTACATCCTTAAAAGTTTAACAGTCTTCACTTCACGTTCACATCCTGTAAAAAAAAATATAGTTCAAGAACACATTCTAGTGAAAAACGTTAGTTTATTCTAGTGAAATTTGTCTGTTTGTGATCGTCATTGCAAGATGGTAGTCCCTCCTCATACCCAATATACATATGTAAATTTATATTTTTCAAGTTTAAAACTAGGTTAGATTGCAACTCCATATTGTAATGTTTGTTATTTATATGTGTCCTTTTATGAATGTGGTTGTATTCTGGACAAATATATCGTCTAGGTAGGACAATAGGTTCACTTTTATGGTTTCAGGCATTTATTTTCCTTGTCACGAAAATTTTGAAATTTTCGGACCTGGTTCACCGAAATTTATAAGTAATTTCGGAGACTATTTTCGAAACTTTGAGGTTTTTTCAAAAATAAAATTCAAAAATGGAGAAATATTTCGGTTACTCATTTTGAAGTTTTAAGTTAATATCGAAAATTGTCACCGAACTTTTTAAGCTAACCTACTGTAATATACTTTTAGCTTAAAGTTTCGAAAATATTACACGTTTCGTCATATATTTTTTAAATATATATGCATTTTTGAAATTATTTTTCAAAATATTCAAGGAAGTTACTATGAAGATAATATCGGCAAAATTTCTCAAAAATATTAAAAAGTTTCATAATATTTTGGCGACATTTATGTATATTTTTGAAAATTATCACCGAATTTTTCAAGGTAATCTGCTGTAATCATATTTCGGCTTAAAGCTTCAAAAATATTACAAAGTTTCGGCATATATTTTTGAAATATATATGCTTTTTCTAAATTATTTTCTGAAAACTTATATAATTTCGAAAAAATTCCATCACAATGCATCAACAATACGCAAAATCTCAATAAATCCATCAGGACCATCACAATGCATTAACAATACACAAAATCTCAATAAATCCATCACAATGCATTAACAATACACAAAATCTCAATAAATCCATCACAATGCATCAACAATCCATCACAATACATCAACAATCCATCAGAATGCATCAATAATGAATCCATCACAATCCACAAAAACTATAAAAATTCATCACAATATTTTCTACAGTAAAAAAAAGTAATAGAAACCAGCAATCCAAATCAACTTTGTGTGCGCCTACCCCCGACTCTGCCCCTTCTTTTGGTAGTAGTTTTGCCTCGTCCCCTAATCGGACGGGAACATGATCCCGTTTTCTCGCTTCATCCACAGTCACAATATCTTCATTCCATTTATGCACTAGCTACATTCACATTTTTTCTTTTCCTTTTATTAAAAGCCTTTGGCGGAACATTGATTTCATTCTCTGTCTTTTTCCTTCTATTTGAACCTGTAGGTACAACCCTTTCTCCCCTATCTGAAAAAAATACACAAATACTTTGTCATTAAATGCCATGTTTTTAATTTGGTACTTTAATCTCTAATTATGAAATCTAAACAAAATCTATCTTTTCAATACCCAACATTCTTTGTAGTAACATTCACATATATATTCAACTCCATATGGTAACTAAAATTTTGTTTTGTGAAGCTTAATATACACGGGCAACATTCTGTGAAGCTTAAGCTTAATACCCAATATTTATATGTGAATTAGGACATTAAAGATGAGATGAGTGGGGGTTATTTTGCTGACATGAAAGATATGAAGGAACATGGTAAAAAAATAAGCCAGTATTTTGTTTACTGGATATAAAGTTCTGATGAAAGTTTACTTCTAAAATAAGAGTTCTTGTTATTTGAGTTCTGAATATTTCTTGAGCTATATAGCAATAAAGGAACAAATTCTATATTATTTTCTACACATGAAGAAAGAAACAGTACACACAAATGTTATGCATATTTTAATTTTTGGACAACATTCTGGTGGTTTTTCAGTACACAAAAGAGATGTAATGAAACACATAATTTTTGGATGTCCATCATGTGCAAAGCTGCATATTCCATTACCCACCACTACACTTGTTGCTGCATAACTCAAGTCATTTAATTCACTATTCTGCTAAAATTCATTTATCAAACCAATATACTTAATTCTCATTAGTAAGCATATTTATACACTCAAATGAAAAAAAAAGGTATGTTCAATTCATTTCAGACAAGTTATGGCACATTCATTAAAAAAAGACAAACAAACAAGGTATGTTCAATCTTTGCCCAAATAGACAAATTAAAATTAACAACTTAACTTATCTCGTGTGAGAAGGGAAGAAGGAGTAGTGGTACTAACCTCTTGCCATTGAGTGGGTGGAAGGAACAACGATGATATAGCAAAAAAAAAAAAAAAAAAAAGTTCTTCATCCTCTACATGATCATTTTTAGCATCAAACTCGTCACTTGGGGACGGGTAGCGCTAAAATTCAATTTCTTTTGAAGCAAGATAATAACACATTCATTCACATAATGTCCATGAACAGAGGTATAGTAACGATAATTGAAGCGCATGACTTGCACTACAAAAGGATATTACTCACGATAACTGAAGGATCATTTCTCATCATTTGAGTGGGAGACTCAGGTTCGATTCCCTTTGGGAACGAATTGGAGTTATGGGAGTTATAAGATGGATTGACGATTTCGTTGGAGTATTTGGGTGCTTGGTGTACTAACAACTAACTTTGCCCAATAAAAAAAAAACTGAAGGATCATTTCTGTAAATATGAAATTAATCAGTTTCACGATGAACAAGTTTTTCTGGAAACCTACTCTTATTTTAGAGCTTAATAGATGTCATTTTTACTTTTCTTAGAATAAATAACAGCTTCAAATAATTGAACATACCACTGAATAAAAATAGAAAGCAATCCAACGGAACATGATTAGCCTAAAAATAGATAATATCATTCAATAACTTGTTCCGTCAAAAAAAAAATAAAAAAAATTCAATAACTTGAATAAAAAAAGCCAAAACAAACCTTAAAATTACACACAAACACACATTATATGATACATATATATATATATATATCTAACTAGCTAGTGAATAGTCTCTCACTTATTAATGACATATGGAGGATTAATAAATCCTATAATTAAGGTGATGCTATAATGCGCCGCCTAGTTGACGTTAGCATTGAACTGAAACCCCGCCGGAACCAGGTTTCCGACGCCGAGGAGGCCGGCGACCGTGGTTCCGATGAACTGCAAGTTGGAAACAAGGCCACCGACGGAGGGTAAAGTCGCGTTGCATGAAGCAAGAGGCGTGTTTACCACAAGCCTACACCCGGATAAAAGCGTCGAAAGGAGAAAGTTGAGCGGGTCAAGCAGTATCGAGAATAGACCCGACCCGTTTGTTGTGGCGCTTGATACCACGGTCCCACCGCACCGCAGTTGCACTAAAGCATCTGTTTTGCACATGTATATATTCACTTTTTTATATTTGTTTACAATTTAAATAGAAATTGGATAATATAATAACCTAATTAATTAATCAATTCTTTATATATGTTTGAAAAGAATCAAAATATAGTGCATATGAAAGCGGTTCGATTCCCCTATTCCACTTTTCCTATCAATTGATGTTTTATCTTTCTGGATCTTTAACACATGGACACAGAATGTGGTGGTTCGTTGGATATTTTTTATGGAATACAAAATGAAACACCAATTATGAAATAGGTGATCTCATTCCCATATGAAAAGGGATATTTGTTAAACGATGATAGTAGGGAGATGTTGTAATTGATTAACTTTAAAAAAAAAAAATTTATACATAACGGTAATATTTAAAAAATGTACATCAGTTTAATTATTTATTTTAAGATTAGTTTTTTATTAAGCCCAAATCTCAGAAGCTTTTCAATTTGGGTCACAAATATTTTGTTCTAAAGGCTCAATTATAAAAAAAAAAAAAAAATCGAGAGTGAAAATTAGTATAAATTATTTTCAATCAGCATGACTAGAATTAAAGGTGGATATCATTTTTCCTGTGGTCCATTTTGAGAACATGAATTTTTGGCAAGACTGGGATTTTTTTTAGGTAAAAAAGAGTAAAAAAATTGGGTTTGGATGTAAAGAATAAAAGTTATTGTCTTGTGTATGTATGCATTCCAAATATGCAGAAGTTCAAAATTATGAATTGTCCCAATCCAAGTTTCACATATCATTATATGTACTATCTTAAGAACAAGGACCCTCCTATACATCCAGGAGGGGATCCTTGTCCACCATCTTAATCATTCTTTATCTGACGTACTATAAATAGATACATATTTTGCTACACAGTAAAGAATCGATCAAATTTAGGGATTTATAAATGTTAGACTTACTAGGAAAAACAGGAGTGGCAGTTCCATTAACACCAATCCCCCCATTAGGAGTGCAAAAGAGAACTCCTTGGATTTTAAGTAACCCTAGGAGAGGGCCAAGTAACCCAAATTGTGCATGAGCTAGTGGTAATATTGCTAATGCAATAAAGAAACTAAACACAACAAGTGATTTCAAGGCCATGTTTGCTAATGCTGCAAATTACGTTTGGTTTGAATAAACATGTTGCTTCGACGCCTATTTATAGAGAAAAACGCAAAGGTCTAACCTCCATTCGTCTTTGCGCGTGCTAAATCGATGCAAGTCAATAGATACAAGTTGTAAAATTTCAGGATCAATGTACCGTATAAGCCAAGTTTTATAGGCTTTCCCCTATGATGCAAAATGTCCATGGTTTGAGGGAAGTTTTCTTGAAAATCTTGCCATATATTTTTGAGAGCTATTTCTTTGTATTTTTGTTACAACATTTCAGCTGGGAAAAATGGTCCAAGGTGGTGCAAGTAGATTTAGAACAAATGGTTACCACATTTTGTTTAATAGAGTTGAATTTTCTAGGGGTGGAGTGATATTGTGATGAATTTATACATTTTAATGTCAATTTAGAGCAGGAAAAATTTGAGCCTGCCGTTGCCAAGAATTTAAAAAGTAAGTGAGCATATTTTTGCTTCGAAACTGGTACCAAGTTGCTGTTAAATTCCTCACATGAATATCACAAAAGAAAGCTGTTAAAATTCATTAACTATTTAGAAAGAAAAATGCAAATCAAATCAGGATATTAACTGAATTATAAATTTATAACACTTAATTTGAATATCGCATCTCATTTATCAGACGATACACGTCTCGCCCAATAATTTGTCATAAGGAAAAACTTAGACGAATTATTCAATTAATATTAACATATAAGCAAAAACTTATATGAAACAGACACGTAAACATCATAAAACAGTACTTGAAAAATTGCATATAACCTACAGTTTCGTGATGCCCTTAAAACATGATTAACAAGTACATTAAATATGTGCGTATAAAAAACATTACTCTTCTTATTCCTGGAATGACTATAACTTGGGTCAAACAAAAAAGAAACTATGACTATGAGACAAATGAAGTATAATTTACAGATTCATGAAGCTTCAATCCAATCATGTTTTGAAGTGTACAAACTCTCCTTGAAACCTTTTCATAGTATGAAACTCATATCATTAAACTTATAAACTGATACCACTACTCATATGAACTAATACCAATATCATTTAATACTATGTTATTAGTTTACAAGTATAATGGTATCAATTGATAAGTGTAATGATATTAATCTATAAGTGTAATGGTACTCTTAAAGCAAAAACTGAGCTCATGATAGATCATCAAGACATAAGAATCACCATAATGCATGATAAATACCCGAGACACCGAAAATAAGAACTCCAAAATGAACAACAAACGATAAAAAGTCATCGCAAACAATACAAGTATCCAAAAAACAAAATAATCTTTTCTCCTCCAACGAACAAAAATTGTTCCTAGAAATGGTCTGCCCTCCCACATCACTCAGTCACTAAGGTTTCAGTTGCTTGTTACCTTTTTCCTTGTAGGTGTGTAAACTCAGTAGATCACTTTAGATGGGGCACGGTGGAACGTCAAGAGTAATACCAGCTTGAATTTGACCCCACCCGATCAGACGCCAGTGCCTATCGATTCTTCTGCTCAGTGCAATTTTCTCTCCTTTGCTCGTACACACAGGAGACGTGAGTTGCAGTTTTGCAAACACATTCTTAACAGCAACCACACGGGCCCCAGTAGACATAGATCCTATGTTCAACATAAGAATCTCCCCCTTGGCTAGCTTTGTCACCTTACCCTGCCTTTCTGTGTCCTTTGTCCTAACACCGAGCAGCCTCCTTAGCAAAAAGAAATTTACCTGTGCATTAAAAAGACACGTTACAAAATAACTCCCTAAAACAAATTTCTTTACCCACAATTAATTTGTCTTAACCAAAATGACACCCGTACCTCTAGTTCAACATAGACTTCAGGTAGGGAACCAACTTCACCAAGAACCTGGCCCACCAACCTATCAGCACGTGTAAGTGTGGGGTCCATTGTTGTTCCAATTCCAATAAGGCCTCCAGGCACAGCAAATTGTAGTTCATTCTGCTCGGCATACAAGGAAACTATCCTACTGTAAATAGGAGTGCACTTGGTATTGTCATTTTCGTCCTTAACAACAATGCCTGGACGGACCTCAATATATTGATTTATCCTCAAAACACCCTGCAAATAATTCAACAGTTTTATTCATTGCCGGAGTAACAAAATATACACAGATAAATCAACAATAGTGGAAGAACATTTTATAATTTTCCAACTTCATACACATCAAAAGAAAAAGAACACATGTTGCTTAATCTGAGAAAAATGTGAGCGACAAGATAAGCAGACTTAGCTACATATGAAAGACATCTACCTTTAGAATAGATCCACCAGCAACACCACCCCTAATTTCATCAACTTCAGACCCAGGCTTATTGACATCAAAAGACCTGATTACAATCATATTTGGTGGGGAGATGAAGTCCCTCACTGGAATAGGGATTTTCTTCGTAATATATTCGCATACAACATCAATATTATACTTCAGCTGTGCAGAAATCGGAACAACTGGTGCACCATCTGCACAAGTTCCCTGCAAGAGTTAATTTGAAAGATTGTACCATTAGATGTGGCTGTATAATAGTATAAATTACATCATATGAACAAGCATACCTGAATAAACTTCTGAATGGCTTCATGTTGGTTGATGGCAACATTTTCCTGAACAAGGTCAACTTTGTTTTGAAGTATAATGATATGTTTGAGTTGCATAATTTCAACAGCAGCTAAATGTTCTGACGTCTGAGGTTGGGGGCAACTCTCATTGGCAGCTATGAGAAGTAGTGCTCCGTCCATAATAGCTGCTCCATTAAGCATTGTAGCCATGAGAATATCGTGCCCCTGTGCAGTATGACATTCAGAATACAAAGAGTCATACGACTCGTAACTCTGGATGTAAACTTAGCAAAGCCTAGTAAACGATTTTGATTAAAATGATTATTTAGTTATACAAAATGGTGCAAAGTAACCAAGAAATCCAGTATACAACTTGACAATAAAGATAAAATAGACATTTCAGCATCCTGACAGAAATTTTCAAAAGGTTGTGAAGAAAAAAATAAAAGAGTTCCACCCAGAAACCTTACCGGGCAATCAACAAAAGACACGTGTCTAAGCAATTTCATCCTACAGTTCTCAAATCCAGGAACATCACACATTGGGCTGTCTTCTTTCCCACTTCCATACGCCCTGAGGAGAATAATCATTCATTTAGTGAGAATCAGGAAACATAACACATCAACAACCACAAGCCGCTGTCTGCAGCTTACTTGTAGCAACTAGGTCGAGGGCATCGATCATCTTCACATTTATAAATCTTCGTATTGGCATACCCTAGCTTGATGGTGATGTTACGTTCTAATTCATTTTTAAAACGAACAGTCTGTAAAAAAACATTCGAGATCAAAAGAACTTCAGTATGTACATTTCATTGTATCTGAAATGACTTTCGTCTATTATAAAGGAATTACATATGATATGTTAATGAATTGATCAAATTAACAAAGAAATTTAGTTGCAAGAGGAAGTATGCATATTAAACTCGCATACTAAACGAAGGTCCAAATAATAGCCAGAGAAATTCAATACCTGAACACCTGAGATGGCCTTGACAACTGTTGACTTACCATGAGCCACATGACCAATTGTGCCTGAAGGGCAAAAACAATCAGTGAGTTAGCATGCAAATATGCTCTCAAAGCCAATATTAGTCGTTGTGTTACAAACTTACCAATGTTTATAGTGGCTTGGCGAGAAATAACCTCGGGTGAGAGCGGATTTAGCTGTGTTACATCCAGCTTACTCAGGTCCTGCTCCATTAAACCTTTCCTCGACATCTTGACAGTTCTTGATTCAAGCAACAGTAAATTTGCAAAATCTAGCAACTGAAGAAAAAGGCAGTCATAAAAATGCTATACCCTAAAATCTTATGTTTTTTAATTGTCCATCGGGGGACAAATTTACTGAAGGAGATCATTGAACTAAATAAACAAGTCATATTGAAGATTAATATCTTAATGAAGGAGATCAGTGAACTAAATGAACAAGCTGTATTGCAATTTTATCGAGGATTGTTTACTTAACAGAGACCAGTGAACTAAATATACAATGTATTGAAGATTGTTGCACGCTTAACCCTAATACGATTCACCAAAAAAAGAAATAAAAACACATCCGCGGGTTTTGCCGGATAAACAACGGGTGGGATCGGATCGACGGCGGTCCGCGACGGAGTTCGTAATACACAGGGAAATCGATATAAATAAAAATGAACGGAAAGTACCAGAACAGAGGCGCGAGCAGAGGCGGCGCCGGAGAAACCACTGGTGGAGAGCGGCGGAGGTCGGAAAACGCTGGATTCGTCGGAAGCAGCGCTGTTTCTTCTCTTTTAGCGAGATTCTCTTAAACCCTAACTCAAAATCAGCGATTTTTCCGCTTGTGTCGGCCGCAAATCGGAAAACCTAATCAAAGATGAGAGTCGCAGGGAAAACGCAGGAGAAAAGCGTGGGCTGTGTCGCTTTTCCCTGATTTTAATTTCGTCTCAAATTGGATTTGGTACTGTAGATGGGCTTTCTATATTATTATGGGCCTTACAATTAAATTTGGGCCGTGCTCATAAGTATTTTGATTTTGACAAATTTTTGTTGATTTCATTTTAATTTTGACAAATTTTTGCAATGTGGTTGGAAATGGAACGCAAGGAGAAATGTGATGGGAATAATATTGGATTGTAATTATTTATTATATATATTTTATAGTTTAGGATTTTACTAATATTTTAAATTATTATTAGTGAGTTGAGCTTTTAAGGCTTACACGCCTAAAATTCTAATTTTCTATTATAAATAAGAGTCTTAAGTAAGATTGTAAATCAACTTCTGATTATTATTAAAATGAGATTATTCTTTCGTAAGTTTTAATCTTGTCCATTATATTCAACTTGATTAATTAATTAAGTATAAGAAGTGTAGGATTATCTTTAAAATGAACTTTATTTCTTGCTTTAAACTCCCAAAATTGGATGTAATTTGTACATATGTGTGGATATAAATCTAATTTGGTGAATATATGGAAATTTTATGAAAGAATAGTACGTGATTCATTATGGTATGCACATCTCTTAATATAAGTGAGAAACAAAATATAAAATGTCATGCCTTGATAAAGTACATGTGTCATCACGTGAGAGACTAGTTTACTAAAGTAGAATAAAGTTGCAAGAATCTTTTCCCTAAATTTCACTATCATAAAGGAGATTCATAAAATAAGGACTCTAGCCAATTCTTAAATAAATGTGTTACATGATATTTTAACATTTTGAGAGCGATGAGTGTTGATTTGTGTTAGTTTGTACTTTGACTCATGACCGTCTTATATGAATTTTTATCTGTTTTATAAGATGTGCTATTAATTTTTGTTTGATGCTCAATAACAAAATTCTAAGGGGTTGTTTAGGACAAGTCTTAGAAAATTCATACAGTATAACATCTATAAATTAATATAGTTGGGACCGGAAAAAATATTAATTTTAGAGCGTATTAATTAATCGATAAATTAATAATTTATTAATTTAAAGAGGTATTTTATATTCATTTAATTTAAATTAATTACATCAAAATTCATGAATTTAAATTCAATTATATAGAGATATTAATGAGTATTAAATGTTAGGAACTTGAATCATCTTATTAAATGTCAATCATCTATTGGATTATCCGTGTGAAAATGAAGGATGTTCACAGATTCAAAGCTTAGGAGAAATTGTTGATGAAAATCCAATTGAGGATGAAGCTCAAGATGATACGGTACCATTAGAGCCGGTTACGCGAAAAGAAGCAATAGCAGCGACGAAAATCCTTCATAATTTCTTTCTGCAGTCAATGAACGTCACACCAGAGCTTTTAAGTGTCGTGAGAAAAGTGAGAGATGAGATTCATTTTGATTTAAATTTCAATAGAAAATAATCAACGCTAGATTCATATTTTACTAAGTTGTCTTAGTTATAATCTTTGTAATTTTATAAGATTATTAATTTATGATGTTGATGGGACCCTTGTATTATATAGTGGTCTTAAAAAAATTATTATCTTATTAATTTATCGAAATTATTAATTTGCGCTTGGGGCCCAAGTCGGGACCGAAGAAAAATATTATTTTAGAGAGGTTATTAATTTATCAAGTATTAATTTATAGAGGTTGTACTGTATTTATAATTTCAAAATCTCAAATTTACAACTGCGAATTCTGATTTTGAAATCCAACACTAATACTAATACAAGTAATAACCTATAAATCCTGCAATCGCATTCCCCTTTTATTTTCTCAAAACCACAAATCCATCCAACTAATAATACATACATGATACAACTTTCCATAATAAATTTATCCAATACCTTCCACTCTTTTTAAAACACCCCAATACAATTTTTTTTCCTCAAATCCCAATATTTCAAGATTTGAAACTACCTCAAACCTATTAGGCCAAATTCCTAACATCCCCAAATATTGAGTACACAAAATCTCAAATCTAAAAACACCTAAAAGCAACAAATGAAACATCATTTGTAACAAAAATAAAACTAAACATCATTGTTAAAACTAATCAAGACTACTACTTCTGCCTCACTCTCGATAACTTTTTCATTACTACATAACATTATTTTTAAATAAATACATGATTTTTGTTTACATATTCAAGCATCAATTAGATTGCTTATGCACTTGAGATGGTCGTGGTATCTTTTTCATCGCCAAATATACGTTGTCTGAAGTCACTAACCATACGAGGAAGCCCTTCTCTTAAAGAAACATTCGGCTGCCATCCGAGAAGCCGTTTCGCCTTTGAAATGTCGGGTTTTCTCTTGTGAGGATCGTCCTCCGTGTTTGGTTTGAACTCTATCTTCGCATTTGGATCGATAGTGTCTTGTACTACCTGTGCCGTACCACATTATTCAAACATAAAAAATCGTCTCGAGTTTCAGGAAACAATGTCTTTTTAGGACAGTAACTTAGGGGACTATGTTTCAAGGACAATAATTTTACGAACTTGGAAATGCATGACATTATGTTTTAAAATATGTAAATATAGGACACTATATTTTAAAATCTATAAATGTAGGACAATTGAGCCTGAATAAGGCCAAATAGAGCTGAAATGTCACGTGAGATTTGAGCTTGTTCGGGCTCGATTGTCCTACATTTACAGGATTTTAAAACATATTATCTTATATTTACAAATTTTAAAACATATTGTCCTATACTTTCAAGAAATAATGTTTTTTTAGGAAAGTTTAGGGGACTGTATTTTAAGAACAATAATTTTACGAACTTAAAAATGTAGGACAATATGTTTTAAAATATGTAAATGTAGGACAATTGAGCCCGAATAAGCCCAAATAGGGCTGAAAATGTCACGTTAGATTTGAGCTTGTTCGCACTTGATTGTCCTACATTTACAGAGTTTTAAAACATATTGTCGTATATTTATAAATTTTAGAACATATTATCCTACATTTCAAATCCCGTAGAATTAATGTCCTTAAAACACAACTTACCCTAAGTTACTGTCCTTAAAAAAATATTATTCCCGTAAAAATATTGTGTGTACCTTAGCAAGTTCTAGCATGGTGAATTCGCCTGGGTTTCCAAGATTAAATGGCCCAACATGATCTCCTTCCATCAATCTTATTAATCCTTCAACCTATTCCAAACAAATAAAACACAATGTTGCAAGAAGAGTTCATGTCTAAATTCAAAAAGTAAGTTAACACATGTTACAACATTTGGTTTCCACTAAGAAAAATTGCAAAGTTGTATTTACCAAATCAGAAACATATTGGAAGCTCCTAGTTTGTTTTCCATCTCCATAAACAGTCAATGGCTCCTTCCTCAAAGCCTACAAATTTCATCAAAATCACTCATTGATGCTAGAAAAGACGAGCTTTAATCAAAACGAACATGTCGACTAATTACCTGTGCGACGAAGTTGCTAACAACTCGTCCGTCATCAATGCACATACGTGGCCCGTATGTGTTGAAAATTCGAGCAATCCTTACCTGAAAAGTAACATAAACAATGATCATATACATAATTTCACTTTTTTGATCATATGAATGTTTGATTGATTTTATAATCAAGAACCTCGAGATTAAGTCCCCTGTGGTAATCCATGGTTAAAGTCTCGGCTGTACGTTTCCCCTCATCGTAACAACTACGAACACCTGTATATCCGCAAATTAATCAAAACTAGTTCAACCAACATTCGTGTTAGCTACCCAGTGATGAATCCAGGAATTTTAATATGAGTAATGTACCAATGGGATTGACATTGCCCCAATAAGTTTCGACTTGTGGATGCTGCAACGGATCGCCATACACTTCGCTCGTGCTCGTGAGCAAAAAACGCGCCCCCACCCTCTTCGCCAACCCCAACATGTTCAATGTTCCCATCACATTTGTTTTGTGATCTCTAGAAAGTAAAAGTCAAGGAGACTTCCAAAAATACCCCCATTACAAACAAGATGGTTGTGCTTTAGGCAAAAACTCATGTGAACCCCAGTTCACGTGAACATTTCTTCTTCAAGTATTACTATTATACATATATATAATTATTGCATTTTCACTGTTTAGAAAATCAAACATTTTATTTAACAGTGATAGTGCATATGCATAACAATGACACTAAAAAAAAGAGTTCATAGTAAAATGGGTACACAGGAGACCTACTCTATGTTTTACGCACGACAGAGGATCTTGATCCAAAAACGAGCCAGCCATATGGGAAGAAATTATATTTTCTACACCATCTATTTAACACTCTAGACATGATTTTTTATCACAAGTTCAATGCAATGATCATATATATAGGACTAATGTAAGAACATATACATAATAAAATTTAGAAGGATATAATTGTCTTGACAGGGTTGTACTTGTAATGAACAGGGGAAGCAGGGCAAGCAAGATGGTAGATTTGGTCAACTTCAAGCAAAATAGGCTCAACAACGTCGTGTCGAATGAGCTCGAGTTTAGGGTTTCGAAAATGGTGCAAGAGGTTCTCTTTTCGACCCGTGAAGAAGTTATCGACAACGATGACACTATCGCCACGAGCAATCAAACGGTCCACCAAATGACTCCCGACGAAACCAGCTCCTCCGGTCACTAATATCCTCAAACTCTTGCCTTTCAACCCTAATGGAACCCTTCCACCTGCATAAGATAGAAAGAAAGATTCATATATACTTGTGGGAGTGACATTTTGGCAATTTTTACCCACTAATTTTCAATCAAGATTTTTTCTTTCGGTTGAATAGTTCATATACTGAAAAATATTAATATTGTTCAGCTTACAAACTAATACTTTTTGAGGTGTAGCAATAGATTTTATGTGATAGAGTAACAAATGCAATTACATTTACATTTAGAATTGACCAATTGGGCTTGGGGAAATCATGATTTTTATGAATGTGTTACAATTTCTTGAAGATTTCGACTGAGATCACTTCTAAACGAGTCTAATTAGCCTTGTGGAGAAACAAACTTCGAAATATCGACATTTGAATTTTTTGATGATAAAAAAGGTCAATAGAAACAGAGGAGAAATAATAACAGGGCATCCTTTATCAAAATCACAAAATCTAACACCTAAAAAAATTGGAAAAAGAATAATAAAAAGAAGAACAGAATTCTTATACAACTTTTATGAATACGTACAATTTCTTGAAGATTTCGAATTCCTAAATCCAGACTTTGTAAATTTTGATGAAAAATCGATATGAAAAAATGTCAATAAAAAACAGAAGAAGAACAATATTTTTTTTAAAGAAAAGGATCATCATATCAAAAAAGAACACAATTCTTGAAATTAACAAAATATAAATGCAATTAAAATAACAAAATCCAAGATCTTCCAAGAAACAGATTTTCATCATACCTGCACTAAAATGGCTAAACCCATCCTCGATTCCGTAGGACACGCGGCCGTGAACCCACGTGGACTCATCGGAGACGGCGATGGGCCCGTTTTCGGGCGGGGCGGAGGACGGGATGGCATTGAAAACGAGGCAAGAAATCACAATTCCGATCAAAAGACAAACATATCTCTGTTCTTGAAGAACATATTGAAAAGGGTACTTTACATTGAATCTCCCTTGATGATTTTTTATGCTGTTCCTTCTTGTGTGATGATCAGAGCCCATTTTTTTCTGAATTTTTTTCCCCCTAAAATTAAAATAATGAGAGAGTCATAAAAAATTGATTAATAATAATGTGATGTTAGAAAAGTGCATGTGCATGTGATGGAAAAATGGTTGCATGGGAGTGTGTGTTGTGTGTGAAAAACTCAAAGTGAGAGAGAGAGAGAATGGTGTGAGATGTGATCTAAACTTTTGCATGAAATTTCGGCTAAACTTTTGCTATTTTCTGTTTAATTACACTCTTTATTTTTATTGCTTGAATTTTTTGTTTTAGGGAGGAGGTAATGACAAGTAGATGTAAGAGATGTTACTAATATTTTTACCTTTCATTAATGGTAGCCACAAACATTTGTACATGATGATAAAAATAGAGGGCAAAATATAGGAAAACAAGTTTCACACAAGAATCGGTGAGATTGATTAAGGTGTGTGATTTATATTATTAAATAGTATTGAATCGTGATAATTGAAGTGTATATTTTCACCCAACAACCACGTTCCACCACATGTGGATTTTGCCAACTCTATATGTTAGCAGGGACGGATCCAGAATTTCATTCCAAAGGGGGCGAAATTTTCCAATAAGTAAAGGCGACAAAATTTTAATATCTCAAAGGGGGCGAAATAACAAAATTTTACGATTTTAAAACATAAAGATAAGAAACTATACATATGTAGTATAGAATTTTTAAACTCCAAGAGGGGCGACCGCCACCCGGCACCCTCCCCTAGATCCATCCCTATATGTTAGGTTGGTGAGTAATTTTCTTTTTCCTTGGGTTAATTTACTATTTAATTCATTATAATGATTGTTGAGAGTATCATCATTAAGTTTTTATTCAACAAACCTATTTTATCATTGTATTTGATAATATAATGTGTTGTATGTATAAGTGTATTGAGGAAAAAGCTCGAATGTTAATAGTTGGCCCCATTTTAATTGTACTCTTTATGATCATTATTTCTAATAGATAAAAACTCATATAAGATGGGTATAACTTAACACAAATCACACTGATCTCTCTCAAAATGTTAAAGCATCAATGTCTAATTTATACTCCGTCTCATCATGAGACTGTCTCATGCATTTGTGTCTCTTTCAAATTACACATTAGAAACTTAGAAAATACTAATATGTGGTAAATTGGTAATCAATAAATCAAATATAGGAGCACTGCAAAAGTCACAAACATAGCACATGTCTATTCCTATATAGTACACATTTGTTCTGTCAAAAGTTTTGGGACTACATGTAATTTCCCCTAAAGAAAAATACAATATTATTGGGAAAATTTCAGGTCATCTGTTAATTGAGCTTCAATAAAGATCGGAATTTAAGGGTTTTTTGGCTTTTCAATTCAATCAAGGTCTGATTTAAATGTTTTATTTTGCTTCAATTGAAAACTCTACAATTTTTTTTTTTTTAAATAATGCAAGTCTTACTCGCATTGATAATATAAAAACGGTGTTTTCAAACTATATTGGAATAGTAGAAACATTTTTTTAAGGGGTAAATTATGTGAAATCACCCCGTGGTTTGAAAAATCGGTGTCAAACCCCCTTATGATTTGAAAATTGCGTGAAACCCCCTCGTGGTTTTAAAAATGTGGTGTGAAACCCCAATTTTTTTGGGATGATGGAGAGTGTACTACACTCGTCCTTCATGAGAATTTTGGTGTGTTTTCTTCATCTTTTTTATTTAAAAATGAAAAAATTACCCTCCATTAAATTATATTAAGTGGGGTTTGACTCCAAGTCTTTATATTTTTATAATTTTAAATTTTTATATAGTTATTTAATTATTATCTACAAAATATTGTAAAGTGACGAGATGAATTTTTTTATTCCTCTCTGTATCTAATTATTATTAATATATCATTAAGTATATAATTTATATATTAATAATCCGTTCATAAAAAAAAAAAATCATTCCTTGGGCAAATGAAATCAAAGCAAAATATGAATTTTATTGCAATCAAACTATATTTTATCATTTAGGACTAACACATTGAGACAAAAACCAATTTCACAAAAACCCTATTTTTTTTTACTTAATATTTTTATTTGAATGTAATTTTTTTTCTTAATATTTCTAACTTCATTATTAATATATAAATTATATACTTAATGATATATTAATAATAATTAGATACAGAGAGGAATAAAAATTTATATCGTCACTTTACAATATTTTATAAATAATAATTAAATAACTATATAAAAATTTAAAATTATAAAAATATAAAGACTTGGAGCCAAACCCCACTTAATATAATTAATTGATGGTAATTTTTTCATTTTTAAATAAAAAAAATGAAGAAAACACACCAAAATTCTCATGAAGGGCGAGTGTAGTACACTCTCCATCATCCCAACAAAAATGAGGGTTCCACACCACATTTTTAAAACCACGAGGGAGTTTCACCCAATTTTCAAACCACAAGGGGGTTTGACACCGTTTTTTTAAACCACAAGGAGTTTTCACACAATTTACCCTTTTTTTAAGTTGATAAGACTTATTATTTTTTTTTAAAAGAAAAAAAGTCTTCTAAAATCCCAAAAGAACTTGAAAACACCATCTAAGTGTCGCACACCTCAAATTTTAATTTTTACCGTCCTATATGATGTTAATTTTTTTTAAAAATGAATTTTTCGTTGAACCTTTGCAAATGAGAAAAAGTAAAATAAAATCAAGTCTTAAATTGAAACCAAAAACTTAGTCATGAATTGAGATATTTACAAATGATGACTTATCGTAAAATTTAAACTAAAAGTGAATCTTGATAGGAAATTCTTCCAACATTATTTGATCTTAAAAATTTTAAGGATCATATAGTGGACACATTCTTTTCATATGACCCTGACATCATATAATTATACGCTCATGCAAAATAGACCATAATGTTGGTTTCGAGATTATAATGGGAGGGGAAAATTCAAAACTTTAAAGTCCTAGGTTTTCAAAATTTTGATGCATAGTTAAAATGTATGTTTTTTTTGAGATTTTATAAGATAGGATGATGAAAAAGTTAATTGATTCATGTTGAATTTTTACATTTTGATTTTCGTCTTGTAATTTACAGACTTTCTATTTTTTAGTCTTTTTAATTTTTGGTTTTCATCCTATAACTTACATAAATTAAAACTAATAAAAAATAAAAATGTACTCCCTCCGTCCCGGTATAAGTTTTTTGTTACTTTTTGTTGTTTTGTTTAAGAAATAATAATAAAATAATAAAAAAAAATGAGAGAAAAAAAGGTATGTGGAGTAATTGTGAAGTAGTGAGAGCGTTTTTTATAATAGGTGTGAAAAAAGGATGTGAAATTAGGAGTAAGAATTTTTTTCCATTTATAGAAACAAGAAATTTATTGTTGGACGGATGCGTTTTTATAAGATACGAAAATTAAAATTCAAAAGACAAGAAAAACCAAAAAAATCGAAAGTGTGTAAATTACAGGACGAAAAATCAAAATGTAAACTTTAATAGGACCAAAACTAAAAATAACTTTTTTTTTCCATTTATTAAAAAAATAAAATTACACTATCCATATAAGAAAACACCCCCTAACAGATGCTCCATCTGAATATCTGCACATCCTCAAACGCATTTTAAAAAATCCATTCATTTCTCTCATCATAAATTCTATACATAATCTCAACAAATACATAAACAAAAGGCAATAATAAACCGAACATTATTCTACTAATCATTGAAACGTTGCAATTGCTTTACAATATGAATTGCAAATAATGCCTGCAGAAGCTCAAGATCCAGCACTAGTTCCTGCCCTCGAACAATTCCTAACATTAACAAAAAAAAAAAAAACCGGAAAAAAAAAAACAGGCTTTCGATGTCTTCAGAATCCATTCCATCCGTTCAAGGCTATGAAGCCCGATAAATTTGGTAATCCTCTTAAAAGTTTTATTAACTAATCTACCTCGAGACTAAGTTCAGCATCTTCAAAATGATAAACGGAAAAAAGTTTCGACTCATCAGCACGAAGAATGTGAAGTTCAGTTATGTCGTTGGTCATTGAGGTCGAGAAACTTTGCAACTCGTTCTGCTTTTGCTCCGGATTTGTGGTCGTAATACTCAACAATGCCAGCCCCACATAAAGCAGCAAGAGTAAGTGCTTGAGCATTCAACCTGATTTTCAACCAACATTGTTTCATTATCTAAACAAAGTTATAGCAAAGTTAACAAACCATTGGTTAAAAAGAAAGAAAAATGACATTTTTTCATTCTTGCAATTTAATTTCTATGTTTTTGCTCCCTGCACTTCCTTTTTCCTTTACTTTTACCCCGTGTTTCGTTAATGAAGAGGCAAAAGCTAGTGGAAATAAACGCGCAGGGGATAAAAGATCACGAAATTGAAAGGGCAGGGGGCAAATTTCATATTTTATTTATCAGAAAGGTACTGATCTAAGTGAATATGAACATTGAGTGAACAGTATCAGTTATTTAATTAAAATGCATTAGTTTGTCAGTATTAGCTCTTTCATTGAACAGTATTAGTTGTTATAATATAAAGTAACAGCTGTGCACCAGTTATGTGATAAAACAGTTTTACACAAGGCAAACTCTATCATCAATCATCATCCTCCGCCACCAAAGCAGATCATATTCTAATTACATAGACCGAAGGATTCATACGAAAAGTCCTTCTAAATTACCAGAAAACGTAAATCTCTAAACCGAAAATTAATCAAGATTGCCTTTCATATCATCCAAACTTACCATTGCAGAAGGTTTCCACCCAATCTGCTCTAAAAATCCAACATTTTATACCTTAATATATGATATACCAATACTAAAGCCAAAATTTCAAATTGATCTAATCAAAACAAGCACTCAACAATTTCAAAATGTAGAACACACAATTTGCTCTTGAAACATCATCTTACAATCGAGGCAATCATTTTTCATTAAAACATACATAAAAGGTACATATAAAATACAAAAATTAAACAAAGCAGAGACAACAAAAACAAAACCCCATCATTTAATTTCATTTTTTTTATCCCCAAATTCCTGTTTCAGCTAGCACTTAACCTAAATTAAAAATTACACAATACGAATTCAAAAAAACACCAAAAATCATACCTAGCGTGAATAATCTTGACGCTTGGCTTCATATTTGGCTGAGACCAATTATACGCCAACGAACCCGCAATTCCACTCGCCCATAAAACATCATATATATATATATGTGTATATATCATTCATACCAACAGCACGAAGCTTGTGTTCTACAACCCATTCCCTCGTAGATTCAAGCTTGCCCTTTTCTTCACCCATTCTCGCTTTTCTGCTGTTAATTGCAACACTTTTTTGGTTTTTCGATTTTCGGTTGAAGAAATTGTAGAACGGAGAAATAGGAATTTCAAGAGTCCACTTTTTTGTTACGTGTTTGGTTGTTCTTTTGCAACCTGTAATAGGCCCAAATATTTAGCCCAATGTGTGGATTTTTTTTAATTTTGAAAGATTAAAATATGTGAATTTGTATAAAATTGGGTATAATACTCTTTTTTGTCATATATATTTTTATTATTTTTTACTTTTATCTCTTTTAACTTTCTTTTTCCATTAAAAAAAAAGTAAAACTGGGTTTTCAAAGAAAAAAAGATTATGTGATAAATGCATTTCAAGCTTGAAATTAATATTATACATTTCCACATTAAGAGTTTCATTACTTCAATTGACACTATCAAATTAAAATATATTTGATATTTCTATCTTGGTTTAAGGTAGTTCTCGATTAAAAAATAATGTGCAAATTTATATTTGAATTGGAGTGGTACACCCAGTTGCACCGTGTACTCATAGTACATTTTAGAATCATGCGACTTGTTAAATTGAAAAGTGCAACTTATTTATTATTTTTTCATATTAATAGTTATATGATTCAGTGTAAATAAATTGTTCTTTTCAATATAACAAGTTGCACGATTCTAAAACACACTATAAATGCACAGTGCATCTGGATACATACATGACCTTTGAATTGATACTAAAAAGAACTACTCCTTCCGTCCCAATCTTTATGGTTAAGTACCCATTTTTTTGTCTCATTCTTTATGGTAAAATTACTTACACACTTTATTACTTTATCACTTTATCACATAAAATATTAATAAATAACATTTTCTACCCCCAATTACTCATCACTTTATCTTATATAAAATATTAATAAATAACTCTTCCTACACCACCACTTTATCACTTTATCACTATTACACTAAATGCTTATGAACAGTCAAAATGTCATGGAGTTTGGGTCGGAGGGAGTATTATAAATCAACCTTTTCATAAATTAGACCGTAATTTACAATTATATCTCTCTTATAGTTCATGATGAATAATATAATAAATACATATTCCCTTTCAACTTAAAATAAATATATTTATTCAAACAATGTACATTGCCAATAACTTGTAACACATCAATTTACACCACTACATCTCAATAATATTTACACAAAAATTAGACAAAATTAATTAATTTCTAAAAACCAATTAAATCACCAAAAAATGCAGCCACTTATCCTTGATCCTTCTAAAGAGGAATCCAACCCTGTCAATTTACCATAATAGTTAGTACTTATAATCATCCATATAATTAAAATCAAATAAATAAATATTCAACTCATCAACATGATATATATTAAGAGTGGATCTCATGTGCATCCAGATGCACCGTGCACTCATAGTGCATTTTAAAACCGTGCAACTTGTTTATATTGAATCGTGTAACTATTAATATGGAAAAAATAGTTGCACATTTCAGTATAAAGAAGTTGCATCTTTCAGTATAACAAGTTGCACGGTTCTAAAATGCACTATGAGTACACGGTGCACCTGAATGGATACAAGACTTAGCCATATACCTTGATAACTCCTTTCTCTGTGCCACATAGAATCATGTCATTTGCAGAGAGCATGCATGTTATCTTGCTTCCTGCTGATAATCTTCCTACTTTATGTTGTGTCCCTCTCAACCATATCTATGAATCATAATATTAATAAGTAATTGATTCTTGATCAAATATGTAAAAAGATTGAACATATTGTTTAAGAGTAACACTTGATTGCATCAGTTGCAACGTGTAATTGGAGCACAACTAATATTATTCGATGACAATAACTAATTCAATTCGAATACTTACCAACTAATACCTTTTAATAAAACAACTAATATCATTTTAAAATACTGAATAAAAGTATTTGCAAGTGTTGCAATTACCTGAATGCTGCTCATTGATGTACTGCAATTCAAGTATATGAAGTCCTCCACTACTTCCATTGCAAGAATGCTTGCTCCCTTTTCGGGTGCTATCGACATTTGAGGCGCATTGCCTCGTCTCCAATCCTGCGTTCGATATGATACATATCACGCGCACGAACCATATGTTAATATGAATCAGTGACGGAGCCAGAAATTTTGATTACCTTCGTCTTTGAGCCCTCAACGACTAAGTTTGCACAATATAGCCAGTCTTTGTACATGGAAATCGTGCCTATAGGCTTCGTCTGCACCCAACTCTTCGAAGGCGCTTTCATCTCTTGCTGTCGATTATTCATTATCGTCATTTCTTGTATACTCGAATCCGTGCATCCTGCATAAACCTTCCCATGCGATACTTTCGTGCACTTTACACGCTTATTCTTGAACACGTCTCTCGTCTTTTTTGATGCATCAATAACCTTGAAAAAGCAGAGAGTTTTGTAACAACAGAGGTTTGATCATGTTCATAAGTTGCAATAGATTGCACATATATAACATACCTTCAATTTATGAGTTTGAGTAGTTACAAAAATGAGTTCATTCCAAGATTCTATACTTTTTATTGATTCCTTTGTTGGTATTACTTCAATGCATTCAAGGCTTCTTTGCATCATTTGCCACATCTACAAAAAGGAAAAGAACACGATTTCAGCACGACACAACGAGCTACTACTTTCTTTTCGATTTTGCTAAAAAAACACCTTGATTGTTTTATCAGCAGAACCACTGAGAAGGCAGTTCCCAGGTTCGTATAACGCGAAGCATGTTACCGCCTTTTTGTGCTCCTTCGTCTCGTTTACGAGTACAGCCGTCTGTCCCTTGATTTCCCAGGCCTACAATTCATTAAACATCAATGGAAAATGTTGTAACATAAAGACCAAAAAATGAAAGAAAACAATCAAGAAAATTCACCTTAATTGATCCATCTGTGTATCCACTAAACAGAAGTCCCTTATAGTATATCAAACAACTAACACCCCCACTCCTCTTATTTCCTACCTCCAAAACTTGGCTATGAACGCACGATATTCGCTGCATTCGTCGTAAAAAAAATGAGCCAAGTTAAGAAATCCGATGATCAAGATTCCTACAACCTAATAAAGCCACACTTACCCACTTATTTGGTTGGAAATAATCAGCTACTCTGAGTAGCTCTTCGGCCATCCAAGTGATGCTCGATAATCGTCTCAGAGATTCTCGAACACGTTCCGATAGATTCATGATTTTCTTCATCCCTTCAAGGAAAAAAAAAACTAATTAGAACAGATTACAAAAACTTGTGTACTTTTTAAAAAGTATTAGTTGCATAACATAAAGGTATTAGTTGTTTCACTGAAAAGTATTAGTTACCTTTTCCTGATGTGTAATTATAGATGCATAAACAAGCCAAAAGTCTTTCTTCAAGCTCAAATCCAGGATGTACAAACTGTTCAATAGTATGTAATAAAATTTCACACGCAGCATTTCTAAGTTCATCTGAGCCCTTCATTAGTTCACATCCAATCCAAGCTGCGGCTATCAGACTATCTCTCGACAGTCTCTTCGATTTGCTCTTAAGTCCCTTATCCAACGCGTCGAAAACACGTGTCCCCAGACGTAGTATCCGTTGCCCGAACTTTCCGCACCATGATTCCACCCCTGCATCCTGCAAGTACAAAAACATCCATTCAGATGCACCGTTGCAATTCATGTGTATTTTAAAAGGTATCAGTTGCTATACTAAAAGGTATTAGTTGACGATTTTTACCTGAAGGCTTTGATCAAGAAAGTCATAGTTTTTGATCAAATTCCCATGATGTTGCAAGGCTAAACCGGTCTTTTTCACTAGCCATGCCATTGTGTATGGCTCTCCTGTCCAAGTGAAAGTCCCTCCAAGATTCGATAAAATGAACGACGAAAGAGCCTGTTGTGGTGGCGATTCTTCGCATACCAACGACTCGAGTAGAGCCCCCACTGCTTCTTCCGTGTACGTGCATTTAGCAGATGCATCCTCCTGGAAACGGGGGCGTAAGAATGGCAAAAAATCCTAGTTCAAGATCTTAGTTTTCTCAGAAAGTTTTACTTACAAGAATTTGTAACTGAAGTAGCAAATTAGCTGCTAAAAGTTTGTACTCAGAATCAGAGTTCTGTGTAAGAAGAAATAGAGCACATATGTTGTTTGTACTTCCTTGTTTCTGAATCTGATCCAATAAATGAATGGCTGATGATCTGATTATTTACAAGAAACCATGATAAGAAACAAACCTTAAAGTTGTACTTAATAAAAACAAGGGAAGATTTCTTTTTGTCCAGTAAGTTACTCCTATTTCGGTTTCAGATTTGTCGACTTTCACGAATTGAAAATACAGCCAGTTATGAAACTAAAACGTCGAAAAATTTAAAGATACATGACTATTTTCAGTTCGTGAAAGTCGACAGATCTGGACTAAGAAAACTATTTTCCCTCGAAATTACAATCAAATCAAGAAAACTTGCATACCTTGGAATTCTAAGTAGTTCATTGAAGAACTCCAAACCAATAGATGTAGAGCGTTTATGGTCGCTCCAAAGAAGGGAGACGAAAGGCGAGACGGGGTAAAACTCGGCTACATACTTCCTACATTTGCCATCAAACCTCATGCACTTAACAAGTATAGAAGCCAAAGAAACAAACTCCTCAAGATTGTCCTTTCTTGGCACTTTTAACAAACCAGACAACACTCTAGGTGAAGTGATCAAACTTAAGTGCATGATATTCGTCTCATAGTCGAATGCACTCACGAGCGCTTCGATGATCAACAAAGACGCAAACGGGGGCGTAAGAAAAAACGACGGCAACTCCACTTTTGAATCACAAACAACAACTTCAACTAAAAAAGGTAGAAGTTCAAGATTCTTGATTTCTATTGGAGATGGATTGATCAAGTAGATAAGGATCACGGCTTCATGAACGTTGCGTTTGAGGGCCGTTGCAAGATCGTATAGCTGCAATCCTTTCCTCTTAACATCTTCGATAGCTGATCTATTCGACGCCACAATAGTCGAGAGTATAGAAATTGAGATTCTTACAACCTGTTCCTCTTTAGAAGTTGTAATAGCTTTCAGTAGTTGGTCTAATATCATGTCCTTCAAGAGGGTGTACTTAAGGCCCGATTTACTTTCCAATAGCTCGTATATTGCCTTAATTTCAATCGTGTAATCTTCGTCCCCTTTCCCTAAATCCTCCGTGAAACACAGCTTCGAAATTATCCTCTCAATGAATACATTATCCTCTGAAAGGGTGTAGTGATCCAATACATTTGTGTCGAAATATGAACTAGAGAAGCTTCTAGAAATGCAATCCGTCGCCTTCTCTCGTTGCATTTGAAGCGATCCTCTCTTTTCCATCTTCGACGTGCAAGACAGTGCATTATACTGATTAAGAGCTTCTTCATGAATCTAGTGACAAAAAGATTCAACACATAGCCGGATTTTCAAGTTAGAAAGTCAAGAAACAATCTAGGAAACTGATACTTTATAGTATAACAACTAATACTTTGGAATGAAAACAACTAATACTGTCACACAAAATGCAAAACAATTGCACAATAAAACTGGTTTTACATAAGACTTCGCCTGTTTTTTTAAATGTTCGACTCACTTTGCATTGAAGTACCTGAGGGAAAAGATCTTCAACGGAGGAACTACTATGCGAATGAAATGAAATGGGTGAATCTGGTTCAGATTCTGTCAAGATATCTTTGAGGCATTTAAGGTTTGAAGGTCTTGCAGTTTGTACAACCATGTTCTTACGCCTTTCGGGTATTGGGTGACAAGAATCGAGACTCGCTTTCTCCACATTATCAGCATTGCTTTCTTGAAAACTAAGGCAATGCATCTTCTCCGGCTGCAAACACAACGAAAATATGCATCAAAGATTTTAAGTTTTTTCGCACTTTTTCTTTCCTCACTTCAAACACAAGATTGAATGATGAGTGAATTCAAATTAAACAAGAAATTGACAACTTACATTTGAGTAAGTTCTTAATCCATTTCTTTGATGATCATATGAACTATGGGACACTACAGTGCTTCTTGATCTCTGAACCCTATTCCTGAAATTTACAATCTCTCATTCCTTAAACAGATTCACTTTCTAATATAATCAAACAATACAAAATTCTAAAAATCTTGAATTAATTTCATCTAAAATTGCCAAAAACACACCCAAGCGTTTCATATAAAGGCTCAATCTTTTGGACTAGCCTCAATTTAGGTTCTCATTGTATAATTGTCTCATTTTGAGCTCAACTTTAGTTTTTCTTTTCTAAATTCAAGAACCTAATTTAAATTTAAAATCTCAATTCAAGAGTGTATATCAAACTAATACCTTTTAATACAGCAACTAATACTATTTAAAAATTCTATCAAAATGCAAACCAGTTACTGTGCATTGAGAAGAAAAGAAAATTTAGGTTTCAAAAATTGGATCTTGCTACAAAACACTCCAACAAACCAACATAAAAATCCAATCTTGAACCAAAATCCCACCCAAAATCACTATCAAAAAGCACTTACATCGCGCAAGAATCACTAGTTGACATGATCTGGTAGTACATCAGCCACGGCTTGTACCTCTCAGCAACCCATCTCATCACATCATCAGCCCTTTCTCCATCCAACGGCCCAGATTCCCCACCTCTTTGTTTCAAAAACAGGGGATAAAAACTCTGCCACACCCCAGGTGCAAACTCAGTGCACACAATCTCAGGCGACACGCGAACCGCCTGTAGAAAATGCACAGCGCACTGCCACTCATTCCCTCTCAAAAATTCAAGAACTGATAAAAAAAAATACGAGCAACAGACAATGTAGCAGTTGGAAACCCCCAAAGTGGCCCCATTTTCGTCCAGAGAGGCCGGAATCTGCAGCATTCTCTCGGTTTCCTCAATCTTGATTTGTCTTGCGTTGTTGGAATCCGGAACAGTGTGAACGCCCCAGTAGAGGTTTGAGAGAACGGAGTGCTCCGAAAAGTCGAAGAATTCGTGGGGTTGAATCATGAGCTTGGAGAAAGTCCTCTGTTTTAGGGGCAGGGGATGTTGGAGAATGTAGTGCATGGTGTTTGTGATTGTGGAAATGAGTTTGTGGACGGATTCGACGTCGAGTTTTTGGGTGTGGTCTGAGAAGTTTAAGGGGGGTGAAGTTGGTGCCATTTTGGGGGCATGAAATTGAAAAGAGATGAAGAAGGAAGATTGGATAGTAGTAGTACATGTATTTTATATGTGTGTTTTGTTTGATGAATTATGGTTATGGGGGGTGTTTGTTTGCAGCATTGCCTCGTGAATGCTTTAGACAATGACAAATTGTATTTTGGTGTCACTTGAAAGATTGAGAGGGAGAGGGTGTGGTTTTTTGTTTAATTCCATGAGAGAAGGGAGTGTGGGGCTGCAAACTAGAGCAAAAAATCCAAACTTTTTCAAGTAGTATTAGTTGTTTTACTAAAAGATATTAGTTATTTTCACTGAAAAGTATTAGTTTTTTTTCCTTGAACGGTTCTTTTATTTTGCCCGAGTCCACAAATTTATGGTAATTTTCCGGCGAAAAAAACTAAAATTGACACCAAAAAGACCAAAATTGATAAAGTTTACAAACCATTTGTGGATATGAGCAAACTTACAAGACCATTTGTGATTTGTTTTCTCAATACAACTGGTGAGGTATATGGTATATAACATTTTTTCATGATTTGGTTAATTTTTTTTTGTGAATTTTTTTTTTATTATGAGTAGGCGTCTTGTACATTGTGCAATTCAAGTACAATGTACACTTTGAAACATGCAATTTGTTCCACTTAAATATAAAATTTATTTACACTAAACCATATTACTTGTATCAGTAAAAATAAATTATATGTTTTAGTATAAATAAATTGCATGTTTTAGAAATACAGAATTGTATGGTCCACATGGGTATATAACCATAAGCATTTTAACTAGAGATGTCTACTTATAACATAATTTTGTTTTAGTTACTTTTGTGTTATATTACAGGGTGTAGAATTATTTATAATGATATGGAGTAATGGGAGTCGTTACTAACTCGATTAAGTTGAGATCGATTAATTATTTTTTAGTGGAGCCCACAACTTCACTCACATATTCATATCAAAATCATACTAGGTGAACATGTTTTGAGGTTCATAAGCAAGGATTGATTGATGTTATGTTGTGCCTATATTTTCAAGATAATTTTATTTTTTTATAATTTATTTGCTGCTTGTTTGTTTGTTTGTTTATTAATTGTGTTAATTATAGTATAATTAAGTTGCATATATATATATACTGTAAAGTGGAAATGTGCTTTTTAAAAGGTGTTTTGCTGTAAGTGGTATATATAAACTATATATGTATGGGCACAATGGTTATAAATTTGTCTCTTTTGCCGTATGAAGTGGTGGCAAAATAATTATTATCCTGGATGGAGCAGAAATTCGGTACTAGGTTGGAAATAAATTTTTCGTACTAATTATAATATAAAAAAGTAATTATAATAATTATTAAAAAGCATATCCTTTCCTTTCCACAACTATTTATATGCAGTACAAATTTAAATTTTAGTGGAATGTGTTGTTTTAAATAAAGAGAAAAAACAAACTGAAGCACAGCAACAATGTCAAATAATTGTTTGCTCAAAAAAATAATAATGAAAAGTTGATTGATTGATAAATTATTTCAATCAAATATATTGTAATGTGTAGGGGAAAACTACTGCACTAAATACCTATTTTTTCAATTTTATTTTTTATTTTTTTCCTTTTGATAAATTTTGTTAGTTAAATATTCAAAGCCACATAGTAAATTTCTCAAATCAGCTAACATTAATAACAGGAATTTCCACACTCTTCATTGAAAAATTAAAATTAAATAAAAAAATTCCATTTAAATTGCATTTATAATTTCCACACTAGAGACAACTCATATATGAATACAAAATTCACACTATTTGAAGACAAAATTCAAGAAATGTTATTCTTATTTTGTTCTGGAGTTGGATTATATCTAGGCAAATAATTGAATTTTAGTTCAATACTATTCTCATCTATATCAATAAACCCTGACCTTGAAATGACTTATTCATATTATAAAATTTTTAAACCATTTACTTTTAAACAAATAACATTATCATTATTAATAGTAAGCATGTGAAAAAAATAAAAAAATCTCTTACAAATGCTAACATGTAGCACCTTGACCTGTCAGAACAGAATTATTCAGTTCTGATGAGTTGGCCCCATTGCAATAAAAATGAAGACATGCTTATATTTTTCTATTATTTCAAAATCACCCTTCATTAATCCAAATATTGCACTTGAAGCCACTAAACTTTTTATAATTATATCAAGTATTTAATTTCAATATATATCCCATGAAATTAAATGTGGGGCCAATAATATCATCTTAGATAAAATGTGTGATGGGTTTGAATAAAAACATGGATATCTTCATATATATCTCTGACCCTGTTTTAATTATGTTTTGTTTGGTTTGATGGAGTCCAATTCTTTGAAATACCAAGCAATGCTGTACTGAAAGTGACTTGACCCCAAACACACCACAACCCAATGCAGCTGGTTGATCAATCCCCTTCTTGAAATGAACCTAGTTGGTAAGAATAGGATTATGTTTGGGGGTAAATTTGTCATTTTAGATCGTTTTTATTCAATAAATGTCACCCTTATGAATGTGGGAATACTATAATATTGCGAATAATGTTTTATCCGATTTTTAAGCGTGTTTCACTGAATGTCACAAATTTAAAGTTCTTATACATGTTTGGCGTGGTTAACTTCTCTTATGATGCTTGTTAAGAACGTAGTACAGTTTATTCAGAGCTAAATTTCATTTGTTTTATCTGATTCTTAAGGATGTTCGACTGAATGTCACAAATTCAAACTTCTAGCGAATAATGTTTTATTAGATTTTTAAGCGTGTTTGACTGAATGTCACAAATTCAAAGTTCTTATACGTGTCTGGCGTATTTAACTTTTCTTGTGCGACTTTTTAAGCACGTAGTACAATTTATTCAGAGCTAGTTTTTGAATAAATTTAATTTTTTTTATCTGATTTTTAAGGATGTTCGACTGAATGTTACGAATTCAAACTTTTTGCACATTTCTGTTGTGGCTAATTAACTTCTCTTGTGTAACTTGTTACCTATTGCAAGAATGTACAATTTATTCATATTCTTGAATAAACATGAATAATATAGATTTCTAAAATTAAAATTAGTGTATAATTGAATTAGTAGATATAAAAAGAAAATAGTAGGAAAATGTGGGTCATAAAACAGATTGGAATGGGATAAAAAGCAAATTGTTGTCAGTCACGGGCCAAAAACAAAGTTGATGTTTTGGTCCTATAATAAATAAGATTCTTTTTTAATTTGGGTTCAAACTCACATGCAATATTCATATTTTTTTTTTTTTTTTTTTTGAGGAAGAGACGAGAAACTCCCCCCACCCATGCTGTTGGCCCCTCAGCCGGGCGGGTTGTAAATCGAAGGATGTGCCAAAGTGGCAGACACTTGTGGGAGAGAGCCAACAAGATTCAATCCCCAAGACAAACCCCCATAATATTTCAATGGAGAATTTGTCCCACACGGGATTCGAATCTGCGTTGCCGGGGGACTTCTCCCCACATCACCACAAGCTTTACCAATTGGCTATGCCCTTACGGGCAATATTCATATGTAAAAGAAGATAGCACTATTTATTTGATGGACTACAACCTAACTAAAGTTCACATAAACTTTGTCCAAATATAAATGGAGGGCCAATATTATTGTCAATGATAGGGGTGAATTAAATATAATTAAATATTAAAATATGAAAGCCACGGGAACATGATTTCCATGAAATTCAATAATAAAATAATAAAATTGGAATATCAAGACTTTACAAATGAGATGAAAAACTAGCTCAAATAAGAGTAATGAGTGGGTCTCCTGAACACCAAGTGCGCACCGTGCACTCGGATATAGGAGTGACCCATTAAGAAAATGAGACATCACCATTAGTGAAAAGGAGGATCCACAATAAAATGAACAGGGTCAAAGTGAGTGCACGGATCTAGAATCCGTGCACTAAGTGTGTATGAGACCTTGCCAAGAGTAATACTCTTATGAACCAGGTATGAACAAAAAAAAAATTCATTGTTCTGTGTAAGAATTATCATGATTATGAATAAAAATTTTCATTGTTTAAAAATATAAAATATTTATTTAACAATAATAGATTTTGTGTATAGTGATAGTTTTTATGCATACCAATGATATTTTTATACACAACTGTAATACTAAAAATATTGAGTTCACAATAAACTCGAGTTCACACAAGTTTTCGTCCTTAAATAAACTAGTATATCACCCGTGCGTTGCACAGTTTGTGAATATAATATGAACATAAAATAAAATGTATTTTATTTTTGTGTTAAATAAATTATAAAATATTATTTTACTTATAATAATAATAAGAATCTTTTTTCTATTTTTTAAATATATTTTTTTATTTAGATGCAACACATGATTTATGAACATATTTTTCTTTTGTAATCAGGCATGAGAAATGGGTAGTGCTCCAACTGCTTAAAAAATTTACATGGTTAAGTAATGCAAATTTAAAGGTATTTTTTTATTACAATTCACCAGGAAAATCTACTTGTTATATTATTTATTTTTGTGTCTCCCGTCATGAAAGTTTTCTAGATCCGTCCATGATTGGACTAATCAATTTAAATATTATATCCTATAAAAGAATCATACAAATAAGTAAACAAATCGAGCTTTATCACAACCAACCAAGTGTCATTTTACAATTCAACTAATAACGTCAACTAATAATTTAATTAAAAATTATTCAACTAACAATTTAAGTCTAATGTCAATAACTCATGCAACTAATTTATGGTAATTGAACTAATCAATTTAAATATAATATCATGTAACATTATCATACAAATAAGTATATAAATTATATATTTTCATATATACAATACTTCTCGTCTTTTTTAGATTGCTTAAAATCCAAAAAGTCCATATTTTATTACATACGCAAAATAGCAATAAAGTAACTGCTGAGGAAAATTAAATAAATAGATTATTCCCGACCCTCTCTACAAGCTCGAGCTTTTAGATGAGACAAAATTTTCTCATGGTATCAGAGCCCAGGTTGTGGGTTCGATTCCCGTGGAAGCACTTTATATTGTTCACTTTGTTGGGTCTCCTCTCCAGAGAGCAGAGACAATGATTCGGCCCACGAGTGAGAGAGAATGTTGAGGAAAATTAAATAAATAGATTATTCCCGACCCTCTCTAAAAGCTCGAGCTTTTAGATGAGACGAAATTCTCTCAGTAACTATAAAGTTCGTGCTACCCTTTACAAACATTACTAAATTACATCACATGTCACTAATAATTATATACAAAATTAACTTATTTTTTATCTTATTCACTAAAATTGACAAAATACTCTTATCAATAAGCTATTTTATTACCTTCAAAATCAAGTGAACAATCTAAAAAAAGATGGAAAGAGTAATTGGTTTAAAAAATATATATATTCATATCAACTACAAAATATAACATTTTCAATAAAGTAACTATACAGTTCATGCCATCCTTACAAACATCACTAAATTACATCACATGTCACTAATAATTACATACAAAATTAACTTATTTTTTTATCTTATTCACTAAAATTGACAAAATACTTTTATCAAAAAGCTATTTTATTACCTAAAAAAAAGATGGAAGGAGTAATTGGTTTAAAAAAAAAACATCCATATCAACTACAAAATATAATATTTTATATTATTAATCATTAATTTGTCACTTTTAAAATTTTATGATAAATTTGTAATAATTTTTTGTTATTATATATGTATAAATAGATTTAGTTCAAAAATTTGTAATAATTTTTTTGTTGAATTTTATTTTCTTTTTTGGTATAATATTTAGTTATTATATATGTATAAATAGATCTAGTTTTTTTTTTATTTGCGTTCAAATAAATAGATCTAGTTCAAAAATTCAAAAATAATATTGATAATTTAGAAAATATTATAAAAATAATTAATATATATGTGTTGTATATATTATAAAAATAATATCAGATTTGTTATGATGCTTAAAATTTTATTATAAAATTATAATAATTTTAAGAATATCATCACCCTAATAATTGTGCAAGAAGTAAAATGATAAATGATTGATGTTTGATGTCATGCCCCTATAACATTAAGCCAAGAATAAATCAAGATTGTCAAATTTAAATATTCTTATTGAGGAAATAATATACCTAATTTCATCTCTTCATTCCAAATCAATCACAAATCTAAATAAAACCCGTGAAGTATAAGAAGTAGTATTAATTAGTTGAAACGTTGCTTCATGTTAAAGAAAAAAAGCAGCCATCATGGTCAAATAATTCAACAAACTATCAACTATATATATGGAACCAATTGACATATAGCTTGTGACATAGTACAATAATTTAATTTTTTTATTTTACCATATATACATATATTGTTTGTTGATACAAATATTGAGTTGGTACCTATGTTTCCACTATTGCAAGAAATGCCTAGACACCCACTTACACTTGTCGTTGGGAACTACAAGAAATTAAACTATTTTGGAAACCGAATATTGAAAAGGAGAAAGGGAAGACTTTATGTTGTAAATAATGTTTTTATCTTCCACACATATAATATTATATTATTATATTTCATGTGTTTAAATAATATAGTCGATCCAAGATTCAAAATACGAAGTACTACTTTTTGGCTAGGTCCGATATCCATCAGGTGACACCATGCATTTCTTAGTGTATTTTTAAAAATTTATAACTTGTTATAATGAAACTTGCAATTGATTATATTGAAATATACAACTATATTTTACGAATACAGGTTGCACATTTCAATATAATAAATCGTAAGCCTCAATATATTATAAATTTATAAAATACATTATGAAATATACAGTGTGTCTAGTGCACATGAGATCCACTTGTACCCTTTTAGATAGTGGATGTATTACGTTACTGCATACAACCCACTCTTATTTTCTTTTTTCATATAAATTTATTTAAATTATTTCCTCCATTAGTAAAAACCACACACATATATATATTAATCATAAAGGATATTTAATTACATTAATGAGTATTCCGAAACATACTGAAAAGCCCAATTTTTTGGAGAGGAATTGGGCTTTAGTTGGGTTAACAGCCCAACATGGTTATCCTAAAAGAAATGGGCCTTAAAGCAATTTTTTGAATTTTATAAATGAACCGTAGTGATCCAAGTGTGACAAAATAACCGGCCCATATTCCCAACTTCTTAGGCCCATTACCCATTGTTAATAGAGGCCGGCTAGCTACTTATGATGATCTCATGAGAAACTACTACTTCCAAAAAATATTGAGTAGTTGATAGATGCTCATGAACTCTTTGACTTCATAATGTTAGAAAATGGATGTCTTGTATGCATTCAGGTGCACCGTGCATTTATAGTGCATTTTAGAACCATACAATTTGTTACACTAAAAGATACAACCTGTTTACACTGAACCGTTCAACTATTAATATGCAAAAATAATTGAACGGTCCAGTGTAAATAAGTCTAATTCTTCAGTATAACAAGTAGTATGGTTCTAAGCACGGTGCACCTGGATACACATGAGACCCACTCTGTTAGAAAATATATAAAATTTGGATAATCTATTTTCTAATTTTGCATGCATGAAAAGTAGTTATAGATCAAGACAACTTATAAGATACTCTCTTAAACTATACATTTCACAACTAATCATCACCTAATTGTTGAATACGACACCATCTTAATCTAATCTAATTAAGTAGGCATGCAATGTATTTATACGTAATTTAATCTATTTTACCCCAATTCAATACATTGTAAATCGAAGAGTTACAATGTAGGGTTATTTTATTTTATTTTATTTTTCTCTCTTGGCCCTTCACAAAATGACTCCAACACATAACCTCGATTTTAAATAGCTAGTGTTATCTTTATCATTTGAATAGCTACATTTTGTCTTAAAATTAAATTTAGAGTTAGGTCAAGCTACATAACAAAAAAGGCTAATTATCCAGAGGATATATACTTTGAAATGTTGTCATAGAGGGCAAAACAGTCAATTAGCCTCTCACACACCTATATACAGTGAGAGGGGTGAGAGCGATAAATCTTGATCATTTTGTGTATGTCCAAAAAGTACAAGCCAACAATGCCATACCATTCACCAATTTCTCCATACTTGGAGCAATTTTCATCAAACATTATTATTATCTCTTTCTTTTCTTATACTTAATTGTGACAAATTCCCATGTTTTTGCAGAAAAAAGTCTTCCAAACAGGAATTTTCCAACACATTTTAATTTCTTCAAAGGAAGAAAAAGAGTATTACGGTGTGCCAATGATCCGAACATGTTCGGATCCTGAAATAAACCCTTGGGGCGGCACCACCAGTTGCACCCACCGATTTTGCAAGGATGTCTTGAATGACCCGAATCATTGAGGGTCATGTGATCGGGTTTGCGGGTTCGGGTTTATTTGTTGTGGAGGAAATTGTGTAGACACAAGAAATGATCCTCGCCATTGTGGGGCTTGTTTTGAGGAATGCCCTAGGGGAAACAAGTGCACCTATTCAATGTGTGATTATGGTGGGTAATTAATAATTCATTTTAGTATAAAATTTATAATCTTGATGTTATATGTTCTTTTTTTCTTTTTAAAAAATACTAAATAGTGGCAATTTGTATGCTAAACAATGATACTTTAAAAAAAAAAGTTCACGTGAGTCTGATTAATAAAAGCTTCTATGAAGAAAGAATCAATATCGAGTTACCCGTTAAAGTATGATCTATAGATGTTTTGAATTGAACTTACAAATAAATACCAAAAACACTTTTCAGCATGGATTCTTTGACGCTCAAGCCAATCCACTGAATAATGTTCTCTCTTAAAAAAAATATCAATGTGTTTTATCAAAGTAAAAGTGTACAAACCCCTTTTACCGCATCAATTCTAGTCCTAAATTCTGTAACAATATTAATTGCAGTATGCAATTATTGCGATACATAGAAGTGTTTTGTCTTATTTATATATAAATTGAATTAAATATCCTCAGTAATTGCTATTGATCCAGCTATCAAATTAAATAGTAATATTGTTCTGAATCTTAAAGAAAAAGTATGTTTAAATTTATTTTATTTGGTTAATTTGACTTCTGCTCGGGGTATCCAATCAGAATCATCTTTTATAATAAAATTTAAGTGTGACTCGATCCATTTATTATTTTTATTTTATTAACAATAATGCTGTAATTTAATCACTGTCAAGAGGTGTTAGTTCTGAATCTGATGACATATAAATGTACAATTATTGATTTATGATAAAAATTCATATAAGACCTGAGACGAAATACAATTTAGCATAAATTACACTCATATTTTTTAAAATGTTAAAGTGTCGATGTTTAACTTATACCCAATCTCACTGTAAAATCATTTCATACAAGTGTGCTCTTGATTTATATATTTAGTTATAACTTACTTGAGTAAATCCCAATCATAGTTTCTACACCCATATAATATTATACTTGCACATGAAATGTATACATATATTTTATTTTTTTCTAGAAAGAGAGAAAATATAATATTAATATAGGAGAAGTTCCAACTTCCAAACTCATGAGTCATGACTTAGAAATTTCCTCCAACGCGTTGCATCCCATGGGAAAGAAGATTCTTACACGATGCCTAATATTTTTTTCATCTAAAGTAAACACTTAATTGACCTAAATATTCAAGTATAACAAACTAATACAGTATATAATATAATATTTTTAACAAAAAAAATATATGAGACTGTCTAATATATAAGATCGCGGTATAAAATATAAATTAACACAAATTAACATTTACTCTTCTCAAAATATTAATCAACATGTGTCAAATTATATCTCGTCTAATTGTGAGACCGTCTCTCAAAAGCGTTGCCCTTAATTTTTCAATTTCAATCATTTTCTATGTTTGAATCACGAAGTAAAAATATAAAAATTGTAAATTCAATTATTATTTTGAGCACGACTAGAGTTTACAGAAAGTACATCCGGATTAAATTCAAATGGAAACTTTAAATATCGAAAAATTTGGACAATAAAAATTTATATGAGTCGGTCTCATGCATGATACAAGTCGCATTTATTTACATCATACGACTCCCGAGTCAAGACAAACTGTGTGACACAATCGATGAGACGAAACACAATTTAATTATTAACGCATTAACACTTTAAAAGTGAATATCAATTTGTATTAATTTGTATCACGTCTAGTACGAGTTTTTATGTTTTAAAAAAAGAAGCGCGTCACAAATCACATTTTAAAATGCCCCACCCCACACTCCCCTTTTGTTTACACTCTTCACAAACAAAAAACACACACACAACACAAAAAGGAAAAAAAAAGGGGAAAAATCACCAATCACAGAAATCCAATCCCCAAATCCACAAACCTAGAATCATGATAGAAGAGCGCCGCGCCGGACCTCCGCACGCGGCCATCATCGCCGTGGTGGTGGTGCTAGTGATGGTGGTGCCGACATTGCTCGGCGACCAAGGCGAGGCCGTAACAGAGTTCATCACGGAGCTTCTCAGCCCCGTCGGACTCCTCCTCCTCCCCATCGTCCTCCTCCTCACCATCCAGTTCCTCTCCTCCGACTCCGGATCCTTCGTCGCCGCCCTATTTTCCACTGGAGAGCCGAATTCCATCCACCGTGTCAGCGGATCTCCGTTCGGCGTCGCTCTGTTTCTCGCCCTCGTTCTGGTTCTTCTGTACAACAGAGTGTCGATTTTCGGCTGCGATGACGATTCCGGCGACTGATTCGCCGATCTGTGCGTCGATTTCGTTGTGATTTTGGGATCTGGTGTGCTGTTCTGGTTAATTTTTTGTTGATTTTGATTTATTTTGAAATAGTTTATACGTACGGACGTAGCAGTGTATGAACATGGGGGTGTTTGGTTGAAATTACGGAAAGACCCCTAGTTGCTGACTTCTTGGAACTCGGGTCCCACTTATATTCAGCTTTTTTGTAATGCCATTTTGTACTATACTTTTGTCATGGCATATACTATTCAATACATCCCAAAAATATGATCTCATTTCTCTTTTTCTCTTTGTCCAAATCATAATCATCTTTCTTATTAAAACTTGTAGATTATTTAAAATACTCATTTAATGGATATTATGATTAAATTAGTTGTGTATTCAATAACCAGGGTCAATCAATAATTTTATAAGTAAGTTCGAGTATAATTAATGATGTTTTATTAATTTAAGTGGACCAATTTTTTTTTCGGTTCGATTCCCTATTTCATCTTTTGTATTCGATTGATGTTTTATTATACTGAATTTTTAATACATGAACTCAGAATATGATGAATCGTTGAATATTTTTTATTACTTTACGCGACATCTATTCATATTATAAAATATAAAATAGAACACCAATTATAAAACAAGTGATTTTATTCATATTTTTGGGACATGAGGTATTACTTTTAGACAAAAAGTACAATTGAGTTCAAGGAAATGATTTTTCTTTAAATATCACTATTTTGAATACAAAATGTTACCTTTTAAAAAATACTTGATTTTTAAAGGATATGTATGATAATGATAACAAGTATTGCATTTAAAAAAAAGAGTTTATGTGAACCCGATTTCACATAAGACATACACTTACTTTTTTATTTTTTACAAACTAAAAAAACCGATATAAGAGATTATGAATTTATTTAATGCTACTATAAAAATCCAATATTCAACTTTATGTGGCATATTCAACATAAAATATTTACCTAACTGTCGAAGTGCTTGTGTGGTTGCCTATATATATAAATATTGTATACACTTATTCGAAGGTGTAATTAACTTGTTCAAATATCAAATACATATTACAAAAAGTTGCATCAAATTGGTATGGTTTTGTTTTAAAGCATGCAAGGTTTTTTTCTTTTTTTCACAAAATCATAATTTTCTTTTAAAAAAGTTTTCGAACTAACCGTGCATATGAATTTTTATTATGTCCACTCTTGTCAAACAAATTTATCATGTTTGACAACTAGTTATGAACCAAATGTGACACATTGAAAGATACATTTACCTAAAATTGAAAGGTTATAATTTTGAAACTTTTCTTATGTTGTCTTCTTTTGGTGTAATATTTAATTTTTTGAGAATTAAAAATTATCATTATTTAAAAAATATTTATTTTTCAAATAATAATAATTTTGTATATAATAATAATATTTAAAAAACTAAAGTTAATCATAAACTCGAACCACACAAATTTTTGGCCTTCTTTTATATCTCATCATAAATAAAGTTGCTTGGTGGAGAAGAGCTGCGGTGCAACAACAAATTAAGTTTTTATATATGCGTAAATTATTAAGATCTTTCTCAATTGTTCAAATTACTAAAAGAATCTCGGAATCTAATAAATTACTCCATAATAAAGACTGAACAGCTCATTTGTCTATGTATAATGGCAATCACAATAATACAATCAATTGATGCAAAAATAAAGTACACAATAAAGTGAAATGATTTTGCTTTTTTCGAGCAATCAAATAATTTAATTTAGAAGTATCAATTTTTAAGAAATATTGACAATTCTCAATGGAAATTTCGATAATTTACCTTTTATTGACTAAATAATAATTCACATCTCAGTACAAGTCTGAGATTCTGCTCCAGGAGGGATGAAAAGGGCATACTTGTATAAATTGAAGTTCTAAATAAAAATTCAAGCCGAAAAGAAGAAAAAAAAGAGTATATTTTGCAACTTTCAGTTATGCTTAAAGAGCCACAATGGCTGCAAGTTTCACTTCAATGAAAGAATGAGTACCAATTTCGAATACCTCGACTCGTTGGCTGGCTCTCGATCGCAATGCAAATGGCTCGTCTGGCGTAGAATCTCAAGAAGCTGCTGCTGCAAGGGCAGGAATCGAGTGGCTGACAACGCTGTGACAACGAGCACAAAGTGAGGGGTGATCGTCGTAACTACCAACTTGAAGTGAGAAATTCCAGCATCTTTCACATTTCAGCCCGTCTGCAAGTGACACTCCGATCCAAACTTTGTGGTCGTTGTTGTCGATAACATACTCGCCCGTGCAAGGTATATCATCGTCGTTTACGTTTTCTAAACAAGGAAGAATCTCCACCTGCATATTTCAGTGGTGTTGATTTAAATTTCGATTAGGTAGTAGATATAATCTAGCATAAAGAAAGACGGATAAATCGTACATTTGACGTGCTTAGAAAAAACTTTTATGAACTTGTTTCACGGAAGTTTTATGGTGAATTCTGTAACACAGTTTAGGATAGGGAGTGGAGAAAATACTGAAAATTTCGGTATACAACACCTATCGTGCCCAAAAATACCAAATTTATTAAAATTCTCAGTATACAAAGTACCGGTTTAGTGATGTTGAGAAGAACAACACATAAAATCAAGCATTTTTTAAAACGGGATACTTTCTATGCTAAATAGTATTACATCGTATGTTGAACAGTATTACTTTGAAAGAGAGAGTTCAAACGAGCATAATTCACAAGAGACCTACTCAATATGTAAATACAAGATGGAAGGAAAATCCAGTGTACCTGAGATGTTATGAAGATGCGATGCAATGTATCAGCATCGTTGTCTGATGCACTCATTTCGACCAATTTTGAAACGAGGGCAACATCAGACGTGTGGAGGTAGACCTTCGCCTCTAAACTGGAACCTATCAATTTCTTAGTACGAGCATCTTCAAGCACTTTGTTTACCTCGTTTCTCAGCTGCGAAAATCAGCCGAAAAATATAATGAAAATGTGTCGAAACACTCTGTATATTCGCTCACATCATAGTTTTATAACAGTGACATGATTGAACTGAAAATGACTGGATTTCGTGCTGATATGTTTTCGTTATATAATATATGTTATATAATCACCTCAAGAATTGTTCCCCAAAAAACGACGTCTTCTTTTGGGAATGCGAGATGTGTTTGATTTAAGATGGGCCATCTTGACTCAAAGACAAAGTTTGCTACCTCTCCGTCTTCAGTCGTGAATTGAAAGGGAAGATTTTGCCATACATCCTCGGCTAAATGAGGCAAAATCGGAGCGACGACCCTCACAATAGAAAGCAGATGTGCAGTAAGGACTGTTTGGCAACTCCTCCTCGTGGCGCTACAGGTTCCCCTGGAAAAATTAAAATTGGTATATTAAGACATCTACAAATCTGAGAAACTATGAAATTATGTTTCTTCCTAACATGAAAAAAAAGTCGATCTTTATTTGACTTCATGATTGCAAATGAATGCTTACCCAACATAAAGTCGATCTTTGGCAACATCCAAGTAGAAATTCGAGAGATCAACAACAACAAATCGCTGAATTATCTGTAAGGATGACAAATAAGTAAGAGCAAAAGAAGAAAATCTTTGAGAAGTAAATTATTCAAGCTCAAGCATAACTAAATCCCATTTCCATGTTTTTGTATCATTCTCTAAACTGTTTTTTGACAAGGGTCAAAATCATTTTCATTTGTCTACTATATATTTTTTTACGAAATAGGTAGCATAACTTGTCTAGAATCCATAAAGCATGCACGGTTTTGGACCATGTCAATACGATTGGTCGAACATACCTGGAATATTTTGAAGAACTGATAGCAATCATAGCTCTCTTTGATGTTCTTCACAACACTTTCAAGTTGAAATAATGCATATTGATCAATCATTGGAAGCTCACTATAAGGAACAGCATAATCAGCCTACAAAAATCAAGACCATTTGTATGGGCAATTAGGTAATTTTGTAATGCAAGCAGATACAGAATAAGAAATGCAAGAGAAAGATAATATGACTATCTAAGAGAATGCATACTTTCCAATCATGCAGGTTCCCTAGAAGAAATCGCAAGGTTCCTCTTAACTTCCTGTATACATCTGACATTTGACGAAGCACTTTAGGTCCGATGGTGACATCACCAGTATAATCTACACTGGAGACCCATAACCGCATAACATCTGCACCAAATGCATCCTGTTGAAGACGACCACCACGAAATTCAGAGGCAATATATGATCAACAACAATGTCTGTGCGTGAAAAATTATTTTGGTCCCAAAATAGTTAAGTTTTTCGATTTAATTTCATAATTCCTTAATTGGTCCGGTTTTGGTCCCAAAGTCGCTGGAATTTGAAGTTCGTTGTTGCTTGGGCCCCTTTTTGGGAGCTTTTGAGAAAAAGGCGGAAGTTATGAAACCAATTTTACACCTCATGTTCCCCAAACGATGTCATATTTCAAATCCCGGCAACTTTGGGACCAAATTTGGACCAATTAAGGGTGACAAAATCACAAACGGCCCTAGAACACATGTATCCATAAATAGTCGTGTAAGTTTTTACTTGGTCAATTTTTATCCTTTCCAGGAAAATTTTGATTTTGTAGCAGGAAAAGTTACCGGAAATCACTTGGAATTAGCCACAGGAATTGACGGAATCCGCGATTCACGAGGGAGGTGTAATCGAAACATTAAATTTATTGAGGTTTTGCTTCCTGGATGAGAGGCTGTTCAAATGAGAGTGGCGGTGACCATCGAAATGACCAGAATGAAAAATTAGGGCAATTTTCAGATCAAATTTTGAATTTTCTGGCGCAAAGAACCAAAATTGAGACAAAAATTATTAAAACTGATAAAGTAAAAGCTTACAGGACTATTTATGCACATGGGGAAAGTTACAGAATCATTTGTGATTTTATCTCCAATTAAGGAGTTACTGGATTAATTGAAAAACTTAACTCTTTTGGGACCGTTTGGGGAAAAGGCCAAAATTATGGTACCAAAATGGATTTTAAATTTATTATTTGTTGTAATGTACTCTACCTTCTGGTCTTTCCCTCCTTCAATAACAGTTCTTGGATCGACAACATTTCCTACAGATTTGCTCATCTTTAAGCCTCTCTCGTCAAGTACAAATCCATGTGTTATTACACCACGATATGGAGCCTTTCCTGCGATATTAGAATAAAATGTCATGGAAAATTCTTATCTTCAACGAAAGGACTACGAAAATGAAGGCACTAAAAATAATTGGAATAATTTACATCCTCAAATAGACTAGGTTAGTGACCTTATCACCAGTCAATTACTTCCACTAATCGATACCAAAAAAAAAATATTCATGATCCATTCTTGAAATTTAAGGAAAAATAGAACTGAAATTGCATGCTACAAAATATAGAATCCATCAACGATGATATTTGATATCTTACCGTTGGTTGCAATACTTGTCAACAATGAACTTTGGAACCAACCACGATGCTGATCTGTACCCTCGAGATACAAATCTGCAGGATAACTAAGACCATCTCTCTTCCCCAATACAGCAGCCCATGAAGAACCTAAAATAATATAATAATGAAATTAAAAATAGAGCCAGTACCTTTTACTAGTAAATATCTAAAATAAATATATAAATTCCACAGTAATTGCATACCTGAATCAAACCAAACGTCCATTGTATCAGTTCCTTTTACATAGTTTGATGCTTCATTGCAGTACTTTTCTGGAAGCAATTCCTCTACCTTCATGTACCACCACGCATCACTTCCTTTCTGTGAAATTATAGCTGCCAAAAGAAATTATATAAAAATATCAAATATGCCGTGGTTACTACATTTTCTAAAGAAAAACCAATTACCACAATGGTCATAAATATCAAGTGTAGGACAAGTATATTTCGGGTTTATGAGCAAGTGGAACTTTTACACAAATAGTGATCTCATATGCAATTTAAAAACCCAAAATTAAAGATTATTATCCACCAAGTCACATTACAAAAATATATCAAATGAAACAGATTATAAACAATGGCCTTACACTTGATATGATCAATGGTTTCTTCGTTCATCAATGGCTCCTTGGAGTCCACATGATAAAAAACCGGGATGGGAACACCCCAGGTTCTTTGCCGAGAAATGCACCAGTCGGAACGACTTGAAGTCATGGAAGATATTCGATTTTCTGCCTATCAGCACCAAAATTTGTTTAATCATTAACGATATTAAAGTCGGATAACATTAAATAGATTCTTCATCCAGATGAATCATATCAGTCAACTTTCAAGGGAATGATAGATCATCTACGAGAAATTAAGGACAGCATGTTAAATACCTGAGGAGGAATCCAGGCTACTTGGTTAATTGAGTCCATCACAGCCTTACGAAATCCCTCCACCGAAGCAAACCACTGTTCAGTTGCCCTGAAAATTGTAGGCTTCTTCGTTCGCCAATCATAAGGATACTTGTGTCCTGCATTTTTTGTAAGCTTTAGTTATAGAGCACATACCAGCAATTTTACCCATTTTGATATAGGGAAAATAGTTTTCTTAAGTCCTGTAAGTTATTCCTATTAAGTTCCAGTCTTGTCGGCTTTCACGAATTGATAGTAGTCTTGTAACTTAAGGGACTAGAATTGAAACAGGGGCAACTTACGGGACTAAAAAACTATTCCCTTTGATATAATCGGAGAAGAAAAAATTATATAGAAAGTAAGACTATAACTTACTGTATGGTTCAACCATGATCATCGATAAGTTATCGTCTAGGCACTCGATAACAGCAAGATTACCATCACCAAGCACATCAAGGCCGTTGAATTGTCCAGCTTCTTCGGTAAATATTCCTCCATCATCCACAGGGGAAAAAACGGGCAAACCGTATTTAAGGCCAGTTACGTAATCTTCCTGCCCGTGGCCAGGAGCAGTATGAACTAGTCCAGTTCCCGATTCTGTCGTGATATAATCACCACCAATAACAACAGGGCATTCTCTGCTCTCTATGGGATGAACGTATCTGCAATTCTCAAGTTCTGCACCTGTGAGTGTTGTCTTTACGACGAGCTTTAAGCCCCATTTAGCTTCCAGAGTTGGCACAAGATCTAATGCAATGACTAAGTACAGATTGCTGTTTTCATTCAAGACATTGCCAAGTCTTTTTTCTTTATTGACTGATGATGCAGTTGTGTCCACTGAATTGGAATGAACTTCAACAACTGCGTATTGAAGTTTTGAATTGACAGCAACAGCTGAAACGAAAAAAGGATGTAATCATGGCAGATACAGACAAATACATCCAAAAACAAAGGGAAAGACTGATAGAATGCACCAATAGATGGTAGAAAAGGCAGGAATATTGAGATAACAAAGAAAAGTTATTCGAAGATATTTTATGAAAGAACAGCCATACATAGTCTCATTTTTTGGTCAATAAGAGTAAAAGAAAGTGTTCCGATACACATCAGTCAATGCTCATCAAAGTTCGAGTAAGGAAGCTCCAATTAAATGTTATGAAGTATAATTTTTTTATAAGAAAATGCAGTTGCAGATATGTCATAATTAGAACTTGGGTGCAATCGATACGTCTCAAAAAAGAAAAACAACAGAGTCTACAAAAAAACGAGAAAAGCTTACCAGCATTAGCAGGAACAGTCCAGGGAGTTGTAGTCCAAATAGCCAAGCCCAAATTGGGCATAAAATCATCAAGCTTTTTGCATGAATCAGGGGTACTAACTAATCTGAATTTGGCATATATGCTCTTTGAAACATGCCCCTCAGGATACTGCGAAAAGAAAAATTGAAACCAAGAAATTGTAAATTGTTAAATCTTGAACTTGAAACCTACAAGAATCACTCAATCCCAATATTTAGCAATTGGTGCAAGGAACACAAAAATAATTCAGATAAGTGAAAAGACAGAAAACCCAGTACCTCCAATTCTGCCTCAGCAAGTGCAGTTCGAGATGAAGGACTCCAATGTACTGGTTTCCTGCCTCTATAGATATATCCTTTCAGTGTCATTTGGCCAAACACTTCAATCTAGTATAGTTCAAGTAACGAAGATGATAAGATGACTGAAAACAATGAGATTATGAACTAAGCATAAAGGTGACTAAATTCAAACTACATAGTGCAACATATTAGTTATAATTTGCCAAAACCTATTCACGAGACACTTTAAATAGTGAAACAAACTACCTGAGCAGCTTCATACTCTGGATCAAGTGTGAGATACGGATGATCCCAGTCTGCCCATACGCCATACCGCTGTAAACATTAAAATAAACATTTATCATCACATTTGATATACATCTCGACACCTTCTTGTCCCCAAAAGAACATCAAAGGCTCAAAGATAACTCCTTCAATAAAGATGGATATATAAATAAATAGAGGCCCACGTCAAATATTTTGCATCTTCTTTCTAAACACCCAACATATGCCACGAATACAATTAGTCTTAGATGGAAGCTCATAAGTTAGGAGCCACAGCTGCCCATTCAATTCCATCAGGCAAGACAAAAGTAACATGAACAAAAGGTAGGAGCATCAGACAGAATACAGATACGTGGGAAGTATGTGGTACTCAAATTTCAAGTGGCAGTAATATAATTTCTTGCTAAGACCTAAGAAACAAAAAACTGAGAAAGAAAAGTTTTTCTTTTAAATGCTAATATTATAATACAACAGTAGTACAACCTTAAATGCGGCCATCTGATTCTTCACGGTGGCTTTAGCAAATTTGGCTGCTTTTGCTCTCAATTTTATTGGTGTCAGCTCCTTTCTAGCATCCTGATCCAGTGACTGTAAAACTGGGGAAAAACAACAATATTTGTGATATAACACATTGTATATAGTTATAAATGTCATATACATAGTTTGCATTGACACTCTTAAATTTTATAACAGGGACTATTCTAGCCCTGCCCACTGCAAGCTCTACAAATAAAGCAGAATCATCCAGAAAATAATAGGGGAGTTTCACAAAATGCCATTATTAACACTTGCCTTTCAATTCAATTGGCAAGCCATGGCAATCCCAACCAGGCACGTAATGCACTTGGAAGTTCTGAAGAAGCTGAAACAAAGACAGTTAATTAGTTACATGTGGATAATACAGGGGATAATATCATATTTTGTTCCTAACGTTTACCTTTTCCAATTTTGGTCCCTCTTTCACTCACTTTCAAACTTGGTCTGAAAGTATACTTTTACTCCCACATTTGGTCCCACGTTAGTTGATCATCCATTGACTGACGGACTCAACTATCTAGGTGTGCTACATGTTATTATTTTGGGGGTACTAAATGTAATTAATAATTATTTGGGGGTGTCAAGTGTAATTAATAATTTTCAAATAATTACAATTAGCACCCCCAATATAGTTGATTCCCACAGTCAATGGACGGTCAACTAACGGTGAGACCAAATATGGGAGTAAAATTGTACTTCCAAGACCAAATTTGGTAGTGAGTGAAAGACGGGGACCAAATCTGGGAAAAGTTAACTTTAGGGAACAAAAATTATATTTCTCCATAATACAGTTCAAACGCAAAGATATGCACCTATGGCATGCATCAAACACACATGCCCCCACCAGCACAAATATATGAGATGGTATTCATTGAAATTATAATGTACATAGTTCAACAAGATTCACAAATCCACTCCTTCACTTGTTTATGTCACTTCATAAAATGAGGTCTAGATCTCCAGGAACCATCAACTTAAATGAATATTTTAGGATGTTACCCTATAGCGGTTGATAATATCCTTCAATATCTTATTTAACGCATGCCCCATATGTAGATCCCCATTCGCATAAGGAGGGCCGTCATGGAGCACAAAACTGCCCTGTCGAGATGATCAGCATCAGCTAGAATTTACGTACCAGTGATAGAAAACAACATCATTCGAAGAACAAGAGTTAAGCTCAATAAAGAAGGTACCCCAGTATTCCTCTTGGCGACCTTCTTAAACACCTGATTTTCATCCCATAATTTTTGTAATTCTGGCTCCCTTATAACAGAATTTGCTCTTAAGCCAAACGCGGTCTTAGGAAGATCAATTTTGTGCTTATATTTCCCATCTTCCTGTTTTTCCCCTGGTAAACAATACGCATGTATATCTTTAGCTATGAAGTATTCAACAACGTAAACGAGAATTAGATGCAAGATTTGTACAATATTGCCAACAACCTTCAGATTTTCCCTTTGCTGCCATGACGGGCCCACGCGATCTTCGTTTTGAAGATGAGGAATATTCTAGACCAGAGGAAGTAGAATAGCAGGTCATATGTAAGACGGATAAGACTCTGGCTGAAGAGCTTCTTCGTAAATGTGATAGACTGACCGCTGTCGTATTCCTAAAAGATGAGTAATTTTTCAGGGACAGAGCCTGAGCAAATTAGAAAATCCATATTAGATGCTCCAACTATAAGGAAAACATCAACAGTTTATAATTGAAAATGGAAACACAAGCTGTCTTCTTTACATCTTAATCATTTCCCAAAGCAAAAGACAGAAACTTAATGATAAAAATCACTTCAAGAAAGACACAAAGCCTTTTGCTGTCCCAATTACTCAGATTTCTGGCAATTGCACATCAATAAACAACATCATAATCATAATACCAATTCACAGAGGCATTTTATCAAACACCATACGTGCATTGCATAAATATTTCAGAAGACGAAAAAGATGATGTATATATTTCACTTATTAACCATGATTAACACAAACCTACAACAAAACTCAGCAAGAATCAGTTTCAACCAAAGAAGAAATCTCCTTTTACTTCCAATACAATCCCACAACTTAATTTGCAAAGATATTGTCTTTGTTACAAAAAACAATAGCCAACTTTCCACCAAGAAGAACATTATAAATAGCCTCAATATGGGATTAAGCAGACAAAAATTGCGAAATGTTTTAGTGAAAGTAACAAGATTTCTACCCTGTAAGAAGAATTCTGCACAGCCATTTTAGTGAGAGAGTAGAGATTTGTGGGTTTGGTGAATTGGGTGGACTCCATTTTCGTTCAAATTCATTCGTGGAGTTCTTCTGCTCCCCCTTCCATTCGAAAATACAAAAGCAAGAATTGACTCACTTATTTGAGCTTCTTTATATATATATGGTTTCGTTTGTTGAATTTTTATTTTTTGAGGATAAAATGAAACAGGGGCGTCTGGAGAAGATTGACCTTTCAATTCGGAGCCATTGATTCCAAGATCAAAACTTTTGTATTTTAATTGCTCGAAAATGTGCTTAATTACTTAAATAATAAATAAACTAATACTAAAAGTTTGTGTTTTTTCAGAACTATATAGGGTTTCTTTAGTTTTTCTATTTTTTTTTCTTCATATTTGTAATTAGAAGATTATGAAGTTATTGGAATATAAAAAATGCACATTTTTTTTGTTACAATTATTAAATTTTTGATATATTATTTTTGGAACTATGAAGCTCGTTTCTATTATTTTCTTTTATGTGTACATTAAATTTTAATTTGCAAATTTATGATTAAAACTTAGAAGAAAATTAATGATAACTTTTCTATATGATGAACTATCTTATCTTATCTAATAACACCAAAGTAGTATTTTCATTTTAAATCATTTATACATCGTTGTTAAGAATATTTTTTGTCGTTTTTTGTTGTATTTGACATTCAATTGCACTATTCATATACAAATTAATGTATAAAAATCATAATTTAAGTAGATTTTTCTAGGCTTGTTTGGAAAATAATTAATCAAGTAAACTATTTAACCATGTGGATTAGCCCACCTGGCCACTGGGTTCCTCATTTGAGTGAGAGATTCAGGTTCGATTCCCTCTGGGAACGAATTGGAGTTATGGGAGTTATAAGGTGTATTGACGATTTCCTGGAGTATTTGGGTGTTTGATGTACTAACTACTAACAACTAACTTTTGTCGATAGATAAAAAAAAAGTAATTAAACTATTTTGTATATTTGCTCCAAATAAATTAATATTTTTTTATTATAGTATATTAAATAAATTAATCTTCTTATCTAGATAATTAATCCACTAAATTATCAATTTTGCAATGAGTTGATTGGATCCAATTAGATCAAACATCATTAAATTAATTTTTAATCAACAACTAATTTATATCATACTACCCACAAAAAGAATGTATTTGTACTATTAAGTATTAACCCAATTGAAATGATGAAATTAATCATTGATAATAAATAAATTTAAATAATAATCTCAGCCCTATTATATAGTTTTCTCTTTTTTTTTTGATTTTTTTGATAAAACTCAGTATTCAGTCAAGGACCAACTAATTTCAGGAATCAGAAAACACTGTTTTGATTTTTTTGATAACTCAGTATTCAACAAAGGACCAACTAATTCCAGGAATCAGAACACACTCTCCACCAGTGGGCCCAATTAATTTATTAGTAGTGACATGATGCAAATCTGTCCATCCTCACATTCAAATTCATTAAAAACAATCAAACACTAACTGAATGAAATAAGCAGAATTCAGATTTCAGTTTAGCCAAAAAATAAATGTGATGAATATACAAACAAGATGAAACAACATCCCAAATATACATATATCATCATTCACAAAAACCTTACCAACTAACAGAAGTTGTTCAACAATCAACAACTGGTAACCTTTCTCTTCATGACAGAAACAGAAACTACGTCGACTAATCGTTCCCGAAGATTTTCTTGAAAACGGCTCTCACAATCGGAACGAGAGCCAGAAAAGCCACGCGATGGTCCAAGCATCTCGTCCTCACGCAAATCCTGTCCTCATTGAAGGCAGCTGCAACATTCTTAGTAAACTGAACTGTAATTACTGCAGGAAAATGATCTGCAATGCCCGTACGGTCCCACCCCAGAACTGGCTCCTTTAGAAGAAAAGAACCGCGTCTAAAAGAAGGTGGGACCCACATTTCTGGAGCTCCCATTTCTTCGTTCACAACTCCAAACAAGGGGTTTGGGGGAACATTCTTGAATTCTAATAAAATCTTCATTGAGCAACACAAAAGCAAGAACTCAGATCTCCATCTTTCTCCATTTAGCAACAATGTGTCTCCATCTCCATTCCTTTCCATAGATGGAAGGTTTTCTACCACACATACAGGAACCATCGAATGGCTAATAAACCGTCGAACAGCACGTGATTTCTCAGCAATATGGGGCCCGTCTGAAGGAACCGATGCTCCATGTGTGAAAACAATGATTGATTTTCTCCACATTGATGAACCGAGATAAGTAGTGATGGACTTCAAATCGTGAAGGCTCGTTCCAGTGTCTAATCGATCAACGTACAGGATAACATCCGGTGGAGATTTCTGCATTACTTTCTTAATCGATGACAAAACTTTCCGGTTTATGGATTGGTCCATCAAAGTTCTAAGACCCGGAGTGTCGAACACCTTGAGTTTGATGCCGTTGATTGTACCGACAATCTCTTTCACACGAGGCGTTCCGGGCTCGAATGGGTCAACTACAACCTTGGTTTCTCCAAAAATGGAATTTATAGTAGCACTCTTGCCAACTCCAGTTTTTCCAATAACAAGGATTGACAATGAAAAATCCAAATCGAACATTTTCTGCGCTGCAAGATTGATGGTCGTCGAGTCGAGATTTACTCGTATTTGCTCAATCTTGTTCGTCTTCGTTTCACTCGAAGCTTCGTCTAATTCACCACTAGACAAGAGAAACGAGACAAGATCATCCGAGCCATCAATAGGCAAAAGTTCAACTATGCCCTCATCCAACATGTCCCGTCTGACTGCCTCAAAATTTGAAGGATCAACGACACGACCATGATCACTTTTTAAACCATCTGCATTCATCTCTAGATGAGAATCTGCAACAATCTGACCATCAATCTCTTCGTCGCATTTCAAAGCTTCTTTTCTGTTCGTGTGGTCTGATTCAGAACTTTCGGACACAGATTCACCAGCGTCAATTGCACTACTCAAGCTAGTATCTTCGAAAAGGCTATTAGACATATACACCGTCATGCTTTCTGTGTGAGGCTCGGGAAATACAGGACGCTCAGTAGGTAACTCCATGATCTGAACACAATGATGAACGGAGCCAAAGGACTCGACTATGGTATCAATTTCGTGCTCGTTTTCACTTTCCTTTTTCTCACTTCGATTCCCCTCATTTTTTTGAATATCCAATCCTAAATGGAGGAGATCTCCATTCTTCCCGGATTCTAGTGTGGAATCAAACCCTTCATCCGCAACCAACAAATTATCTGTATATTCTACCGTCGTGATTTCTGTGAAAGGCTGGGGATGGGCTTCAGTAGGTACATCAATGAAGTCAACAAGTTGATGTACGGAGCTAATTTCTTGAGAAGCACTAGAGCTAAAGGACTCGATTGTGGTAACAATCTCGTCCTCGTTTCCACTTTCCATTTTCTCACTTCGATTATTTCCCTCATTTATTACATCACTTTCTTGAACTTCCAATCCTATATGCAGATTATCTCCATTCTTCCCTGATTCAAATGTGGAATCAAACTTTTCATCCTTGACTTCCCTTTCGTCTTTCTCACTTCGATTTCCTTCATCTTTGGCCTCACTTTCTTGAATTTCAAATCCTAAATGCAGGAGATCTTCATTCTTCCCTGACTCTAATGTGGAATCAAACACTTCGTTTTCATCCACAACCAAAGAATTAGTCGTATCGTCTTCATCAATATCAAGACCTTTATCTAGAACCAAATCTGCTGATACCGAACAATTAACAGAGCTCGTTTCATCAAGATTCTCCATCTCGTCTAAAGAGCCCAAATCAGCATCACTAACAACCAAATCATCAGCAAACTCCTGCTCTACGATTTTCTCAGCTCGTAATCCTTCGTCATCCCCTTCACTCTCCAAGACTTTAACTTTTGGAATACTATCAATTCTACGCAAAATCTCAATGCTCGGAACCCTAACAATCCCCGAAAAATCTTCTTCATCCGAAACCCCACTAATCTGCGAGTCATCATCGCTATCAGCAGAAATCTGAGCAATTGGAATATGCAACTTTTGCACCAGAGGGATTCCAACATCCACAACCGGTGCAATCGCAATCGCCTCATCTATTACAGCCACTAGAGGCCTAGAATCGCCTAAATTCGCAACAAAAATCTCATCTTTAACTAGCTCATCATCCGAATCACTCAAGAAAGACCCTGAATCATCAGAATCATCAACAACACTACTTCCCCTATACATTTTTCCATCTGGGATTCTAACAAAAGGCCTAAAAACATCATTTTTACTAACACCAACGCTTTCTTGACCAAATTCCTCATCTGGCCTTCTCAAAGAAGGCTCAGAAACAGCAAATTCCTCAACAAAATGTGTTTTTTCAACTTCACCACTCTCATAACCCTCAGACTCAAGCTCACTCCCACTGTAATAACTACTAGTAGTGCTATTATTTCCTTGAGTTTTCGATGAAAAAGAGTACTCAAATTCAGATTCATCAACAGTTAGAGGAGCTCTAATAGTAATACCTCTGTAAGAAGCAGCAGCCTCTGGGGCCTTCTGTGTTGCTGAAATGGGGACACCTTGGAATCTTGACTCCATTAAAAAGCTTCAAGATTTAGGCTTTCTTTACTGAATTCTTATGCATGCTCTCAAAATTTCCTTTAAAATTCGTGTTGGGTTTCAAAAATGGTGGGAAGAAATAGGAGGCTGTGCTGTTTTGCTTTGGGAAAAATATGGGATTTTTGGATTCTTGTTTAGGGTTTGTCTTTTTTGGGTTTTTGTAGTATTTGGATTGTGTTTGTTTTGATTTGTGGTTGTGTTTCTGGACAACAATGTCGCGACACAGATGGTATTTGGTTCTTGTTTTTTGGGGGGATTATTTCGTGGTTGTACTTGGCAAGCGGTTTGAATCTAATCCAGTTTTTGGTCAAGAATTTATATATACAACTATAAAATTTAATGAACATGATAAATAATGTTCACATAAAATCTAAAACTCGATTTAAAATTTTAAATAAATTTGAGTTAAAGCTACTTAAATTTAAATTGATAAAAATTTATATGAATCCGAGTTCACCGTGAACTCAATTTTTTTAGTATCACTATTATGTATAAGAACTAAGAAGTGAAAATTTTGAAAGAGTGAAAATTTTTAAAGAGTGAAATTTTTTGTTCATAATTGTGATAGTTTTGACATATAACAGTGATATAATTCATATATAGACCTGATTCACAGTAGTGTTACTAATTTAAATTCACCAATTTTGGGATGGGTTTTTATTTGGGTTTTAATGTGGAAATTTTTTATTTTTTTATTTCGAAACAACAATGTGGAAATTTGAAAAGATTTGCATCCATGAATTATTCATTTATTATTATAGACCAAAGTTGGTAGAGAAGTTGATAGATCATTTAAAATCTTAAACGTTGTTTAGTTTTCTTAGTCATAAATCATAGTATGATAATAAATTTTCACTATTTAAATGCAGGTTATTGAATTTATTAAGTACATGCAGTCATTCATTTTTATATTTTGTAAATTTCCAATGAGAATTTTGGAAGCCTTGTCCTAGGTAAAAATAATGAACGTAAATGGTGTGATAATGGAAGGAGATTCGAAGTGTGTTTTCGATGCTATTAACTCGAATTAGAGATGCGAGTCAGTTCTTGGGGATTATGTATAAGCATGGTTATTCTCTCCGTTTGCCATGATTTATTATTTTTGCAAAGCGTGACGTCAACAGTGAAGCTTATGCTTTTGTCCGTGCTTCTCGTTATTTTAAGAGCCCTAATAATTGGGTTGATTCGCCTAACTTTGTAATTAGACTCCCTGTTTCGATTTGCACTTGTGTTTCAATAATAAAAAAATTTTGTGGTCGGAAAAAAAAAAACATCGAGGACTTATATTGTTAAAAAGACTTATTAAGTTAAGCTGTATAAATGGATAACCAAATAAAACATATGTTCAATTGTTGCTTTGATTTTCGTTCAAACAATTTATTTATAATAAATGGATTTCTAATGAATAACCTAATTAACTACCAAACATCAAATGCTAGGTATACAAATTTTAATAGGTAATTTGGTTTCCATTGAACAATCATAGACTGGAATGACAATTTTCATATTTGAATTCAACTTTCTATAATAAAAATATTAGAAAGCAAGTTAAATCAAGAATAACTTATCATTTTAACTCAAAAAAAAAATATTACTCTCTCTGTCCTAATTTTGATTGTCTACTTTTTATAAATAGTCGTCTTAATTTTATTTGACAATTTTCTAAAAGAGAAATAAAACAACTTTCAATACTATTTAATATTATTATTTCTTTCCACCAAACTCACTTTACATAATTTAATATTATTATTTTCATCCATTAAACCCACTTTATACCGTTTAATACTATTATCTCCTATTTTTTTATAATCTCTGTATCTATAATAACCGGATAATCAAAAATAGGACGGGTGGAGTATCTTTTAAATCAAGAAAATCATTTATTTTAAAAAATTAATCCAACATTTTCTTGTCCTATTACACAAATATTCTCATTTAAAATCCAAATGAAGGTTACTGTTGATCTGTCAATGGCAAAATGGCGGCTCTGCGACATGGTGGCGCCTCCTCTACCGCCGCCATCGACCACCTCCAATTCACGCCGGAAAAACTCAATCCCATTAAACCACTTTCATTAATTTCCAGCTATTGCTCTTCGTTCCCTGCTAAACGCACCGGCAGAAAGAACCACCTCCGTCAAAAAAATCTCAAAACCCTAAGAAAACCCATTATCCCCAAACTACCTACTGTATACCCTATAATCACAATTGACTCCCCGCCGCAAGAAATCGAAGAAACTGGTAATATTCAGGAAATTCAAGAATCTGAAAAGTCTGAAATTTCAGAAGCTGGAAATGAAGTTGTTCAAAAATTTGTAGAATTGAGAGAAACCGAGCCTTCAAGTGTTGGTGTTAATGGTAATGTTGGTTTATTTGCTAATAATTCAATTTTGAAATATGGGTTGTGGATGGTTGGTGCTTTTGTGTTCCAAACTGTTTGTGCTGTTTGGGTTTTTGGTGGTATTGATGATAAAAGTGAAGTATTGAAAGAGAGTGGTGAAGAAAGTGTGAAAATTTCTTTGAATGGAAATGAGATTGGGAAAATGGGGTTAAAAGATAGTGGCATTGGGCCATTTGGTTATGTGGATGAGCTGGAAATGGAGAGGAAAATCGAGGAAATTCGGGTGATGGCTAGGGAGGCAAGGGAAACAGAGAGATTGGAGAGAAATGGTATTGGTAGTGAAGATAGTGAGAAAACCAATGGGGGGAAATATTTCAAAAGTGGAATAGAGGAGGAGGTTGATAACCGGTTGGTTAAGTTGAGAAAGAAGTTAGGGAACAAAATGCCCGTGATTTCAGTTGGGGGTTTGGGAAATGGGAGTGAGAGAAGAGATGGAGAGAGTAATGGGGCTTTGTTGTTTAAGAAGAAGCATAAATTCAAGAATTTGTTGGGTGATGATCATTCGGTGGAGAAACCGAAGGGTTTTGGTTCAGATGATAATAGTCTTGAAAATGGAGTCTTGGAGAAGGAGAATGAGTTGTTTAGTTATGGGAATGTCGATGGTAATGTAGTTGATCAAATGGTGGTTGATGATGTTCCTGTGGTGGAAGAGGATAGTAAGAAAGAGATATCATCAGAAAGGACTGAATCTGCCAAGAATACGAGGAAGAAGGTGGGGAAAGGAAGGCGAACAAACAAGCAAGAAACAGGAAACGGTATTACCTTTTATCCTCTCTGAATATTGATGGTTATTATGGACTTATGGTTATGTAGTAAAATGTTTGAGTGTGTTGTTTCTCATATTTCTTTGATTGTTGCTTTTCCAAGTTCGGACATTCATATGTGAGAATATAATGAATTGCTTGTCCTATTCTGACTTGGATCTTGCAACATGTAGACTTGTTATAAATCCAACAAAACATTTAGGGGGTGTTTGCAAAAACTTATCCTCTTCAAAATGCTTATAAGCTACCATTAGCACCCTCCTCACAACTTATAGCTTATAGCTTTTTAGAACTTATTTAATCTAATAAAAGAGAAATAAAATACTCCAAATTGCTTATGCACACAATCCTAAGTGATTATAATCACTTATAAGTTCTTGCAAATACCCCCTTAATCCTGTGCATATTTGAGCATTTAATCCCTTGCATCAGAGTAATACGTGCTAACAGAATGGAGAAAATATAAATGTGTATATATCAACTGGCGTTCTCATTAAATCATCAAATATACAGGCATTGTTCTGGAGAAAGATAATGATGGATCTGCCGTAAGACCAGTAAAGCCGAGAAAATTAAATGGTGAGGCTGTGAAATCAAGAAAACCTAGTGCTCTGGACGCCAAGAAGCCGTCTAAAGGAAATAATACTTTAAGAGGCAAAGGATTTGGAGATGCTAAATCGGTGATCAAAAGTGAAAGTGAGATTGACTTTTGGTGGTTGAATCTTCCTTATGCTCTAGTATGTTACTATAACTAGTAAAAAATTTATGCTTTTCTCTATTCAATTTATTGATGAAATTCTACAGTGTGATATTGATGTCCAGAGGCGAAACTATTAATACATTAGAAGAGATGGATCATGAGTTAACAGTGATAACTGATAACAATCGTTTTACATATGCAAAAAATATGGAAAAGTTTTTTGAGTTTTCTAAATTACCCTTATTTCGGTTTCAGACCTGTCGACTTTCATGAATTGAAATAGAACTGTAACATTCAATTTTTGACATTTTTAGTCTGATAATTGGCTGCAGCCAGTGAAACATCCGGTTGACCAATAAGATACTGCCACGTCCGTGTCGACCATATGTTTCACCTCCTACAGCCAGACCAAAATGTAAAAAAAGTTGACATGATTAGAACTGGAATAGGGATAACTTACAAGACTAAAAAAAACTAGTGTCCCTAAATATTTTACAAACTGCCACCATTTGTTTCATATGATTAGTATGATGAACTTAATTCAGCTAACGACATTCCTCTGTTTTAGAATGTAGAATAAAGCGAGTATTGTATCAACGAACTCCTATATAGGCAGAAAACACTTTAATTAACTTGTACGCCTTCAACTTTAATGACTCAAACTCAGATTTCGTGGGGTACGATAACATAAATTTGATTCTTCCTGTGTGTTTGGAAACAGTTTCTTTCAAATTTGATAACATAATTCTGAATTCAGGCAATACTTATGCGAAGAGGGGAGAATGGTGAAAGAGGTGAAGGGCTTTATACATTGAGAACCGTTTCCAACACAGAGGATCAGATATCTCATATGGTTGCGTTTGAGGACCGTGCTGATGCCACCAAATTCTGTTCTCTTCTGCAATCGTACTTCGAAGATCTGGAACTAGAAGACTTCAAAGCTGATGTTGTTCCATTAACCATCAAAGTAAGTGCCTTTCTTTCGAATTTCTTGATCAATTTCATCGAGATCTAAGATAAGTCCATTTGTAGGAAATAAAAGAAGCGTTGAAATTGTTCGATGAGAGAGTGGTTGTTGTGAGGAGAGGGAAACTTAAGCTTTATGCAGGACAACCGCTCACTGATGCTGAGATGGCATTACGTGCTATCATCGATCAAGATTGACCAGCAACGAAGCATGTGAAGAAGTGCGTGAAGTATTGCGTCTCTAACGTGAAATCTTGAAGAAACGGTTAACTGGTGATTCAAACAGATTGGCCGACTCACGTACTTTTGTAGAATTAAGTTTATGCATCACTTGTCTCTCTCTTTTAAAGTAGTTCTTCTTTTGCTTGTTGTTATGCATATACTGATTTTTTGGGGGAGTTGAGCATATGCACTTTCTGTACTTGTAGAGTATTTTCGCACCTTAATGCAATTTCTAGATTTAGATGGATTCAATAAAATTTTATTGTTTGAAGATGTTATGTGTTGGTTGTCCCAGTCATTGAGGAGCAGTTGCCCTGTATGTTATCAATTAATATTAATTTTCCTATGAGAATGATAATGTGAATCATTGAAGCGGTTTACTATGACAATAGTGGTTATATTGTTAGTGTTTTGCTTTAGTTTAAAAATAAGTGAAAATAATAAAAGGATTCTTGGTTGAGGAATACAATGAAATGATTGAGGAGAAGCATAATGGAGGTTAATTTATCATCTTTTATTGTTATTAACTACCGCAATTACCTCAAGTTCCTTCTGATTACCATTTCCATAGAAAAATCTTGAATCAAATGTCCCCTTCACATGGAATTTCATGTTACCTATCTTGAATTGGTAAGTCTTTTGTAGCCCCGTTAGGAAGTTTATATCAAATAGAAGAGTTGACCTTACGTGAACTTAATAAAAACTCATTAAACCCATCGCTTGGACTTTACGAGTGTCCATTTCTTCTTGGTGAAAATGTCACAAGAATGCAGTTCGTACGAGAAATTCCAACCTCTCATCAAAAAATCGAGAATGAAATCAAATCAATAGCATTATAGAAGATATAACCCTACTACATATTCATGTAAAACATGATCTTTACATGAACCAACCAAACTAATCACATCATAACTTAAAAAGACACCAAGAACTAAAAACCACTCCAACTATTGTTCTAACATACTATTAAGTACTAGAAACAAGTTTAATAATAGCTTGTGCATGAATTGCACTCAAATTAGAGCTGCAAAACTTTTCCCAAAACTCATGCTTCTCTTCTTCACTTTCTGTCATTGCTTCATACAATGACACCACAATCCCTCTGGCCGCCTCCCTTGCTTCCGGAAGCTTATCGTTCAACAAATTCACCGCCATTTGAACCAACGAAACGGACCCAAATTCTTCCATGGATTTCAGATCCTATCAACAAATTCACACATTTAAGGTATAATGAAATAATTTCAAGTTCTAAAATATGGACTTGTTAACATTCTTGATGTTTCTCTCACTTACCATCTTGGAGACACATTTGGAGAGAGAAACGGCGGCTTTTGCTCGGATTCTGGGGTTCGAGTGGCTGGCATAAGCCCTAAGCTTATGGAGCAAAGGCAGAGGAGCCATGGATTCCACCATTTTTAGTAATGCTCTATCTGCTTCTTCACACACAAATTTCTTGTCTTGTGATGCTTTTAGTAGTAGCTGCAACAACTGAGAGAGAGAGAGAAACAGTATTACTTCATGTACTAAACAGTATTACTTTGAAGAAGTGAGTTCAAGTGAACTTGATAACTTGATAGCAATACATGCCAATTGGCTAAAAGCATTATTACTGCTAAACGGTATTACTTCGTATGCTAAACAGTATTACTTGAAAAAATAGGAAATACATACCAATTGACTAAAAGCATCAGTAGTTGAATCAAGCAAATTTTCACCAAAAGATGGAAATATATCAGCAGCAGCCATTATAGAAGTCTTGCACAATGCACTTCTTGGATTCTTCATAGCTTTCACCATCACTAACACCACCTTTTCCCTAAATCCAACACACATTCCTCCATAAATAACAAAAAAAATTGAAACCCTCATCTTAAAAACATCGAAATTGGGAGAGAGCAAAAAAAAAACTCACAGAATCGGCTGCAAGAGACTCGAGTGAAACAATGCGAATCGCCTAACATCGTTCAACGATTCACACACCTTCAACCAATCTTTCGACTCCAACCCTCCAACAAGACCCTGAATTGTTTTCCAAAATCCAAATAAACACCATGAATTCATCAAATCAAGAAATGGGGTTCAACGAAAAATCGATAAATACCTGAATCTTGGAAGATGGATCTTGAAACGGCTCGAGATTTTCAGAGGGAATGTAGTCAATGGTTGCATCCGGTTGAGGGGGTTTGTTTTCATCATTAATAGCAGGGTCAGATTGGTTCTCTTTTTGAGCTGAGATTATCGTCTTCGCTTGCTTTTTCGGCCTTTCGGGGGTGATTGGCAACGCATTATCGAGCGATCTCAACGCCATTTTTCACAAAATTCTTCAAGAATTCAAAATTCGAAAGTTTTCGCCTTTCAGAGAGATGGAGACAGATTTTTTCGAGTGAGAATAAAGGGGTTGTGAGGATTGATATAATGAATTGGGTGTGAATTTAATTAAGGAATGGGAAAGTGAAAAGATTAGGTAACGGTCATTTGTAAAAATTTGAATTTTTGAGGAGGAAAAGTTCTACAACGGTCGTTTGTAGAAAATACGTGATTCCCTGCGGTTTTGTTTGCTCCAATTAGGGCTTTTGATACTGGGGTCGCGCTGGAGAACAAAAACGCGTATCAATTGGAAATTAATGGAAAACAAATTAGGGAAATTAAAAAATTCAAGATTATATAGAAATTTCTTAAATTTTTGGTCTCGCATAGTATGATGGAGGACCAAAATTAATTAGTATTTTCTATTTTATTTATCAACATCTTTTTATAAATTTGAGTACATTAGTTCATCCATTTTGTAATTTTATTGTGGCTAATTCTCTATATTGGTATATAACCATATATTTAGCTAGTTTTTTAAAAAATTAATAAGAGTCTTGAAGAGCTATAAAAGAAATTCTCCTGAATTAATTAATTAATCAAGGATGTTGAATTTGCCACTGATTTAAAAATCTAGCTATATTTTAAATATTATAAAAAAAAAACTATCCAGACCGATATTGAATTCGTTCGTTAGGTGACAGTCGAACCCAATTAAACGACTTATAATATGTCTTGCTTTTTATAGAACTTGTCATGTCAAACCATCTTCGAATCTCCTCTTATACATAAAAAAATGTCTTGTCAAAATATTTTTATAGAACTTGTCATGTCAAACCATCTTCGAATCTCTTCTTATACATAAAAAAAGTGAGTATTGTCAAAATATCAAATGTTACCAAATCCTACAAAACATTTAAAATTTAAAGATCTAACTATTAAAATTTAAAATTTGAATATAACATAAATATATCAAATTTACAAAAGTTGCAAGGCATTATCTATAATTTTTTGTAAATACAAACAACCACCTTAGGAGAGAACATCCCAATAAAAGAGCATTGGACGAATAATGTTTGTGTAGCCAACCAGCATGTTGCAGGAACAGGGACAAGATGATGAAGACGAGACATGCGTGTCGAAAGGGACCAACAACACGAATCTCTCGAGCAAACGAACCATCGAATCTTGTCGAGCCTCAACCCTTGCTGCAAGAAAACATACATCTGAATAACAGAGCATTTGAATTTACCATAACCAAAAGCATAATGAAAAGATGGAGATGTAGGAAATCGATATCAAGAAAAGGTAAAACGACGAGGACACAAGGATCTTGGCTCAAATGGCCGAATATCCACATACAAATATCTATACAAGCGCGCAAATTAAGTGAAAACAGGACTCATGGACTGTTAAAAGGGAGGCTATCGACACCCGGGTATTTGCTCAATACTCCCACTTTTAAAGATGCAAGTGATGGTACATGGTGCTTAAAAAGATTATACATATGGGTGTATTGAGCAAAAATCTGGCCTTGAATAGCCGCGCCCTTGTTAGAAATCTTCGAGCAGAGCAATAGGTATCTTTTGAAGTTCCAATCAGTAGAGGAAATCGAAAAAGATTAGCTGATAACCAAAGGATTGGTCCGTATCTATTGGTGGATGTTGGTGATTTTAGTCCTATACGATCAATTTTCTCAATTAAGTCCAATAAGTTATTAAAATAATGCAATTTTAGTCCTATTTGACAAAGTAGTAAGATTTAGCTGCCGAAATTCCATGTAACAACCGGACCAATGACTTGGCGTCGCTCACATGGCATAATGAGACCCCACATACAAGTTTCAATTAGAAAAGAAAAAGAAAAAACCTAAATCAAAGAATTATCAATATAGAACTAAAATTGCAGCATTTTCAAATTTATGGGACTTAATTGAGATAATTAATTCGCAAAGGGCTAAAATCGACAACACCCAATAGATATGAGACCCAATTCGCAATTTACTCAAATACAAATATAGAATTTGAAGATTCGGAACCGCATAGCACAAGTATTACTAATACTTCAAAAATCATACCTCTGAGGCCAAATTTGCCATCCCAATCCCAGTTGATTGGCTCGTACATCTGAACTTGCAATGATTGGTTTTAAACGGAAAGGCATTTTCATCTGGATCGACTCATTCATCACGTGAGATGACATATACTATCGCCCCTTATTCCTATGATGTACACTCAAGGCCAAAATGCACCGAAGCTTCAAATATCACCACGATCTTGAAGCATGTTGTGATTTAGCCGTTTCCTGTAAAACAGCACCAACTATAGCAGCCTGCTCTAGACTTTCAGCTTTATGCAATGCATCCAAAAGTACTACACACGTTTTGCTATAAATATTACAACCCTTCAACCTTGTTTCTTCAAATAAACGGTACGCTTCTGTTGCCTTATTCGCTAAGCTTAACCCCTCTATCATCGTATTATAGCAAGCAGAATCAGGTATACCTCCATTAGCTTTGAATCTCTCGAAGAGTTTATCAGCCTCCAATATATTTCCAGCTTTAGCAAGGCCCGAAATCATCGTAAGATAAGTGTACACATTCGGTTTCAACCCTTGTTTCTGCATCTCTTGCCAAAACACAAAGGCTTTATTGAATTTACGAACCTTGCAAAGCCCGTTTATAAGAATGCTGTAGGTTATGATATTAGGCTTGCATTTCAAATCTTTGATCGAATTCCAACACACAAGGGCTTCGTTTATTTCCTCCGCCTTAACAAGTGCATCGAGCAAGCAATTCCATGTTTGGATATTCGGTGTCAAATTATTCTGCATCATTTCCTCTATGATGAGGTATGCTTCGTCTATTCTGCCCACTTTTCCAAACCCATCGACAAGACTACTATACACAACTACATTTAATTCAACCCCAATCGATTTTGCTTCTTCGAAAAGCATATAAGCTTCATCAAGCCTGTCAATCTTGGCAAGCCCATCTATAACAGAGCCATACGTAACCACAGTTGGTTGATGACCTTTTGCCTTCATTTCCTCCAAAAGCTGGTAAGCTTTATTCACCTTTCCTGATTTGCAGAACCCATCAATGACAGTATTGTAAGCAAGGGTATCAAGAACACACCCCTGTTCCTTCATCGCATAGAATAATTCATATGTCTCACGAGCAAATCCCGCTTTTATGAGGCCATGGATTAGAATGGAATAGCTTCTTGCATCGGGGGTAAAACGGACTTTTATCTCTTCAAACAAAGCTCTGCCGTTCTCGATTTCACCAGCTTTGAAAACACAATCCATATACGTGTTAAGAAGCATAAGATCCGGAGAAATGCCTTTGCGAACCATTTCCTTGTAAATCTTATGCCCATCCTCCTTTCTACCATTCCTGAAAAAGTTTCTGATAAGGGATGTATGAACAATAGCATCTGTCGTCTCATTAGAATCGAGCATTTCCTCATACAATCTATACGCTTCGTCTACTATCCCCTGCCTACCCAACCCTTCTATCAACGAACAAAACGTAAACTTATTTGGGGCACAAACTTTACGATCCATACCGTAAAATATAGAACAAGCAGCATCGAGTTTGTTAGCCTTGCACAATCTATCTATCATGATGTTCACAGTCATTACATTTGGAGCTAAGCCAGCAGCCTTCATATCATTTTGTACTTCTAAAGCCGCATCGATCTTTCCTGCCCTACAAAGCATATCCACGAGAATATTATATGTAGGGAGATTAGGCATCGCATCTTTTTTCATCTCAATAAAAATATTTAAAGCCTCGTCTACTTTCCCTTTCTTTCCAAGGCACGTGAGGAGACTATTGTATGCAATCACACTAGGAATTGACCCTTTCAGCCTTTGCCTTTCCAGCAAATTATAGGCTTCATCGAACCTTCCAACAGAACCGTATCCCATGATCATCGTGTTATAAGCATAAGCACAGGGAACCGATCTACTCATCTCCATCTGTTCGAACAACTCAATAGCTTCAGGCATTCTATTAGCTTTGCAAAGAACTCCTATCATGCTCGTATACGACACATCATCGGGCATAAGCCTGTGGGCCTTTATCTCATGGAAGAATTTCCAAGCCATATCGACTTTACCGACCTTACCGAAACAGTCAACACACACATTATAGAGAACAATGTCTGCCTCAAGTGAGTTGCTCTTCATCTCATCTAACAACGACAGAGCAGCATCAACCTGGCCATCACGCGCCAATACACGAATTAAAGTCGTGAATAAATGCACGTTAACTTCATACCCCAATTCTTGCAACTGATGAAAGAGGGAAAGCATGAGATTAGGGTATTCGGGTTTATGAATCATCGACAACGCTCCTATAAGAGTCGTGTAAGCTGAAAAAGCTGGGCGGAATTTGAATTTTCTCATCGTTTGGATAAGATCAAACGCCTCACTCAATCTTTGCACCTTTATAAAGCACGAAACTAACTCAATGCTCGTCTCAAAAGAAGGGCTGAATCCAGCTAGCCTCATTTCCTCAAAAATATGCTCGATTTGATCGAATTTCCTCAACCTCGCCATTAGCATGAGAAGCGAATTGTACGTTTCTGGAGAATGCACTTGATTGGTCACCTTTTCGACCCATCTAAAATAGTTCATAGCCAATTCAACATTCTTCATCCGCCTCAACACTCCAATCACTACATCTGTTTGAGGTTTATCGTCACAAGAAGACAGAGCCGTCTCCAATGACGGGCCCCACGGCCCGCTTTCCAAAACCCGACACACATTCTCAACCCCTCTCCTAATAACCTCATACGGCCTCTTATGTTGATCATCTCCCACATTATAATGAGTGATTGGTTCTTCATTTTTCTTATGAACATCCACTCCAGAAGGCCCATCATTAGAAAATGACAATCGGTTACTAAAACTACACAGGCAAAAGGGCTTTTGCTCAATCCCAAATTTCAACACTGCAGCAACAGTCGAAAGCAGAAGTATGCATAAATAGAAAGAACTAATGGAAAAAAAATAGCTGAATTTAAACAAAACCTTAACAACTCAATTTGTATTGAAATCAGAACCACCCTACAATCCATTAAATATACTAGTTTTTTTTTTTTTTCATTTATCATGTTATTGATATAAATACTACTCGATGAAAAGAAGCCAATTTACAAACAATTTACCTCGGTTTATGAAGATTTCCCTCATTCTTGAATGCTTGAGACGCGAGGATGAATGACTGCTGAGAATTTTGGGCGACGCGGTAGAGTTGAGAGTAACACTGTTCTTGAAAATCGGTATTGTTGTGCTCGTCTTTGCAGTTAAGCACGATTTTTAGGTATAAGGTGATGCTGATTTTTCTAAGAAAATATCATTTTCAGTCCTGTAATTTTGAACAATTCCAGTTTTTAGTCCTAAGAATTTTCTATTTTTTAATTTTAGTCCAAATATGTCAATTTCAATTCTTTTTCATTGGAATTTTTAAAATTTAGCCGGAATTGATTTTTTTTTTATTTTTCTTCGACCTACATAAGTGGACTGTCATGTAAAAAAAAATATCAATTTAAAATGTCACACGAGGTGCATATACTCATTCCGACGAGATTTTTGCGAGGTTTTAATATTTTTCGACAAAAAAGGATTAAAATTGACACATTCATGATTAAAAGTGGAATTGTCCGAAGTTACAAGACTAAAATGATATTTTCTCTATTTTACTTTCAACCTCTCTCCTATATGAAACATGTGTTATTTTATTGAATTTTTGTGAAGTTTATTGAATTTGTGAAGTGGGGTCTCAAGAACTTAATAATTAAATTAGTGGTTCATGGATATTGAAATTTAAAATTTGTCCAGACAATAATTCATCTTAAATATTACTATGTATTAAAGACACCCCATAAAAACACCTAATTTTGATAATTTTTAATCGAACAATTATCAACAGGTTCGATCAAGAGTAACCTGAAAAAAAATGGGAGTGTGTTTATACAATAGTCAATAGTCCAACCCATAAAAGAAATTGCAAAAAATCTATGTAGGTGATGATTTATGAAATTATGTTATTTATTGAAAGACTGATTTTACGATTTTGCTCTATTTACATTCGACTTATTCTGCACATGATTGTGTATTTGCGATCAGATAGACTCTTGATGAGTTGTTATATGATTTGTGAGCTAATATGTTACATGAAGTAAAGGGTTACGATTTACCTACATGATAACGGGGTTGTGGGTTTTTTGTTATTAAAATGAAATTGCGAGTCAAATTAGAAGAAACCAAAAAATAAGGGCCTTTTCTGAAAGTTTCAGAACTACAGGGGCTCTTTCACTATTTCCCATTTCTTCCTCACACTGTGAAATGCGATCCCCTATTTCTGTCATCGCATGCATCCCCAATTTCGAATTCTCCATTGAAATTCCGCCTATACATGCACATCACTGTATGTGTGCTTTGATTTTTTCTTTCTGATGAAATAAAGGATTAAAATAGAGAAGGAGAATTTAAAAAATAAATCGATGGTGTACTAATCTTTTAAGGGGTGAACTAATTTAAGTGGGGTATTTCCTAAAAAGGGGTGCTAATAAGCTGGGCCTAAAATCAGCCCACTATAACAGAACTAATAGCCCAAGATTAAGGTTCACTAATTGCAGCCCAAATTGGCCCATACATCAAATCACGAAAAAATAATTCTTTTTCCATTTTTTTCCTTTTTCCAATCATTTATTCATTATTATCTACATGAATTTCATAGTATGCCGAAAACTGATAACGATCGCCGCTGCTCCTTGAAGGTAATTCTTTCGTCGGTTTCTTAGCGATGCACGTTGATTTTTCAATTTCTTCTAATTTATTTTTCTGTTTTTTTTATGTTCGATTAATTGTAAAATGATGAAATTTTTTACTGTAAATTGGTGAAAATTTGTATTATCGATAACGTTGAAGAAGTGCCTATGCCTTTTTCGGGATTTTTTCCTTCATGTTTGTGTGATCATTGTGTTCATTGAGTTAATTTGATGTTCATTTAGTGATGGTTTGTAGGGTGGATTGTAATTGTGTTTTAACCTAGGGATTAGGATGGTAATTTGGTAGAGCTTGAAATTGGGGGATAGGGAAGCTTGTAACCTCAATTTGTTTAGGGAATAATATATTTGCAGGTTTTCGTCAGGTATATATAAATACAAGAAAGAAAATAATATAATCAAATGAAAATAAATAATTGGTTACCTGATTGGGTACATCAGGTAGTTAGCTGTCAAAATGTTATGTTGATAGCATGTTCACCGAATCTGATATTTCGTTAATATATTTGATCTGTGCTTCTTGACGAACCTTTCTAGTTCGTAAATCAAATCTGCCTTCATGGGATTCTAGCTTGGAATTATTACAGTGAGTTGATTCCTTCGTAGAACAAGGATATAGATGTGTCACTTGTTCATAAAAATTTAACAAGAAAACTAATTCATTCAACAATATGAAGTTTAGTAACTCGTGAAATTTAGACTATGGTCTCAATTTGTACTGAAAAAGAGGGGAAACTTATGTTAGTTAAACGCCTTATATATAATACATCATGTAGATTTGTCTGAGTATTTAGAAGCAATATTTAATATCTTGGTCCCTTGCAGTTATACAGGCTTGTTCATTTAGATTGGTTCTTGGCGTAACCTTAGTTCCCATAATAAAATGAAAAAGTGAAATGCATAAATACACAAACATGAAATTTACTAGATATGATATTTCCTTGCATCATTTGTATCTTTAGGTTGAGCATGAGGTCTGATTGATCAAAGAAAGAGAAGATTGAGAATCTTGCAATGTGATAACAAAAACTATTGGATGTTTAGATTTTCGGGACAGTATATATTTCTAATCAGTGAATTCAATATACTTTTCTTGGAGTTCGTAAAAATCATTTGTGCATGTAGACTTGCATATTGGTGGTCTTTGTTCAGGAATCTAACTGTGCTGTACTTCTCCTTTAATATCTGTATCAGTGTGACAAAAAATTTGACAGTGTTCATGATGAACCAACGCTTGTCTCTTTTTTTTTTTGTTCTCAAAATTATTTTAATTTATTGTATGTCAATGCAATGTAATGGTATATTCATATTGTTCGCTCTGTTACTAGACGTTTTAGTGCATATGACATAGCTTTTCCTGATCATCAATAATATGGGGTTTGATTCAGATTCCTCTAACAGAGAGAATGGAAAGTTATGGTACTTATATGCATGTTAGAAAAATTAGGTTAATTGCAAAACAAATCACGGCCTTCTCATGTTTGTTCAATTACAAGATATTTTTAAAATTGTACAATTCGATACACGACCTTTTAGATTATTGCAATTCTATCACATATGACTATTTTTCGGCAAGTCATATTGATGTAGCAGTGTATGAAATTGTTTTTTTTTTTAAAGGTTCTGTGAGTAAATTGAAACAGTAAGAAAGGTTCGTGACTTTACTTGCATTTATTTCAAAGATTTTCCAGCTGCCACGTCAGCATAAGTTGCCAGAAAATAGTGATATGATATCACTGAAAATGTTAAAATGTTTTTGTATCAAATTTCAAAAAATATGTTGTAATTGAAAAAACGTGAAAAGATCGTGATTTTTTATGCAATTAACCTGAAAAAATATTTTTTGCTATACGAGTCAACGAAAACGCTAACTGACACTGTTCCAAACTAGTTCTGTAGTAGTACAATTTTGAGTAGAAAAGAGTTGTTTTACTTTATAGTTCTGAAACCAAACTAAATGACAAATACTCACCTATAATTATCTGCCTGCACCTTTTGCATTTGAATCAAATTGATTTCTAATAGACAACTACTCCTTCCTCACATTTCATTAATAAATCTGCATGAACATATTCATTGCTTTCACCAACCAAATCTTTTGCCCGCAGTGATTCGTTCTCCCAATCCGTCGTATGGATTATCATCAAAATGGACAACACGCACACCACCTGGGCTGTCAAAAGCCCGTAACAAAGGCCCAAGAACCCGAGTCCCCAAAAAAAGGCCAAAGCAACCGCCACAGGTGCCCCCATTATGTAAAATGAACAAAAGTTTATTCCCGCACCAATGCTAGGCCTCGCGCTTCCCCGGAGGGCCCCACAACAGGTGGTCTGCGGGCAGTTCGCCAGCTCACAAAGTCCAATTATGGGCAGGACCGCCACTGTTAGCTCAAGAACTTCATTGTCATTAGTAAAGACCCTGCCCCATGCTCCTCTTCCCAAAGTAGTCAACAGAAAACCGAACAATGACACCAAAAAGGCAAGTGCTATGACTACCGTGGTTGCCAAACGCGCCTTATCTGGCCTCCCTGCTCCGAGTTCATTCCCTACTCTAGTTGAAATCGATGCACTAAGAGCAGAAGGCAGCGTGTACATTAGAGATGTAGTTTGTATCACTATCGCTGACGTGGCGAGTGCAATGTGCGGTTTGTAGAGGTACCCAGCTGAAAGGATCATCAGTTCGTACCACCACCATTCCAAACAAACGCTCAGGCAGCTCGGTATCGCGAGCCGAAGCAGCATTCGCCATTCCTCGTAGATCGAGGTGTCGTAAGATTTAGACCAAGGGAGAGAAATTTTCTCTTGATCAGCATATATTATGTAACCGAAAAGGAAAATTAAAATGTTGAGATTGGAAATAAACGTGGAAATCGCAATTCCTTTGATGCCAAGATGGTGATGGAAAGTTAAAAAGACGGTTACAGGAAAATGTAGTAGTGTTGCTGCTAAAGTGCTCCACAGAAGTGGCCAGGTTGACCCTTTTGTACGTATATATATACGTAGAGGGTGAATTAGGCTATTGGTGATAAGATCAGGGACTGCAAATTTACAATAAAGGCTGGCAATGTGTACTACTTGAGGCTCTTGATTGAGGTATAACAGCACAGGCTCAAGATAAATCCACAGCATTGAAATTGGTATAGATGCAAAGAGAAGCAAAAGTATCGTTCTTCGGAGAGTTAGTGATACCACAGTGAAGTTTTTGGATCCAAAAGCTTGGCTGCAGAGTGGCTCCATTCCCATGGCAAGACCGTAAAGAACAGAGTAGCCTGTAATGTTGGTGAAGCCAATTGCTAACGCCCCACCTGCTAATTCCAGGCTCCCAAGCCTTCCTATGCACGCCACTGAAATCATGTTCTTCAGGTAAGTTAATACGCCCATAATCAGTATAGGTAATCCAATGTCTGCTATGTTCTTGAGCTCCTGTATAATCTGGCATGAAAGAATTGTCAGAATGAAAAAGTTAGTATCAGTGTGTATATAGCATAATCTTATAAGTAATGAAGTTTCTGTTTTTTTCTTTTCCTTTTACCTCTATCGTTTTCATGCTCTTTTTGCTGTGCATGGTTACTCTCTGTACTGTAGTGAGAGTGGCACTTTACCGGACATGAGGGAGATTTTATAGGGGCGGAACTGGTGGATTTTTGAGTTTCTTTTCTGTTTATTTCTTTGATTTAACAGCTGTTTAAATCATGAAATGAGAAGTTAGGGTAGTTTTATGCTTAATCTCTAGTAAGTAAGCTCTTCTCAAGCTTTAATTTGTCATTTTGCTAAATTTATGAGAACATATCTACTTCCTCCACTGAGAGAATCTTATGGAAAATAATATTACCTAAATCTGTGATATGTATCCACATGTAGAGGTTTATATGTATGTGTACTTCTCCAATCTCAATTAATTTTAGTTGTTGCAAGTGGTGATTACCCTTATGTTAGGTATTAGTGTCGGATCAACTCATTTACATAATTTGCAAAACTTCTGTACTCTGATTATCAAACTACTTTTAGTGAGATATAGCAAGATTCCTTGATATAACATTGATGTAAAGTTCATATATAATCATAATATCTCCATCATTCATTAATCAAGTTAATGATAGGAAGGATTGGCTCAAGTCTATGTCACATTCATGCTAGTATTTTCAAGTAAGCAAAAACCTTCTATATCTTTTTCTTATGTCAAAGTCTTATGTAAACCAGCTATACCTTGCAACCGGTTTGCATTTTGCGTGCATTTTTAAACAATATTATTTATTTCATTGAAAGGTATTAATATGATAGTATTAGTTGTTTAATCAAAATGTATCAGTTCTTTTACCATAAAGTATTAGTTGAAAGGTAAAACTTTTTTACGTGAAAGGTGTACCCAAGATCCCGGTGTCGACTATCACATACCTTGTTCTGTAAAGTTTATACAAAAACAAGCCCTGCTTCTGTACACATTTTCATTTCCTCTTTGTACTAGTTAGGTTCTTATAACAAAAACACACAGTTGTGCTACCCCTAAGTTGGTTTTTTTGTAGCTATGTTGCCAGCTGTCATCATATTTCATGATCTCTGTTATGACATAAATCACCCCATAGGCATCATGATAGAGTAAATTGCAGAACATCACCTCTACATGTTCGTTAAAGACTGACAATGCATGTATGTGTATGCGTAGTCTTGAATTTGTTTCTACATTTATATATATGCATGTTTATTCTGGTATCCATCTTGTCATAATAATTCATGCATGCTAGTAAAATCATCCCATTTCCCGTGTCTACGGTATAAACCATTGTATCCCCTGTTTAAATACGTTCTGTTGACCCACGCATGTATAACGTGTTAGCTAGCGAGTTGTTGGTTGATAAGTAGTGCACTTATATAATGTTGTAATGCTCATATGGAACCATGCATGTGCATATTTGTTGCACCAAATTAGAGACAAGTAAAGATGTATGTATAATTATTATTATCCCACTTTCATTATCCTGTGGGCAAATTGCATTTCAAGCATCATCTTTCACCATTCAAAGATGGGATGTGATATTACACCTTCCCACTCATGTCTCAATTAAAACCCGAAAGGTGGTACGGTTTTAAGAGACGAAAACGATGTGCTATCCTTAAAGTGTCGCAATCATTTGCTCTGCTCAGATGCTTTATTTTGGTCCCCAACTCTTGGATAGTATCTAGTAACAACCAAAACTAACCAACAACAGTAGTGCATTTTTCACACACATATATATATATATACACGTTTTTCTTGATAGAATATGACTTGATCAGTTCTAACATGTGTAGTTATTTTGCTTGCAGATTTAATACTCAAGCAACTAAAGCACAACTTACTCAAAGTTGGCACTACATCAAATGCCTTCACCCCACAAGTTTCTATTATTGATTTAAGCTGAGGTAATAAAGAGAGATCATGTGAATCTTAGTGTTATAATCATTATCTTTTTGTGGGGCCATGGTTCTTGAAATTGCTTACAAGATTTACAGCACTTGTGTATCTATAGGATATTCAAGAATACACTCAATAGCTTTAGCTTTAAACATTTGACTGTGATTTAGGTACCCTAGATCAATGGCATAGTGGGAGGTAGAGAATCAATTCCCAATTGCTATATTGCCCACAATATTTGGTCTCATTTATTCATAAAATGTCAACAATGAAACATAAAGAATTTCTCAACTTGGGAGGCAAAGCCATAGAGTAAAACGTAGCTAGAACAATGAAGAAATGATCATTGTCTTTGTCCTTTTTATTTGAATTATTTCATTCTTTTACTTATCCTTATTCATGGTGCTTCATTCTAGGGTGCACATAGTGGAGGAGGTTGGGATATAAGTCAACTAGCAAGTTAGTGCAAAGTCGATTCGAAGAAAATTATACCAAATGTTTGCAAACTCTATAAAGTTTAAAAGCTACCCCTTTAGTCGTTTTTTTAAGTGATTCTGGAAGCTGCTTGTAGTGACATAGCTTTAAAATTAATGCTCGAGTCGTGCCGTGCCGAATGAAGATAGTAACATTAGGTTTTGATTCCATTTTCACCCTAAGTGTATACTAGCTTTGATTGTGTAATTTATACTTATAGCCGAATTATTCGAGATTAAGTTTATATAAAAAATGTCACGTGTATACTAGCTTTGATTGTGTAATTTATACTTATAGCTGAATTATTCGAGATTAAGTGTATATAAAAAATGTCACGTGTATACTTAGTCGGGTGTTTTCAAAAACTTATAAGTAATTATAGTCACCTAGAATTATGTGCAAAAACAATATGAAGTGTTTTATTTCTCTTTTAGTAACTTAAATAAGTTTTCATAAACTATAAGCTATAAGTTTCAAAGATGATGCTTTTAGTAGCTTATTAGTCTTTTTTTTTAACTTTTAATTTTTTTTGCAAACACTATCAATTTTTATTTTAATTTTCTTACAAACACTATCAACTTCTACTATTAATCACTTTTACCATAATCATTCATTTTAATCACTTCTTTAAAATCATAAATTTTTGCAAACACCCCCTAACTTTGATTGTGTAATTTACTTATAGCCGAATTATTCGAGATTATGTTTATATATAAAATGTCACGGAGTACAACCTTTCGAGATTAAGTTTATATATAAAATGTCACGAGTACAACCTCCATTATTGGTTTCTATATCTACTACCCTCAAGTACAAAAAGTACACTTTCTTTCTTTGTGAGGAAGAGACAAGAAACTTTCTCCATCCCCTCAACAAAGTATACTTTTTTGAGACGAGAAACTCCCCCCATCCCTTTAAAAAAGTACACTTTCTTTCTTTTGCGAGGAAGAGATGAGAAACTCTCACCACTTTGTTTATTTGTGAAGTACACTTTTGGAAGAGATGAGAAACTTCCTCCACCTCCTCAGCTGGGCAGATCGTAAATTGAAGGATGTGTCAGGACAAATCTCCATAATATTTTAATGGAAATTTTGTCCCACACGGGATTTGAACCAACGTTGTCGTGAGATTTCTTCCCACATCATCATAAGTCTTACCACTTGGCTATGCCCCAGAAGTCTCACGACAACACCATAAGTCTTATCACTTGGCTATGTCCTTGGGGGCACACTTTCTTTCTTTAATTATAGGGTAGGTTTCATCACTTCATGTGAACTAGGTTAACGTGAATATTTTTTATTCAAAGTAAGAGTAAATATGCAATAAATATATAAGCATGAGGCATCATATGCAATATTAGGCAGTAAGTTTCATCCTGATGTGTAACTGAGGAGTAAGTTTCGTTGTCCAACATAAATATATAAGCATGAGGCATCATATGCAATATTAGGCAGTATGCGTGTGGTCACGTGTTAATTCTTAAATAGGCATTTTGAATTGAAACCCTCGTGTTAATTCTTTAAGAGGCACTTTGAATTGAAACCCATCTCTTGAAGCCATGGTTTTCTTGATCAAGCAATCAAACCAACTTGAATTAACTTTGCAGGCCTACAAAGAGTGGACCAAAGATTGATTTTGACACTCGTGTAAGCTTCTTGGTTGATTGTTAAGGACAAATATTTATCCTTTTTTTACTATGTGATAGTATTTAGTCTATTTCTATTAACGGCGAAGATTATGGACCTTTTATTTATCTAGAATAATTAAATTTATCTATATACATTTGTTATTTTCTTGTTATAGGGTGCATCTCTTGTAAAATTTGTTCACCGTGAAATTGGTTCCATATTTATAGACCTGATCCTTCAACTATCACAATTAATATACTTTTGTAATGTAAGTCATACCCTTCAATTATTACTACTAATACTCATATTGTAATATAAATCATACCCTTCAATATCAATTTTATAAAGATAATAAGTTATATTTTTTAGTTATCATGACTAAAACCCTTTAACAGTATGAGTCGTACTCCTTAATCAGTTCTACAGATTTCTTGTGTGAAACTTATTCACCCTATACTTTACCCATGTTAAATGTTATCTCTCACCCTAAGTAGATCTCTTAATAAATATCTTCGTTCTTTCATCATTTTCTTTTGGCTTTTGATCAATTAGTTTGAAGTAAAGAATATAAACATCATTATCATGATGGGTTGGATATTTCTTTTTATGAGGAAGGTTGCTCTCAAATCTCAATGATCATGGAATGCACGGATATGCACCATTCATGATGTATGTATATATAGCATCTAGCTTACTACGTAGGATTGTTGGAAAAACGTATGTCGTACTCATGCTTTTAATATGTTCATAGAATTCATATAATAAATATATGATTCATAATAGAATTTGTATGAAATCCTAGATGGTTCTTTCAGATGATCAGAACACCCTTCAATTGCAGAATAATTAGACCATTTTAAAACAATTATTCACACTTAATTTAATAGGTTATTCGAAGTTGATGCAGATAGATCCCACGCCACGTCATATTTATTCATATTATTTAAGTATTTTATTTAATAATTATCTCGAAAGTCCTATTAAGATATTATATAATTTGTTTCCTTGTTCATTGATTTAGTTCGTAGTAAACAAGTTCTCATTTTGGGTTAAAGTATATAAATAGGAGTCAGTTGAGTTATTGTTAGTCAATTAATAATATTATTTCATAAATTATTTATGTTCTTGGGACGTAGTCCCGCATTTGCATCTGCATCAACATCAGAAGTTAAAACACAAAAAATATGTGAGGCACATTGCATGAGACAGTCTCACGATGAGACGGAATATAATTTGGATATTGACACTTTAATATTTTGAAAGAGATGAATGTGATTTGTATTAATTTATACTCTATCTCATGTATGAGAGTCTCTCATATGAGTTTTATCAAAATATATAGGGTGGAAATTGATAAATTATCATGTGATTTGTTAGGGGTGGGGATGATGCATTATCATTTAACATGGATTTGTATGGTGATATGACATTATCCTAATTTTCACTACCCCATGGTGGCTTCTAACCATGAAAATTAATTAAATAAAATCATGAAAAGTGTTGATGACTAGACAAGGTAGTCAATGGTAACATGAGTTGATTTTGGGGGAACATTAGGCTTTCTTTTTTGGATTAGAGTTCAGTTTAATTTCAATTTCATATTAAAAAGTGATTAAATGTGCTCCTCAAATATGGTAAACCATGAGTCATATTTGTTGAGGGCCAATTATTTTCTTGATAATTTTTTTTTTTGAATAATTAGAGAGTGGAAAAAGTGAGGTCACAATCATGTGATGTTAGTTACCAATCAACTCCATGGATAGGCATGATATTATCAAGAATTTCATCAACCTCAACCATGTGGCTTCATTTTTAGATGGAACTTAAGTAATTGGACCACTTTATTTCTACCCTTAATAATTCAATTCTTGTTAAGAAATCAAGATGTTACAATATTCATTTAACATGATTTATATGGAGCTTGATACTAAATTTCTTTATGGAACTCAATTTTAGCAAAAAAAAAATGCTTGTAATTTATTATAAAATAAGGATACTTTCCGAGAAAATCAGACTCCAAAATTTCAACAACTGACTTCATATCAGTCATTTGTATTAGTTGGCAAATTAATTAATTTTTCTTTCTTCTCTCCATTTTTTCCAAAGTTCTCTCGATGTGATCATTACATATATTTGTTGGTAGTTAGCATTACAAAGTTATATAAATAGGAGAAAATTTAGAGGGAAAAAAGAGAATAAATTCAATGCCTATATTTAAGTGCATTCACTTTGTGAGTAAAAATTATTCATGATTCTTATAATTTATAAAGTAAGATAGGGAAAGAAAAATAGTAGAAGATGATTTAAGGACCCCTTAATTTCTACACATAGTTTTTGCTCCAATATACTATATAGTATCCCTATTTTAATTTGACTTGTTTTATCTTATGTTTCATATCTTTAATTGCATTATTATAAGGTAACTAGTGAATATGGCATCTGTAATTATTTTAACACAAACTCTCTTGTGATGAAACTCATATCATTACTTTTATAAATCAATCCCTATAACATTTATGATCTCAATTTACAAATGTAATGATATCAATTGATAAATGTAGTGGTATTAATTTATAAATGTAATGGTATAAATTTCATACTATGAACAAGTTTCACCGATAACCTACTCTTATTTTAAAATACGAGATGAATCATTAAAATAAAATTGGATAACTCAAATACTGTAAGCTTTTTTTGTTGCAATCATTCAAATCTTGACATTAGTTGAAATAAAGTAAGTCAAATTTAATGGAGTAGTATTACTTTTTCTAATTTAACTACTACTGTATTTTGACAACCTTTTTTTTTTACAAATGAAAGTTAGCAACCAATTAAGTCAATAATTTCTTGATATATTTGCACATATATAATATACATTTTTAGAATGCCAGATTGTGAGGCACCAATCTTGTTTTTCTTGGGACAAAAATATATTCTGCTAGTCCTTAATTAGATCAAAATCCACCCACCCACTTGGTTGATTGATAATTAGGCATGAGCTTACATCCATTTTTTTTACCAAATAAACAAAGAATAGTTAGGCAGGGGGAAAACCTAACTTCATGTGCTCAAGCAGCATCAATAATTATAATAATAATTAACAAAAAGTTAATTAAAAAACAAGCTTGCCCATTCTAGATATATAAACTCAACTAATAAAACTATTAGTTATATATATGTAGTTCTATTAAATATAATTTCTTATCCCGAATATTTATATTTTTTCTTGTAAATTTTCATATTGTTAAATAAACTCGTCGCAAATGTTCAGATTCATTACAAATACTATTCAATTTCAACAATAAAGATTTGGAGATTTTATTTTTGAATCTACAAAAACTCACATTTTAGATTGGTGTCAAATTAAATATGTAATTTAGTTGGTCCCAAATGTTTATTCAAAGCCTTGCCTAGTTCATTAGGCCTACAATAAAATGGGCCTATCAAACCTTATGCAGCCCATTGTAGAGAAATAGTGGGCCTATAAATGTAACTGGCTGAAGACACAGGGTTCAATTATTGGATCAAAGGTCTACGGGCTTTCACTTATTGTATTAATTCAAAAAAAAAAAAAAATCATCCAACTTGGAGTTATAGCTCCTAAAAATAATATTTCAATAGATAGGGGTCGATCCATTAATACAATATAGATAGGAGTCGATCCATTAATACACTTATAGGGGTCCATTCGACTTTTGGGGATTTGAAATCCGTATAAAGTTAAAAATGTATTTGTATTTTGTATATGTTTGAGAGTGTGAATTTTGTAGAATTCGATAAAGTAGGATTTTGAAAAAGTAGTTGATAGAAATAATGTTATATTGTAAAAAATAATATATAAATGATTGAATGATTATGTAATGATAATAAAGTAAAAAAAATAGGAGAAAGAGTATTGAGTTGGATAGATAACAATAATTGAAAAGTGTGTGATAAATGATTGATAATATATTGAAAATTGTTTTTGAAAAAGGTAAAATTGATGTATTATAGGCACTATAGAGTAGACTTTTGAGAATTTAAAATTATATACCAAAATCCTGAAACAAACGGGAATTTGAGATTTGAAACTTAAAAAAAAAACTATCCAAACCATAAGCAAAACTACCCTAAAAGTATATTAAACTATCCCTAAAAGAGAAAATGTCAAAAAATATAAATAGAAATTAAAGTGCAAAGAGAGTTATACAATACAAGCTATATAAGCCTATAACTTTTAGTTCTTTTTTTCTTTTTAATTACAATTAGTATAATAACATGTTCCGCATCATAAACTCTTATGTGAATTTTTTTTATAATTATATCACTATATTTATTTATTAATCAATATCACTACTCTATAAATTAATACCACTAATATTTAAAATATTTACACAAACTCACCTATGAAACTTGTTCATAGCATGAAACTTATATAATTACACTTATAAACTGATATCATTATTCTTATAAACTAGTACATATAAAATTTAATATTATGATCTCAATTTATAAATGTAATGATATCAATTAATAAGTATAATAAAATTAATTTGTAAATATAATGATATAAATTTTATACTATAACAAATTTCACCGCGAATCTAACTCAAATATTTATTGAGGTGGAGAAATCATAAATGAAAAACAAAACGACCGTATAGTCTAATATATGAGAAGGACTCTTGTGAAATATTGCACCTTATTGATATGTGCAATACACTATAATTTAAGTATTTTTTTTAAAATTCGCGGGTCAGGCCCGGGTCAGGCGGGCCGGGTCGGGCACAGGGCGGGCGGGGGCGAGTCAGGGTTGTGGGCTGGAGCGGGCGTGGGCTCATATATATATATATATATAGAAGAATATTTTTTTCACATATGCGTTGTAACCTAGTGGTTCAGGTTCGTTGTTAATGTATGTGGTCGCAGGTTGAACTCCTGTTGATCACATAATTTTTAATTTTTTTTATGTGTTACTACATGAAAAAACTGTGATACTTATAGAAACAAAATGTGTTACTACGTGAAATAAAAATTACATTATCATTTTTAAAAAAAAATACATTATCGTATGGTAACATATTATTGTTCATATGATAACAAATGAGTTTTCATTTTGTATCACGACGACATGTGTACAATGTTATATATTACTAAAAAAATATGTGTTACTACATGAACAAAAATATTACCCAATGAAGAAAAACGTGTTACCACATGAACTAAACCAGTACAAGCGCGAAAAGAAATCTTCAGTCCAAAATTACAGATTAAAGAACAACTTGATGTGTTACTACATGAATAAAAGAGTGTTACCATATGAACAAAAATGTGTTACTACATGAACAAAAACCAGTACAAGCGGGAACAAAAAAAATTCAGTTCACAATTAGATTTAACAGTCCACAATTATAGATTAAAAGAACAGCGTGAGAAGAGTGCATAAAGATCTAAAAGATTGCGTTAAAAAATTAAGAGGAAAAAGAATAGATAGACCTGTAAATTTGCCAAGATGAAAAAATTGTATAAAGGGAGAAGAATATATGTTCGTTGTTGGTGAACTGTTAATTTTCGCTGCGCATGTATTACGTGTTTGCGTGCCTCTAAATTCCAACACATAGAAAGAAAGAAAAACAACAAGAGAGGAGAAGAAAAAACCTAGAACCACGCCGCTGCAAAACCCGCTCGCGAGGAAGAAGAGTTTGGAAGCGGGTCCAAAATGGGCTGGAATGACCCGCGAGAAATAAAAAAATCTTAATTTGAGTCTAATTGTACATATCAATTGTATGCAATATTGCAAGCAAGTTTTTGCGCTAATATATATAGGTAAACAATTTTCATAAAATAAGTCAAAATGTTAGATAGGAGTAAACACTCCACCTACACATGACGTGTAAAAGTTGTATTTTTTTCATGTGATTATCTTAATTTAAATTTAATCAAATCTATTTTGAAAGATAAGTAGATGAATGATCATTTTTGGAAAGATTAAATAAAATGAACTTGTGTATAATAACCCATTTTTTTCCTCGGAATCGTTAATTAAAAAAATATGTCTTTCAATCCCACAAAATCCTCAAAAGTGTGCTAAATAAATTATAACTAAAGGGTGAATTTGATAAATGAAAAATAAATTATGGGCTTAATATCCATTAGCTAATAAATAAGGGAGCAATTTAAAGAAAAAAAATGATCAGTTGAAATATCACTTGCTCAAATTATCAAGAAATTCAGGCAATTCATCTCCCTCCAAATTCTGCACTTAATCGAAGTAAATAATGATTCGTCGTAAAATTTATCAGAAAAATCCATGGAGCTTCAGTCACTGGTGGCGCTTTGTTCACTCCGCCACAGTCCCGACGCCGTTGCTCGCCGGCGCTGCAACTCGAGGAGCTAGTAGCGAACTGGGCTCAGTAATTCAGGCCCAATCTACCATTTTTACTGATCCCAGAACTATGATTTTCTTAAAAAATCACTGCGAGAAAAATTCTGTAAGTGTTTTTTTTTTTAATTTCATAGAATGAGTTCATTTTCTCCTCGATTTATTGTCGATTTGCTTGATTGATTAAAAGGGTGTGTGTCAATTTGCTAATTTTGTTTATGTACGAAATTGTGTATACAACTTAATTTGTTAGTTATTAGTATTGATTTGCTGTGCGTAAAGATAGGTAGAATGTGTGTGTGTAATTTTGTGTGAGATTTAAATTGGAGATGCTGATTATATCCAAAAAATGTTGTGGGATATAGAGATATTAGTCTTCTGGTTATGGTTTTGCTTTTGCTTTTGAGGTGTAGGTACTATTAAGACTTTATTGATTTCAGTTGAGCATCCCATTTGGGAATCTTGGGATAAAAGGGCGTAAATTCACGACTCAAACGATGGCTGATCTTTCGACTCAAGGGGGTGTGGTTGATGTACCGTTGGCACAAACCGGTGAAGGCATTGCCGAATGTGAGCTTCTTAAATGGTTTGTTCAAGAGGTGAGTCATGATCCTTTTTACTAGTTCAAATTGGTAGGTGAGAAGTCTCCCTTTGTGGATGGAATTTCTTTTTTCTTGATGGATTTCGTATGTTCGATTTGAAGCCTTTGTTTGTTAGAGATGGTATATGTTTCCTTGAGCCCTTCTTGATTTCACAGAGTTTCTGATAAGTTGAAAAATGTACATGTTCTTAGTTTCTATATATGCATTCTAATGCATTTAAATGGAGTTGAGAATCTGAGATTAAAGGTATACTAAACTGAGAACTTGATCTTTTTAACATATTGAGTCAATTTCTAATCTAATTGATTTACTTTTGGCATATTTGGTTGTTTGATAGTTTATTAGATTAATTGCTACCGATCCCCCATCCACCCACAATTCACAATTTAATCTCCTACAATTTTTGGGATGGGATCGACCCTTACTTTTGCTTTGCGTTTCTGTATTTGTATGTTATTGTAATACTTGATGCTTTGTGTATATGTTTGTGTTATTATATCTGTCTAGAATTTAACAAAAATGGAACTTCTGTCAGGGGGAACAAGTTGAAGAATTTCAACCACTTTGTGAGGTTCAAAGTGACAAAGCAACAATAGAGATAACAAGTCGATACAGAGGAAAAGTTTCTAAGGTTCTTCATAATCCAGGCAACATTGTAAAGGTAATTTAATAAGTTAGGAAAATGGAAATTCTGTCGTTAAATTTAAAAAAACTACTGGAGTTGTTTGTTATAGGCTCATAATTACAGGCTTGCTGTAGTTAAAATGATAATTAAAATGTGAGCAACTTATGGCTCAGCGATGCGATGTATTGATGATGTCTTAGATATCCTACCATACCATTTCATGGTAAACACGGACAAAAAATTAGTAGCTGAGTTACATATATTATATACGATGATTTAAGGAACTATTTTTCTGAATCTTTATATGTTTTTGAGGAATCACTTTCTTTGTTCTGAAGATATGCTCTTGAATTTATGCTAGAAAGCACATTTTCCTTTCTTCTTTCAACCTTCTTGCATTTCTATTGGTTAAAAGACTATTAACTCACTGTTCACCTTAGTTGTTAGGAATTAAGCCACAAAATTTACACCTTATTATCAAGTTTCCCGTAATTTCCTTACGTTTTGTAGGTCGGAGAAACTCTTCTGAAGATGATTGTTCATGAAGATGCTTTCTCTAATCAAAGTTTTGAGGTTACTAAGGCACAAGAATCCATTATAAGTGAATCAGAGGCTGCTGACTCAGGACTTAGAAAACCAAAAACTAGTGGAGTGCTTTCCACCCCCGCTGTTCGCAATTTCGCAAAACAACTAAGCGTCGATATTGAAGATGTGCACGGAACTGGAGAAAACGAAAGAGTATTGAAAGAGGATGTTCTAAATTATGCTGCACATGAAGGCATTCTGAAGAACAGCTCAACATCCTCCGATTCTTCTTCTGACGATCTTGAAGGAGACCTTAAGTCCCCAGAAATTTCATCGACATATGTATGGGAGTATGAAGATCGAACAGTCCCTCTGAGGTAATATTATAAATGCATAAATTCTGTCTTAGTTAAATAATATACTATGTAAACCAGTTGTGACACTTTGATACATAATGAAGGACAGAGAAAAAATAAATGAAAAAAAATTGCATTTGGCCTTGAATAGGCTGTCTCTTTGAAGTAAAATATTGCTTTCCTATGGTTTTCGATTGGTTAAGTGCATTGTTTCTTAAGGAAGACAAAAATGATCTGCCTATCTTCATGATAATGTTTCAATCATGGCAGAAACTTGTATACACCAGGTGCACCGTGCAACTCATGTTATTTTAAAAAGGTTTTAGTTGTTTTACTAAAAAGTACTGGTTTGTTAGTATTAGTTGTTTCCACTGAAAAGTATTAATTTTTATACTAAATAGTGATAGACACTTTGCAATTGGTGAAAAAGAGTATTATTCCTATTCAGTTCTTAGTTAAAGCCTGCTCAGAAATTCTCTAATGCTCTTCTCTTGCAGAGGTTTCCAACGTGCTATGGTTAAATCTATGACATTAGCTGCGAAAATCCCGCACTTTCATTATGTTGACGAGATAAATTGTGACGCCCTTATTGGGCTTAAAGCATCATTCCAAAATGAAAATTCCGATCCAGGTGTCAAATATACGTTCCTCCCTGTCTTGATAAAGTCTCTTTCAATGGCATTGAGCAAATATCCTCTTCTAAACAGCTGTTTCAGTGAAGAATTGCAAGAGGTGACTCTCAAAGGTACGCTTACTTGTAACATCACTTATTATAGCACACTATTGAAAAGCCCATCTATTTTTAAGCTTCTATTATTGTATGGTCACAATATATCTTGCCAAAAACATGTATGATTCCTTTCTTCCCCTTCACCACTGGGTTTATTGCAAACATGATCCCACAAGAGATTCTTTTTGCACGTTTGCGAGTCTATTAGAGTTTATAGCAAAAGTGGTCCCAAGAGAAATTTCTCATTGCACTTTTTGTACCTATGCTCGAAAATGGGCGTTTTGTTTTGTGTGTGTTTTAATTGCAAAACTGATCCCACAAGAATTTTTACTCTGTTGGGACTATTATTGGTAAAAAAAGGGACCACTTTGCAATGACCTTATTTTTGTGGGACCACTTTTGCTATTACACGGGACTATTATTGGTTAAAAAAAAAAAAGACCATTTCTGCAATGATTTTAATTCTCTGTGACCACTTTTGCAAAAAAAAAAAAAAACCCGGCTACACTACAGGTCATTTTATAAGACCACTCTTTTCGTTTATGATGTCGAAGGGTCCCACAACATTGGAATTGCAATGGCTACTCCACATGGTCTAGTAGTACCTAACATAAAGAAGGTTCAGTCTCTCTCCATCTTGGAGGTCAGTTTTTACATTCAATTTTTGCGGTTTATTTTCTTCTAAATCCATCTTATAGTATGTTCGTGTTATTAAATTTCGCCCGATATTTCTCCAGATCAAGATGGAGCTGTCTCGTCTGCAACGACTGGCTGTAGCTAACAAGCTTAGTTCGGATGATATATCTGGTGGAACTATTACACTGAGTAATATTGGTGCAATTGGTGGGAAATTCGGTTCCCCTCTAATCAACGTCCCTGAAGTTTCGATTATTGCCATGGGACGTATCCAGAAACTTCCCCTGTTCGACGAACATGGGAGTGTGTATCCTGCCTCAATAATGACAGTAAGCAACTCAAATTATCCTTAATTAATCGAGCTTATTATGTTTGCCCGAAGAAAACAATGACAACTTTACAGAATATATAAAAAAAACTTTTTATACATCAGGTGCACCGTGCAACTCAAATATGTTTTAAATAATATTAGTCATTTTACTAAAAAGTATTAGTTGTTTTAACTGTAAAGTATTCCTGTTCAGATAAACATAGGTGCCGACCATAGAGTTCTGGATGGGGCAACCGTCGCAAAATTCTGCAACGAGTGGAAGCTATTCGTCGAAAAACCCGAGCTCCTGATGCTGCACATGAGATGATTATTGCTCTAGGGACGAGATTCTATAACGTCTAAGATCAGGGATGGATTTACGGGGGCGCGACTGAACACTGATTAAACTTCCGATAGTTGAATCATAACCAGAATAAGATAGGTAGAATTTTCAGCAAAATAATGTATTGAATAAGATGTACATCTCTATTGCAATAAAGTGTTTCTTACATTACATGAGATGATTTGATAAAGTTAGATTTTTGGCATGCATATTCCAAATTCAACAGTTTGTAATATGCAAATGGGACAGGGTTCAGCGCAGGATAAACCTCCTTCAATTTGGCATGCAGAAAAGCATTGTTGGAGTTTTCTCTCTATAAAATCATGTGCTGCCACCTTGCCTTTACGTTCTTCCACCTCCAATCTTGACATCACCGATACTGTACGCACTCGCGTGAGATAGTTTCACAGTAAGATGAGATATAACTTATGCATGACGTTTTAAAATTTTAAAAGAAATAAATGTTGATTTGCACTAGTTTGTATAATGTAGAGATTATACGAGTTTTTGTCATAAAAAATAAAGGTACATCCCAACCCCAATGTTACTAAATACACCCTTGGTACACGTCCCAATAAAAAAAAAATAGAAGGATGAACAAACCAAAATTTGGAAGGTATAACATTTGAAAATGTAATATACTCACACCATCTCACGTTAATTTTCACAATTTTTTTATTGGGACAATGTTACATCAGTTTTCACATTTAAAAAATGATTCATAATTTTTATCCTTGTAATATACATTTATTTACTTTTTGTATCATTACTTTTTTTTAATGCAATTAACTCACATCAATACAATTTTAAACTGAGTTGATTAAAATACTCTTGTTTTATCACTTTAATGTAGCCAAAAACTGATTTTTCTAATTTATGTGCCCAGATCATTGTAAAAACTTATATGAGACAGAGAGATAACATTTTTTAGAATGTAAAATCATTCGAGGGGTACCTTTAACCTTTTTTAGTCCCGAAAGATAGTAAAACTATCAACTTTGGACCTAAATTGTTTTCGCTATCGATTCAAGATCTAGAAAATAGAAAATTATTAATTCAAGATTCAAAAAATAAAACTATCAATTTAGAACTCATCCATTTTCAGATTATGTTTGACATTTTATAATTTCTAGTTATCCAATTATATTTTTAAAAATCAAAATTTTGAAAAAAAATATATTAATTTCACACGAGATGGAAAAATAAAAAAAAAAAAATAATAAAAATTATATTATATAAATAAAGCTCTTGGTGTACATTATTCCTTAAAATTAGTATAATATATTGCAATATTAGTCATATATGATCTAACAAATTTGGCAATATATTTAACTAGGTGGATGTAGCATCTAAGACAAAAAAAGAAAAAGAAAAAAGAGTTACCAGATGTGGTAATGAGAAGGAGAGCCAAGATGAATAAAGCTCCACCCTTGTAGTTTTCCATGCTTGCTATACCTCTTACTTTTATGATGATATATGGAATTTTATTAATGAGCCAAGGGACAAAAGTATAGTGCAAAGTTCACCAAAAGAAGAGAAACATTGTAGGTAGCCATAAATATTTTATGGACCAACTTGGCAAACCATTGACATTGTATTAAAAAATGTATACATTTTGATGATTTACAATTAATTAGGATAGTTTGACGGATTATGTAAAGGTTGACCCGTAAATTACAAGTACATATATAGAAAAAACTTATTTATATCTTGTAAATTGTTATGAGTTATGCTCGTCCACCTTTTATTAATTTGGTGGTGTACTGATAAGCTAATTTTTATCGGGAAAAAAACTTTTCACTACAAAGTCACCCAAATTCAAAAAAGGGTAGAAAATTTGAATAAAAAGTAAAAAAATTTGAACAAAAAAGTGATTGTTATTTATTCTTCAAATCTTCAGATCTAGTTGTAATTTTTTCATTTTTATCTCGATTTTATTTTTCATTTAATTGTTGAAACGTAAAAACAATAACCTGCTAAGTGACCAATTGTCTTTACCCAGGCCATTAGTGGCTAATAATACCTTGAAAAAACGATACATATGATCTTACTCTGTCTTTATTGTCTCTATTCTTGTTTGTTGTATCAATATTTTCTTGTTTCAAGTTGTAATTATGTGGCTGCTCACCTTCTTTTGTCAGAAACTATGCATAAATCATCCTCTTCTTAATTAAAAGAACACTATAAATATAGGACGGAAAAGTTAATTTGTGAAAGAAACATGAAAGTATGAACATGATCAAGAATTGTTCCCACAAAAAGTTATGGACATGTATAAGAGTCATGAAATAAATCATCCATGATTTATTGCTATAAACATATTTTACACTGACATACAGTTTCTACGGTCCTCGGTTCGATAAAAACTCGACTCAATCGAATTCGTTATTTCTGCGACGATATCACAGCTACATTTTTACTTCAAAGTTAATGACCATGGACATACATACTACAGAGCACGGACAGCCATTAACTTACAGTGATTTACACGGGGTCGTCTAAAACTGTTTAAGATAAGCGTAGATGTGTTCGTTGACCTCATCGGGCCTTTCTAGATTGAAAAAGTGAGCTGCACCATCAATAACCACGACTTCGTCCAACAATGGTACAAATTTCTTGAACCCTCCGTTATGTATATAATCTTTGGTCCCTGGAAAATGGTAGGCGAGATCCAATTCGCCTACCATAAACTTTGTTGGCACGTTTACTTGAGCCCCCGTCCAGGGCGCGTTCAGTTCCCAGCTTCTGCAAAGAGTTCAAAATTACATATCTGGATCCATATAATCGTGAAAAGAGAGAAAATCAACTGAAAAGCATTAGTCCATTTGAAGAAAAGTATTAGTTTATATTAAAGAAACGTATTAGATTGTTGATTGAACAGTATTATTATTTTCTAATGTACAACTAATACTTTTCACCTCACAAACTAATACTTTTCATCTTACGAACTAATACTTTTCGACCATTTTTTTCCTATGATTCATGAAAAAAATATAAAATAACAGCTTGGTTGGAATTTTTTGATCAGGTCAAAGTTGCACCAGATGCACGGTGCAACGGGTGGTGCTGAAGTGTTATTCGTCTAAGAGTACCCGTGAACGTCGCACAATATTAAATGAACTCGTATATCCTACTTTTCTAATTTTCCATTATGTGAGCATTCCTCGCATCAAACATCAAGTACGATCAACGACAAATTCAACCACATTTTGAAAGTCAGGCACTTACATGGGAAAAGCGCGGTAATAATTCACGGCTCCAGTGAAACCAGTGCGTTCGAATTTGCTTACGTAGTAATCAAGGTCCTCTTCAGTTAACCAGGGAGCCCTTTCAGCAGAGTATCCAAATCCTTTACCCTTGGGAAAATATAGTGGACCAGTATCACGCAACGAGAGGAAATTCTTTATAACTTCCTTGACGCCAATCTTTGCAAACTCGGCTTCGATATCACCAGGTTCCTGCAAGTTGCAACATAAGTAAGCAATCTAAGCAGTTTGTGAAAGATTCAGAAAACATTTAACTCATGACACGAATTAAAAGTAATGGAATATAAGATGCGACTCCAAAGTGGAATGATTAATCTTAACCCTTTCAAGCATGGCCAGATGCTTGTAACCAACTTTAGGGGGCGTTTGGTACAAAAATTCTTCAATGAAAATGAGCATGACATAATTGTGATGGTTAACGAGTATAAAAGATAATCAATTAATCGTTGCCCCATTTTGATTAACTAATTTCCCCTCTTACAGTCATTTCTCCCCCAATTATACCACAATTCATTAACCAGGAATCATCTTTCGCCTCCGCTTATTCCAAAATTATAGCAAAACACTAACAACGCAACCAGCATTCTTATTATAATTCGATATTCAATAATTCTCAATACAAACGGCCCGTTAATTTCTTCTATAATGGAGCAAAAATGAGATCTTTATTCAGAGTAAGAAACATGAGATTTCAGAACACACCTTTCCAATATGTTAACATATAAACATACCATATCAAAAAACAAGTACCATAATATCCATAGTAAAAACTTCAAGACATTCAAAAGAACAGAGTCAACACACAAACACACCACAAAATCAAGAAACAATCCGTACCTGAAATCTGCAAATATAGACATCATCCCCATACATATTCCTACACATCTCCACAATATCCATCTCAGGATTTCTGGGCACATAAGACAAGCTCAAATTGACCAAAGCCCTGACTCTATCAGGCCTATACAAGCACAAATGCCACGCAATTAAAGCACCCCAGTCATGCCCAACAACAAACACCTGGTGTGCATTATTATCAGCGATTGCATCAAGCAGGAAGACCATATCGCCGACCAAGTGGGGCACCGAGAACTTCGAAGGGTCTTCTTCCGGAGCTCCGGTGGTGTCGCCGTACCCCCGCATGTCCGGCGCCACCGCGCGGTAGCCACGCGCCGCCATGAACACCATTTGGTGGCGCCATGAGTACCAGAGCCCCGGGAAGCCGTGGAGAAAGAGCACTAGTGGGCCTTCGCCGATTTCGGCGACGTGCATGTTGAGGCCGTTGATGGGGATCATCTTGTGCTCTATTTTCTCCATTGTTGCTCTGTATTTCGTGAAAGATGAGATTTTGATTTGGGGGAGAAGAAAGAGAAGACTAAAATATAAGTCTGATTTCAAAGTTTGAAGTTTGAACTTTGAACTTTGAATTGACTTTGCACACTTTTTTATCTGAAAGAATCATCAATTGAAATGAGAAAACGATAAGGAAGGGACGTGGAAGAAGGGAGAAAATACTATTTTAGACATGTAACAATATGCACATGGAGTGACACTTCAAAATTGAAACTTGATTAATTTTTCAGCTATCTACACAACTAGACTGTCATAAGTAATAAAGAAAAAATAGATTAATTTTAAAATGTCATTTGAGCCGAGGTGCATATATTTATTTTGACACGTACTTATTCCGGCGAGATTTTTAAAATTTTCAATAAAAAAAAATTGAAATCGACACATTCAAGACTAAAATTGAAAAAATAGAAAATTACATGATTAAAAATGGAATCGTCCAAATAATACGTAAAGAGATTATGTTGTACAAATCTTAAATATGGAAAAAGAATAGTACTACTTAATTTATCTGTCTTTAACATCCCACAAGATGCAATTGTCCCCAATTGAAACAAGGCTTTCCTTGTAGGAGAAAAAACCAGCTAGATCTCTGAATCGAGCTAGAGGCTGTCTTATCTTTTTGGTAACTATATTATATAGACTAAAGTTGTCTGAGGATTGAAAAACGAGCTCAACATTCTTCCATAAACAAACCAGCAACCCTATGTCCTGAAACGGGCAACATACTGCAACTCTACACCAATTTCTTGCTTTCATTTTCATCACCCATACTTCAAATATATCCACCATTTTAAACTCACGTGTTAACAAAGCTATCGAATCGCCCTGTACGTTAACGACCCCTGCTTTCACTTTCGTCTTAACGCAATCTGGAACCTCAATCACTTCGAACTTCTCACTGCTCATGTCGAATGCAAGGAAACCACTAACATCGGTATCTACCCCGGTGATCCGGAAGATCCAATAGTAAGTTCCGTTGCAGCATTGGTCAAATGATGTTGAGTTACGCGCGAAGTGACGTGATTTAAAAGAAGCCACATTTCTCCAGGAATCACTACTCAAATTGTAAACGAAAACCTGAGGGCAGGATGGGGAATCCGCGTTTTCGCCACACGGATACCTAATTGCAACAACCTTAAAGTCTCCACTCAACGGGTCCAATCCGAATCCAAAAACATCATGTAAAAGTAGTTTGACCGATTCATCGGGTTGTTGAGGGAGTACCTTCAATTGTCTCGTGGCTGGGTTCAACAAAAACAGATCTGACCATCAACAAACCAAACAGAATACGCCGTTCACAGCTCCCATAACTTTGCACACAGAATTAGGAAATTGAAGATGAGCAGACTCTTCAAATGCAGAAAAGGTATCATCCGTCAACAGGGAGTATGTTCGTTGATACGTAATGGGATTGTCGCGACTAATCAGTAAACGCTCTTTATTGGTACTGTGCCCATAATGCTGGTTCACGAAACTCTGACTTGCGATAATAGTGTTCCACCTCTTGTAGACGGACTTGAATCTTAACAGAGTTTTCAAAGGCAACCTTTGTAAAATTTCAAGGACGATGTCTTCTGGTAGATCAGGATCGCCCCGGCTGAAAAATTCAATTACACCAAAAATCAGCAGTTATAGGGTAATAAATCTATAAAAGCATGTACATAATTGAACTGTTAAACTATTTAGGATGTAAAGGACCAACAACTGATACTCTACTCTATTCCACATTCATACATCCACATAATGTTCAAATTATGAATAAAGTAATTTAATTTTCTTAATAGCAAAAATAAAATCAAATAATGGTTTCCACTCCTCATACACACTAGTTCTAACATCTACCAAATATATTCCCAATGATAAAACCTAGTGATATGTTTATACTTTGAATTTTGTAAACTTGATTTTGAGTTTTTTAAAATTCTAAACATGTTTTACTTTGAGATTTTATAAATCGGTTATAAAAACTCACCCCTTCAACTTATAAACTTTAATCATTAAACATCATTAAACAATCATTTAACCATTACAATCTCACCCAATAATAATATAATAATACATCATTTACTTTTACGCATTCAAACTGTTGTATACCAAATAATCTCGGCTAATTATTTGGGTTTCTTATATCCTTAAGTCGCAATCACCTCTATTAAAATCGAGACATGGGGCTAGTTATCATGAGCCAAAGACGAACTTGCCTGGCCGAATTCAAGGATGAACGAATTATTCGCACCATTGCTACTCGCCCGCCCGGGCGACGTCCGCACTCGCCCGCCCGGGCGACCAACGCTACTCGTACCCGGGCGACCGATGCTTCTCGCCCGCGTGTGGGCGACGCCCGCTACTCGCCCGGACGACCACACCTACCTACGCCGCCCAGGCGACGCCACCGCCGGGCGACCGATGCTTCGCCGCCCGGCGGCGGCCCTTATTTTACCCCGGCGACCATGGTCGCTTCATGAGCCATGGTCGCCCGCTGCTCGTCTGCCCAAGACGCCATGGTCGCGCGCTCGCCCTCGCGCCGCTGTGCTAGTCGCCTCGCCCGCACGAAGTCGCCCATGCAAGTCGCCTACCGAGTTGCGGGGCTCGCCCAGTAGTCGCCCTATTGACGACTAGGCACCCTCAATATAATTGCGTACACAAAGAGGCAAGTTATACTTAGCTAATTCTGTGAGACTTGTGATCAAGGTAAAAGGGATAGAGAGATTTGAGTCAAAGGTTTTCCATTTACCAAGGCCTGATTTTGGCTTAACAAACACGTAAACCGCCGATCCCAGCCAATGTCAGAGAATCTCCCCCAAATGGCCGAGAAGTTTCTGAAGATAGTGTTGGTCCTATGGCCGCGGACTCAACGAGAAAAACATTGGTGCAAATCTCCATGAACCATCTGCAGCCCGCCGCGCTTCAGAGCTGGAAGACGTGTTTAGCTTGGTGTAATAGGTTTTTAGAGTCTAACTTAGCCGAGAAACATTTAATGTTGGTCAAACTCCCCTTGAGGTGCGAGAAAGACCAGCCAGGAAACTTGTAGTATAAATACCCGAAATTAAGACTCACTAAAGGGTCGCCAAATTTCACATTCAATACAACGGCTTTATCAGCCAACAAAAGAGGCATTCGGCCCAAATCCTCTCGCATTTACTTACTTGCATTTATTCTTCCGAATCTTGATCATTGCTATTCAATGAAGAACATTCACTTTGTTCCCCATTGAATACACTTCACTCTCATTAATACTTGTTTGTATCACCAAATCATATAGCCACATCATAAACATCCTTCCGTAATTTTTGGTGTACAACACAAACCTAGCCTGGTTTTTTCTACAAACCTAAGTTCATACAAACCAATGTACATCTATGCTCACGTAAACGGTATCTATTCAAACTCCCCTTTCTATAGCAATTAAAGAAAAAAACAAATTAAATTTAAATAGAAAAAGAAAAAGATATCCAAAACCCTATATTAATTCGAACCAAAATCATCCTAATAAGAAAATCAGAGCACATGAGTATATGTTACCGTTTGTAAGGTGTCGGCATAATTGGATGTAGAGGCTAGAAACACTTAAACGATTATCTCCGGCGCTGTATTTTATGGCCGTCATTCGTCTTTTTCTAAAGAAGTGATTTTGCCTTATATGTGGGCCTACGGAATATGAAGAATATTTTGGAACTTATGCAAAACACACTTCTTCCCTTTTTTTTTAGATACCATGCATCTTTTCTTTTGAACAAATCTTGGGCTAAGTATTATATGCATCCAGACATGCAATTTGTTATGTTAAAAGATGCAATTTATTTATATTAAATCGTATAATTATTAATATAAAAAAATAATTGTTCGATTCAATGCAAATAAGTTGCATTTTTTAGTATAATAAGTTGTATAATTCTAAAATGCATTATGAGTGCACGGTGCACCTGGATGCACATAAGACTCACTCCAAATCTTGTGCAGTTATACACCAGGTGAACTGTGCAATTAATTGTTTATTTTTTAAACGTGCATCTTATTTTTAAAAAAATATAAAACTCTTTATATTGAAATAAAAACTTGATATCACATACATAAATAACATGTTTCAAAATATATTTAAATTACACAGTAGACCTAGTGCACAAGAGACCTGTTCTGAAACTAAATATCAATTTTGATGCCATCCATCCACACAAAATTATTTAGTCATTACAAATTAACCCACAATATATTTTAAGTTTTTCTTAATATATACACCCATTTTAAATTTACAATAATAACCATAATATAATATTTACAACACCCTATTAATATACTCACCAATCCACCCCGATAAATTTAATTTGCATTTTAACTTTTTCTTGAGAATAGAACACCCTCCTCCATTCACCAACTAAATATTCCCACGTTTCACCAAATAAATTGTATGAGTCTTTTTTGTTACAAAATACTACATGGAATTACAAGAATCTTTTTTGTTATCAAGTCTAATGAGTCGAGCTCAAGTAGACTCGTTTATCCATCATAGATTACATCAGGCATTTTTCGATAATAACTCAATCAAATTCATTATTCTAAGATCATTATTCGGCCTACATTAAGTTTATGACCATGGACAGCAATCAGCTTGCAAACTTACAGTGATTTACGACGACCACGAACAGGTCTAAAATTGCTTAAGATACGCGCAGATGTGTTCGTTGATCTCATCGGGCCTTTCTTGATTGATAAAGGGATTGAAATCAAAATAGGGATAACTTACGAGACTAAAAAGACACTCTTTCTCAAAATTATTAACATCTAGATCAAAAATTCGCTTTTATATCCCACTTTTCTATTTTTCATGTTTTATCTTTGCACGGCATCAAACATCAAGAACGATGAACGAAAAATTCAACCATCAAACACTTACATGGGGAAAGCGCGGTAGTAATTCACGCCTCCGGTGAAACCAGTGGTTTCGAATTTGCTTACGTAGTAATCGAGGTCCTCTTCTGTTAACCAGGGAGCCCTATCTAAAGAGTAGCCAAATCCTTTACCCTTAGGAAAGTAAAAAGGATCAGGGGTACGGAAAGAGAGAAAGTTATTGACAACTTCCTTCACGCCAATCTGTTTGAACTCGGCTTCTATTTCACTAGGTTCCTGCAACAGAGGGCGAAGAATTCCAAACATTTAGATTGTGACGTGCATTAAAGGTAATGGAATACAAGATGTAACACCAAGTGGAATGAAGAATCTTATCCCTCTCAAGCACGGCTAGATTCTTGTGAAAACAATTTAATTTCTTCGATTTAAGAAGCAAAATCGAAGATCTGAATTCAGAGCAAGAAACATAAATGAGAACATGAGATTGAGAATACACATTTTTATTCTGTTTTAAGGATTATGATTCATGGTTGCATTTGGTATGAAAAGTTCAAATATGTGCTACATATTCTTTACAACCTTTCAAGCCGCTTAAATTAGATTACTTCAGTGACAAATTGCAAAAACAGGATTTATCTTTTTCATTAATTGCACTTCAAGGATCGAACTTTCGACTTTTGCAAGATAGGTACCGAACTTTAAAATTGTTGCAAAAAAAAGGGTCTCGTGCAAATTCGCAGACAAATTTGAAAGTTCGATACTTGCCTTGAAAAATTCAAGGATTCGATCCTCAATGTGCAATTAGTCCCGACAATAATGAGCTCCCGGATGAATTCAAATCAAACACACCTGAAATCCAATTTGAACTTTTCCAAGTAATCAAGGATCGAACTTTCAACCTTTTGCAAGATAGGTACTGAATTTTAAAATTATTGCAAAAAAAAGAAACTCGTGCAAATTCGCAGGCAAAACAATCAATGCAAATTGACAAAAATACCCCCAATGTTCTTGTCCAACAAAAGTCAAAAGTTGGATCTTCAAATTGCAATTAGTCCCGAATGAAAACTTTTCCAAGTAATCAAGAAACTATCCCACCTGAAACCTGCAGAAATAGTGTTCATCCCCATACAATCTCCGGCACATCTCAACACTGTCCATCCCCGGATCCCTGGGCGTAAACGGCACACTCAAATTCTCCAAAGCTTTAACTCTATCAGGCCTATAGAGGCACAAATGCCACGCAACGTAAGCGCCCCAGTCATGCCCAACAACAAACACCTGGTGTGCATTATCACCGGCGATTGCATCAAGCAGTGAGACCAGATCGCCGACCAGGTGGAGCACCGAGAACTTTGAGGGGTCGTCGGCCGGAGCTCCGGTGGTGTCGCCGTACCCCCGCATGTCCGGCGCCACCGCGCGGTAGCCACGCGCCGCCATGAACAACATTTGGTGGCGCCACGAGTACCAGAGTTCAGGGAAGCCGTGGATGAAGAGCACTAGTGGGCCTTCGCCGATTTCTGCCACGTGCATTTTGAGGCCGTTGATGGGGATTATTTTGTGCTGTATTTTCTCCATTGTTGTTTTGGTAAAGATTGGATTTTTAATTTTGATGATGGGGAAAAAGGGGGAAAAGGGACGGAATTATAGTGAAGACTAATTGCACATCAAAGTTGAAATTTTTTAGATCTATATGACATGTGAAATGTATATTTAATTATTACACTGAATTTATACGTAACTCTATCAATATTTTACACAAAAAATATTATCATTATTATATATAAATTATTGCAAATTAAAAAATATTTTATTTTTCAATTAATGGTAGCTCTATGAACGATAATAATAATAATTTTATACGTAACGCTGATACTATAATAATAAAATTTACCTTGAATTTGAATTTATATAATTTTTCATCCACGAAGTATTCATCTGGGTAGTTGATGTTAACTAATGCCAACTACCAAGACAACGACTTATTGTTTAATATTTTCAAGATTGATGATTTCGAAGCATGTTTTTGTTTTTAGAGTAAAAAGGGGTTTTTTTTGTCCTATAATTTATTTATTTCATTTAAAAAAAGTTAATTATCACATTTTGTTTTTATAATTATATCAATGTTTCAATTTAAGTTTCATTTTGGTTGAAGAATAATTTTCAATCACACCCACGTCATACACCGATTAAAATTGAGAAAATTTTTAAATTCGTAACTAACGTGGGCGTTGATTGTTTAAAAATAATTATTTTAAAAAATTAGTAAGAGCAATAAAATTTCTTTTCAATTTTAACTAGTACGTGATTTTCACGTGTTAAAAAATGACGCCAAGTTCTATTTTTTTGGGAAATGAAAATAAAATTAAACAATCAAGATAGTTATGGGATTAAAATTGAATAATCAATTTTTTTTGACAAAAATTGATATAGTTCTTAAATTAATGAATTTGTGCCTAATTCTTTTCAAAAGACAGCGTAGTTTCAAGCAAAGTACTAGTGACTGGTGAGCACTGAGAAATGAGTAGTGAACCCTCCTAGTCTATAATTCTATATAGACCATGCTACCATTGGAAAATATATGAAAAAAATATATAAATTGGAAAATATATGAAAAAAATATATAAATTGGAAAATATAAAACAATTTGGGTTATTCACGCTCCATTACAATCATGTTTATTATTTTAAAACCATCATATTTAGAACTCAAAAAATACAAGGGTAAAAATTATCGAGAATGTTATCTACAATAATTGGAGGCTCGACTCCATATGATGATTTGAAAAAAACTTAGACGTCCTAAAGCAAATGATTAACAGAATCATTGATTTTTCTTCACACAAGATGAATCCCATAATCACTACATGTTGTAATATAATTTTACATGTTACATGTCGAATGTAATTGTACAATGTCCAACCCAAAATGTCGAAACAAAAACATAATTTTCAATTAATCAGAATTTAACATTTTAAACATAGTTTGTCAATCTAAAAAAGAGTGTGAAAAAAAAAGAAAAGAAAAAGAAACACACATATTCCACACCTAGTTCTTCAATCGATGTGCAACACAACACACACAATATAATATGACAACATTATTTGAAACAAAACTTATTTTTCAATTAAATTAATCATAATCCAACATTTCAAACATAGTTTGTCAATCAAAAAGACTAGAGTGCTAGAAAAAGAAACACACATGTTTCACACCTAGTTCTAATTTTTTATCACATTCCATCAATGTAAAACACACATAGATACAATATGACAATATCATTTCACGTGTAACATGCACTGATGAAATAAAATCACGAGAGATTAAAATAAATCGAGAATAAAGAATCTCGTGTAAATTAACGAAACGGCCCTCACAATACAGAACAAGAAGAATGGGTGTTGAAGAAGGAAAGAATGTGTTGATTAACTTCATGTGGCTTTTCTTCATGGATAAAGTGAGCAACACCTTCCATTACAACTACTTCTTTCAACAAAGGGACATCTTTCTTGAACCCACCTTTGTGTATATAGTCTTTGGTTCCAGGGGCATTATAGGTCATATCAAGATCACCAACTATGAATTTCGTGGGGACTAGGATTTTAGATCCTGTCCATGGTGCTGTGGCCTCCCAATTTCTGTAATAAAATTTTATAACATTTAGAATATGAAAAAAAAAAAGATATATGTGCATTAAGATTGATTTATTTATGAATTATGAGAGATTACTTGACCTCTAGAAACCTATATCAAACAATGACATATAACACAAGGACAAAGTATATTACTAAAGGAGATTAGTTGTGATAGTTGAAAGGTGTGACTTCTTTCTATAAAGGGTATTATTCATAACATTAAAAGATGTGACTTATATTACAATATGGGTATTAGTAGTGGTAATTGAAGGGTGTGACTTATATTACAACAGAGTATTAATCGTGATAATTGAAGGGTCATGCCTATAAAAAAAGGTCAGTTTCATGGTAAATAAGTTTAACACCACACCAACTCATAACACAATGGTTTCTCCTATGCATAATAATTAATACTCCCTCCGTCCTATTTTTTATTATCCATTTACTGTAGATACAGAGATTAAGAAAAAAGTATGAGATGATATTATTAAATGATGTAAAGTGGGTAAAGTGGGTTTGGTGGAGGAAAATACTAGTATTAAATGGTGTAAAGTGGATTTGGTGGAGAGAAATAATAATATTAAATAGTATTGATTGTTGCTTTATTGCCTTATTTGGAAATAAATAAATAAAATTAGGACGATTATTTATAAAAAACAGGTAATCAAAATCAGGACGGAGGGAGTAACACCTTCAACTGCAACATCTAAATGAATGACACATGGGATTTACAAAAAATATATAAAATGATAATTCAATACATGCAAGCCTTGGCTTTCTAATCACTAATAAGTAATAACCCATTAAACACAATTCGATCAACTTCTAATTTTTTCCTAAACAAAATTCAAGATTTGGATCAATTAATTAAATGAAAAAGACATAAACTTAATATATGCAAAATTAGGATTAAAAAAATGAAGAAAAAGTTCAAATAAAAACTCACATGTCGAGGGCACGATAGTAATTTAAAGCTCCAGTAAAACCAGTGGTCTCAAATTTGGCAGCATAGTAATCTAGATCTTGTTCAGATAGCCATGGGGGCAAAGAGATTGGAGTATCTGGAAATGCTTTACCCTTTGGAAGATAAAGTGGGCCCGGATTTCTATATGCTAGGAAATTTTTCAACACAGTTTTTGTACCTATTTGGGCAAATTCATGTTCAATTTGCCCTGGTTCCTACAATATAATTGGTGTATTGATGTTACAAGTATATATTAAATATCTTGATGATAAAAACAAAATACAAGATGTAGTATATAATATTGATCAAAAATAATTTTTTTTTACTAGTAAAGGGTGCAGAATTTTATAAGAATTTTACGAAGTCCAAAGACTCCCCTAAATCTATTCCCGTTTGAAAATGTAATTAAAATAGTAGGTCTAGTGTGAAAATTTTCATGTATGAAAATTTATAAAATTGTCATAAATCAACCATCTACGCCCTAAACATTAAATAATGAACCCTAAATTATGACATATTCGGGCCGGGTGAACCATGAATCACTTGGACCGAGTGAATCATGAACCACTCCACTCAAATTTATCTTACCTTCACCAATTACAAAATTTGATTGTAAATTAAATTTTTTTTAAGTATGAAAATTTTCATACTAGACTTTGTCTAATCAAAATCGTGTATTTTAAAATTTGGTTTTAAAGTTGGAACCTAAACCCCTAATTTTCAGGTTCAAATGTTCAATCAAACATATAGGCATAGACCTGTTATTCAAGCCAAGTAATTAAAGTTCCAACATCACTCGAGCTTTCGTAGAGCTGACTTTATCATTTCAATTACTATAAGATGAGTTTATCCACCCCTTCTTAAAAGTCATTTTATCAATTTAATTATTAATATAAACTCGCTCGTAAAAATGCGTGTCAAAATCAACTGTGCTAAGTCTTCTGAGACGGAGGGAAGGAGTATAATTTAAAAAATGAGTTTTATCAATTCAAGACCTGAAAGATGGTAAAACTATCAATTTAAGGCCTGTGAGATTTTTCCTATAGATTCAAGGCCTGAAAGATAGAAAACTATCAATCCAGGGCCTGAAAGATAGAAACTATCAATTCGAGGCTTATAAATTTTAAGGTCATGTTTGACACTAAAAACCTAAACCCTGAACACTAAACCTAAATCCTAAACGATGAACTTTAAATCTTGAACCATGAACCCTAAACTCTCCTGAACCGTAAAACCTAAAAAAAAAATAAGAACATGAAATAAGGATATGAAATATAAGTGTCAAATATGACCTTAAAATGTGTGAGACCTTAAAATGTGTGAGCCTCAAATTGATACTACCTCCGTCCCGAAGTTAACCTTACGGTTACTGTATCGCGGGTTTTAAGAAAAAGTGATAAAGTGTTGGGGGTAAAAAGAGTTGTTTATTAGTATTTTATGTGAAAAAGTGATAAAATTTATTAGTATTTTATGTGATAAAGTGATGAATAGTTGGGGGTAGAAAGAGTTGTTTATTAGTATTTTATGTGATAAAGTGATAAAGTGGATATTTTCATTTAAGGAAGTCCTCAGTTAAGTATGAGACGCCCAAAACGGAAACTGTAAGTTTAAGTTTGAGACGGAGGGAGTAGTTTTTATCTTTCAGGATAGGAAAAAATTTTAAGCCTTAAATAGTTTTGTCATCTTTAGTCCCGAATTAACGTTTTTCCTTTAAAAGGTTTAAAAAGAAAGGAAAAAAGAAGAAGCAAGGCCAAAGGCAAACCTGTAATCTGGAGATATAATACTCATCGCCATAAACGGAACGCAGCGTTTCAATGGGCTTCATCCTCGGGTTTCTACGGATAAAACAAACGCTCATATTCACCAAAGCCCGAACCTTATCGGGCCTATACAGGCACAAAGCCGACGCAATAATGGCCCCCCAATCGTGGCCCACCACAAACACCTTCTCATTCGGCGGGCCCAACTCATCTATGAGCGACACCAAGTCTCCCACCACGTGTAGCGTCGTGAATTTCGCCGGATCGTTCGCCGGCGCGCCGACGGTGCCGCCGTAGCCGCGGAGGTCCGGCGCGACGGCCCGGTAGCCGTGGGCGGCGAAGAAGGCCATCTGGTGGCGCCACGTGTACCAGCACTCCGGGAAGCCGTGTAGGAAGAGGATTATTGGGCCCTGGCCCGTTTCGGCCACGTGCATGGTGAGCCCGTTTATGCCCAATGTTTTGTGCTCGATTTGATCCATTTGGTGTGTGTGTGGGTGTGTGTGTGGGGGGTGGGTTTATATATAGGTGGAGAAGGATTAGTGTTTGTTAATTAAAGTGATTAGGATTGGGTTTATGTGATTAAGATTCTTAATTAGGGTGATTCTTGTAGTGTGGGAGAAGTAATATGTGAGAAGAATGGATATACTTTCCTTGTGGCTCGCGGGGAAATCGAATACCAATCGTGCAAAACTCACCCCGTCTAATTACTTGTACACTTATTTTATTTGAATGTATCAACATTATTTGCATAGTTCAAAAAAGAGAATCTCTTACAGATAAACTGCACCTCACAATATTCATAAATTTACACATAAACTCCACCTCACAATATTCATAAAATTGCATTACTTTTGCCCCACACGTACATAAAATTCAATTATTTACTTTACTTTATGTATAAAAATTTACAAATTTACCCTTTGAATTTCCACACGAAATCTCATTTTCTTAATATGTTATTTACCCTTCGAATTCTCACATGAAATCTCATTTTCATAATATGTGTGTCATTAGACATGTGAAAGAAATCCTAAAATGAATGAAGTAGATGATTTCATTCATTTAATTATAGGGTCAAATCTTGTAGTATACTCCCCTCGTTCCTTTTTATCTGTTCCATTTTATTCAATCTCATAAATCAATTTTCCCATTTATATATCAAGGTATCAAAAGACTCTTGTACTTATTGATTAATATACTCATAATCTTATTATCTATGAATATTGATGCACATTGATTATATTTGCAGTATTTATTAAAGTACACATAAAGAATAGTACGTAATATATTAGAAATAACCAATTAAATTGTCATTCTCAAAATTGTGTCTTCAATTTCTTTGTTTTCAAAAATTGTGTTGCTAGTTTCTTCATACTTAATTCTTTGTCGTTAAGGAAAGTTAAAGGTAGCTCATCACGTTATACAGATTAATTACTTCCATTCCACACATATCAATATTATTTTATAAGTAGTTGGGTGCTAGGTAATCTTCACGTTAATATTCTTCTACGTTTTTTTTTTTTTGGTGTTGATATAACATAAAATGTGCAAGGTTTTCCAACAAGTGCTCTTGCGCAGATCGTGAATTTTACAACTATAGTACATTTCATTCTACAGCTTATTTCAATATGCCAAATTATCATAATCTAAATTCTACCCACTAAATTTTACTAATCCTACTGCTGAAACACTAGATGAGACTCGTATTAAATACTGTAAAAAGTTGGAAAATTTTTAATAGGCATAAAATTTGAAACAACTTACTAATAAGTACAAAATGAATTGCATATATAGTTAAAATTGAAAATAAAAATATAAATGTATATATGAAATGTAACTAATTTTTATCTATTAATAAATTATAATTTTAAAATGTATATATCACTAAGTCTCTATAAAAAGTTGGACCAATAAACTTTACACCTAACATATACTACACTATGAAGAATCGGGTCTAATATTATATATGCAGAGGTGGATCTAGTGGGCAAGTGGGGGCTGCTGTCCCCCTAAATTTTTGAGTACTATGTATATATATATGTCCACATGTATATAGTTATATTAATATGTGTATTTTTTTTTCTTGTTTGGATTTATATGTATACATAAATATAGTTACATCAATATTTAAGTGCTGATACATATTAGTTAGATTTAAAACACGGGTTTAGTATGCTTTCGCCCCCCAAAATTTAAATTCTGGATCCACTGTATATATGCATGTGAATATGATTATGTAAGAGGTCAGCTTTAAGTTTAAAGCATGTGAACCAGAAGAGCGAATATATGGATAAAGAATTTAGTTAATAATTGTAAAGAATTATGGTTGTGGTGCATGCATGCATGCTATTGGAAAAAAAATATTTTTCCACTAATGGTAGCCCATTCATGTACCTTCTTTCCAGGTGATTGGGTATCATTTCATGAAGCAAATTCAGTTATTATTAAACATGCACATAGGTGAAACTTGTTCATAACATAAATTTATAATATTACATTTATAAATTAATATCACTACATATATCAACTGATATCATTTTACTTATAAACTTAGATCATAATATCAAATGTTATAGATATTGGTTTATAAAAGTATTAATATTAGTTTATAAGTGTAAGGTATGCGTTTCATAATATGAACAAGTCTCCGGAGAGTTTGTGATCAAACACACACACATATATATATATATATATATATATATATATATATGTGTGTGTGTGTGTGTTTCATTTACAATAAGAGAATTTAATTGATTTTATAAATCACAAAAAAGAAAAAGATGTTGTACATATTTCATGCTACAATTTTTTCTCTTGAAAACATTAAATGAATAATAAACTTTTTAGCCCAAAGAAGATTCATTAAATTACAACATGATATTTATCTTGTTGTGTAATAGGAGAGCCCAAGCCCATTAAACTACATCCATCTATTTGGGCCTATGGTTATGATTAAAAAACGAGCAATCACCAACTTATGGGTTTCCAACCCAATCATTGTTTTAAAGAAGAACATGATTTGAATATTAAAGTGAAGCTCCGTTACATATATAACATCATCTTAAGTCCCTCAGTTTATAATCGTTATTTGCATGAATCCTAAATGGGCCAATTCTTTGGCAATGATTTGGGCCTTGGTTTGGTCTTATTGGGTTTTTTCTTTCTCCCATTATACTGTGACTTTTTCCTCTTTCAAGTTTTAAGTCGTTCTTGTTATTTCTTTGGGTCATTTTACGACCTTAATACTTCTTTTCACTTTGTTGGGGTTGTCGTGTGGATCATCTCCTTTTCATTTTCCTTTACTAATAATGGAGTAGGCTTTATATGGACCCTCTAATAATGAAACGAATTAAAATGACGTTTTAACCCTTTAAAATAAATAATTGTTAATTTGTATTAATTTGTGAACCATCCCAACATAAACAAACTCACATAAATTTTGTCTTAATAATAACACATTCTCAATCTTACAGTTTCCTCCGTCCAGTGATTTCAATTCTTTTTGTACATGTTTAAAATAGAAAAAAAATGTTACTACTATTTATTAATAAAATGGAATAGATATACAGTAAAACCTCGTTAAATTAATACTCGATAAATTAATAATCTCGCTAAAACTAATAACTTGTCCGGTCCCAAGTTGGGACCAGTACAAATTTGGGACCCAATCAATAAAATTATAAGATAAATTTTTTTTTGAGATCCCAAACAGTATATATATTGGTAAATTAAAAACTATAAATTAATAATTATTAAAAATAATCCATATACATATATATGATGCACTTGAATATTCTTAAGATAACTTAGTAAAATAAGAATCTCATCAGAATTTGTTTTTTTGAACTTCAAATCTATGTTGATCTCATCCTTAAATCTCCTTATCAAGACCTAATAGTTGTGGCGTTGCTTTCTCATCATATGCAACAAAAAGTTATGAAGAGTTGTTGATCTTTAACGCTCTTTTTAGAGTGACCGGTTCCAAAGTTTATTGAAACATCCTCCGCTTCATCATCTTCAGGATTATGAATGACATCGGCCACTATCTCTTCTAAACTCTGAACTTCGTGACATTGATTATTTTCACCCAGAAAGTCGAGCAATTGATTCACTTCCATGATTCAATGCACAAATGTTAGTCCAATGAACCATATTTTTGTATTTTCCAAAACCAATTAATTTAAACAAGACATTTCAACTTCCACGTGAGTTTGTATTCATGGAATTCTACTAGTACATTTGTATTTTAACTTAATTTTCATCAATAACTATGCATATATATCTTAAAGTTATTCAAAAAAAATTTGAAACTTTGAAGGTCAATTTCAAGATATATCGTTAAAATCTCTTTAATTTAATAAATTATTAACTTATCGATATAATAATATCTCTATAAATTAATAAAATCCCCCGGTCCCAAAGTTATTAATTTATAGAGGTTTTACTGTATAGAGTTAAAACTTAAAAGTAAATGATATTAGCATTTATAAATAAAATAATTATTTATAAATAAAAGTTAATAAAAATTTAAATAATTTAAAAGATGGTTAAGGATGAAGATAAAGTGGTGGGGTGGGGTGGGGTGGGAGTTGTTCTTTCACTTTGGATATGAGAACATTAAACTTGGATGGAGGCCAGAGGGAGCACAATAAGAAACAATAATCATAGATTCATAATAATAATACTTTTTGAGACCGTCTCATTGCAAGTGTGTCTTTATTAGATAAAAATTCACATAAGACAGTCTCATATATAAGACGGGATATAAACTAGAACAAATCAACACTCATTTCTTCAAATGTTAATGTGACAATGCTCAAGTTACATTGTCGTCTCATCGTGAGACCATCTCGCGCAAGTGTGTCTACTTATTATTATTATTTTTTTTTTTTTATCAAAGCAACTAAATATAAATTTAATTTAGAATTCTACCCAATCATTTTGTGTATATTTTCCATGAATGAATTGACTAGTAATAAATGTAACTTCTTTATAGGCGATGTGGCATTTAATTCTCAAGATCAAACTACCATGTGTCTTCATACGAGAGATGGTCCCTTGATACCTATATAAAGATACTTAAATATTCATTTATTGCAAAAAAAATTTGACATATCATACTGATACATAAGTATTTAGAACCCATGAGGCATGTGGAATTCTAATTAGACAATTACATAACAAGCCAAATAATACATCCTCCTTGTTGTCGTAATTACTGTTTTTTTATTATATTTTATATACTTGAGGTTACAATTTTTGGACGAGTCATGTTCTCCGATTTTGTCTGTGCTTTCCTACAAGACACTGTCCATCATTACTTTAATGTGTTGTACTGTACAATATATCAAAGTATGTGATACAACACAATAAATTACTGATGGATCCATGATAGCAAAGACAAAATTGGTTCTCCATTCACTTATAATTTGAAAATGAAAAGCTTAACATAAAGAATCAATTTGATTGCACTACCAAACTACTAATTGAAAGTATCTTTAGGTCTTAAGTTCTGAAATCCTGAGTACGGTTAATTTTGAGATGAGTCAATTCATACAGAATATTGTTCTAACTTAAAATGGGGCCCCCCATTAATAAATGGTGAGTTTTGGTCCCTAAAATTAACCGATCTTTGGTCGGATGCAACTTATTAAAAAAAAAACTACTAATTGAAACTTGAAAGTAAAGACTCATTCACTCACTATTTAAATTATGAAAATCATGATTTCATTTTAAAATTTATTATGTCGCGTTAATAAGACGGAAATACCAAGAAAAATGAAATTATATATTACGGTGGAGGATTCAGACTGCCATCTTTATATTAATGTAACATCTTGATTTTTTTTAATAAAAAAGACACCAAAATTAGATATTCTTATATACAAAAAGATACTCAACAACTTACATATATATTCGACTGTCAATTTTTTAAAAACAAAATGTATATTTTTTTAAAATGAGGACCCAATAAGTACCAAATCATAAGTCATAGGAAGAGTAATGATATTAAATTATTAATAGCCAGTTGGGGAGATAGAGACAAACAAGAAACTTCAATTTAAACGGTTGGGAGCGTCGCTCCAAATTAAGACATATTTTGCCCATATCTCAATATTTACTAATGCTATTTTTGAAGAGAATAATTAGTGAACAGAATTCGTCAAAGGAAAAAAAAAATAGTGAACAGAAATGGGAAGATCTAATAGTCAAGATTTCAATTCAATGTAGCATCTATTGAGATAAAATTTGTTGCAATAGCCATATCTTACGCACAATATCATATGTTTTATATATTGTGTTCCACTTTATGTTTAATAGGGTAAATTAATGATATGTATAGTGGGCAAAAAAAATCAATGAACTACCATTACCCTGGATCTATGTATTAAAGATTCAGAAGGTTGAATAGTCTTAAAACACAAAAAAATAGCACAAAAAATTAAATTGCACATCTCATTAGGGGAAACGAAATTTCAGCAATATGAACAGTTAAAGTCAAAATCTTGAGTAAATTTGTTTTAGGGAATAAAACCAACTAAAATATATTAAATATGCCCATTTACATGAGAATCTAATGCGAATCAACATAACATGTTACTTTCGATATATCATGCAATTCAGGTGTATTTATAAATAATATCAATTATTTTCATTGAACAATATTAATCTTGGACTAAATATTTGTTGAAAATAACTAATATTATTTAAAAACACACTTTAATTATAAAAATCATCTGGTGCACAAGGGACTTTACCCTAAAATACTTAAAACATTATAGAGAAGCATGAGTACGATTCGATTTTGCAGTTTCACTTTTCGTATTTCATTAGTGTTTCATCCTATTAAATATTTAACACATGGACCCAGAATATTGTGTTCATTGAATATTTTTTATTATTCCACGTGTCAGTCATCCATCCATATTATGACTTATGAAATACAAAGTGAAAACACCAAGCAAGTGATCTCAATCCGTATGAGTAATTTATGCTAACTTTTTTTTTATCTAATATTAAAAGACAAAACTTGTGTAGACCTGGTTCATGCTATGAACCCGGGTCAATCCTGACCCAACACTACAAAGCGGGTCAAATATAAATTTAAATTGGTTGGGTCATTTTTACTTTCACGCATCTTCTTCTTCCCCCTCCCTATTTCCTGTTGGGGAATGAGTTGCACAGATCTATTCGGGGTGAATATTTAAATACAAATTTAATTCATTTATTATTACTAGCATGAATTAATCCTATATTAATTCAAATAATAATTGCAACAACATATCATGCATATAAAAAAAGCCACGTAAAACCCACGACGCGAAATCTACGGGTTTACGTGAACGCATTCTCTCGGGATGGCAAAGTGGTTTTGGTCGGACGGACTAACCAAAAGGACTTCCCAAGTATTCCTTAGCCCTTGATCGACAATCAAATTGGAAGGATACTCATGAACAATTAACAAAAGGAAAAAATAAACTTTGTTGCACCACTTATGTGGATTTGCTAATATTTCCAAAGACATGGAATCAGACTTGGGAATGAACTAATCATCCCCTATTTATAGGAGAGAGGGTGAACGAAATTTTAGTGAATTTTCAATGTGGGAAAAGACTTTTCTTGGTTACCAAGAAATCTTGAATATATCTCGTATATATTTTTTTTCCCATAATTAAAATATTCCACAAAAATCCCACCTCTCTATTATGGCATAAATTTTTCGAAAATATTAAGTGTGCAAGAATCCAAGATTTGGATCTTCTTGAATTTATGAGATATTCTTGTATTTCAAAGAAATACATATCTTCCATAATATCTTTTCAAGAAAATCAAGAAAATCTTTTTTTGCCCAATTATATTTCCAAAATTTGAAATTTACATCATGAATAACCAAGTGGGAGATTTCTTGAATTTAATGAGATAATCTTGTATTCCAAGAATACATATCTTCATTCCATAACAAAATTCAAAGAAAATCTTTTCCTCTTTTTTATCCATAATTTTCGAAAAAAATAGAGGAAATATAAGCAACAATATTTATTTTATTTTAATCACCTTTTCATTTAATGGACTATATGTTGGGCTACTTAGGGGCCTTTAGGAGAATTAAGATTGGACATTCTAATGGATCTTGAATATCTAATATTGAGCCACAATATAATTCAAGCCCATAAATATTAATTAATCCCATTACATAATTAATATTGACTATCCATCTTAACCCATATTATAGTCAATATGGCTCCGGTCATTATTTCCGCGGTTTAAGATTATCTAGCCCATTAATTAATTCAAGCCTTTGAAATAGTTTTCCATTAATTAATATCTTTTGTCCTTGGTCAAGGAGCGGTTCAACATTATTATCCATACCTAAAACAAATTCCACTTGCAAGATTTAGTATGATAAAAGCTTATGAACCTCCTCGAGGGGCAAATCAAGCAAGCAGATTGCTTACACGATTCTTCAGATAAATCTTAGCAATCACACGTGACCAATAATATTACCCAAGATAAAAAGTATTGAATCTCTCTCCGATTCGCTACCCATGATAAGTCAAAGTTAATAGTTACCGATCCCACGTGATCCTATTTAAGGGACAAAGGTTAAGAAACAACGAACCACCGAGGTCTAATTCTTCCTTGTTCGATTCTCAAGAATTTATCCTCCCAGAGGGTCCTATTCAACAAGATCACCATGCACTAGTGTAATCTCTTGGTCAAGACAAACCAATTTGAGCCTTACACCTCAACCTTTTCGCGATGGTTGTTCATTTCCATCTAGGTCGCGTGAATGGCGACTTTATAGTTCTGCGGATCGTTAATTTAATCTTCGTGATCGGGTATCACTAAATTAACTACTGTAACACGCATTTAATTATTGAAACAGCTTATGCAAAGAAATATATATAACATTCAATCATATTTAAAGCATCAATGATAAACAATTTATTTCAAGAATAAGTCCGAAATTCGGTTTCGATTATACAAAGTAAAAAGCATACTTTTCAAGATAATCCCAACAATCTCCCACTTATACTCAAAAGTCCTTTTTAAGTATACTACAACACGTCTCGAGTAGTCTGTGACATCTAATGTCACCTACACTAACCTAATAATTTCTCCCACTTATACTCAAAGCAGTTAGCAAAGGTCTTGACACCCATTCCTTCCACATGTCTCCCGAATGTATTCGGGAAGAAACGCGTTTCTTTTTTGTGAACGGATCTCGCTAGGGTTGTCCTCGTGACAATTTTTATCTTTTGCCACATCTATATCTCCTGCTTTTCTTAACGAATGCATATGACAAGTAATAAGATGCAAGAAAGAACACTTTTCAATGTGTTTTGTGGTTTTGGACAACTTTTGGTCCCTTGAATTTGGGGCACCCTTAATTGTCACAATAAAAAGTGATTATCACCCTCGGGCAAATTGCCGAACCACATCTAAGTCCAAGGATGTTTTGAGCGAAACCACACTTTTCGGGACTTATCACCCTATGGGATTCGGCCCATGGTAGAATGCGGATGATTTCGCCGACGTTCTCCATGTCAACCTACAAACCCCATGCAAAACACACTGGGAGGTAGATTTTCCGAGTCCATGTCCGATTGAAACCGACATTTGTAACCAATGGGATTGACTTCCGATCGGAAAACCAACATTCTATCCCGATAGTTCTTTTGTGATAGATTGTGGTATGTTTTTAATCGTGTGTCAATGCTCTTTTCCGGGGTTACTTTTGATATGGACACCATGCCTATTTGGCTTTTAGATATTCGTGACACAAAGATTGCATACATAAAACTTCTTTTTGAAGCATAAGGAATGTATTTTCATGTCATCTATCTCTTTTTTTGTCTTAGGGGACATTTTTCGATAGATGGATTCCATGCCCGAAAGGTACGAATCCTTTTTCGAATCTTGCATACATCCAAACGTTTCAAGACAAGGTCAATGTATGAAGCTTTTGTGATAAGCCTAACATCATTTTCTTGCGATCTCGAAAGTGATCTTGATCCCAAGGCGTGCGGTCCGCTTCCCCTAAGTCTTTCATATCAAACTGTTTTTGGAAGCCATACGCCTACGCCCGATAACACCTTCACATCGTTCCCGATGATCAAAAATGTCATCTACGATAGTACTAAGAATACCAATGCAGATTCCAAAACACGCTTTTTATACACACAACTTTCAAACTCATTTTGATCAAACCCATAAGACTTTATAACATGATCAAAACATTGGTTCCATGCTCGATGTTTGTTTGAGTCCATAAATGGACTTCTTGAGCTTACAAACAAGATGTTCTTCGCCCGTTTCAATGAAACCTTGGGGTTGTTGCATATAGATCTCTTCGTCAAGACTTAGTTAAGGAAAAGTTATCTTGACATCCATTCGCCAGATTTCAAAGTCGAAAATGCGCAAAGAATCGATAAGAGAATACGGATGGACTTAAGCATGGCTATCTTGGCGATAAAAAAGTTTCCTCATAATCGATCCCTTCTTTTCGAAAGTATAACCTTTCGCCACTAGTCTTGCTTTGAAGGTTTCAACCTTCCCGTCCGGGATCCTCTTTTCCTCTTATATACCCACTTGCATCCAATGGGTTTGAGGAACATTAAGTGGTTCAACTAGCTCCCACACTCTATTATGAAACATAGAACCCATTTAAACTTTCATTCTTTGTTTTGCCAAGAATCAGATCCTTATCTTGGAGTGCCTCATCATATGTCCATGGGGTCCGATTCGTCTTGTCCGGGAATCAAGTCCGAGGACTCTCCTATTCCCATGAATCTCTCGGGGCTGTCTAACAACCCTCCGAGATTCGACGAGGCTCGGTTGCCAAAAACGTGATCTCAAGGTATATCATCTATCACAAATTAGTAAATGAGGTTTGCCCTCAAAGCTCATTTAAGATAATCTCAAACGGGTTATTTTTGATTCATATAGTCTTCTTCTAAAAATCTAAAGTGAGTGCTTATGACCACCTTTTTGATCTTGAGGACCATAGAAAATACATCCTTTTGTTCATCCGGGTATCCTATAAATTATTTTTAATTCTCGATCGAGGATCCAATTTAGGGGCTTCCTTGTTCAAGACGTAGAGGGTTTAGGACACCCCAAATCCTCGTGTGTGTCTCATGCTAGGCTTGCTTGGCTCCACAATTCTTTGGGAGTTTTGGGAACCGATTTGGATGGTACCAAGTTCGAGAATATAAGCCATTGTTTTCCAAGGCATGACCCCGTAACGACTTGGGAAGATCCGCATAACTCATCATTGACCTAACCATTTCCAAAAGAGTTACGTAGGGATCGGCTCTTGCAACCCCGATTTTGTTGAGGGGTTCCGGTGCAAGATAAGTGGGATACAATCCCTTCATCGGATAAGTAGTTCAAAACTCATCGCCGAGGTATTCGCCCCCACGATCGGATCGTAGAGACTTGATACGTTTTTCCATATGATTCTCGCTTGAGCCTTAAATTCTTTGAATTTCTCAAAGGTCTCAGATTTATGCTTCATAAGGAAAATGTAACCGCACCTTGAGTAATCATCAATAAAAGTGACAAAGTACTCATAACCTCCTCTTGCTTTTGGTTGACATTGGACCACATACATCCGTGTGAACGATCTCTAACACTTCTTTGGCCCTATTCCCTTGGCTCCAAATGCCCTCTTGGTCATTTTTACCCTCCAAACATGATTCGCGGGTTGGAAAGCGGTTCAACTTGGGAAGTTCTATTGAACCGTCTTTCACCAACCTTTGGATCTCTTTTGGATTTATATGACCCAATCTTAGATGCCAAAGAAGTGTCTCTGTTCACGTCGATGAACGTTTTCTTTTCTCGAAATAGTTGATGTGTTATAGGATGCATTTTCTTGAGTGGTGTGCAAGATTAATTGTATAGAGATTATTCGCCAACGTTCCATGACAGATAAATTTATCATAAAGAGAAATGGTAACAACTTTATTAAAAGTAACCGAATATCCATTATGAAAAAGTTTAGAAACTAAAATCAAATTCTTTCTAAAAACTCGAACGCATGTAAAATCTCTTAAAATTAAAACTCGTCTTCAAAAGACAAAGTGCACCTCTCCCATCGCTTCATTTGCCACTCTCAGAAGATCGCTGAAAGTGTGATGAGGATCTCACTTCCACTTTAGTTGCGGGTCCTTTTGAACCCCTCAGAACGTGAAACAAACATGATCAATGGATCTCAGATCCACCACCCATAAATGGGAGGCATACGCCGCTAAACAAGTTTCAACAACTAAGTGAGTGAGGATTACCTTTCTTTCCTTTTTTTGGGATTGGAACAGTCGACCTCCAATGTCCTTTCTCCCCCGCAATTGAAACATATTCCATTTTGGTTCTTTCTTGACACCCAACCAGCCTAACCGTTTTTTCTCACTTTTCTTAATGATGAGTTTGCATTGGTTACGATCATTTTCCTTTTCTTGAGACTTGCCTTCCAATCGCCTAGATCTCGAGAAAAAGCTTTTTGATCACCAATGCTTCGTCTTTCTTTCCTAAATGCTTCTCCACTTTCTCCAAGGCTTCTTGAAGATCATCCATGGTAAACATGTGATCACTCATCACAAAACCATAAACCAAAATTCATCGAAGCTCCTTGGCGAGTAAGCAGCAGAAATTCGATTTGGGCCTCATCACAATACTTAGTTCAAGAGAGATAAGCGATTTGGAAAATGGTTCTTGACTCACGAGAACATGCTCCTTACTGTGTTCCTCAATCATTTTAAAATTTAGCCACGTCGTCGTTTTTTAAACCGATCGATCATGCGGTCTTTTGTTGAAAACATTTCTTCAAGACTTTCAGATAATTTTTCCATGGACTCAACACCTTCATGAATCGTTTCAAATCATCAAACAGTGAAGTCAAGATTACACGTTTCATGGGTTCATTAGCTTCGCTCCCAAATATTATACTCATGTCTCACAAGTGATCTTGATTCATCAATGGCATACGTGGTTTGGGTACATCAAGAATCCAAAAATGTTTTTGTGCAGTAGATGCATCATATTACGTTCTAAACATTATAGTTTTCTCCGGATAATTGGTGTTCTTTGAGTGTATATAAAATGGATTAAAAGGTTGCGACATGATGAACTTTCAAATAAACAATAATATGCATAAGCACAAATATATCACAAGGTTTGATCCATGCCATCATATTTAAAATCTCAAAAAAAATGAACATGCATCAAACCAACATCTCAAAACAGTTTAAATAAGTCACGTTGGGTGAGTCATTATTTAAACACATTCAAGCCGGGTTACAAACAAGAACGATTACAAACCCTTAATATCCAGATTAATAGTTGGAAAGAAAATTTGACCAATATAAAATTGACAGGGGACAAAAAATATATGCATATCAATTTTATACCTAAGTAATAACCATGATTAAATACAGGATTACTATTTTGCTTTGATCGAGCCTCGTTGGGAGGTCATCGCCGCCACTAGTAATAACCCACAATCATGGGTTTGGAATTCATTCATGTGAAACCTATCTTTTGACCGTCTATTGGGGAAATTTCTCAAAAAGAATTCACAAATAAATAAATCATGGAGGTCAAAATTAATTCAATTTTATTATCCGGGAATAAAATTGTCAATTAATTATTTAAAACATACTTAGTAATTTTGAAGTTGAGATTTTTCAATTTGGCAACCCTCATGCAAACACATTTAAACAAATTAAATAAAGCATAAGATAGCACAAATAAATCAAGCATAATGGTAAAAAATAAACATATTAAGCTCAAATTATCCAATTGTCATGGTTTGATTTTTCTTCGCTAATCTTGAAGAGTGCTTATCTCAATTTCTCCCACTTCGTTGACCATAGAAAAAATACTTTTGTCATCTCGAATCCCATAAACTCGCGGCAGAATTCAAGATCCGACGGATCCTGCTGCTTTAGATAGCTTTCCTGACGTGATAGTTTGACACCCCAAATCCCAGCAATGTCTCTATGACGCCTCGGCCCACAATTCTGGCGGGAGTTTTAGGGAACCGATTTGGATGGCGCAAGTTCAGATTATAAGATTTGTTTCCAAGGCATGATCGCGACTTGGGAAGATCCAGATAACTCATCGGCGACCTTCGCATTTCCAAAAGAGTTACGCTTTTCGCGTCTCGAACCCCCGCTTTTGTTGAGGGTTCAGGAGAAAGCAAGAAGACCGATACAATCCCTTCATCGATAAGTAGTTCAAAACTCATCGCCGAGGTATTCCCCGCAGGATCGTGCCAGACTTGATACGCTTTTTCCATATGATTCGCCTGGTTCGATTTAAATTCTTTTAATTTCTTCGTCTTTTCGTTCTTCATAAGGTTACAATTTATTTACAAAAAATAAATAAACCTAGATCTAACTAGTTTATTACATTGATCAAATCAAACAAATTCTAGTTGACATTCGTGGATTTTCATCGCACGAAAAAACAAATCCGAACGAATCGAATTTAAAAACCACGGTTTCCAAATGCAAAATAAAACATTAAAATCCATGACATGATTGGCGGGTTGGAAAATGTTCAGATCTAGAAGTTCTACTATCCAATTTCAAATTTAATGTCCATTTAATTAAATTACAATTTAAAAATTAGAGCCAAACAAGTGGTTCGATAACGGTTGTTGGGGAATGAGTTGATGTGATCTATTAGGGGGTGAATATTTAAATACAAATTTAATTCATTTATTATTACTAGCATGAATTAATCCTATATTAATTCAAATAATAATTGCAACAACATATCATGATATAAAAGCCACGTAAAACCACACGAAAAAATCTAGGGTTTAAAAACAAATTCTTTCGGGACGGGAATGGCTTTTGATCGGACGGACTAACCAAAAGTACTTCAAAAGTATTCCTTAGCCCTTGCTTTCGACAATCCGGTGGAAGGATACTTTCATGAACAATTAACAAAAGGAAAAAATAAACTTTGTTGCACCACTTATGTGGATTTGCTAATTTTTTCCAAAGACGTGAAATCAAACTTGGGAATGAACTAATCATCCCTATATTTATAGGAGAGATGGTGAAACTAAATTTTAGTGAATTTTCAATGTGGGAAAAGACTTTTCTTTTTCATTAAGAAATCTTGAATATATCCCATATATTCTTTTTTTCCCATAATTAAAATATTCCACAAAAAATCTCACCTCCTCTATTATGGCATAATTTTCGAAAATATTAAGTGTGCAAGAATCCAAGATTTGGATCTCTTTGAATTTATGAGATATTCTTGTATTTCAAGAAATACATATCTTCCATAATATCTTTTCAAGAAAATCAAGAAAATCTTTTTTTCCCCAATTATATTTCAAAATTTTGAAATTTACATCATGAATCCAAGTGGGAGATTTCTTGAATTTAATGAGATAATCTTGTATTCCAAGAATACATATCTTCATTCCATAACAAAATTCAAAGAAAATCTCTCTCCTCTTTTATCCATAATTTTAAAAAAAAAAATAGAGAAATATAAGCAACAATATTTATTTTATTTTAATTTTTCAGGTTAATGGACTATATGTTGGGCTACTTAGGGGGCCTTTAGGAGAATTAAGATTGGACCTTCTAATGGATCTTGAATATCTAATATTGAGCCACAATATAATTCAAGCCCATAAATATTAATTACGGGTTCATCGGCTCCCACTACATAATTAATATTGCACTATCCATCTTAACCCATATTACGGTCAATATGGCTCCGGTCATTATTTCCCGTGTTTAAGATTATCTAGCCCATTAATTAATTCAAGCCATCAAATAGCTTTCCATTAATTAATATATTTTGTCCTTGGTAATTGAACGGCTCAACATTATTATCCATACCGTAAAACAAATTCCACTTGCAAGATTTAGTATGATAAAGCTTATGAACCTCCCATGGGGCAAATCAAGCAAGCAAGGTTTGCACATGCGATTCTTCAGATTAAATCTCAAAAAGAATCACACGTGACCAATAATATTGCCCAAGATAAAAAGTATTGAATCTCTCCGATGGGCTACCCATGATAAGTCAAAGCAATAGTTACCAATCCCACGTGATCCTATTTAAGGGGCGAAGGTTAAGAAATAACGAACCACCGAGGTCTAATTCTTCCTTGTTGATTACTGAGAAGAATTTATCCTCAATTTTAGGTCCTATTCATTAGATCGATCATGAACTAGTGTAATCTCTTGGTCAAGACAAACCAATCTCAAGCCTTACACCTCAACCTTTCGCTATGGTTGTTCATTTCCATCTAGGTTTTGGAATGGCGACTTATATTTTACAAAAGAATTCACGTTAATTTAATCTTGGAGGATCGGGTATCACTAAATTAATTATGATGAATAACATGTCAATTAATTATTGAAAAACTTATGCAAGTAAATATATATAACATTCAATCATATTTAAAGCATCGATGATAAACAATTTATTTAAATAAATAAGTGCGAAATTAAGATTATACAAAAAAAAAGCATACTTTTCAGTATAATCCCAACATTTCCTCCCTCAACATCACCAATCTCCTCGCCACCACGCCGTCGCCACCGATCTCTCCACCCGCTCCTCCCTCTCTCGCCCGCAACTTCGGAGCCAGCTTCAGCCGCCACAGATGCTTTTCCGATCCGAACTTGACAATTTTGAGTTTGGGTTTGTTGGGTGATGATAGTCTGTTGTAACCTCTTCTTCTCCATTGTCTCTTCAAGAAGCTTCTACTGAACGACATTATTTTCATTGTTGTTTAACTCTGTGTTTGTTTATGGAGATGGAGATAATGGAATTTGAGGCAATTATAACGAGATTTATTAGTGAGCATGAAGATTTTAGGATTTGGTACTTATGATCATTGGTCAAGGTGAGCTAGTCAATAATGGATCCGGACTAAATACATAATAACAGTGAGAGTTTTTTTAAATAAGAGTGAGAGTTTTTTGGAATAACAGTGAGAATTTTACTAAATAAGAGTCAAAGTTTTTCTGAATAAGAGTGAGAGTTTTTCTGAATAAAAGTGAGAGTTAGTGTGAATAACAGGTTGAGTTTTTCTGAATAACCGTGATAGTTTTATAACATAATACAGTAAGAATTTCTCTGGGTAAAAGTGAGTTTTTTTGAATAACTGTGATAGTTTTATAACGTAACAGTGATAATTTTAATACCTAACAGTGAGAGTTTTTCTGGGTAAAAGTGAGAGTTTTTCTGAAAAATATTTTTTCTCATATTAGTGATAGTTTTTTTTCCTAATAGTGAGGTTAATTTGAATAAGAGTGAGAGCTTTTCTGAATAACCGTGAATTTTTTTTGAATAACAGTGAAAGTTTTCCTGAGTAAAAGTGAGTTTCACAATCGTAGTGCCATAAACAATATCTTCTACATGTTCATATATGAAACGCCAAAACTCCGCAGAGACACAACAGGATTGGGAAGCTTTTGGAGATATTAGGGAGTATAATCAAGATCAATGGTGCACAACAGCGCGATGCGGCGGCGCTACGCGACGACGTGAGCAAAAAATGAGGTGAATGGATTGGACGAAAATCCAAATCAACAAAATGAATCTTATTAAATTAGAGTTTATGGTGTGAAACTGGTTTATACGAGGGTTACTCATATTAAAATTTAACCATAAGAACCTAGAGTTGAGGTCCATATCAACATTGCATGTTCTATACACAACATAATTAGAAAAGAAAAAATAACAATTTAGTAATTTGAAATATGGAATCTTTAATTCCAAAAGTATCCTCATTTTAACCTAAATCCAAATTTACCAAATTGCACTTAAGAATCAAAAGGAGCTACATTCTCGAAAAGTACCACAAAAGGAAGTAAAGGGGGTCATTAAAAAGGACACATAGAAAAGCTGAAAAAAAAATTAATATAAAAGAAAAGGCAAAAAACCTGACATGAGCGCCGATCACGTGACCAAATAAACTGCAATCACGTGACCAGATAAATCGGCATCGCCGCTGTGGAAACGCGGTGGTTCCCGTCCATGTTCATCTCCCGGAGACTGATATACGGAATCCCCATTTCGCCATTCGCGAGCGGGCCGGACCCGGGCCGGGTCGCCATCCTGTATGGGGTGGACGGCCCGCTCAGGCTCTCGGTAATGTAAATGGGCCCAGAAATCGACCCGACGCGGCGGCGGCCCTCATCGCCGGAGGAGAAGCCGCCGTGGTCGGCGGCCCTCTTGGGGAATTTGAAGAAGAGGAGGGCGTTGCGCCACCAGCGCTTCTTGGATTTCTTGATTTTGCGGGAGGATTCGTCTTTGGAGATGGGTTTCTGCAATTTGAAATGCAAATCCATGGATCTTGATTGTGAGTCCCTTTTATGCTTACGGGCTTCTTCAAGAACCTGCAAAAATTGAAATTGGAATCAAGAACTCTGTTTTTTTTTTTATACTAATAAAGATTGCATTTTTATGAAATGGGAATATGAAATTAAAGAAAAGAGAACCTGGAAATAGTCAATGTGGGGTTCGAATCCATAATCAGTGAAGTGTTGGGGCTGAGAAATAGGGAAAATTGGGGATATATTTTTTGACATTGATGATTTTGTTGAGAAATTTTGCATCTAAACAAGACTGAAGGGTGAAGAGAGAGAAAGTGAGGAAGAGAGAGAGAGGGGGGGGGAGCGGGGGAATGGCCGTTGGGAATAAGAGAGCCCTATATTATTTTATTGGGTAGTATTAATAAGTTTCACGCATGCAGAGATGGACCGGAAATCTGGTTTATTATTTTGAACAATATTATGTCACATGTGTGTGTCATCATGTGAATTATGAGCATTTGTATATGTAATTTGTGATCACTCGACTTGGAACTATATTCACGTATTCTATACACTTTATAAATACATAAGGTTGTGTTTGTTTTCAGCACGGGAGATCTGGATGGGGATGGGTCTTCCCATCTCAGTTATTTTTTAGATTTACATATACAATCATTCATTAAAATGCATTATAAATTTTTACATCATATTTTTTTTTACACTAATTCATTTTTTTTTATATTTTTTTATAATAATTTATTATTTTTCATACTTTTCTTACACTTTTTCTTTCATATAATAATTAGCTTACTAATTAATAACAATAAAATAATATATATTTTTTTGAGCGCAATACATTATTATTATTAAGAAATATTGATTTGACATAAATTTTCATTAAACTTAAAACAAACAAGGATTATTATTCATAGGATTTTCTCCATCCAAGTTTTTTTTCCATCCGAATTTGCCACATCCACCTCAAATTTGGCCTAATTTATTTCACTGAAACATACTCCCTCCCTCCATTCCATAGTTGTTTACCCCTTTGCTTTCGGCGCAAGTTTTTGATTGGGATGAAAGGAGTAATATTTAAAGTAATAAAGTGGTTTTTGATTAAGGGTACTATAGTTCTTTCTATTTTATTACTAACGTAGATGTTTTTGTTTTTTTTAGCAAAAGTAATGATATGAGTTGTAATTTTAAAATGTTGTGGAGACCATTTAAAGGGAGTAAATTTTATTTAAATAAGGTAGTACAACTTGTTTTTTACTTAACACAAATTGCACATTTTAATTAATAAATTGTATGCTTATGTGTAATAAGTGCATACGAGATCCACTCACATTATAAATATTAATAATTTCGATAAATTTTACTCACGGATCTAGACTTTAGATTGATTTATTTGACAAAAGACTTTTATTATTGATGCGATTGTACATTGTGATACTTAATCGAAATTATATCCTATCACTAGCTATAAATAAATAATAACTCAACTAGAATAATGGGGGGATTTTAGGGAGACACTAACCCTTTTGTCATTTAATATTGCAACCCAAATAGGCCGATGGAGCTTAGCCCAAGTTAACAAATATAATGTACTAATATATATGAAGTTCAATGTTCGGTTTCTTATGTATAATAATAAAACTACTCAATGTATCACGTGACCAAGTGAGGCGATCTTCATGATTTTGTACTAGTAACATCTGAATAGTAAATAACAAGCTAACGAGTGAGTCTAATCATATCTCGGAACTCCTCCGTCTAGTTTAATAATTTGCAAACTCTACTCACAACTTAAAAACACTTCTCAAAAGCAAAAACTGTGAGAGAACTGTTTAAAAAATAAGTGCTTCTGCCCCCTCTTCTAGAGTTTACAAACACACCTGTGATGTATGAATTATTTATCTAATCCTCGAACAACAATCATGTTTAAATACACATATCTTGTTGTATCAAAAGTGTATATATTTTAGTTATACGAAGACATTAAACCTTAACTTCAGATATGGAAGCTTGTTACAACAAATAGAGGTTGTAAGAGATATACACTCCGAAACTGTCGTTGATTAGTTCAAGTGTCGGAATTTCTACAACATCACGGGAAATTTTCAAGCATCGAAGACTTGGGAGGTTCGTTCGACTGCTCTCAACGAACCAAGTTCAACCTACAACAAGATGCAAAAAGAGTGATGCGAGTGTCCATATATCAAGTGAAACACTGGATGAAACACCGGAATATAACAAAAGATCGAGAGATTAACAATACCTCAGTTCTTAAAGATTCGAACTCGGAGAAGGTCGGAGTTCTCATTTCGTGTTGCTTCGGCCTGAATCTGTTTTGCGAGGCCACAGCAGAGGGGCTGGACTCATCCAATGCAATTATTCGAAAGTGTTGGTATTTCTCCGATGCCACAAGGGATTTCCTCTAGCGAAGAGCAATCCCATATCGGCGGTGTGAGTCTTGGGAATTTGGACTCATCGGTTCTCCAACGCGCCAGATTCAAATCCTCGAGTAGCAGAAACTCCAACGAGTGGAATTCTTCCTTCTCCGTTGCCTCCCATTCTTCATCTTCCGCACTGCTTTCGAAGACACATTTTCGAATCTTGAGCACTTTAAGATTAGGCAATGCACATAGAGTTTCCATGAATCCCAAAGGTATTCCACATTTATCGAATCAATTTTCTTATGAAAGGAGGGATGCGTGGACAAGAAAAGCTTCCAACCACAAATTAGACGAGCATTTCAATGTCTCAAGTTTTTCTGAAGATGGCTCAGATCAGTACTATTTTTTCATTGATGATTTTGGGAAGATCTCTAAAGAGAGACTGAAGGCTTTAATTTTTGGAATGCTGTCAAAGGAAACCACTCTCGATTAATTCATACAAGTTTACAGGCGAGATCGCCCTGCAGCTTCTCCTGAACCATAGTCTGCATGTACCGAGATTCAATCCAGATGACGGTATTCTTGAACTTGACATGTCTTAATTCGGACATCTCCCACACCTCAGATGGCATATCAGTATAATGTAAATTCGAACGAACAATTAACATCTGCAGATTCCACAATCTTGAAATTGCACTTGGTAAATCTGCATTGCAGAAGAAAGCCAAGTACCTTAGAGAGACTAGTTGCAAAATTTCTGTGGGGAATTGATGGAATTCGATGTTATACACATCCAAGACCCTCAGTAGCCTCAAACAATCATTCATTAAAATGCGGAGACAGAATCATGCGCGATGCAAGCCCATTGCATAAGAAGGAACGAGCAAGCGACATGGATTCTTCTGAACCCAAAATATCTCTAATGTGATACGATTGATGAACACTCACACGACGGAACGAGTCTCCAGTTGTGTTGCACATGTTCCAATTCTTGACGTATAAAAACTTCTCTTCACTAGCTTTCCTCACACATAGATCTCTCATCAGATCATGCACGCGATAAACCTTTGGTTTCCCAGTCGTCTTCCATTGTCTAACCGATAGAAGATTTCTGTCAACGAGAGTTTTTAAACAATCCTCCGCCTCTTCTTCCAAGCTTTTATAACTGTTTGAATTCAAAAACCCCTCAGCTACCCACAACTTTATGAGTCTGGAGGCTCGAATTTCATGATCTTCCGGGAAAGCCCCCATATAGAGAAAACACGGCTTCAAATGAACAGGCAAGTGATTATAACTTAAAGACAAAATCTTAAATAACTGCTCGTCTTTTTCAGCTATCGCTGCTCTTACATCCTTAGCTACATGCTCCCAAAAATCTTCGCTTTTCTTGGCCTTAGACAAGAGTCCTCCGATCACATGGATGGCAAGAGGAAGCCCTCCACAATCACCAGCAATGCTAATTCCGAACCTTTCTAGCGCAACAGGGCAATCCTCGTTGCCAAATACTTTTTGACGAAGTAGAATCCAACTCTGGGACTTATCCAAAAGACGCATTTGATGATGAAAACTCTGTGAGCCAGCATATGTAGCCACATTTGTGTCTCTAGTGGTTAAAATGATCCGGCTTCCATCACTCTCACTCAGAAAAAATAACTTAACGTCGTCCCACGCCTTAACGCTCCATATATCTAATACTATTAGGTATCTTCTACCATATAAGCTTTTATGCAAAACAACTGCTAACTTACTATTATTTTTCTCATTAAGCAGTTCATCGCTAAGTATTCCAATTATGCAACCAAGTAGGCCATATAGGATCGCTCACACATTATAGTCTTGTGATACTGTGACCCATGCTCGAATATCAAAGTGTGAAACAATGAATGCATCATTATAAAGAGTTTGAGCAAGCGTAGTCTTACCGATACCACCAAGGCCAACAATGGGGGTGACCCCGAGTTTGATTTGTGGACGAGTAACACGATCCTTCAACCGAATCAAATCTTCATCAAGCCCCACCACAATGTTCTTGAAACTCATCAAATTATCAGGCGAAAACGAAGAGAAATTCGGAATCTGATTCACATCATCCATGATTTTCCTCGCCTTTTCAGCTGCAGAATCAAGTTCTTGAATAACTTGCAGCAAATCCGGAGTTGAAACCGTGAAAATTTCACACCCACTTCTCTTGAGCATTTCGTCGAGCAGGTGGGGCTTTATATCCTCTGCTTTATGTGCTGCGTCTCGGATTTCTCTCTCCAAACTGTCTGTTGCTGGTGAAGAAATTCTAAGAATATGCTTCAGCAAATAAGCTTTTTCGAGGAGGGATTCGATTTGTGGTTTGTTATGATCAAGAATCCAGCGGTTTTTACTGGGGTTGAGGATTTGCTCAAGAATCGTGATGAGCGACTCTAAATTGTAAGCCATTACTTAGATCTCTCTGTTTCTCGAAAACAGAGCAACACTGCAATTTATAACAAATCACATGCAGTTTTGATGAGAGATTGTATATAAGATTTGTGGTTGCTAATACATTTGACTTTGATCTTCATAGAATATGCAAAATGCAAGTTGTGAAAGTAATGTTACTGTTACCGAGAGCTTATAGAGTTGGTTTGCTGTATTTATTGTTAAAAAATGTAAGAAGAGAATCAAAATTAATCAATTAACTGAAAAGAAAAAGAGTAGCTCTTGTGTAAAATATTGCACACTAGTATTATGTGCAATACCACACAATTAAAGTAAAATATACTAAAATTCGCGGGTCATGTGTGCTGCGCGGCCGGGTCAGCGGGTCTGGTGGGGTGGGTGGAAATGGCCGAAAAGTAATTTTGGAATGATTAATTTTGATTATTTACGTATTACATTTTATGCAAGGATATTTTTTATTAATAATTATTGTAGCCTAATGATTTTGGTCTATTTTCAATTAACTTGGTTGCAGGTTCAATTCTTATTGAACACATAATTTTTAATTTTTTTTAAAGTTATTTTTGTGTGTTACTACATGAACAAAAAGTGTTACGCTATGAAGAAACACGTGTTACCACATGAACAAAACCAAGATAAAAGTTGAAAAAAAAATACCCAAAGGTCAAAATTGCGATTTAAAGAACAACTTGATGTGTTCTTACATGAACAAAAAGAGTGTTACCCTATGAGCAAAAGAATGTTACTACATGAACAAAAATCAGTATAAGCGCGAAAAAAAATCTTTAGTCTAATTTTTTTTTCAAGTTGTTTTTGTGTGTTACTACATGAACAAAATAGTGTTACTGTTAACCTATAAATGAACAAAAGAGTGTTACCACATGAACAAAACCTATATAAGCGCGAAAAGAAATCCCCAGTCCAAAATTAGAGATTTAAATAACAACTTGATGTGTTACAACATGAACAAAAGAATATTACCCTATGAGTAAAAGAGTATTACTGCATGAACAAGAACCAGTACAAACGCGAAAAAAATATTCAGTCTAAAATTACAGACTTACAGAAACAACGTGAAAAGAGTGCAGAAGCATCTGAAAAATTGCGCCAGAAAATCAAGAGGAAAACAAACGGAAGGACCTGCAACTTTGTCAGGATGAGAAAACTGAAAAAAGAGAGAAGAATATGTCAGAATTTGAATAAGGAAGAGAAAGAAAAGAAAAGAAAGAACAAAAAAAAGAAGAAAAAACCGCACCACAGTAAAATCTGGAATCGCGAGGAAGAAGAACCCTAGGATGACGAGGAAGAAAAAAACAGGCAGCGCCGGATCTAAAATGACTTTGGCCCTGACCCGCAAAAAATAAATATCTCTTCTATTTGACTAATTGCACATATCACTTATATGCAATATTGCATATAAATTTTTGTGTTATTGATAATATTTAATTAATGCAATTTTTATTGTAAAACTGGACTTTTGGTACACGACTGGATCTTACGGCAACCAGCTCCATTTGAACAATCCCAAGAAAATAATTTTAAAGATTAAAAAAAGAAAGAGTAAGTAATCAGTGAAATTTGGTTGCAAGATACACAATGTGAGACTGTCGTCGATTAATATAAGTACCGAACTTTTTTCAAGAGGTTTGTCTGATCGCCTCTCAATAAATTGAGTTCAATTTGGAACGGTATATCAGTGAATTAGGTACAAAAGAATTAATTCACCATCTCTTTATAAATTCGAGCTTTTAGATGAGACAAAATTCTTTCACAATATATATATACAAAAGGAGGAATGTGTGTATCTCATCAATATAAAAGGGAATTTTTCAAGCATCAAAACTTGTGAGGGATCGATCAACTCTCAATGAACCAAGTTCAACCTACTCAAAGATAAAAATAGGAGAAGTGAGTGTTGTTTATAGAGTGAAACACGAGATGAAACATCATAATGTAACAGATAATTGGTGCTGAAGTCTTGGGAATTTGGTCTCAACAATGCACCAAATTCAAATTCTCGGTGGCATTGCAGTTTGGGCAGCCTAAGTTGGGCCGCCAATGAGCAGAAAAGAATGACTTCAATTGGCAGAAAATGGGCCGAAATTTGGCTTCCAACTCAGCCCACTAAAATGTTGAATTTTCTATGGCTCGTTTCCTTTTCTGTTCTCATCTTTTGCTCCTTCGATCCACTTTAATAAATATTAGGCATGTATTTTATTTTAGATTTTTTTTATAATAAAATAAACAAAACACAAACTCTTTCGATAATTAAACACAATTAGTCAATTTTATTATATGTAATGCATTCAATTCTATCAAATTAAACTATATAAACACATAAGTTTAAAAAAATTACACTAATCAGTTTGTCATATGGGTGGTGTATTTTGATGGGGGAGGTAATTGGGAGGCTTTTCTTAATTAAAAAGAGTGATGAGTGAGAATATTTGTATGCTTTAAAAGAAGTTCTTTATTGGATGAAAATTCTAAAGTGCCATACATTATAATTCAATGAAACTGAATAAGTTGGAAAAAAAAAACAAATAGATCATAAATAGGAATATTGTTTTGTCGAGGAGATAAATGAGAATTTTATTCTATATAAATAATGCATTTTTTTAATGTATATCTGTAGAACGACTTTTTTTTTTTTTTTGGGGACGAATTGTGTAATTTTCAAGATAAGGTTAAGACGATGCCAAGAAAATTATTCTAAAAATTAAAACAGAAATTAGAAAATCCAAAATAATCACAAACATAAAATTGATAACAATCCTCATCAAACAAACAACCAAAATAATTAAATGGTGGGTTTGCCTACACTTGCTCCAAAAGACACCTAGCATTATTGTAATTTATTATGGGATTCATAGAATTCTTGTTTTAGCAATATTATAATATTGTTATGACTGAATTTATGGAACAGTTTTGTCCCGAAGCACAACCACCGATCTCCGAATCTCTTATTTTAATTTAGACAAAAATTATATAAGACGGTCTCATTCATGAAAAATGGTACAATTTGGTATAAATTATACGCATCATTTCAAAGTGTTAAAACATTAATACTTAATTTATATCTCATTTCACTGTGAGACAGTCTTATGCAAGTGTGTCTCTTTTAATTTAATATTTCATCATATGTTTTGTTGCTTTTTTTTTTATCGGACAAAGTTAGTTGTTAGTAGTTAGTACACCAAGCACCCAAACACTCCACAAATTCACCAAGTCACCTTATAACTCTCATACTCCAATTCGTTCCCAAATGATCGAACTTGAGTCTCCCACTCAATTGAGGAGCCCAGTGGCCAGGTGAGCTAAGGCACCTGGTTGTTTTGTTACTTTTACTTAATGATAAAATGAAAAGAATTTAGTGTTGATCAATTAATATTTGTTCAAATGATAACAATTAATAATTTTATAGTGTTCGAAAAAAAATAGTAGAAAGGGTAACATGTGAACCAGGTTTATACATAAACTCTGTTACTATTATGTGTAAAAGTTATCACTATTATGCACAAAAAAATTTACTGTTTAAAAATATAAAATATTTTTTACACAGTGATTGTTTTTGTACATAACATTAATAGTTTTTATACATAGCAGTGAAAATTTTTGTATGTAACAAATGATACTTAAATAACCGAGCTCATAGCATGAACTAGGTCTATACAAGTTTTTGTCATAGTAAAATACTCTCTCCATACAAAAATCGTTGTCACATTTACCAAAAAGATCCGTCCCAAATTCGTTGACGATTTTTAAAAAAATAAATAAAACAACTACATCACTTTAAGCTCTATCCTCAAAATATTTAAAAAAATACACACAATATCATTACTTTTTCCACACTAAAGTTCATTATTTTTCCATTTAATTTTTATAAAAAAATAATTTATACTAATAAATAATTCTCATATTAAATTACGCATAAACAATAAATATGTCAACAATTTCGGGACGGATGAGAGTTCTACTTCCTAATAAAAACACCTAATATTGGTGCAACTATTCTATACATGAATGAATTTGCCATTAAAAATAACAAAGCATAGAATGAAATATTAAATTGAAATAGATTACTATTTTCCTAATATATTCCCATAATAAAAGGGTCGTGTGCCAACAAGTTTTCATGTAAAAAGGAAGGAGAAAAGATTGATGAGTGGATAACAATAGTGACCAAATCTCGTTAATTAGTACTAAATCACAGGAATTGTTAACTCAATATTTGACTTCTCCTTTGACCTATGTAATTAGATCATCTTAATCTAACACACTTAAAAGTCGATTAACTCCCCACCGAGCCTCTCCCAATCCACTCCCAACTAATCCTCTCCCAGACCCATTTACGTAATTTCATCAATCCCGCGTCAACTATGGCGTCTTTTATCAGTCAGACCAAATTCCTTGATTCGAAACACCAAATTATTACAATCTCCCTCTGAAATTATCAAGAAATTTCCTAAAATCTTCCGCTTTTTGTTCCCTTTCTGCTTATTTATTAATTCCACCTTTATTTTTTATTCTCATTCCGAAATTAATTTCCCCCAATTTCTTTTCCGAAGCTCTCATCAATGGCGGACAATCAAGATTTGCAGATTGAAACAGAGGCCGGAAAAGGGTACGCTTTGAGCGGCAAAATAATGCTCAGCGCCATCGTTATTCTCTTCGCCGTCGTCGTTTTCATGGTGGGCCTTCATTTGTACGCCAGGTGGTACCTCATCCGCCTGCGCCGCCGTCAGCTGGCGCGGCGCCACCACCGGCGCGTGTCCCGCACGCACATCGTGATGTACGCCGACAGGGGTTTCCCGGCCTCCGCGGCCGACCGAGGCCTCGAACCGGCCGTCCTGAACTCCCTTCCCGTTTTTCTGCACTCCGGCACGGCGGCGCCGCCGCCGGAGTGCGCCGTCTGTCTGTCGGAGTTTGAGGAGAGAGAAATCGTGCGGCTTTTGCCGAAGTGTAATCACTCTTTTCACATCGAGTGTATTGATATGTGGTTTAGTTCGCATGCCACGTGTCCGCTTTGCCGGTCGCCGGTGGAACGGGTCGTCGGCCGGGGTGAACCGGCGGTGAAGGCCAGTGAACCGGCGGGGGCTGTTACTGAACTGGTATCTGAACCGGGTTCGAGCTCGTGCGGCGCGTGTCAGCACGTGGGGGGGAGTGGCGCCGATACGACGTCGTTTGAGGGGGGGAGAAAGGGGGCGGAATTAGTAGTGATGGTGCCACCGAGGCGGGCTGAGTTGGAGAGCGAGTTGCCTCTGAGTTCGCCGACGAGTCGGATGCTGTCTTTTAGGAGGATACTCAGCATGGGGAGGAGATCTCCGGCGGGCACCGCCGCTGGTGGCGGCGGTAGGGGCCCGACGAGGCCGCGTGGGGCTGGGGATGGGACGAGTCGCGTGGGAAACGAGTTGGATTGTGGGACCGGTGAGTTGACTCGTCGAGTTTAGATATACTAGGAAGCGACCGTGAACTTTCGAGGAAATCGACATTGCAAAATCAGTTTGATCAAAACGATGCGTTTTGAACACGTGGCCTGATAAGAATATATAAGGTCCCTCGTAAAGGCGCCGTTGTGTAGTGGCTGTAGATTCTGTGTACAAATAGTATAGGGAAACATTGGATGAATTTATCCAATGTGAGATATTTTATTTTGTTCTTTTGTTGGAATTAATTGGATGAGAAATGAATTTCTCAATTAATGTGTTTAAGCTTTTTTTTAAAGTGATTAAACATTATAGATATATATTATATGCATTATAGGGATATTGTATGAGTCGAATTAATAGTGTACAACCGAATATGATTCAAACAACACGCTTAGGAAAAATATATGTGTAGTTTTTATATGTTTGGGCATGTATTTTGTAGAAATTAATAAAAAAATATAATTTTAAAAAATATTTGACAAATAATTTTGGGTACGTACCTCTTCAAGGATTGTGGTTATATAAACGGAAGTGGAGGAGGGAGTTGTTTGAGTGTGAGGAGTCGAGTCTTAATGAACTTATCACATTGCTAAACATGTATATGCTGATTGAGAACATGTAAGATCGATGGAAATGGACCCTTGTCTCGGATGGAAAATATAGTATTAAATCTGTTTATGAGTACTTGATCTCAAATGAGGAGCCAAGCTCCATTCCTATCGACCCGCTGCTGGAATTTAAGCTGGTTTGGAACAAAATTGTGCCTCAAAAAGTTGCAGCTATGGTTTGGCGAACACTATGTGATAGACTACCTACGAGAAAGAATCTGGAAAGACAAAGAATCATAGAATCAAGCGATAACAAATGTCCTCTGAGCTGCCTGTGTGGGGAATCAACCGATCACATCCTTATACATTGTCCAAGAAGCTCTGATATCTGGTCCGGAGTTCATCGGTGGCCTATTGTATGTCATACTCATGTTAAAGAACACTTCCTTATGCATTCAGGGCAGTTTAAAGGAAAGAAAGGTACGTGTTTTGCTGTTTGTATCTGGGAATACGTGATGTGGTCTATTTAGAAAGCAAGAAACAAAAGGATTTTCGAGAAGGTGGACTTTACTCCTTCAAAAATCTTGGAGGAGATTAAAGGAAGACTTTGTAACTGGTGTTTGGTGAAAAAGTTTATTTTTTGTAATGCTCATTTGGAATCTTGGATGACCAACCCTCTTTCAATAATTGAACTACGGTGTGTTGTAAATTCTTGATGGCTACTCCTTATAGCCATGATCTCATTATAATTTTTATTTTGCCTGACCCAAATAAATAAATAAATATCTATTGAGAATTGTGACATAATTGTGCATTAAAAAAAAAGAAGGCATCGTTGGCAAGTTAAAGCAAACTACTCAATGATCAAATGACATCATCATAAGAAAAACAAAATACAAATTGCACAAATATCAAGTGACATCATCATAAAACAATTTCCGGAGTAAATCTTAACACAAATTATGATCAAATCACATTTTCACGTCATAATTCATTAGGGAAAACATGTTCATACAATATTTAATACATATCTTCATATCATTCAACAATTTCAAGAAAAACATTCAAATAATCATGCTATTTTTCAATTCTTAGCACAAATCCAATACATTTTCTTCCAAAATCAACCATGAAAATAACATTCATGCAAATCCAGACGTAGTTCCATACATTTTTTCATCAAAGTTAAAAAGAAGCTATCCATGTACATCTTAACATATTTTAGCATATTCATCCATTTTATCATAATGTTATCATTTCAAGGAAATATCTAAGAAATCTAACGTCAAAACTCAGATTTTCCCACAAATGGCGCCAATTGATGTAGATTAAAATAATCTTAACATCTAACATGCAAGAAACAAGAAGGAATAATATATGTGTACCTAAGAATGTCCTTCTTGAGTGTATTAAATATTTCTGAACAACTCTAGAATACTGGTATGACTCTGACGCATTGTTATGACTCTGTCGCATTGGTACAACTCAAACAGAATTGTAGTGAACTCTATTCGTCATCGGCGGCGACCTGCACAAAATTGGGCCGAAGGGGACTCCTACATCGATTGTCTAACGCTCAAGTCATCTCAATTCAATAAAGAGCAAAAACTATCCAAAACTATTTGGAAAGTGTTCAAGTAAAGTGTTCATTTGCTCATTCATTACCTTGTGAAAAACAAAAGAGGGGGTATTTATACCTATTTGTCTATAGGGGCAGAATAAGAATTCCGTCTCTGTTGAGGGCAAACAAGTAATCTCGGTTTTCTTGTCCTAACAATCTTTTGAGACCACTTTCAAGTTTCAACATAGCATTGAAGTGACACATTTGCATTTAATGCATTTCATAAATCATTTTCGCTTTCTCCCTAACACACAACTAGTGTGTACTATTATGTTAGAGCCAGAAAATAGACATTTCGTTGTATTCATTATCATTCAGGGGATTAGAGACGGACATCTCTCCCCAAATTCAAATATTTTTCCTTTGTATTATAGCAAGTTTGATGCTAATGTTTTAGTTTCGTGCGAATATGCCAGTGATAACAAGAGCCAAATTCAAATTTGTTCAGCTCTGACTTCTCTAGTCAGATTTTATGGAATTCCGTCAAAGACACTCATTCACATGTTTTTTACTATGATTCAGTTTCATTTTGACCAAGTTTTCATTAAGAATCGTTCTACTCTGAACCGTTGATGCTTAAATTCTAAAGACATTTCAGCTCTGTTCCTTTGTCCAAAAACATGCATAAAAATGATATATTTTACACAGAAAATGATAGCGATAAAAAATAAAAGATCATAGGAGAAATATAATTTTACATATGAAAATATTACTATAATTTAACTTGCTTTTATACATTTCTATAAATCAATAGAAGAATGAAAAATGAAAGAAAATACTACCCACGTTAACCAGGTGGCTTAGCCCACCTGGCCACTGGACTCCTCAATTGAGTGGGAGACTCAGGTTCGATTCCCTTTTGGAAAAAATTGGAGTATGAAAGTTATAAGGTGGCTTGGTGAATTCCCTTTGGGAACGAATTGTAGTATGGAAGTGGAAGTTATAAGGTGGCTTGGTGAATTCCCCTTGAGGAACGAATTTGAGTATGGAAGTTATAAGGTGGCTTTGGGAACGAATTGGAGTATGGAAGTGGAAGTTATAAGGTGGCTTGGTGAATTCCCCTTGGGAACGAATTTGAGTATGGAAGTTATAAGGTGGCTTGGTGAATTTGTGGAGTGTTTTGGTGCTTGGTGTACTAACTACTAACAACTAACTTTATCCGATAAAAAAAATAAAAAAATAATACCCACGTATTATTAATTTCTTGAAACTCTACCTCTCATGCACTCTCAAGCACATGGATATTTATCAAAATCTACAAACTAGCTAATACAAATAAATAAATAAAAAATCAATAAATTAAATCAAATCCCAAAATCCCCTAAACCTGCATCATCCCACCAACATAGGGCACACCGGAGCTTTTCACCCACTCATCCCCTTGAAACATCCTCTCCGCCGTGAAACTCGCCGCCAGCTGCGGCGTCATCTTCTTAATCCCCTTCCACGTCACCCGCTTCGACAGATCCGCCCCTGCCCCGCGGTTCTGGTACTCCCCGTAGTACAGAGTATCGAGCGCGAACGTCCCCATCCACGGCGCCCATCCTTCCGGCGCGATGAATCCGGTAATGTTCGATTGCATAATAATAGTCCTTGAAAATTCCTTCCATGGCCGCCCTAGGTAGGCTTTAATCGGCGGGGTTGTGGCCAAGAAATCGGGCTCCGCGAGGATGTCGGCGTTCTGGATCATGATTATTCCGACGCTGCGGCGGTCCTTGCGGCCCTGCGCGGTGACCATACAGGCCTGGTTGCTCATCGGCTTGCGCACGACGAAGCTGCCGCCCTGGAAGATGGAGGTCGCGTCACCGAAGATGAAGTCGATCGTACCGCTGATTTTGCAGTCGCGGTAGAATTGGCGGTATGCGTGCGCGTAGAGCGTGTCCTGGTAGCCGTCCATGTGGACGTTGTAGAAGATGCATTTGTCGCCGGATGCGCGGACGGCGACCGCCTGGTGGCCTTCTGGACCCGCGGTGTTCTCGATCCCGATGTCTTTCGCCATGAATCCGTCGCCGTTCACCTCTGTAAGTGCGATTTAAAATGAGTTTTATGTTGATTTTGCCCTGTTTTATTGAATTGAAATGCAGGCACGGTGTTTGATGAAATGCAAGGTGTGATCTGTGCTGTTTATTGAAATGCAGGCAGGGTGTTTGATAAAATGCACGCAAGGTGTAAAAATTTACACAAATTTATAGTGATCAATTTACACAGATTTTTTTAGGGATTTTGTCCTGTTTATTGAAATGCAGGCAAGGTGATTTACACAAAATTTAATTGTGATTTGTTCTCTTTATTGAAATACAGGGAAGTGATTTGTCCTGTTTACTGAAAAAGCAGGCAAATTGTTTGATAAAATGCAGGCAAAGTGTAACAATTTACCCAAATTTATAATGGTATGCCCTGTTTATTGAAAAAAAACATGCAAAATGTTTGATAAAATGCAGGCAAGGTTTAACAATTTACGCAAATTTTATAGTGATTTGTCCTGTTCTGATGAAATGTAGGCACAAATTTATAGTGATTTTAACATGTTTAATGCCATTCAGGTAAGGTGTTTGATAAATTGACTCACTGAGAGTGGCGGTGTGGAACGTCTGTACTCCGCCTGCGTAGCTCTTGCTTCCGGTGATCCTCGTCTTCAATGGCCCGTCTCCCATCAACACGACCTGATTAACCTTCTTCGGAATCTCGACAGTCTCCTTATAAATGCCGGCCTTTACGTGAATGATGTATGTCTGGTTATTCTTCGGAGGAATTTTCGACACGGCTTCGCTGATCGTCTTGAATTGCCCGCTTCCGTCCTGCGCCACCACTGCATTAGGCTTCACGGTCTCGGGAGTGGCGGCCATGAGCCTCCTCTCGGGGCCCCCGATGTAATCCGGGACTTCTTCCGTATTGAGAAGGCGGCGCCTGCTGCTGAATCCTCCGATCTGCAATGTGGCGAGAATCGTGGAGAAATCGGTTATCATAGCCAACCCATTGCTCAACATTTCGCCCGAGCTTCGGAGGACCTTCTTCATTTTCTCGCCCGTATCCCCCGTCGTGTTCTCGAACGCGTCGATGCACGTGTCCTGATACGTGATGGCGGCGCTCATCCATGTTTTCAGATCCTCGATATAGTCACCGAGTTCAGAGATCTCGAACTCGCTGATTTTATCGAACGATCTTCTCAGCTCGTCGACCGAGTCGGTGAGGACTTCCTCGCACACCTCCAACGCGCCTTTGGTGCGTTCGTCGTAGTCCGCTTCTTTGTAAAGCGTCGAGTTTTTTATGGCTTCTTGCAAGTCTTTGACGGTGGCCTCGAAGGCCACCTTGATGAGCTCCTTAGGGTTCGACGAATTTGCGCCTGCGAGAGTCTGCTCGCAGGTCGATTTATAGTCGGTGGGGGTACAGATGGCCGACACTGCCTTGGTGGAGGTACTGACCTCTCCCCCGCCGGAACCGCCTCCGCCGTTTTTGTTTTTTACAGTAACTGTGACGGCGACCACCGCCGCCACCAGAAGGATGGAGGCGAACCCAGCCACCATGATCTTCTTCTTGCCACCTTCGGCCATTTTTTATTTTTGATGTTTTTTTCTTTTTTACTATATACTAATATTTTTTTTGATTTATTTTGGGGGAAACCCAAACTTTATTCATGTAAATTCCCTATGAACTGTGAGGGATTTATTACTGATTTTTGGAAGATTGAGAGTGAGGTTATTTATAATCTTGACGATGACAAAATTTGAGGTGTTTATATTTCTAAATTTGGAAGGTGCTAAAGAAAAGGGGAGACTGTTGAAGATTGTAGGGTGAGGAGGTGTTTATGCATGCATGCAAGTTCTTGTGGATGTGGTTTAATAAATTGACCATGGCAAAATTAGTGGACAATTATTATTCTTCAAATTTATTACTACATTCTTATATGGTAGTGATGCAGTTTAATTTTTATTTACTGTATAATGCTATTTTAGGCATTACATACAGGTGTGCGAATTTGGATCCTGTGCAGTACGATGCTGTGCATCAGACCCACACGGGTCTGTATTGTATTTAATTTAAGTACAACACAAGATTGTGTTATTCAATTTAAAAAAAAACACTGCAGGCCACAACACAAGATCTGAATCATAGGTGTGCCGGTATAATATAATTGAGATTTAAATTCCAATGTTTTATTTTGTGTTACATTGTATTTTATACCCATGCATAAATGTAAATTTGATTCTATGGGAATCTATATTCAGAACTTCCACAGATTATTGTACTTATTTTATGTCATTAATAGCAGGGTTAAATATTACTTTCAATCTTAATCTCCATGAGAGACTTAAAGAGAGATTCAGATCTTGTTGAAGAATGTTCAATTTGATTATCATGACTGAACTTTTGGTAGAGACAGATCAAAAAGTACATAGTTTCATAAAGGTACAAATGGTAGGCCAAATATAACTAGCCATGTAATTATGTGTATTTAATAAAACTTTATTTTGATTGTTTAAATAATTATTAATGCTATTATTATTCAATTTGTTGTTATTTTTTATGTAATGCAATGGTACATTGATGTTGTGTTTATAAATGTATGTGATGTATTTGTATATGTATCTCTCAACCTAAACACTAATAATTGAATAATGTCTGCAATTTAATTCATATTTATAAACATATCTTATACTTAAACATTGTAAAAGATTTTGTAATTGCATATTGTAATTTTTTAAAAAGGATTTTTAAAACATGATACACAAATATTTTAAGGGAAAGTTTCAAATCCAACTTAGGTTTGTTTCACTTTTAGTCTCGTAATTTTTCACCTTTTCAATTTTAGTCTTTTTTGCTCGAAAAATTTGAATTCTCACCGAAATCAGCCCTTGAGGCGCACATGATCAGTTTAAAATTGAGGATTTTCAATTTGCCAACTAATTCACATAGAATGCCATCCAAACCAAAAACACATATAACCAATTTAGACTTGAATTTTTTTATTTAAGTTTTCTTTTTGGGTTGGGTGACACTTCATGTATGCGAATTGACTGTAAACTAAAACTCCCCAATTTTAAGTTGGTAATGTGAGCCTCATATGACGATTCAACGAAAAATTGAATTTTCGGACATATAAAGACTAAATTTGACATCTTTAGAACTAAAATAAAATAAAATTGAAAAGTTATAGGATTAAAAATAGATTAGACCTAAGTTACTAGACTAGTTTTGAAATTTTTTGCAGATTGTTTAACGATCACAAATAATTCACTCGGTCAATTATATAACAAAACATATTTCAAAAACAAATTTTGCCCAGTATAATCCATATCCCTATTTAATTATTTATAAGTTGAGATTATCTGCATGTCGACTCCTGATACATTGATGCTACATGAACATGTTTTTAGAGGCTTTTAGCTTATGTGTCATTTTTTATTGAATTTGATTACACGTTTCAAATCAATCTCCATTCACTTAAGGCAAAATCCTATGTAAACTAATTTATCGTGCAACTGATATTCTTTTTGTGTATTTTTAAATAATACTAGTTTTTTCATTAAAATATATTAATTTATTAGTACTATTTGTTTTATTAAAATAGATTAATTTATTATTATTAATTATTTCATTTAAAAGGATTAATTGTTATTTTGTAAAATGATATATAATTATAAATCAATGGCATGATAAAACTGTTTTACTAAGACTAACTCCTCTCTTAATTCAAACACAATGGATCCATTTTCAGGAAGAACAAAATCGATTCTCATTAAAAAAAGAACTCCAATTTCTAACATAGTTCTCAGTTTAATATATCAAATCAAACGTTCTCATTGCTATCAACTTCAATTCTAACTTCTCAATCGAAGTAAAACAAACCTCAATCCATTCCACGTAGTAATTAATGGCAAATTCTACTATTTGTAAAATATAAAAAAAAATGATAAAAAAAAAAAACACATCACTGGACCATCCTTCCAGGACTGTACGGAATCCCTAATCCACCAATCCAATAATCAGCCAGCAATTTTGCCGGTGTAAATTGCTTGGCCTCATTGCTATTAATAGCCTTGATCCCACTTTTTTTAACTCTCCCTCCCAAATCTGCGCCGGGGCCGCGATTATCGACCTCGGCGTACCAACAACTGCTAAGGTGGTCGGACTCTGTGTTCCAGTCCGCCCACCCTGCAGGATCGATGATGCTATCGATCTCAGAGTCAATTATAACGGTTCGTGAGGCTGGCTTCCAGGGCCTACCGAGGTAGGTCTTGTAGGTTTTGTCCTCGACCGGGTAATCCGGGCCAGGAACTATTCGGCAGTTCTGGAGGACCAGAGCTGACGTTTGGTTCACGAACTGTCGGCCATGGGCCGTCACCACGCAATCCTGGTTCTCGAGTGGTTTGCGGACTATTAACGTGCAATTTTGGAGCACGGCCCTGGCGTTGCCAAAGACGAAATCGACCGTGCCAGAGATGGTGCAATCACGGTAGAATTGTCGGTGGACGTGGGCGCAGAGGGTGTCTTGGTGGCCGTCGATGTGACAGTTGTAGAAAATTGCTTTATCGGCGGCCACAAGGAGCGCGACGGCCTGGTGCATTTCGCCGCCCGCCGTGTTTTCGAACCCTATGTCTTTTCCAATGAAGTTGTCCCCTTCAACAACTGCATAATCATGATCATATTTATCAATAACATGGTTATGATCAATCAATGTAGCCCTTCTAGAATTTTAGTCCAATAAATTTAAATATTTTAGAATTCTACCGTCTAGTTCAGGTAAACATTCCGATACCTGCCAACATGATCATTTACCCTCTTCTAGATGATCACATGATCTAAATTCTAAAATTTTCAAATTTAGCGTACAAATTTAGAAACGTAATAAAATACAAGACTAAAATTCAAAACGACCCAAATATTAAAAACACAATTTCCCAAAAAAATATTAATCAAATTTCTTGAATCAATTACAAAACGAAACTCACCAACAGTTGCTGTCCAGTATGTGTCCATATTAACCAACGATCCCTTACTTTTATTTCCAGTAATCCTGGTCTTTGTCGGGCCATCTCCAATCAGCATTACAGAAGTCATGGAACTAGTAATGTTCACATACTCTTCATACACACCTTCCTTAATATGAATGACAAAAGTGTCGTTGCTCTGGCTCGGAACCTCGCGCAATGCCTCGTTGATGCTCGTATATTTCCCCGATCCATCCTTGGCGACGGTCACATTCGGTGTGACCGCATCAGGGTTAGCCCGAAGGAGCTTGTGAGTCTTCGTAGCCCCATCGGGCCACGTAAACTCCCCTGTTTCGGGCTGTGGGCCCAGCCCGAGCCCGGTCTGCTCGAGGATCGCGGAGAAGAGGTTGGTCATGGCGAGGCCATTGACCGTGATCTCCCGGGCGGGCCTCAGGAATTTCTTGACTCTCTCGGCCGCGTCGCCCTTCACGCCCTCGAAGCGATCGATGCACGTTTCTTGGTACGTGAGGGCGCCTGTGAGCCACGTGCGCATGTCGTCCATGACGACCCAAAAGTTGTCGAAATCCAGGGCGTCTGTCCTGTCGAACGTCCTCTGGAGGTCTCTCATGGAGTCGTCCAGGAACTTCTGGCAAGTCCTGTAAGCGGACGCTGCCAGGCGATCCTCCGTGGCGACCTCCAGGGGACGTAGGCGTTGGTTTACGCTGGCGAGCTCGTTGGCCGCGACCTTGAAGCCCGCCTGTATTAGGGTTTTCATGTCGGAGGAGGTCGTAGCCTTCGTGAGGCTTTCGATGCACGTTTCCTTGTAAAACGTGTTGTGGCATAGGTCTTGGATGGCCTTTTGCGATTGGTTGCCATTGTTGTCTTTGTTTTCGTCGTGATGCTTATTGTGGGCGAAGGTCAGGGCGCCCACCACCGCGATCGCCACGATCAGGGTGGTGGCTGACCCGATGATGACTGCTTTTCTTGCAGTCAACATCTTTTGAGCGGTGGTTGAAAAGTTGTTGAAAAAAAATGGAAGGAATTATATTGCGTACATATATAGAGAGAGTCTCTACTCTCTGCCACGTGTACAATACGATATCATCGTTGTACACGTGGGGTGGGGCAATAGAATAAAAAGCGAAATTAGAGTACAAGGACAAATATATTAAATTCATGTTTAAAGGCTCATTAATGGCCATTGTAAAAGTTTGAAGCTGTTAAAGGTGAGAGTTCATCCTAAATGTTCTCCGAGCTTCAGAATTGATTGGCCATGCTTATTTCCAAAAAAACAGAATCTTATCCAAACAATTAGTCTTTAAATGAAAGTTGCAACAAATTTTATTTGTTATAATTTTTTTTGGAGTATTGCCATTATAAATAGTAGATGCATGTGTGAGAGAAAAATGCAATTTCAGCCTATATAAAACATCAAATTTATCACTATGAACTTTTTTTAAATTGAAATTTGTCACTATAAATAGTTTTTTTTGTCTTTCTCCAACAATTCTTCACAAAACAGATCACACCCTGAGCTTTTCATGCCGGTGTAAACGGAATTCATTTAGTCACAAATTAATCCTAAAATGATCTTTTGTATTCTCTTAATTAATCCGAATAACAAAAATAATTGATAGAATATAATAATTTTAATATAATACTAATGTATAATTTCAATTATTCAAAGGTGGGTACTGAACCTAAATAAAATAAATTCTACACATAAAATGAAAAAAAAAAAAATCAATAATATCCTGCAATCCATCTCTAGATAGGGGCATTTTTCAATCATGATCATCTTTTCTAATATTCTCTACTTGATTGTTATTCTGGCCTGCAATAACATCTTGAATGAATCAATGAAAACCTACGAAGCAATCGGTATAAGCAAGGGATCAGATTCATAGATATATAATTGAGTAAAATATTCATCTAGCTTAGCTAGATGAGAAGATTTTTTTGGTTATTTTTTAGTTACAAAAAGTGGCATGCACTTGTGGATAAATTTAACAATCATAGTAGTTATAAAGAAGAATCATATTCCAATGGGCCAGGTGAGCTTTATTCCTATTGCCTTCACCTAGAATTATCACTGAATTAATACTGAAATTTCTTAGAACTTTAAAGCAAATTATTATTGGAATTAATCGATAATATATTGTTCAACAATTGTAAAGGGAATATCCCATAACATGCAACTAGGGAAAAAAAAATGAAACAATGTCTAATCAATCAAGGAGATTACTTATATGATCATAAAGGGATTATTTTTCAAGGAAATGTATTTCTTGTTGTGTGGACAAATATTATTTGAAGCTAGCCCATCGCTACAATTGATTTATGATAAAAACTAGTATGAGACGGCCTCATGCATGAGATGGAGTATAACTTAGCACAAATCAATACCCACCCCTTTGTTGAGTTATGGAGTCTGATCGACTGCTTCACGTTCCAGGAAAAAATTTTGGGACCTTTTTTTGTCAGACTCGACCAGAATGGACCTTAGGGTTTTGACCAAATTTCGCCTATAAATACCTATCTGTTTCGTTGCATTGTTATCATCGAAGTATTAGTAAATCTCCTGGCTTGGTAGTGCTCCTAGACGTAGTCATTCCTGACTAATTGGGTAACCAAATCTGTGTTATTTAATTTCGTTTTCTCTCAATTTCTCAATAATTGCAGTTTAAATCCTAACACCTCTCCCAAAGTGTTAAAGCGCTAATGCCAAAATTATCTTCCGTCTCACGTAAGTTTGCCTTTCTATATATATTTGCAATGTGTTTCATTGAGGAATAATCTAGATGTGTCGACGCCGATTGTCCCCGATTCAAAGGATAAAGCGGTGATCTTGATTCCCTCGTCCCGAGCCAATTGACGAATTGAAATACCTCAAAATCGGCCGACACTAAATTAAAAAAAAATTTAATTTTTGGGACCAAAATTGAATAGTACTGGACAAGTTAGAGACTAAAAACCTTTTTAACTTGAAATAGTATTACCATTAGTAATATAATAACAAAAGAAATCTATACAATCTTAGTTACGTTTTCCAACCAATTAGAAAAAAGCAACATAACATCTAATTACCTATCCAAAAGGAATGACACACTTGTTGTGAAGCTAGTGGCCACATTATGATTTTCTTGAATTTAACTTTTAAGTCAACTTTCTTCTATAAAAGGGTGGGCATGCACTTGATTATAAAATCAAAAAACCACTCTAAATCCTCACATCTTTACATACATACACACTAAAATGGGTTCAAGGAAAGATTTAGGCACGATAGGCGCGGAAGGGTTTGTATTGATCGAAGAATTTCTAGTCGATAAGAAGGCGAAAAGGCAGCCATATTTGTATCAATATCAGCCACAAAATGCTCCTCTTTATAAGGTAAAACCGAACGAAAAGATGGTCACGTACGAAGTGGTTCGTTATCACGATGAACCTAGGGTTATGGATTACACCAAGAGGAACTCTTCACCTATGTTTTTTTAGACTTTTTAAGTGTATATATATTTATATATATATCATGTACATATGGAGCTAGCCTCGGCCAAGAATTGTATAATTAGTTAAGGACTGAGGGTTTGAATGTTTGTAATTTGCAGTTCTTGGCCTGTAGGCCGTAGATGAAGTTTGTAATATATATATGTATATGAAAAAAGCCCTTTTGGCTTTAAGATGATATTTCCAGATCAACTTCGAGTAGATTTGTTGTTGATGTTATTATTTCATGAGTATATTATATGTTGGGGAAAATATTTTTTTGGTCAGTAACTTTGTCACTTTGATTTTGGCTATAATGGTTTTTATACTTTGATTTTAGTCATGTAACTTACATGAATCAAGATAAAAAAAGTGATGAAAATGTGTAAGCTATTGGACGAAAATTAAAATTTAAAAGTAAAAAAAAATGTAAGTTACAGGACGAATCAAAATGTAAAAATCAGTAGAATCGAAAAAAAAAGTTGCAAAGTTACCCGACAAAAAAAAAAAAAGTTTTTCCCTATAATATTTCATAAGATATTTTTGTCCTCCGGATCTTAGTGACACTTTCAGAAAATATGCCAAAAAAATTAAACAAAAAAATCTATTTTATCTAAAGACTCTTGACATATATTCCACACTTTCCATAAGAAAAGTGAAGAATGTTTCAGAAAAAAAAAAAAAAGTGAAGAATAATGTTGCTTTCGAATCCTAATTATTTGGAGAAGATAAGATAAAGGATACTCCAAATTAATTAAGACACGTTTGTAAATCTTTTTTTCTGAAACTCTGTGATGGGCTTCAACCCACTACTGGCCCAATGTAAATCAGGACTCAGCCCAATTTAAAAAAAAATAAAAAGCATGAACCGGCCAATTAACTCCCGGTTTGATCGGGAAACGGCAGTTGAGAACCGTTGAACATTAAGCTACAATTTACCAAATTAACCTTCTACTTAAAGAATTCTCTTTTGCATTTTTATTATTCAATCACAGATAAAACTAGTTCCCAATTTAATTCTTCAAAGGGTTTTGCGACATTTTTTCGGCGGTGTGACGGCGGCGCAGCGGTGGAGAAGGGTGTCGAGTGGTACCACGATTCGGCTAGAAGTTTGGTAGGATTGAAAAAGTAAGTTTCTTCGCACCAATATGGATTTTTTGTGCTCAATTAAGAATTATTATTTTTTGAATTGGGCGTACTCGTCTTCTACTTTTATAATGAGATTTCATTAGTAGTTTGGAAAATCGAAAACCTTACCTTTCTGGTATTTGTGTCCCCATCCTTAATCAGATCCTCATTTCGTTGGTGTGTTATCCTGCTTTAAAGCTAAACAGAGCGATTAAAATACTAAAACTTATTAATTATGGTGCTTATTGTATTTTGATCCTGGAAAGTTGATATATTTGAGTATTTGTGGTCATTTGTGCATGGAGATTCAGGATATTCAATTTGGGGATACGATTATATTTTAAATAGTATTCACTATGTCCCAAACTTGTTTATCAACTTTTTACAAAAAGATACATCTCAAACTTTTTTATCCATTTTCTCCAAAAAAATATATCTCAAACTTGTTTATCCATTTCCATAAAAGAGAATAAAGTGACTACATCTTTTTCAATTATCCATCTGAATTACATCCCATTTTATTATTTTTACACGCAAAAAGTAATTTACTTTAATAATAAAGCAAAAAAGACTACAATATCTCCAACCAAAAATCACTTTATCACTCCAAATCTAATAAATAATTTTCACATTAAAACTCGTGCTAAAGTAAATGGGTAAACAAATTTAAAACGAAAGTAGTATTACTTACTTAATATTTAAAATTTCAGAGATCGATACTAAAATATATAGTATTGAGATAATATTATAATTTTTTATTTTTATTTTTTGACAGAGAAGATGATATTATAATTACACTTGAATTCATTAAATCTAATTTTTTAGAAATCTTCTAAAATAACATTCTAAAATTTAAAGTACATTTGAACTCTTTTAAAGAAAAATACATATTAATTATATTTTATTAAAAAAAAAAAAAAAAAAAAGCAAAGCCCCAAAAATTGATAAATGGGCTGGGCTGAGAAAAACAAAAAAGGGGCCGGTTAAAATATCCTAATCTTCTCTCTCCCTTCATTCTCCAGTTTCTTCTTCAATCGGCGCCGTCGCCCGGCCTGACCACCTCTCACGCCACCCGCTCTCTTTCTCCACCAGATCTCAGGTAACTCTCCTTCTCTCATTTGTTAATTTCAACTGATTTTTGCCAAAAAAATATATGATGATTATCGATATATTTTTTGACCGGATAAGTAAGTGACGGCGGCAGATGCCGGTGACTGTAGGGATTGAATATATATTTTTAATATAAAATGATGAGGGGATTATGGAATTTTCATAATATTTTTTATCTACTAACAGGACCAACAAAAAATTCACTTGCACAATATAGCCGGGAAATATTGAACATATAAATTTGGCCTTAAGCAAAACAAAATTCAGCTCAAGCAATTCCAGAGAATAGAGATCATATATATATATATATATAATTGCAGTTTTTTCATTTTGGGGATGCAAGTGTACCCCTTTGTTCTATGGTGGATCCGCCCCCATTTGTGTGACTGGGGTCATCACAATTTAATATCAGAAGGACATTCATCAGTAATTCAGAACTCCGATTTTTTCTTTCTTTGCTGCAGGGGATTAAGTTAATTACTTGTGTTATAAATAAGTTGGATTGTGGTATTTCTATGTATAGCAATTCTGAATGATAGAATTGATGGTTGCTAGTAAAACGAAACACCATCAATTAATCTGAGCATGATAAAACTGCATGCTTGTGATACTTTGTTTTTCTTATGTACAAATATTTTTTACTTTGATTTGTTAGGAGAAAGTATTTCCAATGGGGAAGAGAAATAGGGCTGCTGTGGTGGTTCTTGGTGACATTGGGCGGAGCCCCCGCATGCAATATCATGCACTTTCCCTTGCTCAACAGGTATTTATATATATATATATATTCATATGTGTGTGTGTAACATTGTTTGAAATCATCTTAACTTATGCTCTCTCTTGTGTTCGAAGTATCAGGCTGTCTTCTGGACTGTTGAATACTGTATAGATTATACTAACTATATGGTGTTATTTGCTGGCATATTGGCCCATAGAATAATTGTTTACTTGTATTTTCATGCTCGGCTTATGTGATGTATCAAGTCATATTGATATCTTTTGAGGCATTGAAACAATTATCTGTTATTTATCATTTGATGGTCAGAGAACATTTTACCATCATATTAGAATGTCAAAATTTATCTACTTTTGGTCTATGTATACATCATTTTATTTTTTTGAAAATGCCCTATGTTGTGCCAAAACTTCATCCAAGTTTGTTTATTTTCTAGGCCAATTGCTTAAACTTCAAAGGAAAAATCGTTTGGAAACCAAACACCTTGGAGTATTTGGAAAATAAACTATATATTTGTAGCCAAAATTGTAGAGCAGTATATTACATAAGAACAATTCATTTTTTTGTCCACAATAGAAAAGACTTTCTTTGTGAAAGTGCTGCATGCAACTTTTTACCCTTTTGGGACTTTGCTATAAACATTTTTCTACTTCTTGCAGGCTTCTCTAGATGTTGATATTGTCGCATATGGAGGTACGTTAGTCTTCTATGACCTAGTGAAATATCTACTATTTTCTCGCCTAAACTTTTTTTTAAACGATTTATTCGCCTAAACTTGTTTCACGTCTCAGATCAAATTAAGAAGTATATTATGATGTATATTAGACAATAATATTTCAAAGAGAGGAATCAGACATTAAATTTGTTACCTCATACAATCAAATACTTACACTGCCAGGGAAGTTCTCAACTTAGTCTTGGAAGGTGTAACCATCTGATAAAACTCGCTTTTATCTATAATTATGCTATAAAAGTTATTTGTAATATTTTTAACTATAGGAATTAAGGCTCATTATGAACTTCTATGTGTTTTTAGAGGTATATGGTCGTATAATAGATTGAATCGTTTAATCACAATATGCTTTAACTGAAGATTTGATATTTTCACAGGTACAGAGCCCCACATTTCGTTGTTAGAGCACCCATCTATTCATATTCACAAGATGGTATGATTAAGGATTTTTTTGATATATTTAATGCATTAAAATCAGTAAGGTCTGAAAGATTATTTTTTTTATTTTCACAGCCACAATGGCCTACAGTACCTCGAGGTCTTGCAGAAATACTTCGCCCCTTATTTCTTATCCTCAAGCCTATATTTCAGTTTCTTATGCTGCTTTGGTATATTTGTGTCAAGGTACCAGCTCCTGATGCTTTCATTGTGCAGGTGAGCTTTATCGTGTGCTTATTTTATTCGGATTTGCCCATTCTAATGTTATGTTGAATAGCTATTTCATATTCATTCTATTATGTTTCTTGCTTAATACTTGCTTTCGTTATAGATGATCCTCGTGTCTGTGATTCATAATAGTCAAGTCGCAAGAGTTCTGCAATGTAAAATGCTGCACTTAAGTAGTTTTTATTTTTGTTTTTTTATTAACCCTTTATAAATTTCACTGGAGTAAATATTGTTTCTTGAATCCAATATTATTATCAGTAAGCTCCATTAAAGCTACGTTATATTGCTTCTGCAGAATCCACCATCAGTTCCTACTTTAGTCGTTGTCAAGTGGGCCAGCTGGTGGAGAAAGTCAGCATTTATTGTTGACTGGCATAATTTTGGATATACCCTGCTTGCACTTTCCCTTGGGAGGAGTAGTCTCTTTGTTACGTTATATCGTTGGTGAAATTGCATTCCCATTTTTTTTCTAATGATTGATAATTTTCCAAGTCCTAGTTTTGCATGAATTGACAGCTGTTATTTTTTTGTTCTATGATTAGGATCGAGAAGCATTATGGCAAGATGGCTCATGGTTCCTTGTGTGTGACAAAAGCAATGCAACATGAATTGTCCCAGAATTGGGGGATTAAGTATGAGCATGATATTAAAAAAGTTTCATGTATTTGATTGTGTGTACTGTTTTAATTGCTCCAACTGTTGATCACACGTGCGTCTTCTGTTTTTGTTGCTGTAGAGCCACTGTTTTGTATGATCATCCTCCTGAATTTTTTCGTCCTGCTTCACTAGTGGAGAAGCATAATGTGAGCAATTCTTTTTTTGGGAAAAGTGCAAAACATTCCCATCAGTTTGGAGGGTTAGCAAAACATGCCTGCCATTGAGGGGGTTGCAATTTATGCCCAATTTTGCCAGGAAAACTAAATTCACCAGTCTTCGCCGGAAAAAAATTGGGCATAAATTGCGGAAAATTGGTAACCGAGGGGAATAAATTGCTACACATAACACGATGTAAAAAGTTTTGGTACCCCCTAATTAGAAAGACATGTTTTGCAATTTTCTCTTTTTTTTTCATGATTAGTTTCAAAAGATGTTAGTTAACCAAGTCTAAAGTTCATGGTGATCTAGTTGTTTTGCAGGATTAGTAAAAGTCTTAACAAGCCATATGGACTTCAAGATTGCATAATCAATGGTAAAGGATGGCAAGATACTATCTTGTCCACTTTGAATAATTTTAATTGTGTTCTTGCTAAATTTGATCGTATATAATGAGCTTCGATAATGATGATAATATTATTCTAAATTGGTTCGAAATGCGTACATGTGCAGGATTAATAGGGCCACATGACAATGATTCTAATTCAAATCCATTTACAACCCAGGTTGGCACTGATATATTCTTGAAGCAAAACAGACCAGCCCTCATTGTTAGCAGTACAAGCTGGTATATTATTGGTCACTTAATTGGTTGCCACTAAAATTGCATCATTTAAGTTATAGGACTTAATTGAGAATATAAATTGTTATAGGACTAAAATAGCCAACACCCAATAGATACATACCAATTTTGCACTTCACTCTTTCTAGAAATTAGAATAAGGCCGATCATCTATCTTTGATCGATATGATTAAACAATAAAGAGTGATTTGATTCAGGACTCCAGATGAAGATTTTGGCATTTTACTGGAAGCTGCTGTTTTGTACGATAGACGCGTTGCTGCACTATTAGGTGAGGACGACTCAACTGGGGATGAAGTTTTCTGGGGCGGAATTCGTGATGGAAAACAATTCTTATACCCAAGGTTGCTATTCATTATTACTGGTAATGCCTATCTTCAAAGCCTTAAAGCCCATCAATTTTTCCCCAACAACCTATTCTTATCCTTTCTAAAGAGGATCACTAAACTCCTTAACAAATTAAAGGTAAAGGGCCTGAAAAGGAGAAGTACGAGCAAAAAATAAGGAAACTTAGACTCAGATGTGTAGCATTCCGTACCATGTGGCTTTCTGCAGAGGATTATCCGTTGCTTCTTGGTAAGTGGTAACCCTCAATAGTGTTCAAATATACTTTTTTTCCCCATCTACTTTATGTCTTCTTTCTTTATGAATACAGGGTCTGCAGATCTAGGTGTCTGTTTGCACACTTCGTCATCAGGGCTGGATTTACCCATGAAGGTCTGTACTTATATGGCATGAAATGAGTAAATTGCAAAATTGATCCCATATTTATTGGGTGTTGGCGATTTTAGTCCCATGTGAAAGTCCCATAATTTTTAAAATGTTGCAATTTTAGTCCTATATTGACAATTTTTTGGTATTAGGATGATGATTAGTTTTTGAGTTCTTTTTAAATTTTTTTACAGCTACCGTGACTGGGCTCGTGCAAAAATCCTATTACCTTGTCCGCATAAGACTAAAATTTAGATCATTTTAAAAGTTGACTTAACTGAGAATATTGATTTATATGAGACTAAAATCGCCAACACCCAGTAGATACAGGACAAATCAATTTACTCTGCGTGAAGTTCAGTCCTTTACATATTTAAAACACAGAGTATAGCAATTAAATTTATTAGACAATATTTATGGAAGATTCTTACTGTTGGTTAATTAGGTTGTTGATATGTTTGGCTGTGGGCTACCTGTCTGTGCTGTTTCATATTCTTGGTAAAATCTATTGAGCACTTTCTTTACTATTAAGACAGGCTATTAATTTACCATGAAAAAAAAATTATAAAATTATCTCCATTTTGGATCTTTGTGAAGCATAAAGGAGCTGGTAGATGTCAACAAGAATGGCCTCCTCTTTTCATCATCTTCAGAACTGGCTGATGAACTCATGGTAAGCTTCTTCATAGTACTTTCTACGTACAACTTAGAAAAAAGATTATTTCTTTAATAAAGGTGTTGTAATCGTTTTTTTTTTAGAATATATTACTTGCAATCTGCTAACATTTGTATCTATCTCCTACAGATGCTACTCAAGGGTTTTCCAGAAAAATGCGATGCTTTGAGCTCGATGAGGTCAAATTTGATGGAAAGGTTATCTACAGAAAGGTGGGCAACATCATGGGAACAAAATGCCAAGCCCCTAATACATGAGGTCATCTTTTTTGCCATTTTTTTTGCACATCATACCTTTTGTATTAAAGATCACCAATTTATAATGAGCTTGCTTTTTTCAGGTTATTTCTCAACACTCAAGCTGACAGAATTATCGAACATACAGATGAACGTCGTACTTCTAACAAACTTGCAACTGATCGGCTCGTAAGGATTCGATCTTCGCAACCATGTAACTAAACTAAGCACCCGGAAACCATCAAGAAATTAATTGAAGCCGAAAATGATTTCTTTGAGAATTACGTACCAATATATGAATGCATGCATCTAAAATACTTGTATGCTCCAAGATAATATCCAGAAATTACAGTTCCCACCACAGTTAAAACATTGAGTTGCATTTTGTGGATATATACCAAATTACTCGTATCTTTTGCTAAACTTCCAATATCATGTCGCTTTATTTGGTGGATCAAAAGTATCCATGCATATAAGGTGTATTTTATCTTGTTAATTAGCACAATAATTAACCTGAATTAATTGTTGGTAATTAATCTTGACAAGATGATTATTGTACCATGAGTCCCTAATCATATTATTAAGTACTCAATTGACTAGGAATATATTTGCTTTTTTCAGCAAAAAGAATCCATAACATGTAGATGATCCCATCATAATTAACCACATGAAGAAAGAATCTAGTCTCCACTTTAGCAACGAATGCCATGCGATAGCTTCTTAGTTAAAATATCAAGGATAATATCTGGTCAAATTCGCATAAAACGTGTTTAGTGTAAATTATTATTTATCATGAGTTGGTATCTTGAAATGTTCTTTTTTAAATGATGGTTCTTTTTTAATATAAAGCATTATCCGACCCTCTGCGGTAATATAAGTAACACACTTATAGTAAAAAGTCACACTTTTTAATTATCATAACTAATACCTTTTTCCGGAAGAAATTTTACCGAGGGGGGCCCAATTTATAACGTAGTGTAATGTATCCTTAAGAAAATTATTTGGACTAAACATCTTTATATTAATATCGAGTCGAATACATTTATATGTATATTGAAAATGTGAATTAACATATTCTTTTCTATTTTGTTAAGAAAAATCAACATTTTATTTATAGAGTGTTGACTTTTTAATTATTGAATAACACATAATAATGTTAATATCGAGATGGAGATGGTTTTATAGTGAATATAAGTCAAAATATTAGGCGTTAAATACACAATTCTTAATTAATTTAAGTGTATATATATATAAGAATCATGAAATTTGTTCACCTTTTAAGTAATATATATACTTAATTAATTGTTTTTATCTTGAATTTTATCTGAATTTTTCTTTTTCTTATGTCTAGTATAATTTATCTCTCTCGTGTGATTTGTGAGATGGAATTAATGGATAAATGAATGACAAACAATCTTCATAAAAACACGATTTTCAAGAACTTGAAGTAACACTTCATTTCTAAAGAGTAAATAACTCTTCAACCTAAAAATAAAGGGTTGATATGCAGTAAAACTTGTTCACAGTGCAATTAATTGATTTTTTTTTTAATTAGACATACTCTTTAGTAATATAAGTCACATCCTTTTAGTAATATGATCAGTTATAACTACGATACCCTCTGTTATAATATAAGTCACACCTTTTACTTTTATGAGTAATACTCTTTATAGCAAAAAGTCATACCCTTTATAGTAAAAAGTCACACTATTTAATAATATAAGTCATCACTCTTTAACCAATTTCACCGTGAAACTTGTTCATTCTATACTTTACCAAAAAACAAAGGCTTAAAAGAGTATTTATAAAAAGCAGAAAAACCAGAGTTTATTTTAAATGAAATGTGAGACAATATGCAGGATATTCAAAGATTAATGTATAGTCTTGTGCTTTTTACACATCAAAAGCATATGGTACTAAACATAAAGAATCAAAACAAGTTGGAAACTATAGACCACAATTGTATAAATATATTTATTTTCTATTGCAATAATAATAATCTAGCTCTATTTAAGGATCTCCACCTTATATTATTGACGACACACAACAAAACCTTAATTTCTTTACTTTGCCAAAAACAAAGGCTTAAAAGAGTATTTATAAAAAGCAGAAAAACCCTCGAATATTTTAAATGAAATGTGAAATAATAAATTAAAATTATATTAAACACCATTCAAATAGAACCAATCATTTTTCCCATTCTCTTTTTCGGTGATGATATTTTACAAGGAGTTATTTGATATTTTACAAGGTATTAATTAATTTTGCTTGAATAAATATAATTTCCTAAATAGGTTAAAAGATTATGTTAGAATGTTATTATCACATTTGTAAATATTATAGGATGTACACATGACGCAAATTTAAAGGACGTAATAGAAGATGTAACATAATTATGTAACATAAGATGTTATATGTTGACTCAACGAATAAGTTCAGTTTCAGGGGCGTGGATCTTGATGCTCCAGCTTCAAGTAGCAGAGTTCACGCATGCCCGGGGCCACTGAAAGTCTAGCTTCAAGTAGTGAAATTCCAGCTTAAAATGAGTACTAATGTTGGTAAAAAAGAGGACCAAAATTGGACACGGTTGGACAAAAAATTTAATTCACCCAAAATTATAGGACTAAACCCAACCGCAAATGGGGGTGTGGAATCCCCTAGAATAATTAGCACTTAATAAGTAATAGATATCTTGAAGAAATAGGCAGAATTATCAACTATAGTTGATTATTGATTTGATCCTTTCCATCAATAACCGAAAGAATTAATACGAGTAAAAGATGCTATGCTTTTTCTATGGCTTCTTCAATATCCATAACCGAAAGTATATATTTACTTTTAACCAGAATCTGCCAGCTTTTGACTATATATATCATATATCCTGCAAATATACTTCTCATTCTGAACTTTGTGTTTATTTCTTGTGTCTAACTCTAATCTGCATCAATTAATTATCTTAATCACTTCTTTAATTCCAATTTATTTTTTTCCCCAAAAATGTTTGCAACTAATTGTGCTTTAGTGAAGTTATTTAGGGAAAATTGCATGGTGTTTAGGACAAATTGTAAAAACAGGACTTAATTGTGCCACTTATCGCACTTTACGGATCGAACAATTCGGCAGACTGTAAAATATTTACCGAATTTTCAAATTATTATAAAAAAAAAGAACTTCGAACAAATTCGAAGCCGGAATAAATTACATTTGAATTGGTTCACTGATTTAGAATTATGTTTGAATGTAAATAAAAAATCATAAAATAATTACTATACTATTTAATGTGAAAGCTTGCCACTCTTTTTTATGTAAGGTAGGGAGTGTGCCTTCATCAATAAAATTTGGCTTTGTTAAAAAAACTAAGGCACTTAAAATAAATTTAATAATTAGTTCAGAACATCACTTTTTTTATGGTTACATACACGCTGCAGGACCATTCTGATCACCGACTTAAATGTACATTCACTTTAATAAAAAGAAAAAAGAATAAATTCTGAGTTGATCTGTCATAAGGTCGTCACCAATATTATGTCATATCAACAATAATGTTGCAATTTTCTTGGAATTATATTCTTCTTTTAGTGGCTTCCTATCCACATTGCATAATATATATAGATGATCAATTATTAATTCAATAATACATGCTGAAAAAAAAAATTCAATAATACATCTTTTCTAACTTATCAAACACGGACTAAGGAAAAGTTTGTGAAATAATCCGAATCTCATTTCATATTAGGCACATAATTAAGGTGCTTATTAACAAACTATCTCCACTAATCATAGGATTAGACTGTTATTATTAATTTAAGATAAGACAGAGACTTGTATACACCAGATTTATCGTGCAACTTAAATATATTTTTAACGGTATTAATTGCTTTTATTGAACAATAAAATTAGTTGTTTCCATTGGACGTTGTCTGATTGCATCAGATACTGTTTAATAAAAACAACTGATATCGCCAGATACTGTTAAATAAAAACAACGAGAAACAAATATTATTTGGTCACATAACTTATCTACTGTCCATTTTTCATCCCTAGAAATTTGACTGTCCAAATTTGGTCCATTATCTAAATTGATTGTCCAATTTAAGTTTCAATTTTTGCCAAAAAATCGCAAACAACGTCATCTCAGTCCGTACTAGTTACGTGCCGGTAAAATAGACAGTAGATAAATTAATACTCCCTCCGTCCACCAAAATTGAGCTCAGAGCGTTTTAACATGTTGTATGGAAATATAGATTAAGTCAATTGATTGAGAGTAAAGTATAATGATAACTTGAGTAATTAAGTGATTGTTGGACGATGAAAATAAAAAAAATTGTGTTCATAAACGTATTTAATCTACCTTTTGGTACAACATTTTAAAACACTCTGAACATAATTTTAATGGACGGAGGGAGTATAATTTAAAAATATATTTGAATTGTACTATACACTTGGTGGACATGTACCCTCAACACAATTATTAGTAACAAACCAATTCTTACATAGAAAAGAACCACCAACTTTTAAAAAAATACACACCAATAATTAGTTGCAATACAAAAACCTAATACTTATCCACCTTGTGCAAAAACCATTCAACTTTCTCAAATTATTGTTCTCTTGAAAAAGAATCTTCCCTTTATCCATCTCCACTAAATAAACAATCTCCCCCCACATCCAATTCTCAACAAAAATAATTAAATCCTTCATCCCAACTAACTCAATATAAATAAATTGTATGTTTTAATAATTTAACCACATGAAGGAAAGAATCTAGTCTCCACTAGTGACAATATCAAGGATAATATTTGGTCGAATCCGCATTAAATGTGTCTCGTATAATTTATCTTCCTCGTGTGTCTTATGTAATTTATCTCTCTCGTGTGATTTGTGACATGGAATGGGTAAATGAAAGACAAACAATCGTCGTAATAAGAACATAAATTTCAGGAACTTGAAGCAACACTTTATTGCTAAAGGGTAAATTAATAATTTCTTCAACCTAACAACGAAAGGTATGAGTGCATGATATATATGTTCAAAGACCAATTTGATATTAAAAAAGATGACAAAAAATGTGCAATCTTGCCTTTCCTAGTCCTACCAGTGCTTTTTATACGTCAAAAGTAAGTGGTACTAAACATAAAGAATCAACACAAGTTGGAAACTATAGCCCACAATTAATTCTACATTTATTTATTTCCTATTGCAATATTAATAATCTGTATATAAAGGGTCTTCACACTATATTAACGCACAACAAAACCTTTCTTCCAACACCTCTAAACTTGTTTCTTGAAATATAGTACATACATTTAAAAGATGGGAGATCTTTATCGCGTAGGCATGGAAGGCTTTGCAATACTCGATGAATACATAGAAAAACGGGCCATGGAAAGAAGGCCAGTTGTTCAGGTAAAACCAGTTTCTGCAGCTCATCAAGAAAAGAAGAAGTATCACATAGACTCAGTTGTGATGAATAAGAAGAAGTACAGAGCTAATCGTTATTAAAATCCTTTGTATGTTTGTCCGTACATCGTAGGATTAATTAAGTCGCGAATGAAAGCATGATCTTTGATTAGGCATGCATGTTCTGATCCTAATGTGTAGTCAGTTGTATGTGTAATTAGCTGATCTTTGAGGCATGAAGATCTGAAGTTTGTAACACTTTTTTTTTTTTTTTGGATAAATTGCAGAAGTGGTCCAATGTGAATTCTCTCATGAAAATGGTCATTTTTTAACAAAAATGGTCCCATAGGATTTTACAGGCAAAAAACATATGAATTTTTGGGACCAAATATGTTTTTTTTGACAATTCTCTAAGAGAAAATCTGTTAAATTTGGACCATTTCTGAAAAAAAAAAGGACCAAAAAAGAACATGAGACTAAAACTGCAGACAAAAAATTCACATGGGACCACTTCTGCAATTTACCCCTCCTTTTTTTTTTTATCGGACAAAGTTAGTAGTAGTTAGTACACCAAACACTCCACAAATTCACCAAGACACCTTATAACTCCCATACTCCAATTCGTTCCCAAAGGGAATTGAACCTGGGTCTCCCACTCAATTGAGGAGTCCAGTGGCCAGTGGGCTAAGCCACCTGGTTAATTTACCCCTTTTTTTTGTTCTAAGATTATTAAAGTGTTTTTGGGTTTGGATTAGTCATATATGTTTTCACAAAATCCCATCTTTTACTATTGTACGAAAATTTGTTTGAGACAGTTAGATGGAGATTTGATCCCAATTTAATGAGACACACTTACGTGCACGATGAAATGGAACAAAATTTGGGCGTGACAACTTCAACACTTTGAAGGAGGTGGGTGTTGATTTGTGTTAATTCGTACCCCGTCTCATGCAAGAGACTGTTTCATACAAATTTTGTCTAATTTAATTTATATAGGAGATTGATCATAATGAATTTGATTGGTGAGTGAAGTTGCTAAAAAAGGTTTGATCGTCTCATCCGAGGCTAAAAGTTGACTGGAATTGAGACGACGAATTTAAAAGGGAAATGGAATTAGATGTCATGAGACATGAAAACACAAACTTAAGACGTTTTGGTATATATGAAATCTGCAATTGAAGGAATCAACAGATACGGAGATATGAATAGAATGATATATGATTTTACCATTAAATCGACGGGAATCAACACGAGAATGAATCCTGAGCGCGCGACTTCGCTAATTTAGCTTGATTTTGGTTCAATTTGGCCCAAATGGCGCAAAATCAAAATTTACGGGCCTAAATATTAAATTAAAATTGAATGGTGGGTAAATATAAATTTTGGTCCTATAATTTTGAGTGATTGCAATTTTAGTCCTTTTAATTTCTTTTTGGTTTATCAATTTTTGTCTTTTTATATCCAATATTGATTATTTTTAGCCTGAAAATCCAAAATTTGTCAGAACTGCACATGCATAAATTAAACTGGTGCTTTTGTGATTTTCGGTCAAAATGATAAAGTTAGAGCGCTAACAAATACAAAAATTTGCCACATAACATGCCACATTATCTTTCTTTGGTACCAAAATAATCGAAAAGCCTGTGGATTTCATTTTGCAAACAAGAAAAGAAGCAGAGTTCATGCACGCGTAATGGTAGCGAAATACAGTCAGGACCAAGCTCAAATAAAAGAGAAAAAAAGTTTTTTGATTTCATTATTTTCTTATAATTCGTTTTTCATTTTAAAAAATATAATTCAATTTTGATCCCATAAGTATCTAGATTATTTAATTTTGATCTCATTTTCGTCGAAAAATAGAAATTTTGTCATTTTTAGTCATGCGCAAGTTACGTGTCAATTAAAATTATAGTTTTTCGAGCTCGTAGCCGACGTAGACACTGACCCTTTTTTTTTAAAAAAAAAAATCTAAAAATTTAAAAAGAGCAAGAAAATTTTCTTCCAAGTGCCAAAAAAATGAATTTTCAGCGTCCACATCAGCTAATAGCTCGAAAAACCCCAATTTTAACTGGCACGTGACCCATAACAACAAAATTTTGTGTTTTCTGGAAAAAATAGGACAAAAATTGGATAGTTATTTTTAAAAAAAAAAAAAACAGATTACTGAAAAGGAGTTATTCACACTTTTGGTCCCACAGGACACACCCCCTCACGATTTTGGTCCAAAAATCAAATTTTTTGACACTTTTGGTCCCACAGGACTGACGATTTGGGACCAAAAGTGTAAAAAATTTCGGTTTTGGGACCACATGTGTCAAAAATTTCGGTTTTGGGACCACATGTGTCAAAAATTTCGGTTTTGGGACCAATAATGAAAGGTTTGGGACCAAAATCGTGAGGTGAAGTGTCCTATGGGGCCAAAAGTGCGAATAACTCTACTGAAAAATTATGGGATAAAAAAAATATACTCTCAAATAACGCAAAGGAACATATAAACTCCAATGTAGAATAGATGATTGAATCCATTTTTTTTTAAATGGAAAAAAAAGGACTTGGCGCTTTATCTCATCAATTTGTCATAAAAGCACCAATCTAATTCACGCATATTGGCTAAAAATGACCAAAGTTGGTCAAAAAAGGACCAAAGTTGAACGCGGTTGGACCAAAATATAAATACAAAAAAAAATCCAGTAAAACACTTTTAAGTGATAGAAATCTTGAAGAAATAGGCAGAATTATCAAGTAACAGCATATATTTCTTTGATTCTTTCCATCAATAACCGAAAGAATACGAGTAACAGATGCTATACTTTTTCTATGGCTTCTCCAATATCCATAACCGAAAGTATAAATTTACTTTTAACCAGAATCTGCCAGCTTTTGACTATGATATATGATATATCCTGCAAATATACTTCAACAAACTTCTCATTTTGAACTTGTGTTTATTTTGATGTATCTAATCAGCATCAAATCTTAATCACTTCTATAATTACGGTTTAATCAGAACTGCATAGTATTTACGACAAATTGCAAAAAAACAGGACTTAACTATGTTATTACGCAGATACACTTTTTAGTATTATGAGGGTTTGAATTTAAATACAAAAAAAAAAAATCGAACAAATTCAAGAGACAGAAGAATAAAATGAAATTGCAGATTTAGAATTATGTTTGAATGTAAATAAAAATTCATAAAATAATTGCTATGCTATTTAACACGAAAGCTAGCCGCTCTTTTAATGTAAGATAGGGAGTGTGCGCCTTCATCAATAAAATTTGGCTTTGTTAAAAAAACTAAGACACTTAAAATAAATTTAATAAGACAAATACTTGTGTGCACCCTTTTGCACCAATTTAAAATTAGTGCAATTGGATTTTTTTAGTTTTTTTTTCGGCACGGATCCAACCCGAATCTGGCCTTAGTGGTTCATGGTTCACCTGAATTCATGGTTTATAGTTTATAATTTAGGGTTTAGATATAGGGTTTAGGGTTCATAATTCATTCAAATTAATTAAAATTGAATTAAATTGCATCTAATGCAATGCAATTGGTGTGTACAAGCACCACTCATTTAATAATTAGCTCAGGACATCAACTTAAAAAAAAATGGATATATAATGGTAATTACAATCACCCCTGCAGGACCATTAATCTGACCGACATAATGTACATCCACTTTAATAAAAAGAAAAAAGAATAAATTCTGAGTTGATCTGTCATAAGGTCGTCATCAATATTATGTCATATCAACAATAATGTTGCAATTTTCGTGGAATTATATTCTTCTTTTTAGTGGCTTCCTAATTCCTATCAGCATTGCAAAATATATATATCGATGATCGATTATTAATTAATTCAATAATACATATTTTCTAACTTATCAAACACGGACTAAGGATAAGCCTGTTTAATAATCCGAATCTTATTTCACAAGACACATAATTGAGGTGCTTATTGATTAGACTATCAGTATTCAAGATAAGTCAAAAATTTATATACATCAAATGTATCGTGAAACTCAAGTGTATTTTTAAACGGTATTAATTATTTTCATTGAACAATAAAATTAATTGTTTTCATTAGACGTTGTCTAATTGCATCAGGCCTAGGGATTTAAATTAAAATAGTCCCGTAATTTTGCACCTTTATTGAAAAAGTCCCGTATATATTACATGTTTCAATTTAGTTCAGTATGTTTTCAATTTGTGTCGATTTAGTCTCAAATCGCCGGAGACCGGTCAAACTACCTTAAAACGAAGTCGTTTTTAGGGCGTGTGATACACGCGCCCCTAATTTCGATCGAAAAAGGCTGTCTGGCATCGATTTGGACACGTGGATTAGATATACACGCCCCAAAAACGACGTTGTTTTGGGGTAGTTTGATCGGTCTCCGGTGATTTGGGACTAAATCGGCACAAATTAAAAACATACGAGACTAAATTGAAACATGTGATATATACGGGACCTTTTCAATAAAGGTCAAAGTTATGAGACAATTTTGATTTAAATCCCTCAGGCCTACGTACTGTTTAATAAAAACAACTAATACCACCAGATTCTATTCAATAAAAACAACGAAAATTTTTTTTTTTTGGTCACATAACTTATCTACTGTACCCATTTTTCATCCCAAAAAATTTAACTGTTCAAATTTGATCTCTTAACTAAATTGATTGTCCAATTTAAGTCCCAAATTTTACCAAAAAATTGCAAACAACATCGTCTCGGTGGACATGTAGATAAATTAATACCATTTAAAAATGTATTTAAGTTGTATTATACCCTTGGTGTACATGTACCCTCAACACAATTATTAGTAACAAACCAATTTTTACAAATAAAAGAACCAACAACTTTTAAAAAATACGCCCCAATAATTAGTTGCAATACAAAAACCTAATACTTATCCACCTTGTGCAAAAACCATTCAACTTTTTCAAATTATTGTTCTCTTGAAAAAGGAATCTTCCCTTTATCCATCCCTTATATCCCCCCCATCAATTCTAAACAGAAACAGTAAAATCCTTCAACAAACAACTTCTTCTTATCTTATATACACACAAATTTTTTTTCCAAAAGTGATAGGGCTTCTTTTCGAGGAACACTTTGTGAGATCCGCAAAATACTCCTCAAAAATCGCGATTCAAATTAATCATCAACCATCCATCATAGAAATTCCTCCAAATCAACAACCCCACCTTTCAAAAAGAAAACGTTTAAGCAATGCCTTCAAACAAGCTTTGACGAAAGGATCTGCGCGCATGCATGAATTTCGACAGATTTCAATCCTTTTTTCAATAGATTTTGGATAAAACATAAAAGTGATTTAACCTTTCAAACTAATTTTGTTAATTAATAAATATCTAATTATGTCTAAAGATTGTCTTGTAACATATTAATGTTTACAATATGCAGTCGTATCAATATATATATATAACTAGTGTATTTTGTATGTATATAGCTTCTTTACTAAACCTTGTCAATTAAAGTTTCTCGACTTTTGAAAATTTTAAATGCAATTTCACTGGTGTCAATATGATAAATTACATGAATTCGGTGGTAACATATTCATCTATTGGAGAGAAGGAAAATTGTACATCATGTATTAATTTGATGAACAAGAAAACATGAACAAATTTAAGCCACGTAGAGGATATGTATATTTCATTGATTTAACTAAGTAATTGCGCTTAGAAACTATTCAACGAACTAATTTTTTGGCGATGTCTCACGTTTTTTGCACCACGCATTTTCCCTTCTTATTTTTCGGCGAGACTATACGGCGTTGTGTCTGATTTTGCAACAAGAATAGGACAAAAATGGGTCCAAAAAGTTATGGGACTAAACTGAAAATTCCAATTTTTTTGGGACCTTCAACGGAAAAATCCAAAGACGTAGAACAAAATTGAATTAACTCGATATATATATACTATATACACACACTTAATTATTTATTTCTTCATGTTTTATCGAGAGTTTGGATTAATAGCTAGGCATTTTTGTTGGTCTTTCCGCTAGTTTGGTGCACATTAAAATCTTTTAATTAAGAATTAAGTAATTAAATATTATAGAGTTATATATATCCAGTTTTTCAGTTGTCTTTTTTCATAGAAATTGTTAGAAAAATTAAATAAACGAATTAATTTCGCACCTCTCTACAAGTTCGAATTTTTAGAAGAAATGAAATTCTTTTCATGATATCATAGTTTAGGTTTAAGTTCGATTCTAAAAAATTCCCCCATATTAAATATTGGGCAAAAGATGAAATGAAATTTTTGCTACCACGTTAATTTATTCAAACAGAATTTCGGACGCGAAATGTGGATTTATTTATTTATAAAAGTTATTCAAAATTCCATTCAATTTTCTAGATATATTATAAATTCAATTGGTCTGTTGGATAAAAAGAAATCATGTTGCACTAAAGAATATTCACTTGACTGGAATTAATTCCATGTCAACGATTCATTCCAAATTGGAATTTTTTTTTTAATTCAGCATTTGTAAAATTGTATCTGAAATGTTTTTGGACCATCTTCATCTTATTCATGGAATTACAATAACCAACTTAATTTGGAGTGGAATTTCTGTTTTCGTCAAAGTAAATTAGATTCTACTATGAAACCAAAAAAGGGATTTTTTTTGGGTTTTATGTAAATTTCAAATGTTCAACAATTTAGTCTCCTCTAGGAGGGAAATATTCAATTGATTTGGATGTTAAAATAAGACTAAAATGTTTAAACTACAAATCTATTTTTCAATTTGTGGAAATAATAAAATTGAATGAGACGTGGAATAATTAATGGCTTAACAACTATTATTCCAACAGAAAACCACAACAGATTATTACAAGTTAATTTTGATCTCATGCCAACAAATGTCGAACAATTACAGATTCTCTATTAACAACTAAGTGATTTTTTTAAAATATTTTGAGAAAATCTGGAATCAATATAAATTTGAAATCAATGTCCACTTTTTTTTAAGATATTCCTTGAATCCATCAAAATCACCATCCATCTCGTTCTCCAAATTACAATCGTCAACCACCAAATTCTCCAATTTTCAAAAAAATAAAAACTAAGCAATGCCATAAATATTTATTAGTGCATGAATTTCGACAGCTTTCAAGTCTGAATTAACCTTTCAAACTCTTTCTTTAATAAATATCTAATAAAAGAATATAGGGACTATTCCACTACAAAATGCCAAAAGTGTAAAAATAATTTCTGCACTTTAGTTCAAATTGAACTAGAATTATGACTTTTTAATTTTTTAACTTTCAGATCTGGTTGTTTATTTGTATTTTGTAATTTTTTTTCCCCCAATATTTCAAAAGGTCTATAATTTTGCTCCTCGTAATTTATTCTACAGTGTATTGTCTCATTTATTTACTTTGAAAAACGCATTATTATAAGTTCATTACATGGCTTTCTACTTCATTTACTTTTACCTATATTGTCCTCTTTTACTTTCCAAAAACTACACATTTAATTCTTCTTTTTTACTTCCTCTAGAGGGAAATATTCAAGGGCAAATAAGAGTTTAAACCACAAATGGTCTCATGACTTTGACCTCAAATAGATTCAGTCTCGTAACTTTTTTTGTCGTCGATTTAATCTCAATATCTTTGACAATGTCCATTAATTTAAGTTCCAAGTCCATCAAAATATTCAGAATTACATCGTTTCGCCGATTGAATTTGAGACCTTCCGGCCGCTGGCGTGACTAGAATGCCAAGTGTAAAAATAATTCAGTTAGATTGGGAATTATGTTTTAATTTTTTAAGTGTTTATTTGTTTTGATAAATTCGATGACTTGTAATTCCAAGTGTAAAAAAAATTACACGTGGCAGTCTAGTCACCGGAAATCCCCAAATTCAATTAGCGAAACGATGTAGTTTTGAATTTTTGCGAAATGGGAACTTAAATTGGAGATTGTAAAAAATATTGAGATTAAATCGACGAAAAAAAATAAAAAATTATGGGACTGAATCTATTTGGGGTCAAAGTTATGACACTATTTATGATTTAAATTCAAAAAAACTTTTTTTCAGATGCAAATGTGCACCATACAATTTGATTTTCTAAAATAACTTCTTTTTTTCAAACGTTCAATTTGATTTATACTAAATAAATTGAACATTTCATTATAAATAAGTTGAACGTTTCAAAGAAAAAAAAAGCATACACTGAAATTATTACACAGCACAACAAACCTAACCATAACAAAAATTAAGATCCAGGTTGCAAAAGATTAGAAAAAAAAAAAAATGGAGCAAGAAAAGTACATGTAAAAATAGTGCAAGTAACGGGGCAAAATTATATTATTTCAAGATTTATAAAGCAAGATGCAGTTAGGTACTCTCTTTGCATCTTCTAATATTCTTCCATTTCCATTGCCTTTTTCGAGTTTTTCTGATTTCTTTGAGACCGGCCTAATTTCGAGTCCCAATTATTTGCTAAATATCTTTTGCAGATTTGATTCTTCTTTATAAGCTTATAAACTACTCTATTACACTTTCTATCCACCTTCTGAGAAAATTTGAAAGTCGTGTCGTTTATGTGTTTAGAAGTAAAAATTAAATAATGTTTGTTGGGAATCATTCAAGTATCTTTGAATAAATAAATGTTTGGGAAAATTGTCTTTTTTGTCATGTAACTATCATCCATTTTGATCGTGAAATTGATCTTGGTTCTGTAACCTTATAAAATTCGATTTTTTTCGTTCTGTCACCTCAATTTTTTTTAAGTTATAGGACTAAAATTAAAATTCATAAATTATTACGGATTTTGACCTTGTTCTTGTAATTTTACAAAATTTGACATTTCTGCTACTATAGATAACTAGCAGGTGACAGGACGAAAAAGTAGAATTTGTTAATGTTACAGGAGCAAAATCAAAACGCGTAAGTTAGTAGGACCACAATCAAAATAAGTGAAAGTTATGGGAAAAAAAAACGATATTCCCTAAATATAATTATTAAAGGTTTAAGGAATGAAAATCATGAAGGTTCTCACTAGCTTGTTATTATCAGGCTAGATTTGTAAGAATATATATCGTTGTGAAGCTGATATATTTTAATACTTATATCCACAGCCATTCATCAATATTCTTATAGGTGGGGTTCCTACATAATTCGTGCATGAGACGGCCCCACACAAATATTCCAGAGTTTAACTCAATCTACTTCCGAAAGGTTTCTCAGCCCTATATATAGACCCTTGATTTGCTCTAAATTGCCATCAAAACACAACACAAGCCCAACAGTACTCTTTAGTTTTCACTCTCCAAACATGGCAGAGGAGTTAATAAGGAGGCGATCGCAAGAGAATCCTGCTCACCCAAAGATAATTGACTGCAAAGAGGCTGCCAAAAAATACGGAGGGTTCTTGGAAGTAACGGGACGAAGGCCGGGCGTTCAGCCAAAACAGGGCAGTGTTCCGCCGGGCGGAATCTTGATCATGGACTATTCTAAGAAGAGGTCGCCAACTGAATAATAGTCCTTGCATGTTTGTTGATATGTAAGATGTAGAATTACCCTAAAAAAAGGCCTGCTTGCTCTTGTATCGATCATGTAATCTCATCCTGTAAGATGGATCCTGTTCCTAGTTAATGTAATGGGGTGAGTTGTATATGTTGTTAATTAGCTAGTTTTCAGTAGCAGGCTTAGTGTAACATACTTAAAAATACACGTAGCGGTACAGACACAGCATCAGCCGAAAAGCCCCAAATTGAAACGGCAAAACGATGTTGTTTTGAATTTTCTGATCTATTCGGGATTAAAATTGAACATTGTCAAAATTATTGAAACTAAATAGCCAACAAAAAAACTTATATGACTAAATCTATTTGAAACTAAAGTTATAGAATAATTTGTGATTCAAACTCGTCATCATGGAGTGGTTAACATGAGCATCTCGTTCAATCATTTTGATAAACAGGTGGAGGGCGATAACCTTACTTATTCTAAACAATAAAAAGTGGCATTACATCCAATCCAAACATCATGAACCATACAGAAAATGAACACTTTTGAGAAATATAAACGACCCTTATAAACAATTGTCTGTCTTACTCTAAACTCAAGAATTCATCTACAATTGTATTACATAACATTCTATAGATTGTAGATTTAATATTTTAGTCCAAAAGAAAGTCCGAGTACTCATGTTGTTAGTCGAAAACTTTCAATTCGTAATGCAACGATCATGAAATTGAAATTTCGTTAACCTTAGGGTACGATTGGTGTGGACCGTAAATCACTTGTGTACGAGCCAATTTTTCCTTTAAAAATCAACTTTATTTATGTCCCTATTTATAACTTCTAGATAAAACGTAAAACTGATAATATATAGTGTTCCACTTTTCATATATTCTCATTTTTATTTAACATAAATTAATTATTCGCTTTGGGCCGAGCATGTAATAATCTGTCTTTGGGCTTCGTTCAAAAGAGCTCATACCACTAAACATATTTCTCTCTTCTCTATGTTGGTATGATATTATCAACTTAGAACCTAGCTCGCACGAATTTATTTTTAGCTTCCTCAAAAGACCTCATACCAATGAGAATACTTGTTCATTCTTAGGGTAAATTGTAGTTCTGGTCTCAAGAGAATATGTCAATTGCAAAATGGTCCTTTTTTCAACAAATTTGATCCCATAAGATTTTCCGTCCATTTTTAACAGAAGTGAGTCACATGCGCCGTTAATGGCAGATTTGGTCCCAAAAATTGAAGATTTGGTCCCATAAAATTGCATATTTGGCCCCAAAAAAATCAAAAAAACTATAATTTTTTATTTTTTAAATTTTTTACTTTATAATTTTTTATAATTAATTTTAATTTAAATTAATTTAAATTTTATAATAATTTATAATTCAAAAATTATTTCATAACTAAGATTTTATAATTAATTTTTAATTTATTTAATATAAATTTTTTGAGATTTTAAATTTACTTTGTTTATTTTTTTTTTTTTATAAATTAATTTATAATTCAAAAAGTATTAAGCATAATTTCATAACTAAGATTTATAAAAATGTAATTAATATTTTTGAATTCCATTTGATATTAAAGATTCTATATTTTTTTATTTTTTTTAGATTATACATAAATTATTACTTTGTTTGAAAATATTTATTTTTTTATTTTAAACTATATAAGATTATATATATTATTTATTTATTTCAATTTAATATAAATTAAATTATATATGGATTATAAGTATATTTTAAATTTTTTAAATTGTCTACAAACTATTACTTAATTTAAAAATCGAACCCGCGTTTCCCCTCTTCCCTCCAAAATTGTCCCAAAAATTCAACGAAATCACATTGAAGAAGCAGTGAAAATCATACTTGCATGGAGTTTATATAGGCTACAACAGTTATAATTTTTATGTGTTTGATATTGGTCTACGTGATAAAAAGATATCGAATTTGATTTTAATTTTGCGATTTTTTCGCAACAGTGAGTGCTGATTGGTAGCGTGGTGGGATGGGCTGGTGACAATGGCGATTGCAATGAAAATCGTGTTGTGCAACTGATTTGCATTTCGTGTGTAATATTCAATAGTATTAATTATTTAATGAAAAATAATTATTTATTTCATTAGAGAGTATCAAATGTTCTAACATAAAGTATTAGCTGCGAAGCAGGTGCATGCTAAAGTATTTTTAAATTATATTCAAAATTCTATATATTATTTGGTTTGATTTTTTTAAATTATATAAAGATTATATATATATATTTTTTAATTTCTTAGATTTTACATTAAGTATATACATATTATATATATTTTTTAATTTTTAGATGTTACATACTATTATTTGATTTGCAAAAGTTTACTCATTATTTTTAAAATTATATATGGAATTTCAATAATTTTACATAAGTTATTATTTAGTTTACACAAATATTTTTTTGTATTTTGTAGTCATATTTAAATCATATATATAGTTTTACAATTAATTTGTAATTTATGAATTCATTTTGATTACATATATAATAATTATATTTTAGTATTATTTTCCTCAATTTTGCAAATTTAGTCCCATAATTTTTTTGATCAACCAACGGTTTTCATCCATTTGACTAACGGTTGAGACCAAAACTGCTAAAAAAAGGACCATTTTGAAACCATGGGACCAAAATTGTTCTAGACCCAATCTCTTGGAACCAAATCTGCAATTTACCCTTCATTCTTATAAATAACTTGATCCTCTCACTCCCACATTAATTAGATGTGAGATATTATTTGACACCCAAAATAAATAAATTTAAATTATTTAGTAAATCTTAAAATCACAATAAAATTTTGAAAGTGGTTAACTAAAATCTAAAAATAGTTATTTAAATATAAGAATTTGAAAAAAAAAACTGAAAATAACAAGTACTATAAAATATAAATATCACTTAAATAAATTAAAAAATAAAAAACATTTAATACATTGTAAATATCTAAGTTAAAGAAAATTCTAAGAATAAAACAAGTCAAAAACATCTAAGTTAATCAAATAAGAGCACAACAAATTATTACCATCAATTCTATCAATTCCACTAAAAATCGACAGATTCTGTCTTTCTGGAATGACATAATTTACAGCCTGTAGAAATGAATGTATCTAGTTCATAGGAAATCAAACCTGTGTCCTTACACTCTAAACATTTGAGTGAAATTTCCTTAAAACTCTCAGAAAATCATCTTGGAATATAAGAATAAACCCTCCAAAAATAGCCTAGAAATAAAAATATGGGAAAAAAAGTTTAAGTAAAGGAGCATTAATTCGTGAAGAAAAAACTATGCTTTTGCAAGTTGTAACCATACTCTTATTTTTCTTGAATTCACCCACCTTTGATTCCACTCTAAAAAATTTACCATATATATTATTAGTGCATGAATTTTTACAGCCAACTTCATTATAAACCACCCTTTTCAAGTAAAAGTTGCACTTTCTAGGTCTTTCTTTATTAAAGATTTAAAGCAGGGTGCAGTTAGGAAACCTCTTTGCATCTTCTTTTTACCTCCTTAGAAGAAAATATTTAAGGGCAAAGAGTAACAATGGTTCTTTTTTTGTTTTTTTTTCCGTATCACCTATTTTACTAAGTCGTATTACTTGTTTTTTCTAAACAATATCATGACTTGTTTCACTGATCTGTATTAGCTATTATCATAGTTTGAAACTGGTGTAAAAACAGGGATATATATATAGCTAATTAATAAGGTTAAGTGGAAACAAATGATATTGTTTATTGAAAACAAGTAATACGCATTGTTTTAATAAAACAAGTGATACAGTTAAAAAACAAAACAATTTCACCGTGAATAAATTTCACAGTACAATTTGCCAAACATATATCATTCCAAGATTTAAAGCAATATGCAGTTAGGTACATTCTTTGCATTTTCTAATATTCTCTAATTTCCACGTACTTCCATTTCCTTTACCTTTTTTGGAAGCCCAATTATTTGATAAATATAAAATATCTTAGAACATCTTATTCTTCTTTAGCTTATAAGCCAATAACTAATTATAAAAGACTACTCTATAATACTTTCTTTCCAACTTCTGGAAAAATTTAAGATTAATTAATTAAGACAAAGATATCAATCGTGTTGATTATGGATGATCTCAGTTCGTTTTCCAATTAATTTATGTGTTTAGAAGTATAAAGATGATTTTTCTTGGGAATCATACAAGTATCTTTGAATAAATAAATGTAATTATGAAAATCATTAAGGTTCACCTCATGTTATTCTCAGGCTAGATTTGTAAGAATATATATCCCTGACAAACTGTAATATTTTAATATACAAGCATTCATCAATATTCTTACAGAAAGTTGGGTTCCTATATATTTCGTTCATAAGATAGTCTTTTGCAAGGGCCAGGTGGATTAGCTCTGGTGGTTAGAGCACCACTATCTATGCCGCGAGGTTATGGATTCGAGTCACTATTTGTCCGATAAAAAAAAAGTCTTTGTAAGATCGTTTCACGTGAAATGAGAGGCTAATTGAACGTGGGTTTGAGTTTTGGTTTGTTAAAGCTACGGTAAATGTGATTCATTGGAATTTATTGTAAAAGTGGTCCGAAAGACCTTTTACAGTGCATTTTTTTTATTAGGGACAAGTCCAGAATTTTATTTCAAGGGGGACGAACTTTTCCATGATGCAACGAAGACAAAATTTTACAATTGAAATGAGTCAAAACGAAAAAATTCTACGAATTTAAAGTATAAATCAAAGAATTTCTAGATATAAAGTAACGAAAAATCTAATCCAAAGGGGAGGATTGCCCACCTCTCTCCCCTAAATCTGTCACTATTTTTGGTACATATGTTCGAAAATGGCCCTAATTTTATGTGTATTTTAATCGCTCCCACAATTTTTTTTTTACATAATATTGGTAAAAAAAAAAAGACCATTTTTATAATGATTTTATTCTTGTGGAACCACTTTTACAATTAACCCGTGATTCATGAGAGTGCCCCACATAGATATCACAGAGTTTAACTCAATCTACTTCTCGTTTCACCTCAAACAGTCATTAATGGAGAGGCCAATTAAACGTAAGTTTGAGCTGAGTCTTGATTTGAATAGTTGAACTTAGAGACTGTTTGGTTGTGATTTAAGCTTTTTAAAACATCTTATAAATTATTTACGAGCTAATAAGCTCTCTAAATGTGTTTACTTGTTGTTAACGCGTTTGGATAATAAAAGTTATAAGTTCAGGCAAATAGACTCTATATCTTATAAATTTTCAAAACAATTTATAAGACATTAGAGCTTATAAGAGGTTTAAAATAAATGTAGCCAAACAAACTCTTAAATCTACGTCTAACAAAACGTTACTCACGAGTCTGCCCCACATGATATTCCAAAGTTCAACTCATTCTCGTCCCTCTATATAGATCCTTCATTTGCTCTAAATTGTCATCAAAACACAACACAACTCAACCCACAAAAACTTGTCTAGTTCCTTAGTTTTCACTCCCTAAAATGGCATATCAAGACAAGCTCAACAAGGTTGCAGAGGAGTTCGCCATGTTCGACGATTTCTACAGCCGAGTAAGGAAAATGGAACGACGGCCACAAGAGAATCCAGTTCAGTATCAGCCAAAGATAATTGACAGCAAACAGGCAGCTAAAAGATACGGAGGGGTCATGGAAGTAACGGGACGAAGGCCAGCAGTTCAGCCAAAACAGGGCGGCGAAAAACAGAGTTTTGTTCCTCAGGGCGGAATCTGGATTATGGACTATTCAAAGAGGAAGTCTAGACTTGCGGCGTACTGAATTAATTTCCGTGTAATAAGTTGCATGTTTGTTTATTTGTAGTGGAATTTAGCCTTGAAAAAGTCATCTTGTATGATCATATTCCTAATTAATATTTTTGGAATGAGTTGTATATGTTGTTAATTAGCTAGTAATTTTCAATACAGAAAAAGGCACAAGCTTCTTAACCTTATTGAAAAAGAATAACTTCTTCTTTTGTTGTTGGAATTACATCGTGAGGCTCTTTCCTTTTTAGGAAAGCTAACACGCGATTTGAATGTGAAATTGTGGAGCTGGTGTTATGTTAAATGTATAGGCTTCTCTAGATTTTTGTTTAATGATTGGACTGCAAATCTTAGAATGATTTTAGATGGCTAATGTTGTATTTTTTACTCAAGTTGTCTGATTAATATATTTGCCTTTTATCGATAAAATAAAAATAAAAATGAACACGGCTCAGGCGGTAAAATTATCTGTTGAGTGCCCTACAATTTGATGAAGTTGAATGGCGCAGTTTCATAGCTATCATTTTTCGAAAAAATCCTACCTTGGTGGGAAAAAAATTGTGACCAGATTAAAATAGGGAAAGTAGTTTTTTTTAGTAATGTAAGTTACTCTTATTTCAATTTAAGTATAGTAGACTTTTAATAATTGGAAATAGTTCTTAGTTCTCACTTTTTAAAATTTTTTGGTCTATTAATGGGCTATAAGAGGCCAACATTCAGTTAACCAAACAGACTATGTCACGGGGACAAATCAGACTTTTTCAACATCAACAGGATGCTTCACCTTCTACATTCGATTATTGAATCAAAAACATCGGGAAACATATTTTTTAGGATGGAGTTTGTGTTTTAAGGATAATAATTTTACGAACTTGGTTTTGTAGGACAATATGTTTTAAAATATGTAAATATAGGGCAATATGTTTTAAAATTTGTAAATGAGCCAGAATAAGCCCAAATCGTGCTGAAATATCACGTGAGATTTGAGTTTATTTGGGCTCGATCGTCCTACTTTTACAGGATTTTAAAAATATTATCCTATATTTACAAATTTTAAAACACTGTGTCCTACATTTCTAAGCCCGTAAAAATATCTATACATATCTAATAACAAAAAAAAATATTGGGCCAAAAAATTTATATAATTTTGTAATAAATTTTTAAACATCTTAATAAATTTGATGTAGCTCAAATGGTATAACAATTATTTTTTATCTTTTTTGTATGCAAGAGGTACAAGGTTCAATTCCCCATATCTATCACACATATATACTAATTATTTTTTTGAATATTTTTTAAATTATTAATATTATATTTGAATTTTTTACTAGATTTATTTATACATATATAATAACAAAATATTATACCAAAAAAAAATTCAACAAAAAAATTATTACAAATTTATCATGAAAATTTAAAAGTGGTACATTAATGATTAATAATATAAAATGTTATATTTTGTAGTTGATATGAATATTTAAAAAAAAAAAATCAATTACTCAATCCATTTTTTTTTTAAAATTGCTCACTTGATTTTGACACGGGTTTTAATGAGAAAATTCTTTATTAATATTTGAAGGTAATAAAATAGTTTTTTGATAATGGTATTTAGTCAAATTTAGTGAATAGGATAAAAAATATGTTACTTTTGTATGTAATTATTAGTGACATGTGATGTAATTTAGTGATGTTTGTAAGGGGTGACATGAACTGTATAGTTATTTTATTACTATTTTGAGTATGTGATAAAAGATGGACCTTTGGATTTTTAGCAATCTAAAAAAGGCGAAGAGTATTATATATATGAAAATGTATAATTTATATACTTATTTGTATGATTATATTACATGATATTGGATTTAAATTAATTAGTCCAATTACCATAAATTAGTTGCATGAGCTATTGTCATTAGACTTAAATTGTTAGTTGAATAATTTTTAATTAAATTATTAGTTGACGTTATTAGTTGAATTGTAAAATGACACTAGGTTGGTTGTGATAAAGCTCGATTTGTTTACTTATTTGTATGATTCTTTTGCAGGATATAATATTTAAATTGATTAGTCTGATCATGGACGGACCCAGAAAACTTTCATAACGGGGGCACAAAAATAAATAATATAAAAAGTAGATTTCATGTGAACCCGGATTCACGTGAACTCTATTTTTTTAGTGTCACGATTATGCATATACGCTATCATTTTTTAAAAATATTTGATTTTTTTAAATAGTGATATTACATATACATAACAAATCTACAAATTTTTTTAGACAAAATATTTGCATGTTTAACTAATTATAACACTATTTAAAAACTCACTTATGTCATTATATACATATAATATAAGTATTACTCCTAATAATTATAATATATATAATATATACTTAAAAAGAAAACTAGGGGGCACGTGATCCCAACATAGGACATGTAGGTCTGTCATTGAGTCAAATTACTATGAATTAGTTGCATAGACCTTGGATTATAAACGATACTGGATTGATTGTGATGAAGCTTGGTACCCACATTTTTAAAACAAAATACTAATCGAGACTAATTTAGGACAAAGAGTGTTGATTTCAGGAATGACATTGACTTCATCAGATAGTAGACTCTCTTTAACATCTTAGAAATATAATTTTGACTAATTATATCTTATAGTGTGACCATTAATAAGAGTTATAGACAATTATTAAAAACCTTAGACTTTCTTAAGGAAGTCAATTTCAATCATGGATAGTTATATGTTATCATGTTCAGAGTAACTAGCGGAGACAATTTGAAAATTTTGACATGCAATGTAAATTGGGAAGACGATAATAGGTGACAATCAATGTGGTTTAGAAGGAAATTTTGTAAGGAAAAAAAATACCTTTAAAGTTGCATTATTTAACAATGTAATTTTTTTAAGCAGTTGGATCGCCACTCCTTTCCCATGCCTGATTGTAAAAGCAAAATATGTTTATAAATCGTGCTTTGCATCGAAATGAAATAAAAAATAATAAAAATATTAAAAAAATGATTTTTTTTTTATTATTATTATTATAAATAAAATATTTTTTTATAATTTATTTAGCACAAAAATAAATACATTTCATGTCATGTTCATTTTATACTCACAAACCGTGCAATCGCACGAGTGATATACTAGTTGTCCATAAAATACAATCACTCCTAAATTACTACCCTAAAAAAAACTTATTCCCTCAAAAATGTCTGTAAAACTGAAAAACGTAAAATTGAAAAATTGTTGTATCTTGAAAACGAATGTCATAAATTAAAGCAGGGCACAAGGCCATTTTGTTTTAAGAAAAAGAGAGTGCAGGTAATAGACTAAAGCACCTGTACGTACAAGGCCAATTCGTCTTAACAAAAAAGAGTCCAACTCTTACTTTGATCTTATTTCTAACCCGATTTGCATAGTTATTTTTGTCATACACCACCCATATCCCACAAATAAACATAGATTATTCATATTGTGAAATTGAACTATAATCCTCTCCATGTGGTTGTCTATAAACTTGGAAAATATGTACTTCAACAAATAAACAAAACAAACAATGGGGATATATTTTTTCGGTCATGTTTGAAAATGGTTCAATTCATCTCGACTTTTTTTATTTTGGTTCACTATATTTGTACAATTTCGATATTTTGGTCCAATTATAAAATATCAAATAAAATAAAATCTATAAATAAAATAAGTCAAAACCCCCTAAATTAATCATATAAGAATATCAGTATATCACAACAAATTTCTACCACCAATTCTGTCAACTCCACTAAATTTACAGCCTGAAGAAATGAAATGTATCTAGTCCACCATAGGAAATTATTTCTGTGTTCCAACACTAAACATCTGAGTGAAATTTCCTTAAAAAAATCATCTTGGAATATAAGAATAAACCCCCCCAAAAGGCAAAAATGGGCTAGAAATAAAAATCTGCGAAAAAAGTGAGCATTCTTGAAAAAAAAAATCCTTGCTTTTGCAAGTTGTAACGAGATTCTCATTTTTCTTGAATTCATCCACCTTTGATTTCTCTCTGAAAAAATTACCAAATATATCATTAGTGCGTGAATTTTTACAGCTACGTTCAATTATGAACCACCTTTTTTCAAGTATAAATTTACATTTTCAAGGTCTTTCTTTATTAAAGATTTTAAAGCAAGATGCAGTTAGGTGTGCTCTTTGCAAGAATGTTTAAATTTATGAATTATTCTTTTTAAAATCACTAAAATGTATCTGTCCTACTATAAATTTCTCCATTTCCTTTTTCATTTGTCTCACAATAAGTTTTTTGTTTCTATAAATGGAAAAGTAACTTCACTACTCATAATGTTTATACTTACTTTTCACACAATATTAAAAAGAATGTCATTCACTACTCCACTCATTATTCCACATATCTTTTTCCTCTCTCCCAATGCTCACAACTGCCTTTTCTTTTTATTATTTTATTTAAATAATAAAAAGAAATAAAAAATTTATATCGGGATGGAGGAAGTATTACTTTTTATGTTAAATTGTACTATCGAATTCGCCATAAAACTTCTGTGAACCAGGTTTACAGAATTTTTTCATTTAATAAATATCTAAGAAGATCTGATTCTTCTTTAGCTTAAGCCAAGAAAATTATATTATTAAAATATATATTTAACTTTCGAACAAATCCGATCCTAACATTTATTATATATCATTAAGATGACTGTCGTGGCACTGACATTTATATATATTTCTAACTTTCAATATAATAAGTAATCAAATTGATCATTCATGGGAATCACGCAAGTAGGATTGAGTAAACAATCGTAATTATTGAAGGTTAAAGGAATAAAAATCTTTGTTTCATAATTTTCTACGAAGGTCCTCTATTATGTGTCAAATAATATCTTACATTTAATAAATGTGAAAACTATGAGATTTATAAGAAAGAATAGACAAATATTTCTATTGATATGAATTTTTTTGGATAAAGTTCGCGTGGGCTGCTTAAACTCAAAACAGACAATATCACATAGAGATTGATGCCCTATAAGGGCCCAAGGCCCAACATCCTCAAAATAGTTTGTTTTAATTTGGTTTAAAAACTCAAATTTTGTAACTAATTAATATTGTCATAAGTACCCTTAATATTTTTTATTACAAACACAATTTTCATAATATTTTCCTACCAATTACATAACCACCTTACATTTCCAGCTTTAATCAAAATCATCAAATTAAATCTAAAAGAAACATATATTCTTACAATGTATCTAGACTATCCCTGAAAGGGTTATTCAGTTGCATACAGTGTGTGTTTATAAATTCTACTAATATCAGAATCATTTTTTCACAAATTGTGAATATTAATTAGCTTTATATAAAATAAAAAGATTATATCCTTCTTCGTAAAGTTTACAAATACCACCTTAACCTCGAAAAAATATACCCAGATTGGATTTGTTTGAAGACTTAATTTCTTCTAATTATGAACCTACAAATTAAGACAGCTGCCATATACATGCAATTAAACCTAAATAACCAGGCAGAATAAATCCAGCATAACTATATTTCTAGTAAATTTTGATACTTATCATTTAACCATTGATAACTATATATATTCCTGCAAATTAAAGTAAAGTAATTCTCACTAAATTAGCTCTACTTTTACTATCAAACATTACATAATTTGACTTATTTTACAGCTCAGAAATTATTGACTCCAAGAGGTTTCCCTTCCCTATATATAACCCCCTAATTTGCTCCAAATTATCATAAAAGAACACACAATTACTTCACCCACAAAAAATATCTTCCACTCTCAAACATGGCACCTCAAGACAATCTTAACAAGATTGCACAAGAGTTCATCATGATGGACGATTTCTACAATCGAATAAGGAGGCAAGAACGCAAACCACACGAGAGTTGTGTCCAAACAACGTACTCGATTTGGAGGAGCTACGCTCCTCCAAAAACTACTATTGATAGCACTCAAGCCGCGAAAAGATATGGAGGGGTTCTAGTGATGGAGGGACGGCGAAAATACCGAATTTAATTAATTTGCTAGTCTTTAATTATAGCCATGTAAGAAGCCATGAATCTGGCATGTGTGTTTGTATCTTTATTTTTAATGATTTTTATGAGCGAAATTGATCATGTTATTTTATATGAATGAAAGCATGTATGAATGCTATTTTTAGACTATGGCTCAAATTGTGTACTTAATTTAGAAATTAAGGTTGATATCTATCATCCGTGAATATATTTTGGTAGCACAAATGAGTGGAAAACGGAGTATATTCATCATGGTGTGGCTAACATCGAACTGAAAATGACAAAAATAATTAGGATAGAGAGAAAGAGACGTTGCAATTTAGCAAGATTCAACAAAAAGAAGAAAAATTATGCTAGCAATTTGATGAATGTATGGCGATTAAAGTAGTAATCGCGGTCCTCGGTTTATGTTCGTTGCTCGTCTCTTGCAGCGCCGGGAAACTACCCGGTCTCCCCAGCGGTACACCGTTCAACTTCGGTGCAAGACCAATCCTACTTGCACACATCTACCTGCTGTAAGTGGATCGTCTTAATGGAGTTAAAAAGTTTTTGGTCTAAAAACTTGTCTACTATCCAATTTTGATCTCAAAATATTACAACTTATTCGAATTTGGTCCTAAAATTTTCAAAAATTCAAAACATCATTTGGGTCACATGTCAAACCTATAACATGCCTACTATCCAATTTTGGTCTCAAACACGTGCCATATGAGCCAAAAACAACGTTGTTTTGAATTTTTTGGCAATTTTAGGACCAAAATCAAACAAATATTTGGATTTTCGGATTAAATTAAAAGAAGTTAATTTTTTTGAGCTAAAATTGGACTGAGAAAATTATGGACCAAAAAACATTTGAACTCCGTTTTCATGCTTCAATTTATCCCTTTTTCTTTCTTGAAATGACAAAAATGCCCTTTTTCACTTGCGCAAAATAGAGTGTGTTCCAAAGTGAGCAACGCAAAGATCAAATCCATTAATCTTTCAAACAGCATGGGATTCCACATGCACATAACTCGGAGCAACCAAATTAGGCTCCAACGTCTCCACATTGAGTCGCCCGAAGATAGCCCCAACACGGATGGAATGCACATAAGTCAATCGAACATGGTCAAAGTGTCCAAGACCATTATTAGGACGGGTGACGATTGCATCTCGGTCGGACAAGGATTGGTCAATGTGACCATGACCAAGACCACGTGCGGCCCCGATCATGGCATCAATATCGGAAGCTTAGGAAAACTACCCGATGAGCAAGATGTGCAAGGGGTCATAGTTAAGAATTGCACGTTGATGGGCACGGCGAATGGCATTCGTATCAAGACGTATGGGGGCTCGTCTCCGAGCAAAGCCTTGGTAATGTTGTTCCAGGATATAGTGATGCATGATGTGAAGAACCCGATAATCGTCAACCAGAATTATGGGTCACGGTCGTCTAAGGTTCGTTCGATGCTCATGATAAAAGGGATCGGGATTCCCTCGTGTACATCACCATCATGTGCATTTAGTCCTATAAATTTATCTATTTTTGGTTTCAGTATACTTCACTTTTTCGAATTGAAATTTTTTATGTTAATTTTCAAAATTCAACTTTCGGTCATTTTTAGTCCTTTAAGATTGTGACATTTTCTTTTAAAATATTTTTTAATATTTTTTGGATTTTGAATTCCATCTTATGAACTTTCGAAACTGCAGATTACTAACCCGTTTTAGCCAGTCTAATGATTAAAAGTTGTATTTTAAAAGTCTTTTGAAAATAAATTGTGCACTTGCAAACCTACAAGACTAAAAAAGTAAAACTTTTCACGTGCACATAGGCTTCTTATTTTCTTATCTTCACTTGAACATTTTATATGAAAAATATATGTGAACGTAAACATACGATATTTTTAATGCACAGGATGATGTTGTACAGGAGGGTATCCAAATCCAGATTAAAGGTAAAAAAGGCGGGATTTTTGAACTTTTTCTTTCTAATCAATTTCTTGCAGCCATCTATGGTGAGAGTGAGTGATATTATTTATCATAACATCAGAGGAACGACGATATCACCGGTTGCTGTGAATTTCATGTGCAGCTCACAAGTGCCTTGTTCGAACGTACGCCTTCATAACATTAACCTCAAGTTTTCAGGCAATGAACTTCCTGTTACATCATCATGTGATAATGCTAAAGTAGTGTATAGTGGTTTGCAATTTCCACCACCTTGTTACAAACAAACAAACAAACCGAGTCTTTAATTACACTAATCAATAGATGAATTACGTTGGTTCAACTTGCGTGCACGAAAATGTCCCCAAAAAAGTTTGATAATTGGTTCATGTCAGGTGATGTAACAAAGTTTTACGGTGGCGGTCAATTTCAATCATGCACCTTGTTGACTTTAATTAATTGGTGCTTCGGATGTTTGTTCCTTGATGATCATATTTGGGAACCTTGGACTTTCGATTTTTTTATGTGTGGGTATATTGATAAATTCAAAATGTCTTAATGATACATAAATGAAAAATAGGTAGTTAAAAAAAAAAATGCACTAATCTTTGTTATCTTTTGTTAAAAATTGTATGATGCAATAATTTAGAAAATATGGCAATGACTGATAAATATTATGCAATGTAATTTGGCTATCTTTAACTACTTACTATTCTTATGATAATTTTTGCTTCGATTACACATAGTTCATAGCTGGGATTTAAACCAGATTTGTCACATAATTTTTCACTTTTATTAAAATTGTTCTGTAATTATTAACATTTTCAATTTAGTCCCACAAATATTCAATTTGTTCCAATTTAATCTCAAACCTTCGGAAATTGCTCAAAAACACCCAAATTGATGTTGTTTTAGTCACGAAAATTAGGGGCGCGTGATAGACACACGACTAAAACGATATCGTTTTGGGTGTTTTTAGTCGATCTCCGACGGTTTGGGACTAAATTGGAACAAGTTGAATATATGCGGAACTAAATTGAAAAAGTTGATATTTACGGGACCATTTCAATAAAGGTGAAAAATTATGGGATGAATTTGGTTTAAATCCCTTCATAGTTAAGTATATATCCATACCCCCAAGAGTTGGTCAAGTGGTGTAGCCTTAAGATTTAGGAGTATGCTCATCTCTAGGTTTAAGGTTTGAAATTCCTTAGATGCGATCAACTCTTGAGATGTATGTGAAGTGGGATCTTCGCTAGTGGACGGTGGATTTTGGTCTCCCGGATTAATCGATTTTTGGCCGGATATTGAATTATAAAAAAAATAAAAAATTATATATCCATTCGAATTATATATATCGTGAGAGTCTGCAAGATAAGTTTCATTTAGACTTGATGAAAAATAATTCATTTTTATTTCTTCTCATTTAATATTAAATCTTTTATTTTTCATTTTTTGGCATAGTTTCGTAACACACCGTCTATAATTTAAAATATTAAAGAAAAAAATTAAAAGCTTGCAGGCCAGTCCAATCCAACGCACTCCAACCCATGGTCGGTCCATGCGGCCCAGCCCAAATAGGCCCGTTCCTTAACGGGCTTGTAAATACTTAAATCAAGTCACCTCATATATAGGCGGGTCTGGGTTTGGCCTATTTTGACATGTTTACGTCTATTACACGATTTCTAGCAAAATATTGTACGAATTTGATTACATGTATGACGTAGTACGAGTTGGGTTATTGTTGGGTACGGTTTCATTACATGTCATATACAGTTCATATAAGTGACAGTATGACTATAGGATGTTACAATTTTTATTTCTTCCAGTAGACTTAAAAGAAAATTCCAAGTTGAATTTGTTTCTCACATAATCTCTATCAACTCACTATAGGGCTTTCTACTTTTTTTTTGCAAGTTGCTAATTAATTATATTTTATAAATTGTTTCTTCACTTCTTCTTGAGATTAATGATAGCATGTATCTTGATTTCATGCTGGTATCTCAACTTACCCTAAATTTAGTCCAAAACTTTGTGCTTCAATAAGAAGTGTTACACATGTGTCATCATTAATGTTGAAGCCATTGGGTCTTGTAGTTGTAGATATTGCAATTGTATCATAAATACTTTATAAAAAAAAAAACTATAAATAAACATATGTGTGTAAATATATAGATAAAAATTTGTGTGAATCCGAGTTCATCGTGAACTCGATTTTTTTTAAGATCATTTATTATGATAAAAACTATCACTATTGCGTAAAAATTTATTTATAAATTACGCTTAAAAACTTTTTCGTTGTTTAAAAATATAAGGTATATTTTGAAACAGTAAAAGCTTTTGTGAATGACAATAATAAATTTTGCACATAATAGTGATAGAGTTCATGTATAGACGTGCTTTACAAGATTGTTACTCAAGCATATATATATATAGACACATTTGCATGAGATGGATTCACGGTGAGACTGAGCATAAATTAGGCATTGACGCTTTAACACTTTGAGAGAGATAAATATAATTTGTGTTAAATCAGATCCCGCATCTACGACGGCATCGATTTAAATATGAAACTTTTTGTCGTATATATATAAGTGGTTGTTGGAGCTCCGGAATTTTGACACTCACGTGTCATTTCAACACATATCAAAATGCCAAAAAATTCATCTAGAAAGAAAAAAGATTGAAAGAAACAGAAAGGTAGAAAGGAACATAAATGTTTTATTTTTGTAAATTAAAGTAAAATTTATGTTTCTTTTTCTTGTGAAGATTAAGGAAAAAAGATCCAAATTAAAGGGACGAATTAAAATATTGCTTTACTTTTTTCGACTGGTTAATTAAATTAAAGTAACATTATGTTTCTTTTTCTTGAGAATATAAAGATTGTTGGTAGGGATCGTGTTCCAGATTTACTGCTTTTGCTTTATGTGATCGTAGGATGAACGAATGATCGTTAAAATATATCACTTTTTTATTAAAATTAGGTTGTCATTTTCTATTTATGTGATCAATACGTGCATGTCACTTTTAATTTGAATATTGTCACTGTTTAAAATCATTTTTCATGTATAACATATTAATTTTGTGTATTACACCAAGAGTGACACTTGTGTGCACCAATTGTACGAGATACAATTAAAACAATTGAATTCAATTTTAATTTGGTTGAATTATACACTCTAAACTCTCTAACCCCTAAACAATGAATCTTAAATCATATATGAACCATTCGAGCCGGGTGAACCATGAACCACTTGGGCCGAGTGAATCATGAACCACTCGGGCCGAGTTTGGGTCTGGGTTGAAAAAAAAAACACCTAAAACTGAAATTAAAATTAAAAGAAAACTAAAATTAAAAAAAAAACAACTAAAATTGAAAAAAAGAAAGAAAATGAACTCCTAAAATTAAATTGCACCAAATTGATTTGGTGCAAATGATGCACATGAGAATTTGTGTTACACGATATGAAAGGTATAACTTTAGACTTGAAAACTATCATTTTTCGCTTAAATATTATTATTATTTTCCTTATAAAAATATCACTTCTATTCGTTTACATTATTTGAACGTAAAACTTTGAACTAGATACTCTCTTTTCACTCAACATTATCATTTTTCCGTATAAAAATATTACAGTATATTACAAATTTTAAATGTATAATTTTGAACTAGAAAATGATCAATTTTCTGTATTCGACAATTGAGCAGGAACCTCTATTAATGAACATGATCATTCTCTATTAATAAATCAACTATTAATTAAATGAATTGTCTTCTCATAAAATGAAATTTGTGAACAATCTCACTTAAATTTATACCTTTCAAATATCACTCCGGTCCTCCCTCCCATATTAGATTTACCCATTTGCTATAAAATTTTATCTTACACTAGATTATCCATATAAAAAAAGAAAAAGAAAAAAAAAACCCAAACATATTCAATTACTTTTACATACAAAAAAACATTACTTTTTTTATAAAAGTAAAAATGTCAACAATGCCCCCAACAAACATCTGATTATCCTCTCAAATACTAATAAACTACTTTTATGTTAAATTCTAAATGGTAATTGGGCGATCGAGTTTGGGGTGGAGGAGTAAGTAATTTTCTTACCATCTCCAAATTTTAATTACCCTTACAATTTACAAATAAAAGCGAGTATGGGCCACTTATAATCAGCAAAATATGGGTGAGAAGGCAAGAAGGCCCACAATTCACATGTTGGAGAGTGTCATAAAGTGGGATCAAAGTTTGTACGGATTCTAAACAAGAAGCGTCACCATATTTATAAAGCGTGTGTTTGGGGATCAGCGCCTATTAACCCAAGCACTTTTAGCCCAGTTTTTCATGCTTCCTTATAGGCATTTTTCATTTTTCTGCTTCACGTTTTGATGCCACATTATTTTTATTATCAAAACGACTCTTTTGCCCCTCAACAATTCTCTTTTCTAGCTCTTTAATAATTTTGTACACTTTTCTTATTTGATACAGAAGTATAATGTTTGATTATCTATAGTGTCAACAATTCTAGAATTATATGAGATAAGTCAAGAATTTCTAATTTAAACCTAGCCAATGTAAAAGATGTGTGAAGAATGATTTTAGGTGATTGTAATATTATTTTTTAAAATTCGAGCAATATTTTTTATTGAAATTCCCGAAAATTTTGATTTTTATTATATTTTTTTATCAAGCATTGAAAATCAACTTTTGCATGTAATCAATCACTTCCCATTTCAAACACCACCCTTTTACTTTTACTTTTACTTTTGAACTTCAATATTTTTCCAAACCCGATTTTAAATTTCCTGACGGGATTTTTAAAAGCAGATTTAATAAATGCGAGATTTCTCAAATTTATCATTCAAGGCCCAAAAATATACAAGTTCTTTATCAATAAAAACAACAAATGATTAACAAACACGCCCTAAGAAAATTGAAATTCAATTTATAAGTCGAAAATATATTTTTCCATTTATATAACCAGATCTGTACAAGCTCCTCTATTATTATTATGTATAAAAATTGTAATTGTTATGTACAAAAATTCACTATTTTAAAATATAAAATATTTTTTAAAAATTAAAATTTTTATACATAATAGTAAAAAAATTTATTCATAACAACAATATTTTTTATACATAACAATAATATTAAAAAAAGTTGATTTCACATTCATTTTTTTCTTATATGAGTTATATCACGTAGTACCAACTTGCAAAGACGGCATGCGTAAGCCACACGATCCCATTTTTTAGATCACAAATTCAACGGCCACGATCAAGCATGGGCCCCTCTTATTATCCCAAATCAAGATCCAAACCATTAAAAATCGCTTAGCTCATTCTCCACCGTCCGATCATAAAAATTTGTCCCCTTATTAATTAATTATTAGTTGTAACCGTCTCTCACTCATCCTTCTATAAATAAACAAAATTCATCCCCCCTATTTCTCCCTCTTATAATCGATTTATCTTTCTTTCTTGAAATTAAGCATCAAATTAAATATGTGTGGTGGTTCAGTGATTGAAGATGATGAGCCCATCATAAAAAAAAGGCCTAAATTGAACAAACAAGACTTCTGGGCTAAAATTGATACAATCTCTCAGCTTTGGGGCTTCGATGATTCTACAAATGATGCAAAGAATTATCAACAAAAAAGTGCTGCTGTAAAGCTCAACAACGGTTAGTAGTACTATGTTATGAATTAATTTTGATATTTACATATATATATATATATATATAAATATATATATGTAACTTGTTTAATTTCATTTTGTTCCATGATTAGTTGGGAAGTATGGCCATTGTTACATGAGTTCTACATATGTATATTTTAATTTGTTGATTTGTAGAAAGATGTCTCGTATGTCGGTTTTTATCCTTGGCCCATATATCCTTGGCCCATAGAGTAACACTCATGTGAACCATGTTTATACATAAATTTTATCACTGTTATGTGTAAAAACTATCACTGCTATCACTGTTATGTACAAAAAAAATTACTGTTTAAAAATATAAATCATTTTTTAAACAGTGATTGTTTTTTTACATAACAATGATAGTTTTTATACATAACGGTGAAAGTTTTTATATATAACAGTGATACTTAAATAATCGAGTTCATAGCATGATCCAGATCTATATAAGTTTTTGTCTTTAATTAATTAACGAGTCAGTCTCATAGACACCCAGTCTTATATACACCCAGATGCACATGCTTTCATATTGAATTTGAAAATCATGTATTATACTGAAAAGTGAAACTTGTTTACACTGAATCGTGTAATTATTTTTTTTTCATATTAATACTTGCATGTTTCAATATAAATTAATTGCACTTTTCAATATAATAAGTTGCACGATTCTAAAATATACTATACACGTCTCGATACATCTGGATGTATACAAGATTTAGCCTCAAGTTTATATATATTATATTGGGCTTCATTCTCATATGTTATCTTGCATCATATATATTAATAAGGAATAAAAAATTATAATAAAACACAAAAAAAATAGTAATTAATTAAAATGTAGTGGTCAAACATTAGGACAAAAAACATGACTTACAGAATTTGGTAAATTCAACGTACCCGATACATTAAGAAAACTTTGAAAAAGAAATTAATTAAAGTTGGTGAAAGAATTAAATAAAGTTGGCGGGGTACCTATAATTATGAATAAGAAAGATATAATTAGAAATTGGTGTATGTACATATCAAAAGTATTAATATTAATTATGCATATTAATCCTTTCCAAAAAAAAAAGAAAAGATTATGCACATTAATTAAGGTTACTATTCATGTACTAGATAGCTTTATTAGGACGCTAATGGCCGGCAAGGTCCAAACGATGGAGCATCAATTGTGTATCCTAAAAAAATTCGAAACATTCAATTTTATTTTATTTATCACTATCAACATAACATATATAACATATATTTTTTTTAAAATTAACTTTCAATAAGTAAAAAATTCTAGTTTAATCTCTCTATATGTGTATATTAAATTTTGTGCAATGCTTAATTTAAGCAATTTTACCATTTCTGATATAAATTTAAGCGTTTTTTACGAAGAGAAATCTGAAAAAAGCAAGAAGGAAATCAAAAAGGCGAGAAAATCGATCTACCGTGGCATAAGACAAAGGCCGTGGGGTAAATGGGCAGCTGAAATTCGGGACCCGAAAAAAGGCGTTCGAGTATGGCTTGGAACGTTCGATACGGCTGAGCGAGCCGCTCAAGCCTACGACGAAGCGGCTAAGCGCATTCGCGGCAACAAGGCTAAGCTCAACTTTCCGGACGACAATCACGAGCCACCAACGCCACCGCAGAAGCCGCCAGCTAAGAGGATCTGCATTGTCCCCGAGCTGCCAGTCGAGTCGAGCCAGGAGCCGGCTTATTACCCAATGAAAGCTGATCATGAGCTAATTAAGGATGAGCTGGCTAGCTGGGAGAATTTTTTGGAGTTGGAGCCGGCTCCATTTGGGGTGGTCGGCTCGGCTCCGTTTGGGGCGGTTGAGCCGGCTCCGTTCAGCGGGGATGAGCCGATTGATTTGTGGATGATGAATGAATTTGCTGCTGTGGCTCAGGGAAATAATTTCTTTTTTTGAAATTATTTTGGAATTAATAAATAAACGTCTTATGAACCTATGAGTTTGTATTTATGAGAAGATTAAATAAGGTGTGGTATTGCTATATATATATATATATATATATTTTTTTTGTGGTTTAGACTGTTATTTTAGCATGCAATGATATTATTAATCTATGTTTTATAATTAGGGCAATAAATATTTGTGTATATATGTGTGTTGAATATGTATGTTATTTGTGAGTATTCAGTCACATCGAATTATTTGAAAAATAGAACTACCTAATTATAAATTAGTGAGCTAACTTTATAAGGAAAATAAACAACATGCAAATTTCACTATTTAATACTTTTATTCGATAATATATATTAGGTCAATTAGCATTATTATTGGAAACGAATTTCATTATATTCGACAAAAGATCGTAGCGCTGAACAATTTTATACTATATATGTTTGTTTGTTTTTTTGGACAAAATTTATATGTTATAGTATTGGCAAAGTATAGTGTGAACAAGTTTTACGGTGAAACTGGTTAAGAAGTGTGACTTATATTAATAAATTGTGTGACTTTTTACTGTAAAGTGTGTTACTCATAAAAGTAAAGGGTGTGACTTATATTATAAAAAAGATTGTCATTGATGATAAGCTGAAGTGTGTGACTTATATTCTCTTAAATGTTGGGATTATCTTTGAAAAGTATCTTTTACTTTGTATAATCGATCAAATTCGGACTTATTTACTTAAATAAATTGTTTATCACTGATGCTTTAAATATCATCGAATGTTACATATATTTAATGCATAACTGTTTAATAAATAGTATGTGTTACATTGTAGTTAATTTAGTGATACCAGATCACAGAAGATTAAATTAACAGTTCCTTGTAACTAAAAATACAACATTCACGACCTAGATGGAAATTAACAATCCATCGTGAAAGGTTGAAGTGTAAAGACTGAGATTGGTTTGTCTTGACCAAGAGATTACACTAGTGCATGTCTAGTCTTATTTGAAGAGGACCTACATGATGACAAATTCTTGGAGGGAGGAACTAGGAAGAATTGAATGGATGGTAGTTAGTTATTTCTTAATCTTTGTCCCTTAAATAGGATTGCGTGTGGTTAATAACTATTCTTTTTGACTTATTACGGGTAGAGAATCGAGGAGATTCAATACTTTATATTTTGGACAATATTATTGGTCACATGCGATTTCTAAGATTTATCGGAGAAATCGTGTGCAAAAAGACGCTTGTTCGATTCCCCCTTGGGAGGTTCATAAGTTTTATCATACCAAATCTTGCAAGTGGAACTGGTTTAGGTATGGATAATAATGTTGAACCGATTCTTTACCAAGGATAAAAGATATTAATTAATGGAAAGTTATTTGGTGGCTTGAATTAATTAATGTGCTAGATAATCTTAAAGCACGAGAAAATAATAGCAAGGGAGCCATATTAAGCGTAATATGGGTTAAGATGGATAGTGCAATATTAATTATGTAGTGAGATTAATTAATATTTATGGGCTTGAATAATATTGTGGCTCAATATTGATAATTCAAGGTCCATTGGAAGATCCAATCTTAATTCTCCTAAAGGCCCCCAAGTAGCCCAACATAAAGTCCAATAACTGAAAAATGTGTTTAAAAATAAAATAAATTTTGTTGCCTATTTTTTCTCATTTTTTTCGAAAATTATGAATAAAATGGGAGAAAGATTTTCTTTGAATTTTGTTATGGAATGAAGATATGTATTTCTTGGAATACAAGATTATCTCATTAAATTCAAGAAATCTCCCACTTGGTTATTCATATGGATATTTTCGAAAATTTTGAAATAAAAGGGAAATTAAGATTTCCTTGATTTTCTTGAAAAGATATTATGGAAGATATGTATTTCTTGAAATACAAGTATATCTCATAAATTCAAGAAGATCCAAATCTTGGTTTCTTGTTCCTATTATTTTCGAAAATTCCCATAACAAGAGGAGTTGAGATTTTTATGGAATATTTTAATTATGGAGAAAAGAATATATGAGATATATTCAAGATTTATTGGAGATCAAGAAAATATTTTCCCCCCCTATTCCATGCAAAAAAAATCGTCCAACACCCCTCTATAAATAGGGGATGAATGTTTCATTCTCAAGAACAATTCCATGTGCTGGAAAAATTAGTAAATCCACAAAGGTGGTGCAACACATTTTATTTTACCTTTTGTTAATTGTTCGCGAGTTTCCTTCCACCGGATTGTCGAGCAAGGACTAGGGAATACTTGGGAAGGTCTTTTGGTGTGTTTTCATCGACGAGACCATTGTCATTTCAAGAGGCAAGTTCACGTAAACTCGTAGTAATTCCGCATGCGTAGGATTTACGTGAACTGTTTATATGTATGATTTGTTGTTGAATTATTATTTGAATTAATTTAAGATTAATTCATGCTAGTAATAATTGTTAGAATTAAATTTGTATTTAAATATTCATCCCGAATAGATCCGGGCAATTAATTCCCCAACATGTGTGACTTATATTACTAAAGTATATATCTGTAAAAAAAATAAAATTCACGGTGAACAAGTTTCACAGCATACCAACTCTATAGTATTTGCTAAAGAAGATCCAATAATATCTCACAATTTAGTTGATGACGGTTGATCGAAAACAAAATTTATGTTTAATCATTCGAATGATAGTGTTAGTGACGTGTCGTCTAAGTACATAATGAATTAGACAATGTATAGTGTGAACAAGTTTTACGGTGAAACTGGTTAAGAAGCGTGACTTATATTACTAAAGTGTGTGATTTTTTACTGTAAAGTGTGTGACTTTTTACTATATAGAGTATTACTCATAAAGTGAAGAGTGTGATTTATATTATAGCAAAGAGTGTCGTAGTGATAACTGAAGTGTGTGACTTATATTACTAAAGTGTGTGAATTATATTACTAAAGTGTATGTCCGTAAAAAAAAAATCAATTTCACGGTGAACAAGTTTCACAGCATACCAACTCAATGAATTAATGTACAAAAAAATTATTAATGTTTATCTTAGGAACTATCAAAATTAAATACTAGTTAATATTAAGCAAACCCATGTACGATTCCCTTAATGGTCGGCTCCAATTATTCATGATAAGCACATTGGATTGAGTGAAATAAAAAAGTGTGTTTAAACAAAGATAGGGTGTTAAGCATTTAAATCTCTTTAATATGACATTATTGGGGAAGTGGATATGGTATCTTTTAAATGATAGCAAGTGCTTATGGGCTAGAGTTATTGAGTCAAAATATAGGAGGATGAGAGTGGAGTGACTAATTTTTTTATCTTTTGAGTCTATTAGGGGCTGGTCAGGATGGTGGAGAGATATTGTGAGTCTTATTTTGGGGGTTGGGGAGCTCGTTTCGGGGGAATATTGAAAAAACCATTAGGGATGGGAAAAATACACGATTTTGGGAAAATAATTGGGTTGGGGGAATCCTTGACAACTAAATTTTCTATACTGTTTTACCTTAGTTTAGGAAAAGTGGAATTTGTGGGGTTAATGGGTCATTGGGAGGGTGTTGGAATTTGAGATGGAGAAGGGGACTTTTTGATCGTGAAAGAGAATTGCTTGATGTTCTTTTTTTTATTGATTAACAGGTCACCGATTAAACAAGATAGGTGATGGAGATATGAATTAAGACATTGAAAGATATTTATGATTATAGTTATGATATAATTAGATTTATTTATTTATGTTTAGGATTTGATTTGATATTGCAATATTTAGGATTTATTTACGTATCTTGCTCACTAAGTTAATTTAGTATTATAAATAGATGTTCTTATTATTGTAAGATATCTCTTTTACGGTATTCTTATGAGAATCAACGTATTTGAGTTTGTCGCTAATTCTGACTTTTGATTATTATGAAAATAAGATTTTTCTCTTGTGAGGTTTAACCTTGCAATTGTATCACGTCTTTCGTGCTTCATCAGTTGGTAATCAAAGACCAGATACTATTCTCGATGATGGTTCCGAGACTTCTACCGATTTACGATACTATTCGTGATGAACAATCAACGTATGAAGATGATGATACGCAGATCCACCAACAAATTAGTAGATTGATAGATAGTCATGTATCACATGGTGAATACGATGGACCACCAATATTCGATGAATACTTTGATGAAGATTGTGTTTATGATGGATCACCAATTTTCGATGAGTATATTGATACTTCAGTGGACATTAGTGATGCTATCTATGATGGTCCACCAATTTTTGATGAGGAAGGTGCAAATTATTTTGAATTTGGTTACAATTATATGGATGGAGATACTTTTGTTTGGAAATTAGGGTGTCCGGATCTATTCGAGATTATTTTTAAATACATATTTAAATTAAACAAATAATTACTAACATGAATTAATTCAACATAATTATTAAACAACATGCGGATCTAGGAGTTACGGAATTACTAACCTCTTGTAGAGACAAGCTTTGAGACGATGGATCAACCCAAGAGCCTTCCCAAATATATTCTCAAGTCCACGAACGTAATCCGGTGGGAGGATTCACACGAACGATTTTAATGGGAGAGAAATAAAATATCTTGCTACCACCTTTGTGGATTTCTAATATTTTCAACACATGAAATTACACTGAGAATGAAGAGCTCATCCCCTATAAATTGGGAGGAGGGGGGGGCGAAAATTTAGGTCAAAAAAATATAAGGAATAAAATCTTTTCTTGGTCTCCAAGAAATCTTGAATATATCTTCTATATTCTTTTCTCCTTAATTAAATATTCCATAAAAATTTATTTCCCTCTTCTACCTATTATTTTCGAAATTTAACAAGATTAAGGAGTCAAGATTTGACTTCTTGAATTTATGGGATAATTATGTATTCCTACAATAATTATCTTTTTCCATAAAATATCCACAAGAAAATCAAGACAATATTTTCTTCCTTTTATCTACATAATTTTCGAAAAATACAAGCATGGAAATATAGCAATATATTTTCTTCTCCCTCTCATTAATTGAACTTTATTTTGGGCTATTTGGGGGGGCCTTTAGGAGAATTAAGATTGGACCTTCAATGGACTATGAAGCTTTAATATTTTGGGCCAAATATTATTCAAGTCCATTAATATTAATTTACTCCACTATAAAATTAATATTGAACTATCCATCTTAACTCATATTACGATTTCACATATAACATGGCTCCCGGTAATTATTCCCCGCGTTTAAGATTATATTAGTCCATTAATTAATTAAGCAACTGAACAAGCTTTATATTAATTAACATCTTTGTCCTTGGAGTAAAGACAACTCAACATTATTATCCATACCGGAAATAAATTTCCACTTGCAAGATTTGGTATGACAAAGATTATGAGCCCACCAAGGGGACAAATCAAGCAAGACGTACTTGCACGCGATTCTCCGTATTAAATGTCAGCAATCGTCATGTAATTAATAATATTGCCCAAGATATAAGGTATCGGATCGCATTGACTCTCTTCCCATCATAAATCAAAGCAACATTTATTAATTTCACACGATCCTATTTAAGGGACGGAGATTAAGAAATAACGCATCACTGAGGTCTAATTCTTGTATATTCAGTACCAAAGAATTTGTCCTCCTGTAGGTCCTCATTCAACGCACTTAATGCGCTAGTGTAATCCCTTGGTCAAGACAAGTCAATCTGGGTCTCACACTTCAACCGTTCATGATGGTTCGTTCATTTCCATCTGGGTTGTGAATTTGTACTTAATTAAGAGGGATGTTAATTTGATCTTCAGTGATCGGGTATCACCAAATTAACTACAACGTAATACGTATTGTCTTATTGAACGGGTTTGATATAACATTCATTCATATTTAATGCAACAGTGATTAAATAATTTATTTCAGTAAATAAATAAGAAACTTCAGTTTGGTTATACAAAGTAAAATCATACTTTTCAGTATAACCCCAACAACTTTTGTGAACAAAGATTTTCATCAAGTTTATTTTTACTCAACGAATTCAGCGAATGATGATCAATATTTTGTGCTTGATATTATTGTTCTAATGGCAGAATTTTCAGATATTATGACTTGTTCACTATGTGAATTCAAGGATGTTTATGCTCGTCTCCGCACTTTTACACTGAGCACCAATAGGATTCCAGGGCAAATCCTCTCCAAAAGGAGGAGAATGATGGAAATATGGATGAAGATATTGAAATATATTTATGATTATATTTATGGTATATATTTTGTTCCCTAAGTTAATTTAGTATTATAAATAAATGTTCTTATTATTGTAAGAGGGAGTTGAATTGATTAATGAAAAAGTGAGTTTTATCTCATATATCTCTTTTACGGTATTCTTGTGAGAATCAACGTATTTGAGCTTGCTATTTTTCTAGGTATTCTTAGAATCAACAGAATTAGTGTATTCTTGTGTTCTCGTATTTATTCATTTTTATTATACGCTCTCGCTTCTTACACAATAGGAGTGACTCGTGGAAATGAGGAAGCTCTCCTAATGGCTCGTATTCAACAAAGGAAGTAAATGTTGCCTTACTTAATTCTAGAGAGGCTGGTCATGGAAATGACGAGAGAGAAGAGGGATTCAAGTTAATTTGGAACAAATACACACCAAAGAAGGTCGTTGATCATGCTTGGAGACTACTTTGGGATCGACTTCCTACTAAATGTAACTTGAGAAGAAGGATTGTTCTTGATCAAAACATCGACACGAGGTGCATCTTATGCAATTTTCATGAAGAATCGGGAAGACACTTTTTTTTTTTTTTTTTTTGAATGCGCCAAATCACACAAGGTATGGATGGAGTGTTATAAATGGCTTGGAGTAACTATGTTTTTTCACTCTTCCCCCTTGTTAAATCTGATTAGCTTTGCTCGGATCCTTAGAGGAAAGAGTGGGAAACTAATTACAATTTCCATTTGGTTGTGTGTTGCGTGGTGCCTTTGGAATGATGGAATTATAGAAATGCGCTGATTTTTATAAATGAACAGTTCAATTTAGATACAGTTATTGAGGATTTTAAAGCGAGACTTTGGAGTTGGTTTTATGTATATTGTTTAGATTGCTCTAATTTTTCTTTTTCAGATAGGTTAGCGAATCCTAGAATGGTTTTAGGCTGTTGATTTGTACATTTTAATTCTTGTGGGTATCTCCTATACCCATTGTTTTTAATAAAATTGTCTTTGTCTGATAATATATATATATATATATATATATATATATATATATATCGAATAATTATCCAATAACTAGTCAATAAGTAAAAACAAAGGTAGAGTAAAAGCTGGCCAATTTTTCCTAAATTCGAACTTTCATGTAGATTTAGATAATATATATATACAGTTACGTTTTATTTTCCAACAAGTTTAATGACATTCGAAGAGAGAAAGCAACTTATCGGGTAAAATTGATTAAGGAGTGTGACATATATTATTAAAATGTATTAGTTATAATAATTAAAGAGTGTAGTTTTTTTCAATAAAGGGTATTACTCTTAACACTAAAGGGAGTAACTTATATTATAATTGGGGTATTAATTAATATTAATAACAAAATGATTATTTCTATAAAAAAAATTAATTTCACAATGAATAAATTTCACACCATACCAACTTAAGAGAGAGTAGTGAGATGAACCTACTAGAAAAGGAAAAAGACACGAGAATTAGATTTCTCGACCCAGAATCAGAATATATAAAATGGATTCCGATCTAACTTTATGACTTTCAAGGGGTGGAGATTCATGTATATTTACATCATTTTATTTAAGGAAAGTGAAATCATAGATACATAAATATTGAACTTCTCACACACCAGTATAAATACAAGTTGACAAAAAATAAAAGTAACACGAATTAACAGACTTTAGCTGGTGCAATTTTAATTTATTTATATGAACTAGAGAATAAAAAGAGACTGATGAGTATTTAATTTATATAGAGAAAAATACTAATTCATATGAACTAAAGTACTTATTTGATAGTTGAACAATACCAATATTTTTTAGTGTCAACTCGTGGGTCTAAATATTACCAGAAAAACATAATTCAACAAATATTGATGTCCCAAACAGTAAAAATATATCACATTGATCAAGTATGAAATTGATTATGTAATGACGAAAATCTGCACAATTATTTTCGAGAACGTTCAAGAACAATATTATATTACATATATATATATAATTAAAGGCAGCTTATTTTCTCTTATCTAATCAACAAGAGGCTTCGATCTTCAATACTGATTTGGAGGTTGGATTTAAGCTCATATATATGTAATAAGTTTACTCCGGTAAAGATCGTCGTACATGCATGGAGAGTGTTATTGCTCAAAATGGGACTCAAGATGCCTTTTGTGCAAAATGCAGGACGAAGCTGGTGAACATATCGTTTTTGAATGCAAGTTATCCCAAAAGATTTGGATGGAATGTTTTAAATGGCTCGGAGTTTCTTTTTCAATCACAGTCAACCTATCCAGAGTCTGATCGGTCAATCACATCTTAAGGGGAAAAAAAGGTAAATAAATTGCTACCTCTAATTGGCTTTGTGTGATCTGGGCGATTTGAAAAGGTAGAAATGAGTTCATCTTTAGTGACATTACTAAAATTGTTAACGATATAAAAGCTAGGTTGTGGAGTTAGTTTTATATGTTAAATGAGTGAGATGCTCTAGTTTTTCTTTTCTTGACTGACTTATTAATTTTAGGATGATTTTAGAATGGTAAGAATGTATATTTTGTAACCATTCCGGGTATCTCTTGTACCTATTAATAAAATGTTCATTTTGATGTTTAAAAAAAAAAAATTGGAACACAATCACTATCCAAGGTTATGTCATATGATAGTCATAAAGTTGGTATGAAATACAAAGAAAAATCTGGCTTTTTTTTTTTTCATTTTCACAACTTGTGTTAAGGGAGCAAGGATACTACCCCCTTGAATTATTTCACAATGACTAAATAAATTCAACCGGTAATTAATTAAGAAAGTCGAATTAATCTACAAGACTACTTTAAAGTTGGTAACAATAGTTTCATTTTTACCAACACGAACGCACATTGGAGTTCAACAAGCCAATTTTGTTTTTACTTAATAAAAAGGAAAACAAACACTTTTGTCGTCTTATTAAAGAAAAATCATTAATCTCACTTTTTTTCCAACCAAGAGAACTAAGCCACAAAAATTAAAATAAATTAAATATAGGGCCGCTGTAATATTATCACAATTAGCAGGTAAAATAATATGTGGATCCCATATTTAATATTTTTCTTATATTAATTGATAATAATAATCATAATAGATGATAGTATAATTTAATATATATGTTGATAAAATATAAGGTATGAAACAATTTTTTTTTTTTTAAGAATGTCAACCACAAAATAAGGCATTTGGATTTCTTGTATACCGGAGGGTTCAATACAAATTTTCAACTATTAAATCTAATTGAAATTTTACACTACTCCTGAATTTTATTTTAACCACTATTGAATTGGATTGAATTAAATTCAGTTGTTGAATATTTACATTGTTATTGGTCCTCTTATACAGATGGGCTAAAATGGCCATGATGTATATTGGAGTTTATTTCATTTTCTTTTTTAAACCGTACATTGGAAATTGAATCATTTAAATATAATAAACAATTCCAAGTGGAAATGGGATTATAAATATATTACTATAAACAATTCCAAGTTGAATGGATTCTGCAATAGGATGATTTAACATTCAAATTGTAATTATGTGACACGCAAGGGTAAGATGCATGAACCTTAAAATAGTTGAATAAAAATCTAAGTGGGCCCTCATGTAAGAATCAACCTATGCCTAAACAAAAATTACTTCCCAAGATTAGTGAGTCATCAATCAAAAAAAATATTCTCTAATAAATCAACTTATGCAATCTAATCAAAGTCTAGAAGCAAACAAAGACATAATTAATCGGAATGATATCATTTGTTCATGTTGCATTAATGCAAGTGAATGATATGTGAAATGTTTAATAAATAAAAAAATAATAATAAATCATCATAATTCTGAATCCATTTATTAAAGATTCAAAAAAATTAAATATAATTAGAACATGGAAATATGGCATAGAAGAATAGATATGATAATTAACACAAAAGACGTCTCAGGAAATTCCTTATATACCCCTAAAGTACGAGCATGATTGCTCTTGAACCCCAGAACTTATACTTCGTAATCATGTTTTTCTTTTTAATTGACTGCTCACAGTTGTGTTGAGAAGAAAAAAAAGGAAGGGCACACAAGGTGGGCTTTCAAAAATTATCGGGGCAAAACCCAAGCCCATACATAAGCCCAATACTAAGGATATTTACTTTTATTGAAAAAGAATATATAGTATGGATGATCCATACAAGGGCACACAAGATGGGTTTTCAAGAATAATTTGGCCAAAATCCAAACCCATACATAAGCCCAAGGGATATATTATTTTAGACAAAAATTCATATGAGACGGTCTCATACGTAAAATGGGGTACAATCTAATACAAATTACACATATTCTCTCCAAATGTTAAAGCATTAATGTTTAAATTATATCTCGTCTCATCGTGAGACCGCTTAATTTGATTTAAATACCAAAAAGAAGCAGAATCAGTAAGTTATTTGTGGATTCTGAATTTGATTTGTATACCAATTTGTCTTCCAGTGTTTATCATTAAGTTATGATTAGATGTATTAATGATTTCTCTTTCACATTGAATAATGGATGTAGCATTTTTTAGAATTCAGATTTCAAGCAACACTACAAAAAACGCGGGTTTTAACGACGGTTTTTAGTGACGGTTCAACCAATCGTCGCTAATAACGACGGTTTTATCGACTGTTCGGGTCAGACGGTCAAAATTATCGGACTTAGCGACGATTTTTGGAACCGCCGCTATTATCGATGGAATAGCGGCGGTTAATTCAAACCGGGTTAAACCGGGGTTGTTTAGCGACGGTTTAAACCGTCGCTAAAGTCGGACCCGGGGCACGAAGCGCCTCGGCACTTGGCCCACCGTCCAGACCAACTTTAGCGACGGTTTTTGAATATAGTGATGGATAGTAACAGTCGCTACTAGCGACGGTCATTAAATATCCGTCGCTAAATTCCAATTATATAATCTCCGCAGATTGCACTCTGACGCGTTTTTTTCGCAAATAGACTATCCATCGTCGTCGCCGTTCATTGTCGCCGTCGCCGTCGTGAGCATTCGGTGCACGTGGAAAGCTTCGTACCATCGTGTCCATTTGACGATAATTTTTCTAATTTTTAAGCGTTTATTTTCTTGCTTTATATACGTACATATGTTTATATATACATATATATTAATTTCGAAACATTAGATTAATATTACATTTATGTTAGATTAATTATTTATATTAATGTTAGATTAATTAGTTATGTTAGATTAGTCTGGTTAGTGTAGGTTCCGAACGGGTTTCGTGAGGGCAGAAGTCTGGAGGGGAGGGGTGAATAGACTTCTGAAAACTTTTTTGTGCAGATCAGGTGTGATGGCAGTTTGTCTTATCAGAGTGCAAGTAAATCGGTTTGGACTGATATCCAACTTACTGATCGCCTGAGGGCAGATCAATTCGGTATCTATCAGTTTAACTGATTGTGCGGAAGATAGTTTATACCCGTGTGAAAAACCAGTTTATAACAAATCAGATTTCGAAGCTATTTTCAATCAGATGACTATGGAGTCAATCTGATCAGATCAGTAACTTGGTGCTAGTTGATCCTAACTCAGAATATGTATGAAGATTTAATCAAGTTGTGTGCAATAGTGTGAAGCAGTTAATCAAATAGGTAAATGCACACAAGATTTATAGTGGTTCGGACAACCAGTCCTACATCCACTCTTCCCTATCACAAGGGGCACCAACTTAACCGACTTAACCAACTGGACTTAGATTATTGTGTTAGTCCAACACATTACACCAACAGATATTTATGGAGCTCTCACTCAACCAATCCCAGAAATCAGAACTAGAAACCCTAGTCTGAAATCTTGCTAAACAAACTTAACCTAACTTTGAGTTTTGGGTAAGATTTGTTGTTTGTTCCAACTTTGAAATCTTTTCTAGAATTTAAGTAGCCTAACAACTAGAGGATAAGATTTTTGTGCTAAGAACTATGGGATGAACACTTAGAAAAATAATCTTGAAGGTTGTGTTCTTCGTGCGGAAATTTTGCTATAGTATGAGCTTCTTGATAATTTTCGTGTATTCACTCTGAAGAGTAATCCCATATTTATAGACCTCGAAATCAAAGATTCGTTGGAGAGCAATTTGAATTTCCGGTTATATTTGGTAGATATGTAGGATTTGATATGACGTGCTTCAGGGACGGCATGGCCGAAAGCATGAATAATTATCTTTTATAGCCGTTTGACCAAGCAGCACCAAATCCCGTATTGTCGGCGCCGTTCATACGTCTCTTGTTCTTATTGGTTAACAGAAGCACTTTTCAGTGTTTGTTCTACCAACTAAAGTTGACATTCTTCTTGTTCAGATCAACAACGTATGACTTGGTGAAACATCAGTTACCACCTGGTGTGAGCTGACCTGATCAGTTACAACTGATCAGTCTACCTGATGGAGTATTCTGGTGCCAGTTGTCTTAGCTCAACTAGCAGACTCGGCTGATGTAGGTCTTCTGGTCTGATATTCTGGTAGTCATCTGATCTTCTGGTCTTCTGAATTTGTGTCTCATAACTTCACCTGATTATCTGACTTTATCAGATCGTCTGATCTTCTGTCCTTCCCTTGCCTTCTGGCCTGTCGAACTTCAGCTGATCTTTTGTTCTTCTGATCTTTAGGTCTGACCTATACATATTGAGATTTCCCCTCAATATGTGACCTATCTTATACATCAGTTGTTCTATATAATAATTATCAACTAGTCATCTTATAACTGGTAATAAAAACATCAGTCAGTTAACAGGTCTGACTGGTCCTATTACATGTGTTTTAGAACTTTCATCAAAACTCTAAATTTCCCAACAGTTAGATAATGTCAATTTAACGTACATGTTAGATTAGGAGATTATGTTTATGTATATATTTTATTATGTGATATATGTTAATTGTTAGATTGTTGGTTGATTAGGATGAGTTTAAAATAATACAGTTGAAACTCTATCGAAATTAAAAGATGAGTTTTATATAATACAGTCGAGACTCTATCAAAATTTGGACAAGTTTGTTAGGATTTGGTATTTAAATTTGTTGATTAATTAAATTGTTTTATATAATGCAGATGAGTACTGGTGGACGTGACAGTGACAGTGTTCGCGGCAGCTGCAATGGTGGTGGTCGAGGCGACGGTATGGTTCCTTAGAGCACCAGGAGAAAAAAGATCCTTAGACCTCAGGTAAACCTGCACCCATCCGCCCACGACGGGTCCAGCTCTTTTTTATTCTTCTAGTTTCTATTTTATTTTCTAATTTATTTTTAAAAGTGTTTTTCTAATTTTTAATTTTTTTAAGTTTTTTAACTTTTAATACTTAAAAAAAATAACTTATAATTTTAAATTTAAACGTATTTTAAATTTATTAATAGTCTATATAATATTAATTTATTTTTGAATTTTTATTTATTATATTAATAAGTATTTATTGACGTGGATGTTTAATAAACTGATGATGGTGATTTTATTCGCAATTAAAGCCTTTTTTTATGAGTTGTTATTATGTGAAAATTTTCATGTATGAAAATATTTAATTTGGGGACCATAGCAATAGACAAGACAAAATCGTGCAATTATTTTTTTCATATTAATAGATGTACGTTTTAGTGTAAATAACTTACACTTTTTATTATAAAAAATTACACGTTTTTAAAATGTATTATGAGTGTACGGTGCACCTGAGTGCATACAAGACTTAGTCTAAGCTATTAGTGGGTCTCATTCATTTACACCAGATAAGAGAAACCATATAAATATATTTTGGTGAAACAGATTGGAGCTCTTTGCATTTAATCTCAGTGGGTAAGTCTTTCTACAATATTGTCAAAAATCTTGTATTTCAATACATGCCATGTAATTCCCTTTCAAAAAAAATAAAAACATGCCATGTTTTATGGGACTCCACAAATTACATAATAAATTCACATTTAAAAGACTATTTCAAATTAAAATGACAGAAATAGTGAAACCAAGGGGCATAAGCATACATAATTAAAGGCAAATTCTCATGTGCGTCATTTGTACCAATAAAATTGGTGCAATTTAATTTTAAAAGTTCTTTTTTCTATTTTTTTTTAATTTTAACTTTTTTTTTTTTTTTCAATTTCAGTTTTCTTTTAACTTTAATTTTAATTTTAGGTGGTTTTTTTTTCGACTTGGGCCAAAACTCGGTCGGAGTAGTTCATGGTTCACTCGACCCGAGTGGTTCATGGTTCACCCGATCCGAATAGGTTATGATTTAGGTTTATTATTTAGTGTTTAGGGTGTAAATGTTTTATCTAAATTGAAATTGAATTCAAGTGGTGTTTAGGGTGTAAATGTTTTATGTAAATTGAAATTGAATTCAAGTGCACCAATTGCATCACGGTGTAAATGATGCACAGGAAGGAGAGTCACTCATAATTAAAACAAAATAAACAAGCCAAATTCATAAACACATGACAACACTAGAAAGAGTCAACATCACAAATTAGGAAAACAGTATCTGGAAATCCAAGTCTACTAATCTAAGGTGATGCCATTGCCAGACAAATATTAAAACAAACATATGAAGAAATATATAATGAGACGAAGAAACAAAATAAAAATAAAATTGAGTAGCACTCTAATAATCTAGCATCAATTGTACTGTATCTTAAAAAATTCGAAACATTCAATTTTATTTATCACTATCAACATAAATATTTAAAAAAAAAAAATAGCTTTGGATAAGTAAAAAATTCTAGTTTAATCTGTGTATATATATGGCATATTAAAAAGGATATTGTTTAGATTAGAGGGGAGGGAATGTCTTGTTCATCTGGATTCTCTTCTACATCTGGGGGAAGTATTTTCTGCTTTTTGGAAGGTTCCCAATCAACTGTAGAGGAGGTGGAGTTAGGCACAAAAATATGACCTAATTAATTAAGAGAGAGAGAGAGAGAGAGAGAGAGAGAGAGAGAGATGATTCAAATACCAAAAAGAGGGCGCATGATGAGGAAGTTAGGTAGTTGGATTGGGTGAATTATGAAATGAGGATAATTAGGAGCATTGCAATCAGGGTTGAGCATGCACTCTATGAGGTTATCTGGTGGATGTATTGTTGCTATCAAAGTGTCACCAGAATCATCATTCTTATTATTGACAAGCTTGGCAGTAAAAGTGACCAGAAACACACGTCGCCCATGAATCTTCAACAAATCCTCCACTTGGTAAACTTTCTCACTCTGCACCAAACATAATAATAATAATTACATAACAACATACTACTACTACTAATCAAATAATCAAATAATAGATATTACCTTCAACTTTATATTAATAGTTGAATCCAAATAACGCTTCATAGTATCCTTAAGCCCCCTGCACTCGTAAGGTCAAATGTACAAAATTGAGAGTGGACAAGGAGGTCATGTGGAACGCAATCCACATCGTAACCCTAAATTCAAATTACATTATCAATCAATCAATTAAATAAATTTCAATAAATAAATATATACATACCCTGCTATTTCGCACTTGATTAAGATATTTCTTGGTGTTGTCCAGCTGTATCGGAGTTACGAGGGCAGGACGAGGCGTATCAAAGGTGTTCCATAATATGAACTGGGCACGGAACCGGATCCATATCCCACACTGGATCCGAAAGGATATGGAATCGTTTCATAATCCCACGTTCCCACCGGAATCGGATCCTGGGTAGAGACGACAAAACGGACAATTTCGAATGTCCTCCGGAAACAAACGCCCATGCTTGTTGTAAGAGTCGAGAAGCTTCCGAATGCTTGCGAGTTGGTCCGGAATTGGGGGATAATAACTGTTGAAATCAAACTCGTATTCATCGTCTTCCCAAGGGCATGGTCCATCAAACCACTTTTAAAGTGGTAACATTCTGAAAGAGGCGCCCAACCTTTTTTTATAGACACACACAGACTTCAATTATCTTGAATATATATACACAAGTTGTGATAGTAATTGTTATACGTTTATCAATAAGTTATTTGTGGATTCTGAATTTAATTTGTATCCCAATCTGTGTTTATCATTAAGTTATGATTAGATGTATTAATTAATGGTTTCTTGAATAATGGATGTAGCATTTTTTAGAATTCAGATTTCAAGCAAGTAGAATTAGGAATTCAGTTGAATATATAATTGTTTATACAATGTGGATAGGGCTGTTGGTTTTTTTGCTATTTCGGATTTTCTCAACTCTTTTTCCTTCTATTTATAATCGCGGTGGTTAATTGTATTTATCAATAAGTTATTTTGATTTGAATTTGATTTGTCTTTTTAATTAGTTATGATTAGATGTATTAATTTAATTTCTTGAAAATGGATGTAGCATTTTTTAGAATTCAGATTTCAAGCAAGTAGAATTAGGAATTCAGTTGAATATATAATTGTTTATGGTGTGGATAGGGCTGTTCTTTTTTGCTATTTCGGATTTCTCAACTCTTTCCCTCTATTTATAATGTTTTATCTAATTTTGTACCGAATTTAGGGATTTAAATCAAAATGGTCGCCGAGACCGTATATATTACATGTTTCAAAGTTCCGTATGTTTTTAATTTTCGTCCTAAATCGAGATCAAACCCCCAAAAACGACGTCGCCCTAATTTTCGGGGAAATGGGTAGTTTTTGGGTTTGACCGGTCTCCGGGGATTTGGGACTATACCAGCACAAATTGAAATATATGAGACTAAATTGAAACATATAATATATACGAGACCTTTTTAATAAAAATGCAAAGTTACTGAACCATTTTAATTTAAATCCCGCCGAAACTACCACTAAGTAGCTAACAAATCCCATTCCAAATCCCTAAACCCCTAATTTTTAAATCATAAAAATCAAATAATTCCTCCATAAGATGACCATATTTGTGATCCCAAATGCTGATTAGATTATCCAATAAAATATTGAAATTAATGTGAATGCATTGTGTAATCGCCAACAGCTACCCCCAATTTGTCGCTATTAAATTCAACCTTCTTCAACAAGAAATGCTATCAAAATTTTGATTCCTGCAATTTTCACCTACTTTATCTTCTTCCTCGCCTCAAAAAAAGGCTATCAAAAGTATCGTTAACTGCAAAATTTGGATCGCGAATAGGGCCGGCTTCCTATACTTTATGTGATGTGAAGTTGCATGTTTTATTGGTATGAAGTTGCATGTTTTTGTTATAGATAGTTGCGCGATTTTGTTAAAAAGGTAGTTTTACGTTGTAGTGATAGTAAGTTGCACGATTCTACTATAAGTAGTTGCACGTTTTTTATATAAGTAGTTGCACGTTTTTGTTATAGTTAGCACATTTTTTTATATAGAAAGTTGCATGTTTCTATTATACATAGTTGCATGATTCTGTTAAAAGTAGTTGCACGTTTAAGTGATAGTAAGTTGCACGCTTCTGTCATAAGTAGTTGCACGCTTCTGTTATAAGTAGTTGCACGCTTCAGTCATAAGTAGTTGCACGCTTATATTAAAATTAGTTGCACGCTTCTGTCATAAGTAGTCTCATGCTTCTGTCATAAGTAGTTGCATGCTTCAGTCATAAGTAGTTGCATGCTTCAGTCATAAGTAGTTGCACGCTTCTGTTATAAGTAATTGCACGCTTATATCATAATTAGTTGTACGCTTCTGTCATAGTTGCACGTTTTTATTATAAGTAGTTGCCCTAAAAAATTTGAGAAGATAGTTTTTATGTTGGCTTTGGCGATAATTTAAAAAATAAAAAAATAAAATAATGGACAGTGTTGGAACTTGAACCGTGAAACATTGCATAGAAATTGTGATGTTAAACCAATGAGCTAAAGCCGCATTATTGAACACTTTCGAAACTATCATCCTTTAACTAACTGAACCGCGACCCGACTTTTTTAAATGGACCATCAATTTACATGAGTGACACAATACATTTAGGTGCACAAGAGACCCACACTACCAATAAACAAGTCAATAACATTGTGGTGACGTACTAAAAAAATGACACATGCACAAATATTGTTTGTCTGTCTTGATATGATGACACAAACGAACTTATGAATTGTAATTTTTTTATTTAGACTTGATTGAGGAGTATAATTAATAATATTGCGTACCCCTTAATTTGAATTCCAGGGACGGGTCGCAGCTCCTCATGTATCTCTTCATGAAGTGTGGTATCGAGATTGGGTGAATTTGGAAATCAGGATAATGATCTGGGCCAGTAAAATGAACTTTTTCGTTTTTCTAGGGAGTATTTGGTAACTGGGGGAGTATCAATTAGATACAAAGTAGTAGAAGTTGTTATATCAATTATACAATCAAAACCCCTGCATTCAAGTAACTACAATTTTATAGGTGATAAGACAAAACTACCCTTAATATTTAAAAAAAAAAGTGAAAACCGAATTCCTGTTAATTGATTGATGTCTCTTGTTTCCCAATGCACGCCTGTAACCCCTTTTCCTTTCCACCTTCAATAATTTATTTGAAACCAATTTTAAACACCCAAAATCGTTTCCACAATCCATATTTCATTTCGGAGCAAACACCTTCTACCAATTTTTCAACCTAAAAAATCTGAATCAAAAAATTCAACCCCCAATGCAAAAAAATTACCCATATTTTTTATTCGTCATATTTATTTTTGCACATTGCAGAATTATAATTGCACAAACACAGAACATTTTACTAATTACAGAAAATGGAAAGAAGTAAATTTGCACAAACGAAGAACAAATATTTGCACAAACGTAATGAATATTTGTACAAACGTAACAAATATTTGCACAAAAAAAAAAATCCCAACTCCACCTTCTACAGTCGCTCCGGCGGCGGATCTGCACAGATCCACTCGCCAATATCACAAAACCCAAAAAACGTTTTGCAGCGAATCGTCCACCATCTCCCTTCCTTTATTTTCCAATTTCTTCAATCGGTCGCAGCCCCCACGTCGTTGTTCCGCTTCCTCCACTCACCACACCACACAAGCCCCCATCCGCCGCCTCCCGCTCACCCCCCACAGACATCCACCGCCTTCCCCACCACCGGACAAATTAAATCCATAGCCACCGTGCCAAAAAATCATCAGCCTCCACGCACCCCCACCGCCATCACCTCCGCGCGCCTCCGCTCACCCCCACCTCCATCCGCCGACCACAAGACCCCCTCCCCCCCCCACACCACCACCACCATCCGCCGCCTTCATGCACCCCCACCGCCATGGCTCCTTCTTCCTCCCTCACTCTCTCTCAAGCAAATCCTCCCTCCCGTCGCCTGTTTCTTCTTCCTCCCTCTTTATTTTTTAGTGAGAGAAGCTCTAGCTTCTTAGAGAGAGAAAGAGAGTTTAGAAAGAGTGAAAGACGGTGGATTTGAGAAAAATAGGGTTTGTGTTTGAAAGATAAAGGGTAGAGACCGGTGTTTTCTAGAGAGAGAGTGGGAGAGTGGATTCGTGTATAATAAATACTGGTTGTGTGGATTTTTAATGAAAAGGGTATTTTAGGTATGATTGTATCTAATTGAAATAAGGGGATATGTGTGTATCTATTTGATATTAAAGTGAAAATTTTGTATCTCCTGAAATTTTTCCTTGGTAATTTATTAAAACGTTTAAGATTTTTTTTTTTGGGTAATTTGGACAAACACCGAGGGAGATTTTAATAATTTACCCAACATCTTTTCAGAGATGACAATTTGAGCTCGATATGATGGGCATGTTGGGAAAATCGGGGTGCCCGGATCTATTCGAGGTGATTATTTAAATACATATTTAAATTAAACAGTTAATTACTAACATGAATTAATCCTAAATAAATTCAACATAATAATAAACAACATGCGTACACATAATTCACGTAAATCCTAAACATGCGAAACTAGGAGTTACAGAATTACTAACCTCTTGAAGAATCAAACGGATGAATCAACCCAAGAGCCTTCCCAAATATATCCCCAAAGTCCACGAACGTTATCCGGTGGGAAGATTTCAACGAACGATTTTAATGGGAGAGAAATTAATATTTTGCTACCACCTTTGTGGATTTCTAATATTTCCAACACATGGAATTGCACTTAGGAATGAAGAGTTCATCCCCTATAAATTGGGAGGGGGGGGGGGGGGACGAAAATTAGGGTTGGAAAATAAGGGAGAAAATATTTTCTTGATCTCCAAGAAATCTTGAATATATCTCATATATTCTTTTCTCCTTAATTAAATTTTCCATAAAAATCTTTTTCCCCTCTTCTACCTATATATTTCGAAAATTACAATAAATAAGGAGTCAAGGTTTGACTTCTTGATTTTATGGGATAATTATGTATTGTTGGGGAATGAGTTGCACAGATCTATTCGGGGTGAATATTTAAATACAAATTTAATTCATTAATTATTACTAGCATTAATTAATCCTATATTAATTCAAATAATAATTGCAACAACATATCATGCATATAAAAAGCCACGTAAAACCTACGCATGCGGAATCTACGAGTTTACGTGAACATACCTCTCGGGATGGCAGTGGCTTTGGTCGGACGGACTAACCAAAAGGACTTCCCAAGTATTCCCTTAGCCCTTGCTCGACAATCCGGTGGAAGGATACTCGCGAACAATTAACAAAAGGAAAAAATAAACTTTGTTGCACCACTTGCGTGGATTTGCTAATATTTCCAGCACATGGAATTGTCCTTGGGAATGAACTAATCATCCCCTATTTATAAGAGGGGGTTTGGACGAAAATTATGTGATATTTCAATGTGGGAAAAGACTTTTCTTGGTCACCAAGAAATCTTGAATATATCTCATATATTCTTTTTCCCATAATTAAAATATTCCACAAAATTCAACCTCCTCTATTTTATGCCATAATTTTTGAAAATACTAGGCAAGATACCAAGATTTGGATCTTCTTGAATTTATGAGATATTCTTGTATTTCAAGAAATACATATCTTCCATAATATCTTTTCAAGAAAATCAAGAAAATCTTTCTTGCCCTCTATTTTCCAAAATTTCGAAAATCTCACTATGAATAACCAAGTGGGAGATTTATTGAATTTAATGAGATAATCTTGTATTCCAAGAATACATATCTTCATTCCATAACAAAATTCAAAGAAAATCTTTCTCCCTCTTTTATCCATAATTTTTGAAAATTAAGAGGAAATATAAGCAACAATATTTATTTTATTTTAATCACCTTTTCAGTTATTGAACTATATGTTGGGCTACTCAGGGGGCCTTTAGGAGAATTAAGATTGGACCTTCTAATGGATCTTGAATATCTAATATTGAGCCACAATATAATTCAAGCCCATAAATATTAATTAATCCCACTACATAATTAATATCAAGACCATCCATCTTAACCCATATTACGGTCAATATGGCTCTTGGTCATTATTTCCGTGTTTAAGATTATCTAGCTCATTAATTAATTCAAGCCCTTTGAAATAGCTTTCCGTTAATTAATATCTTTTGTCCTTGGTCGGAGAACGGTTCAACATTATTATCCATACAGGAAACTAATTCCACTTGCAAGATTTGGTATGATAAAACTTATGAACCTCCCAAGGGGCAAATCAAGCAAGTGTACTTGCACACGATTCTTCAGATTAAATCTTAGCAATCACATGTGACCAATAATATTGCCCAAGATAAAAAGTATTGAATCTCTCTCCGATTCGCTACCCATGATAAGTCAAAGCAATAGTTACCAATCCCACGTGATCCTATTTAAGGGACGAAGGTTAAGAAACAACTAACCACCGATGTCTAATTCTTCCTTGTTCGCCTCGAATAATTTATCCTCCTCAGAGGTCCTTTTCAACAAGATCACCATGCACTAGTGTAATCTCTTGGTCAAGACAAACCAATCGAGCCTTACACCTCAACCTTTCGCGATGGTTGTTCATTTCCATCTAGGTCGTGAATGGCGTACTTTTTAGTTACAAAAGGATCGTTAATTTAATCTTTCGTGATCCGGTATCACTAAATTAACTACTGATGTAACACGCATTTAATTATTGAACAGTTATGCAAAGAAATATATATAACATTCAATCATATTTAAAGCATCAGTGATAAATAATTTATTTTCAGTAAATAAGTCTGAGAATTCAGTTTCGATTATACAAAGTAAAAAGCATACTTTTCAGTATAATCCCAACATGTATCCCTACAATAATGATCTCTTTCCATAAAATACATACAAGAAAATCAAGACAATCTTTCCTTCCTTTATTTATACAAATTTTCGAAAATTATAGCTTGGAAACTTAGCCAGAATATTTTCTTCTTTCTCTCATTAATTGGACTTTATTTTGGGCTATTTGGGGGGGCCTTTAGGAGAATTAAGATTGGACGTCCAATGGACTATGAAGCTTTAATATTTTGGGCCAAATATTATTCAAGTCCATTAATATTAATTTAATCCACTATAAAATTAATATTGAACTATCCATCTTAACCCCTATTACGATTTCACATATAACATGGCTCCCGATCATTATTTCCCGCGTTTAAGATTATCTTAGTCCATTAATTAATTAAGCCATTGAACACGCTTTATATTAATTAATATCTTTGTCCTTGGAGTAAAGACAATTTCAACATTATTATCCATGCCTAAATAAATTTTCACTTGCAAGATTTGGCATGATAAAGGATATGAACCCACCAAGGGGACAAATTAAGCAAGACGATTAAGACGCGCGATTCTCCGTCAGATAAATTAGCAATCGCCATGTAATTAATAATATTGCCCAAGATACAAGGTATCGAATCGCATTGACTCTCTTCCCATCATAAGTCAAAACAATAGTTATTAATTTCACACGATCCTATTTAAGGGACGGAGATTAAGAAACAACGCACCACTGAGGTCTAATTCTTGTATATTCAATACCGAAGAATTTGTTCTCATGTAGGTCCTCATTCAGTGCACCTAAATGCGCTAGTGTGATCCCTTGGTCAAGACAGTTTAACTGGGTCTCACACTTCAACCTCAATTCATGATGGTTCGTTCATTTCCATCCGGGTTGTGAATTTTTACTTAATTACGAAAGGTCGTTAATTTGATCTTCATGGTGGGGTATCACCAAATTAACTACAATGTAATCGTATTGTCTTATTGAGCGGGTTTGCAATAAACATATATAACATTCATTCATATTTAATGCAATTGATTAAATAATTTATTTCATAAATAAATAAGAAACTTGGTTTGGTTATACAAAGTAAAAGCATACTTTTCAAAGATAACCCCAACAATCTCCCCCACTTATACTCAAAGTCCGCTTTTAAGTATACTACAAAGATGTCTCGTGGTTCTATGTGATATCTAATGTCACCCTACACTAATCTAATAATATTTCTCCCACTTATACTCAAAGCAGATTGACAACGTCCTTGACACCCATTCCTTCCACATGTCTCTCGAATGTGCTCTGAGGCAGACCCTTTATGAATAGATTGTTGGGATTATACTGGAAAGTATGCTTTTACTTTGTATAATCAAAACCGAATTTCGTACTTATTCTTGAAATAAATTGTTTATCATCGATGCTTTAAATATCATCGAATGTTACATATATTTATTGCATAATCGTTCAATAAATAAGACGTGTTACATTGTAGTTAATTTAGTGATACCAGATCACAGAAGATTAAATTAACAGTCCCTTGTAACCAAAAGTACACCATTCACGACCTAGATGGAAATGAACAATCCATCGTGAAAGGTTGCAAACCAGATGCTCTTGGTCTTTTTCAATGAAGCCTTCGGGCTGTTGCATATAGATTACTTCGTCAAGATTTCCATTAAGGAAAGTTGTCTTGACGTCCATTTGCCAGATCTCAAAATCTAGATGTGCAACAATCGATAAGAGAATGCGGATGGACTTGAGCATGGCTACGGGCGAAAAGGTTTCCTCATAATCGATCCCTTCTTTCTGAGTGTACCATTTCGCCACAAGTCTTGCTTTGAAGGTTTCAACCCTTCCGTCCGGTCCCCTTTTTCTCTTGTATACCCACTTGCATCCGATGGGTTTTACCCCATCAAGTGGTTCGACTAACTCCTACACCTTGTTGTGATCCTTTGAACCCATCTCGGCTTCCATTGCTGTTTGCCAAGATTGAGCATCTTTGTCTTGGATCGCCTCGTTGTAGGACCATGGATCTAATTCTTCTTCGGAGATCAAGTCCGAAGACTCTCCGATCCCCAAGAATCTCTCGGGTTGTCTGATAACCCTCCCACTACGATGAGGTTCTGATTGTGTAAGCGTGACGTTTGGTATATCATTTTGTACAGTTGGCAACGGAGTTGGCCCCTTAAGTTCTTCTAAGGTAATTTCACTTCTAGGTTTTCGACTGTTCATATAGTCTTCTTCCAAAAATATAAAGTGAGTACTGATTACCACCTTTTGATCTTCGGGACCATAGAACATGCATCCTTTAGTTCCTTCGGGTTACCCTATGAACATCCTTAATTCGAACGCAGATCCAATTTAGAACTTCCTTTGTCTAGAAGACGTATGCGGACACCAGATCCCGATGCATCAAACCGGGCTTGCGCCCAGCCCACAATTCTCTAGGGTTTTAGGTACCGATTTGGATGGCACTAGGTTCGAATATAAGTGATGTTTCTGTCGTAATCCCGTAAGCGATTTTGGTAAACCAGTAAAACTCATCATTGACCTTACCATTTCTAAAAAGCGTTCTATTCTTGAATTACGCAACCCCGCTTTTGTTGAGGGGTACCGGTGCGATAAATCGGGATGCAATCCCCACTTCCGATAGGTAGTTCAAAAAATTCATCTCTCGAGGTATTCGCCTCCACGATCGATCGTAGAAACTTGATACTTTTTCCCTTATGATTCTCTGCTTGAGCCTTAAATTCTTTGAATTTATCAAAGGTCTCGATTTATGCTTCATTAGGAAAATGTATCCGTATAGCGTGAGTAATCATCGATAAAAGTAACAAAATACTCGTAGCCACCTCTAGCTTTGATTTGCATTGGACCCACACATCGGTGTGAACGATTTCTAACACTTCTTTAGCTCTAAGCCCCTTGGCTCCAAATGCCCTCTTGGTCATTTTACCTTTCCAAGACGATTCAAGAAGTCGGAAATGGCTCAATTTGGAGAGACCCCAAAGAACCATCTTTCACCAACCTTTGAATCCTTTTTCAGGGTTAATATGACCTAATCTTAGGTGCCAAAAAGAAGTGTCTCGTTCATGTCACCGAAAGCTTTTTTTTTACAAGAAATAGTAGATGTGTTATAGGATGCATTTTGTGAGTGATGTGCACAATTAATAATATAGAGATTGTTCCTCAAAGTTCCACGACGAGATAATCACATCGTTATTAAAAAAAAAAAAAAAGAATATATTTATTAAAACAAGCGTAATATCCATCGATAAACGGTTTAGAAATAAAAATAAAGTTTTTTAAAAAATGGGAACATAAAGAACATCTCTTAAAATTAACGTCTTGTCGCCAAAGGACAGTGCACTTCTCCCCATCGCTCAAATTTGCCACTCAGAAGATCGCTTTAGTGTGATGAGGATCTCACTCTCACTTTAGTCGTAAGATGCGCTTGAAACCCCGCAATGTGAAACATACATGATCAATTGGATCCCGTGATCCAATACCCACGAATGGGTAGCATACTCCACCAAACAAGTTTCAACAACTAGTGAGTGTGAATTACCTTTCTTTCCATTTCTTTTGGGTTTGGGAACAGCCGACCTCAATGTTCCTTTTTTCACCCTAGATTGAAGCACTTTCCCTTAGCGCATTCTTTGCTCCACCATCCCTCTTCACCTTTCCTTTGTCTTTGGCAACACTTCGAGTTAGCTTGGCTTTTCGCTTTTGGGCTTCCTCTTCCTCTTGCCTCCTTTTGGCCTAGAAGAAGAAGGGGCCCAACTAACTTCTAAGGCTTGATCGCTCTCTCCTAAAATTCCTTCAGCCAATACAAGAGCTTGCAATAGATCAGGCAAAGTGAACTTTTGATTATTCATTTGATAATTTTGTTGGGATTATCTTTGAAAAGTATGCTTTTTTACTTTGTATAATCAAAACTAATTTCGAGACTTATTTCTTGAAATAAATTGTTTATCATTCGATGCTTTAAATATGATTGAATGTTATATATATTTATCAAGATAAGCTGTTTCAATAATTTGTCGTGTTTACATCAGTAGTTAATTTAGTGATACCGGATCACGAAGATTAAATTAACGAAATACTTGTAACTAAAAGTACGCCATTCATTTACCTAGATGGAAATGAACAACCATCGCGAAAAGGTTGAGGTGTAAGGCTCAGATTGGTTTGTCTTGACCAAGAGATTACACTAGTGCATGGTGATCATTTGAATATGACCCTCTGAGGAGGATAAATTCTTCTTTAACCCGAACAAGGAAGAATTAGACCTCATTGGTTCGTTGTTTCTTAACCTTCGTCCCCTTAAATAGGATCACGTGGGATTGGTAACTATTGCTTTGACTTATCATGGGTAGCTTAATCGAGAGAGATTCAATACTTTTTATCTTGGGCAATATTATTGGTCACATGTGATTGCTAAGATTTAATACTTAAGAATCGTGTGCAAGTACGCTTGCTTGATTTGATTTGCCCTTGGGAGGTTCATAAGTTTTATCATACCAAATCTTGCAAGTGGAATTAGTTCCCGTTATGGATAATAATGTTGAACCGTTCCTCGACCAAGGACAAAAGATATTAATTAACGGAAAGCTATTTCAAAGGGCTTGAATTAATTAATGGGCTAGATAATCTTAAACACGGGAAATAATGACCGGAGCCATATTGACTGTAATATGGGTTAAGATGGATGGTGCAATATTAATTATGTAGTGGGATTAATTAATATTTATGGGCTTGAATTATATTGTGGCTCAATATTAGATATTCAAGATCCATTAGAAGGTCCAATCTTAATTCTCCTAAAGGCCCCCCGAAAGTAGCCCAACATATAGTCCAATAACCGAAAAAGGTGATTAAAATAAAATAAATATTGTTCTTAATATTTCTCTATTTTTTTCGAAATTTATGGATAAAAGAGGAGAAAATTTTTCTTTGAATTTTGTTATGGAATGAAGATATGTATTCTTGGAATACAAGATTATCTCATTAAATTCAAGAAATCTCCCACTTGATTATCTATATGAATATTTCAAAATTTTTGAATATTATGGGCAAGAAAGATTTTCTTGATTTTCTTGAAAAGATATTATGGAAGATATGTATTTCTTGAAATACAAGAATATCTCATAAATTCAAGAAGATCCAAATCTTGTAATCTTGAGCCAAATTTTCGAAAATTACTCCATAATAGAGGAGGTGGAATTTTTGTGGAATATTTTAATTATGGGAAAAAGAATATATGGGATATATTCAAGATTTCTTGGTGACCAAGAAAAGTCTTTTCCCACATTGAAAAATCACATAAATTTCTTCCACCCTCCCTCCTATAAATAGGGGATGATTAGTTCATTCCCAAGTACAATTTCATGTGCTGGAAATATTAGCAAATCCACATAAGTGGTGCAACAAAGTTTATTTTTTCCTTTTGTTAATTGTTCGCGAGTATCCTTCCACCGGATTGTCAAGCAAGGGCTAAGGGAATACTTGGGAAGTCCTTTTGGTTAGTCCGTCTGACCAAAGCCACTGCCATCCCGAGAGGTACGTTCACGTAAACCCGTAGATTCTACATGCGTAGGTTTTACGTGGCTTTTTATATGCATGATATGTTGTTGCAATTATTATTTGAATTAATATAGGATTAATTCATGCTAGTAATAATTAATTAATTAAATTTGTATTTAAATATTCACCCCGAATAGATCTGTGCAACTCATTTCCCAACAAATTCAGCCTGAACTGTTCAAAGCACTTGGGCAGGGAATGGAGTATGAAATCGATCTGGGTCTCGATGTCATATTCAGCTCCAAGCACCTCGAGTTTGTTGAGGTGAGCCATCATCTGTAGAACATGTTCCCTTACGAGTGTTCCCTCCACCATTTTCATAGAGAGCATGTCCCTCATGGTGATCTGCCAAGCCACACGGTTCTGATGTTGAAACATCGCTTTAAGATTGACCATGATTTCCGCAGATGTCTCAACGTTTTGGTGTTGGTGTTGCAACACATCTGATATTGAAGCCAAGATGGTACACTTTGCCATTTCGTTAGAACGCTCTCAGTTATCATATTCTTTCTTAACCGCTTTGGTTGACTCGTCAGATGGCTTTTCTGGTTTGGGTGTTCTAAGAACCCAGTTATGGCTTTGTGCAGTGAAGACAATAGTGAGTTTTCGATACCAATCAACAAAGTTTTCTCCAGTGAGGAGGTTATCTTTCAGTATATTGAACAGTGGATTAAAAGGTTGCGACATGATGAACTGAAATAAACATATATTTTGTATCAATATCCAGATCAACACAAAATTAAATCACATAATTCGATCACATGATTCATATTAAAATCTCAAAAAAATATGAACATGCTTCAGCCAACATCTCAAAACATATTTAAATGAGCCTCGTGGGAGGATCATCATTTAAATCACATTCAAACAGATTACAAACAAGAACATCTACAAACCTTTAATTTAAAAAATTAATAGTCGGCTCCCCTTGACCAATATAAAATTGACAGGGACTTCGGAGAAGTATATAAATATCAATTTTATACCTAAGTAATAACCATGATTAAATACAGAATTATTACTTCGCTTTGATCGAGCCTCGTTTGAGGGTCATCGTCGCCACTAATAATAATTCACAATCATCCTTTTGGGCATTTATTCATTTGAAAGCTATCTTTTGACCGTCCCGTAGGGGAATTTCTCCAAAAGATTTCACAAATAAATAAATCATGGAGGTCAAAATTAATTTGTGTCAAAATAAATTAATTATTAAAACATACTTAGTAATTTTTTTTGAATTTGAGATTTTTCGTTGAGCAATTCTCATGCAAACACATTTAAGCAAATTAAATAAAGCACAAGAAAATACAACAATAATAAATCAAGCAAAGCAGAAAATAAACATATTGGGCACAAATTATCCAACTGTCATGGTTTGATTTTCTTTGGCTTGATTTTGAAGAAACGTCGTCTTGAATTTCTCCCACTCGTTTCGCCTCGGCGAGAACTCCATCTTGAACGCCACGCCTTACCGTCGTGGATGATGCCCCCCATCGGCCCGGCCCGCTTTGGCGGGCGATCCCGTCGGCGCTAAGCGCAGAAGATCTGCGCTCCGCCCTCGATCCATTATCGACAAGCCTCGGCGACCCTGCCCAAGACAGACACACCACAGATCCGTATCAGATATCGCTCGGGGGCGATCCGTCTTGGCGCCTAGCGCGCTAAGTTCGCGAAGTGTGGCGGCGTCGTCAGCGCCCGTAGCGTGCCTCCCTTGGCACGTCTCGCACGGAGCAAGTCGCCCACGTACGGTTCCGGATCCGTCTTTAACTCGTCTCGTCTTCGTCTCCGATCAGGTTGTAATTTATTTAATGAAAAATAAATACCTTAAATCTAGACTAGTCTATTAAATTGAACAAATTAAATAGCTTAATCTACTCGTGGATTTTCTCACGAGAAAAACAAATTCGAACGAGTCGAATTAAAAATCATTCATTCATACGCATGAAAATAAAACACATTAAATACCATGACAATTGGATACCTGCAAAACAGATCTAGCAATTCTACTATCCAATTTCATTTTAATGTCCAACAATTTAAATAACAATTTAAAAAATCAGAGCTCGAAACCAGAGCTCTGATACCAGTTGTTGGGAAAATCGGGGTGCCCGGATCTATTCGAGGTGATTATTTAAATAAATATTTAAATTAAACAGTTAATTACAAACACGAATTAATCCTAAATCAATTCAACATAATAATAAACAACATGCGTAAACATAATTCACGTAAATCCTAAACATGCGGAACTGGGAGTTACGGAATTACTAACCTCTTGAAGAATCAAACGGACGAATCAACCCAAGAGTCTTCCCAAATATATCCCCAAAGTCCACGAACGTTATCCGGTGGGAAGATTTCAACGAACTATTTTAATGGGAGAGAAATTAAATATTTTGCTACTACCTTTGTGGATTTCTAATATTTCCAACACATGGAATTGCACTTGGGAATGAAGAGCTCATCCCCTATAAATAGGGAGGAGGGGGGGACGAAAATTAGGGTTGGAAAATAAGGGAGAAAATCTTTTCTTGATCTCCAAGAAATCTTGAATATATCTCCTATATTCTTTTCTCCTTAATTAAATTTTCCATAAAAATCTCTTTCCCCTCTTCTACCTATATATTTCGAAAATTACAATAAATAAGGAGTCAAAATTTGACTTCTTGATTTTGTGGGATAATTATGTATCCCTACAATAATTATCTCTTTCCATAAAATACATACAAGAAAATCAAGACAATCTTTCCTTCCTTTATTTATACAAATTTTCGAAAATTATAGCTTGGAAATTTAGCAAGAATATTTTCTTCTTTCTCTCATTAATTCGACTTTATTTTAGGCTATTTGGGGGGCCTTTAGGAGAATTAAGATTGGACCTCCAATGGACTATGATGCTTTAATATTTTGGGCCAAATATTATTCAAGTCCATTAATATTAATTTACTCCACTATAAAATTAATATTGAACTATCCATCTTAACCCATATTACGATTTCACATATAACATGGCTCCCGGTCATTATTTCCCGCGTTTAAGATTATCTTAGTCCATTAATTAATTAAGCCATTGAACAAGCTTTATATTAATTAATATCTTTGTTCTTGGAGTAAAGACAGCTCAACATTATTATCCATGCCGGAAATAAATTTCCACTTGCAAGATTTGGCATGATAAAGGATATGAGTCCACCAAGGAGACAAATCAAGCAAGACGTACTTGCACGCGATTCTCCGTATTAAATGTTAGCAATCGTCATGTAATTAATAATATTGCCCAAGATACAAGGTATCGAATCGCATTGACTCTCTTCCCATCATAAATCAAAGCAATAGTTATTAATTTCACAGGATCCTATTTAAGGGACGGAGATTAAGAAACAACGCACCACTGAGGTCTAATTCTCGTATATTCAGTACCAAATAATTTGTCCTCCTGTAGGTCCTCATTCAGCGCACCTAAATGCGCTAGTGTGATCCCTTGGTCAAGACAGGTCAATCTGGGTCTCACACTTCAACCGTTCATGATGGTTCGTTCATTTTCATCTGGGTTGTGAATTTGTACTTAATTACGAGGGTTGTTAATTTGATCTTCAGTGATCGGGTATCACCAAATTAACTACAATGTAATATGTACTGTCTTATTGAACGGGTTTGCAATAAACATATATAACATTCATTCATATTTAATGCAACTGTGATTAAATAATTTATTTCAGTAAATAAATAAGAAACTTCAGTTTGATTATACAAAGTAAAAGCATAATTTTCAGTATAACCCCAACAGGGCCCGAACACCCCAAGAAAAGTTCGTGCTGACCTCCCTATTAGTCGAATCAAATCGACTCAATATGCCCAACCAGACCAGACTTTTGTCACAGTCGAATAGCTATTACAACAATTTTGGATCTAGCCCGGTTCGACTCATTGATCCGGACTGGGCCGGTAGGTCATATTTGAGCAACTGTGTTTGAACAACCCTTGCCGCAGATTTACTCTTCTCAACCCTTGATGCAGACGTAGCAAGAACAAGGTGTCGAACGATATCGTTTATACGTTCTGTAATTCCTGGTTCTTATTACACTAGAGCCCTATATATAATATAATAGTGACAAAGTCTAAATCAATTTGTATCGCGCAATTGATTTGTATTTTATGTGTATTTTTTTGTTCATTCATGTATTATTAAATAATGTTATTAGTTATTTTATTAAATTGTATGATTTGTCAACTTAGTTGTTCTACTATAAAATTATAGTAGTGGACCAGTTACACATTAAAACCGTTAGTTTGTTAAGATAAGACCAACTCTATAATAATGTTACTTATTCTAAAAGAAATAGCAATAACATGTGTGTGCTTATTTTCCTGATTTTATTTCTGATAGGACAGAATTATAATTTTTAATAAATTAGTAAGACAATATTTTTCTAGATAACATATTATAATATAATTTATCTATATTTTTCGGAATTAGGGGCACAAATCGACTAATTCATTTTCAATTATTAAAACATTATTCACTCTGTAAATTTTTCTTGAGGCAAAAATTCATGTTACTTATATTTTTTCTGGAGGAAATCCCATATTGTATTTAAAAAATCGAAAAAGGACCCAATGAGTTTAAAATCATCTTATATTCTAAAATAATCACCCCACATCACTTAATTAAATTAAAAAAACGTGAAATATGAATTAAAATGAGAGTTTTTGTATGTAACAGTGATACTTAAATAACTGAGTTCATAGCATGAACCAGATCTATATAAGTTTTTATCAATATGAAAATTCCTTGAATTCAAAATCATAACCGCATTCCCTCCATCTTCATTTCATAATAACGAACTCAACCGCCACAATCCATTTCAATGGATTCTTCCAAGAATGTCTGCACAATATCACATTACTTCTTCACAATTTTCTTCTCCCTCACTCTCATCATCATCTTCTTCTTCTCCGACACATCTCCGGCCACCTCCGCCGCCCTCCACCGCTCTCCGGCGACCAAAATTCCGCCGGAATTCTTCCCCAGCGCCCGTCTCGCAGAACAGAGAAACAGAGCAACTGCTGATTCTGCAAATCAGCCCTCAACAAATGAAGAAACAGAGGAAACAGAGCATTGTGATTTATTCGATGGCCGCTGGATCGTCGACGAAGATTTCGACCCGTTTTACGACCCGGGTTCTTGCCCGTTTGTCGACGAGTCTTTCGATTGCTTCAAGAACGGACGCCCTGATTCTGATTACATCAAGTTGAAATGGAAGCCTCGTGCATGCCAAATTCCAAGGTTTAAACTTTTGTTTTATTTTATTGCCAAGATTCAATTTTCTTGAATTTCTGATTTCAGTTTTGCGATTGAATTTGAAGGTTTGAAGGTCTGAAATCAATTCAGAAGCCATAAAAATTCTAAACAAAAAACTCGAAAAATTGTCCCTTTTCTAAATCAAGTGTATAGTAATAAATACTTGATTCAATTGATACTTTAAAGTAAACAACTAATAGCTTTTAATGAAACCACTAATACTGTTGAAAATACAACACCACCAGCAATTGATTTGCAGTTTCCCAAGATTCAATTTTCTTGAATTTCTGAATTTCAATTTTGCTTCTGAATTTGAAGGTTCGAAGGTCTGAAAATGCTGAAGATGTTACAAGGAAAAAGAATGGTGTTCGTGGGAGATTCACTCAATAGAAACATGTGGGAATCATTTGATTTGCAGTTTGAGGAATTCTTTAATTCATAAAAGCAGAGTGTTTGAAGTTTCAAGAAGGCATCAATTCAGAAGCCATGGATTTTATTCCTTCATATTCAAGGTTTTTCAAAAAATTCAGAACTAAAACAATCTTGTAAAAATTATCACTTTCTGAAATGAGGTTCAATCTCAGGATTTCAACTGCTCGATCGACTTCGTCAGATCTCCGTTCCTGGTTCAACAATTGATGTTTTCGGACAAAGCCGGGACCCGCTGCGAAACGCTTCGACTCGACATGATGGAAGGCTCTTACAGCAAGTATCTCGATGCTGACGTCATCGTCTTCAACACGGGCCATTGGTGGACTCATCAGAAAACCTTCCAAAGGTGGTTTGCAATATGTGTTATTTTTTAACAGTATTAGTTGTTACACTGAAAGGTATTAGTTTGATAATAGTATTAGTTGTTCCGTTAAAAGGTACTAATTATTTCACTATAAAGACTGAAAGGTATTAGTTTGATAATAGAATTAGTTGTTCCGTTAAAAGGTACTAGTTATTTGACTATAAAGTATAAGTTGTTACATTGAAAGGTATTAGTTTGATAATAGTATTAGTTGTTCCGTCAAAAGGTATTAGTTATTTCACTATTAAGTATTAGTTATTACACTAAAGGGTATTAGTTTGAAAATAGTATTAGTTGTTCCGTTAGAAGGTACTAGTTATTTCACTATAAAGTATTAGTTGCATTAACTCATACTTAAATGATTTTGATTTTAGACTATTTTCATGGAAATTTTCAGGAAATACTATTTCCAAGAAGGTGATTACTTATACAAGAAACTAGAAGTTGCAGAAGCATACAAAAAAGCATTGAAGACATGGGCACAATGGGTTGATACCAATATCAATATCAGCAAAACCAGAGTTTTCTTTAGAGGATATTCATCTTCACATTTCAAGTAAATTTAAATAAAATTAAATCATACAATAATAGTACTACTATAATCTATTTTTTAGGTTATTAATTTTTGTGGAATGCAGGGGAGGGCAGTGGAATTCGGGCGGAAGCTGCGATGGAGAGACGAAACCTATCACGAACGAAGCTCATCTCGGGCCGTATCCGTGGATGATGAAGGTTCTAGAATCCGTGTTATCGGACATGAAGACGCCTGTTTTTTATCTCAATATAACGAGAATGACGGACTATAGAAAAGACGGGCATCCTTCGATTTTTAGGGAGTCGTCTAGGACGAGAAAGGAAGGGGCTTTTCAAGATTGTAGTCATTGGTGTTTACCAGGAGTTCCCGATTCTTGGAATGAGCTTTTGTATGCATTTTTGGTTAAATCTCAGAAAAAATATTGGTAGTATAAACCATCTTTTGTGCAATGGGATTTTTATCATGTGCATTTCTTTTTGTAAGGGAAATTGTTTTGAAGATGTTATTATTGGAATTGCCAATTCAATTCAATTGTTTTGAAGATAGGCCTTTTATTTATGAACAATGAATGATGTATTTCTATTAATTTATGAATTTGAAGGTAAAAGAATGCTGATGATTGTGCATGTCGAACGACGCTTACGTAATTTTTTGTTTTGTAATTCTTAAAAAAGATAATAGAAGAATTAAGGGTGCTGAAAATTTTATGAGATTTTATTATAAGTTTTGAAAGGGAAATTGAGTTATTTTCGGGTGATTATTTTGAGTTAAATAAGTCTGAGTGATTTTCCTTTGCTGCCTGTGAGAGATCCCAATAGAATCGTGCAATTTTTTATACTTAAAGATACAACTAATTCACACTAAATCGTGCAACTATTTTTTTATATCAATAGTTACATGGTTCAGTATAAACAAGTTGCATATTTCAATATAATAAGTTGCACTATTCTAAAATACACTATGAGGGCACCGTGCACCTGGATCATGCACACAAGACTTGGTCTTCCTTTTTTTATTATTCTTTATCTTAGCATTTTTTTTTCCTATTTTTTCTTATTGGATAAAAAGTGCAGAATTCTCAAGAAAAAATATGAATATATATGGAAAAGATTGGTGTGCGAGATTAAAGGGATTATTATAATTAGAATGCTCAAACTCCGAAAATCTCGTAAATTTTTCAGAAAATACTTTCAAGATTTGTTTTGATATTCCTTTTTAACAAGTTATATTATTTTCTTGATTTAGGTCGATTTGTTGTCATCTTTAAAGATACTCATACGATGTATATAAACGCCGTAAATTCAATACTTATTCGTATCAACCCAAACTCTAAAGCCTTTTCCAATAATCTTTATATTCCAATTCATCACATACTCCCAATCACCAAATGAAGATGGTGATTCGTTGTTTTCATTTTGAATAAAACTATGTGAGTCTAATGAAATTCTATTTCAGTTGCCCTGCTAAGTATTTGGATAGGTTCATCTTCAATCACCCAGCAATGATACGTCGCACTACACAATGTATGTATGATGAATTTAAATTAATTATATTTTACATGCTTACCTATACATTTGTCCACATTTGTTCATAAACTTTTATTATTATTTTCATTTATTGATGAATTTTGACTACCATACCCATAAAATGTGTCTCGTATGTATATGAATAAATGTGTGTTAATGTTATGTTGTGATTTGTGCAGGAGGGGTCTATAGTTGGAAGATCAAAAAGTTTTGCATCTGATCTGTCAAATTTGAAGAGCAATGAAGATCTTGAAAAGAACTATGCAACAATTTGGATAAGCACGTGTATATTGAAGTTTTCGTGTCTTAAGGTTTAGCTCCTCTGCAGCATTCAAAATATTGTTAGTATAACTTCGTTGGATGGTTTGTGCCGAAATCAAAAGATTAGTATATTGTATATGTATCATATTTAATGTTTGCAATAATGGAAATTTCCTTCTTTTTTAAAAAAAAAATCCTGCAATGTATCAAATATGTTTATTCTCTTCAATGGTTTGTACAATAGTATAGTGTTGATGCGTTTTGTGGATATTGATTTAGTAATGATGCCATTTTGATGTTTGTTTAATATTTCTGCAATTTTCTTGCAAATCTTAAAGCTTGGATGTTAGATTACTGTATCAAGTTAATAACTTTGATATTTATTGGTAGCTAGATATATAATTTGAGACAATAAACATGACTTGAAACTTTCACTTTCTCTTCTTTGAGATGAACCATAATGTAAAAGTGTGAATATTTATAGTGGTGGATTAGCCTTTCCAATTATTTGTGAATTAATTAATTGAAATTCCACCAATTAGGGCTATGAACTAAATGAGTTGTGAGCTAAATAGTTCATGATAAGCGAACTGTTAATAATCCCTCTATATACTAATGGAGAGTTTCTTTTGATAATGTATCATCTTGTGATTAATTTAGATAATATGTTATCTTGAGGTTAATTTGGATGAGAGGTTATATTTTATTGTATTAATGCATGTGTTATTTTTTTATTGCTTTGTAATAATATGTAGTTTAATAAAAAAAATACAATAGCTAAAGTTGAACCATGCACATCTTAAACTATATTTATGTCACTTAAAAACTAAGTTAATCTATAAAATTTTAATATCTTGAATATTTATTTTATTGAGCATTAGCTTTTTTGTATTAACCTTTATTTTATATCTAATATTTTATCATACATCGATTTTGAAAACATCCATCAACCAACTAATATGAAATTTCTGGTACTTATATGACGCATTATTGAGAATGTCGATGATATGTCGTCTAATTAAGAAATGGGAATTGTGTGAAAAGTAAACAATGAATTTGATTTATAGATAATGATGACATATCACATTATAATTATTTTCTAATTATTTTGGTATTTAAAGTATGTGTGAATGTTATAAAATGTGTAATTAATATTTATTATTTTATTTATATAACTTTATTATATACTCTACTAGTTTAGAACCGGAGTATTACTCGGAATTTTAAATATAACATAGGAGTATATATATAAATTTATGTATTGATCATAATCCTTATTATATTTAATGTTGAAATTATATATTTGAATATAATAAATTTTAATTTTTTATAAATAAATAAATCTAGCCTTTTGATTTTTATCAAATTTTTTGATACTTTTTTTTTCTTCAAATTTAGCACATATAATATTTTTTTTCGATTCGTTTTATATTCAGTCATTTTCAACAAAATTAGTCCGATGTGATCATACTTTCTTGTTGACGTGTAAATATTAAAATAAAAAAATAAAAATATTGTTTAAAAAAGAAATAGTGTATCGAAATGTTTTTATATCCCGTTTTTTAAAATGATATTTTTATTTTTGTATATTTTAATATTTTTGGAGTTCAACTAACACACATATCATTAATTTTTCCAAAAATTGTTGGGATGTTTTTAAATATTAAAAAAAAAAATAAAAATATTGTGGTCTAAAATGAAAAAATCTTTAATTTTTTAGTCAATCTTCATTATATTATTTACAAATGTTTTTTATATCTTATGTAACCAATATCATCATTTTTAAATTACGATATATGGTGATATTTTTATTTGAGATATTTTAATAATACATCATCCAAAAATGAAGAAAACAAATGAAAAAACTCTAAATTAATTATAGGGATATATATTCATGTATAGATTTAACAATTAAATTTGATGTTGAAATTAATATTTGAATTTGATAAATTTTAAAAAAAAATCATCAAAAAAATTGTCATAACATAGGTAAATCATGATATTTTATAAATAGTCATTTCATTAAAGTTTAATAAAATTATTTTTTCAATGGTTATTATAATAATTATAAAAAAAATACATTCAATTAAAATAAATAAAAAACAAAAAGTATATTGAATAAAGAAAATAAATTACAATAAATTTAAATCTTCCTTTTTTTTTTAGTTTTTAACTTTTTTTTTTATATTATATTATTTACACATCATTTCATGTATTTTATGTAACCAATATCATCATGCCATAATAATATATATATAATGACATTTAGATGAGACTTTCTAATAATCGACACATCATCCAAATGAATTAGAAAGACGACACATCGCCAAAAAAAAATTAGTAATAGGAGCGGATTTATTTTTGTTTTCTTAATTTGTATTTTGACTTAATTTAATATAAAAAATATTAAATTAAAGTATTTTATGTTAATGTGAATTATATTTAATTATTAATTTTTATAGATTAATTTTATTTTATTATTACTCTTATGTGTTCTTAATTTATTTGATGTTAAAATAAATTAAATTATATTTAATATTAATTAATTTTAATAATTTTTAAAAAAATCTTTTTTATATTAATCAAATTTTGTTTTTGTCGTGTTTAACATATTAAAATGGATGATAAATTTTATAAATAAGTCATTTCATTAAAGTTTAATAAAATTTTTTTTTCAATTATTATTTTAATTTTAATTATTTAATAATTTCAACCAATTATGAAAAAATTGGAATTCATTTTTAAATTAAAAACATAACACGCAGCATTAAAATATAAATTCTGACTCTAGGGTTCCTCTAAAAAACAAAAAAGTATATAAAAAGTTTTAAAATAAAATAAATTACAATCAAAAATTTATGATATAACATGAATTTTTTATTATATAAAAAAAAAAATATTATTCATTAATTTTTAAATTAAAATATTAAAAATAATATTCTTTTTTGATGCCCATAATTCAACTATTCAGCATTTTTATTATATTAAAACTTTGAAACAAATCATATTTGCTTTACTACGTTATTCCTCGAAAATTAAAATTTATAATTGTGACATGATACATGGATTAAGAAACATTATTTATCCATTTAGTGTAATTATAAGAAAATCTGTTAATTATTTTTGGCCATGATATGACAAAATGAAGATATTACCATCTTTTTATTGTTACTATATATAGAAAACGAATATTTATATTTGTTTGACATTTATGGCAATTGGAAGATATTATCTTTTTATTGTTATTATAAGAAATAAATATTTATTACTTTTTGCCGTGATACGGAATGCATCTCCAATTGAAAGATATTTAATTTGAATCACACGATGAAAATAAAGTAGGAACCAAAAAAAATGCTCAATTATTATAATTTAAATTATAGGAAACAAATTAATATTTTTATTTTCTTAATTTTTATTTTTTGATACGGTAATTAAAAATTTAATATAAGTAAAATATTCACGTTCTAAATGTATTTTATGTTAATGTGCAAAATTATATTTAATTATTATATTCTTTTATTATAGTAATTTAATGATTAATTTTATTTCTAAATTATAATCATGCATGACTTATGTGTATAAAAACCCCTTAATTTATTTTATGATAAGGCAAACAAAAATATTTTTTTTTATATTATAATTCATTCATGATTTCATTTTTTTTGAGTCTAATAATAATATTAATTAATATATTAATAGTTTGTCAATTTTTTAAATGGTTGTCTCAAATTTAATTCATTCGAATGATTTTATATTAATCAATTTATTTTGTATTTTTTAATTTACGATCTTGATCTCGTTTCAAAAAATTTCATATTGATGAAATTGGGATGATAAATATTAGGAAAACTAAATAATAATTAGTTGGATTTTATTCCGAAAAGGTTTATATTCACAATTTGGTTGTTAATATACACGTATTATATTTATACAATTATTATTTTAATTTTAACAAGGAAAAGATGTTGATTTTTATGTATATATTTATATGTGTTTTTTTTTAATTATGCTAAAAAAAATAAGGTCTATTAAATGTTGAATTTTTTTAAATAAAATGAATGTTTTCCGATTGCTTCGACTTAATCTAGTCTTTATGCAAGTTTGTGAATTTAAACAATGAGTGTTTTAGTTAGATATAATTCTAACAATTATCTGGGGGTTGAAATGCATGGAGATAAAAAAAATTGTGGTGTGAACTGGAATATATTTTGGTTTCATTGAGATAACAACAAATCAATAAACAATTAATAGAATACATAATATAAAAAGTTTTAAATATAATATAATTTTTAGAATTCAAAATATTTATGATATAACATGGTGTAATTTAAATTTATTATATAAAATTAAGGAAAAAAGCCACGTATTTTAATATAATGACGATGATGATTTTTATTTTGATTAAGTGTTGTTGGCATTACCCGAAGAGTATAAAATCTTGCGTTGCTGTTGAAGATGAATAATAATTATTTTTTATTTTGGGGACTTACGAATATTATCAAGGGGGAGAATTGTTGATCTATGATTATAGGACAAAGAAAGTGAAAAAATGTGTTGCCGATAGGTGGTTCTTATTCGGAGTTATTTTTAGAGTATAAGGTCACCTTCAATAGATAGTTTGGACACGTGCCTGAACTCAACTCAACTTAGGTATATTTTGATGTTTACTGAAAAACAATCAATTGGGTATTTATTTTTTCCGTTTCCAATCTGGATATATATTGCATGTGTTGGCATGAATTAAACTGAAGTGAATGGATGAGGGTGTGATTGTATGAACGTTCAATTGTACTGTCGTTTGTGCTCCAAACTCCAGTATCAATTATTATGAAAATACGATTCAATTTTGCACTTTGGAATCTCTATCATCATTCATCTAAGTATGTTTTGGTCATTGTAGTTGGTTATTATCATAAAAAAGAATTTGTAATAGTTTATAATCTATTTGAGAAATAAGAGAACTTTCGTTCCAGTGGTAAGTGGCGGATGTAGTTAGTAACAAGGGGATACAACTGTACCCCAAATTTTTAAAACTTTATAATTTTTCTATATAAAAAAAATAAAAATTATGTATTCCCAAAATAATAAGACAAATCACTAATCAACTTAAAATATTTTACTTACAATTTATATATTTTAAAATTCTAAAACATAATGGTCCTATATTTGAAAAAGAAAACTTTTGAGAACTCTATTGAGTCATTAGATGATTATTGTGACAGGATCAAGTATAGGTGTTGCTTATTGGCTGGGATCGATAATCGCTACAATTTTTTCTCCTATTGCAATGTTCATATTACAATGGATGAGCATGGAATTCAAAACTTAGACACAAGGAATCTTTCTAATTGCATTTTACCTTTTCCAATCGGGTGGCTTTTGATTTTGCATAACTTTGAATAGTCTGGCTTAAAGGTTAAATTTACTTGTGCAAATAAGTGTGTGTTTTTGATCCATGAAAGTGTGAATTTATAGTGGTGGATTAGTCTTTTTCAAGTTGTTTAAAAACTGATTGAATGTTGTTGTTTGAATTAAATCATTGGTGCATTAATCAAGTTGTGGATCAGTTTATTTTGAATCCCTGATGACAATGGATGATATGGATCAAAACTTCGACACAAGGTATCTCTCATGCATTTTATTCTAAGGGTAGCTTCTTTTGACTTGACTAGTCTGGCTTAAAGGTTAAATTTACTTGTAATAAGTGTGTGTTCTTGATCCATGAAAGTGTGAATTTATAGTGGTGGATTAGTCTTTTCAAGTTCTTTTACTGATTGAATGTTGTTGTGTGAATTAAATCATTATGCATTAATCAAGTTGTGGATCAGTTTATTTTGAAAATAATGACTGTATATTGATAAAAAAAATACTTCATATTTTTAAATCACCGTTAGGTAAAAAAAGTTTTTTTTTATAAAAACTATCATTTGATATATATAAAAATAATGTGTAAAAAAATATTCATATTTTTCACATGTTGTTACTCCTGTATATTTTACTCGATGTTTAGCACAATGTGTGTGTCGTTTCATGAATTAATATTATTTTAATTATTTATTAAATGGTGTGTTAGATTAGGGTCTCTAATTCATATATTAGTGACTTAAGAGCTCACTCGGTATGAAAGATTAATTGGGATTGAGTTATTTATTCCACAATTTCCGATATTTGATTTGAATGAGTAAAGCTCATGAAAAAAAAAAAACATGTGCAAAACTAGCATTTTGGGCCGCCTCGGCCCAGCCAACTAATATTATTGGGTCCGACCAGGCCGGGCTAAATTTTCATAGGACTTATAATATGTAGCTCAACTTTATATGGGCTAGTGGGACAACGGCCAGTTCGATGCCCAATTTTAATTTTTTTTATTATTAAATAAATTATGAGCTTAATTTAATATTTTGGAGATAAAAATTAGCATAAAAATATTAATTCGTCTGGGATTCATTCGCATAGTTAGATCATTTAAAATTAAATATTATAAAAAATTATTATAAACATCTAAAATCTATGATAATTAATAATATAAAAAAATAAAGGTAAATGAACATTTTTTTCATGCAAAAAAGTTTGTGTTCAATCGAAACACATAATTAAAAAAAAAATTAAATGCTCCATACCAAATTTAGGACGTCGGGCCAATCGAACCACTCATTACTTATTAGCCCAAATTGATCCAAGCCCATGAGCCACATGGGTCGGGCCAAATAGCCCCGAATTTTTTGGACCTTTTAATTTTATAGTTCATACTTAATTTCAGGTTAATTGAGCCAACCCATTGAGTCAGACTTAAATTGTCGGATCTACTCACATGCATCAAGTGTATAGTGTAATTTTCTATATATTTTTTTTTTTGAAGACATGTAATTTACTAATTTGATTGTAACTCAAATGTACATTTTAGAAAAGATTGAAAAGATTCTAGAACACGTTTTACTAGTAATTAAAGGTTTGACATGGTGTCGACATAAACCAGGTACATATTTTAGTTTTACTACTCAAAACGACCCAGTTTTATCTTTTGAACCCAATTTCGATTTCTTGGCCCCCGCTTCTCGCCGGAGAATCAATTCCCCCAGATTTCTCGCCGGAAAATGAGGCGTCCGGCGTACTCTTCGTCTCCCATCAATTTCAGTGCCGTCACACGGAAGATCGACGTCGATAACCGGCTCTCTCTCCGCAATTACTATCGAATCGCGGACAATCTCCTTAAACAGGTCGGTAATTGCAAATATGCGTTTTGTGTTTACTTAGTTTTATTTGATTCGGTGTATTGAAATCGGAATTTTATTGATCAATGTGTGTGGAGAATTTTCGTTTGAGAACCTAATTCGGCTGATTTCCTAGTTGATTCTAGTTTTTAAGTTTGATGAAGTTGTTTTTTTGGTATACCTGCTTGGTATTAGGGCGCTAATTGCTGCTTCTTTTTCATTGGATTTTGCTATATTTGCGTGCACTGATTATTTCTGTGTCGGCGCATTAATTGAGTTCAGATGATAAAATAAGCACTTTTCGTTGAAATTAGGTTGTGGTATTCCGTGAAATATTTGTGAAGGGCTGTTTTTCTTAAATAATCAAATTTCAGTTCTAGGATGAGTGATTTCTAAATTATTATTTTTGCAGGCAGATATTTATAGGGAGGAGAAGAACTTGATAGACTTGTATGTTATATTGCTAAGATATTCAAGGTAAGGGTTTTATTTGCTTGTCCATCTGATTTCATTCTCTCTGTAATTCTGAAATAATAAACAGTTACTGATGCTCTGAAATTGAATTAATACAGTCTGGTCTCTGAAACGATACCGTACCACCGAGATTACAATGCTTTATGTCCCAAAGAAAGAGTCTTCTATAGGAAGGTAAGATTAGTTTCCCAGCAAGTTTCATGCTCCATTTAGGGTTCAGTTGGTAAATAAATTTGCTTCATGCCTTTGTGTTGCAGAAAATGCTTACTGTGCTAGATGAGCTGGAGACCTTAAAGCCACAAGTGTGCCGTCAGCTAGATCAACAGCAAAGCACTAGCACTACAACTCACATGAATCAGTTTGATGGCCCAAATAAGATTTACTATGCGTCTTCTTTAAATAACAGAGCTTCCTTAAGCTACAATAACAAGCAGGTATTGACTAAGGTTACATTTTTGTTTAATTTTCTTTCCTTCTTCTTACCTTGTAGTTTCTGCTCAGATGTTGCAACCCATTACCGAACCTTCATCTTCGTTGAAGCAGAATAATGGGTATCCTCAATTTCAAACAGCAAATTCCATTGATTCTCAGTTCCAGAGGATGTAAGTGCAATTTCATGAGACAATACCGATTAAAAAATATGTACTGTTTGATTATTTATATATCTAGAGCATTTTCTCCATTACTTACTACTGATTATCGAAATAAGTTTCCTTTTCCGGATACTCTTGTTTGAGCCATTTATGTGTTGTTTGCTCTGACTATGACTCTTTCTTTTTCCTTGCTGTTTAGAGATTGTTTATTTTATTTTCAGGTCATGTGTAGGGCGTAATAAGTTCTGCTGATAAAATCCACCCTATATGTTCTTTATGTGTTGCATTTGTATTTAATGTCAGTATTTTGGGGTCAAATGCCTCCGTACGGTGTAGATATCAAAACCGCCACAATGGCTCAACAAATAGCTAAATTGTGAATACAAGGTTCTGAAATCCATGTACCTTGAAGTTATCCTAACAATGTTAAATGAATTGGAAACCTTTATCCACAATCCAATTGACCAAAATAGAGTCGTACATTTTTTTCTCATGCATTTCCGAGTATGATTGGATTCGGATATTATCTTGAGTCAAAGAGAATTTTGTTTCTGATATTTGATTTGAAACCTGCAAGTTAATTTCTATGGGTTTAAGAATTGCATGATATAATAAATGCATTGGTGTGAAATAGACTCCTGTTGTCGTCATTTCTATGTAACACGCAACGTAAATATCTTATGCAGATGCTTCTACACGTGTTATCTGATTTACTTATTACGTGTCCATTATTTTTAGAATAAATAATTTTTTCTGTTGATTCGTCTTAGTTTTCTTAGCGGACCTGCCATTTTAAACTGCTCATGCTTCAAATTATTTCAGATGTTTTTCTCTGTATCAGTTGGCTCTATATTGTTTATTATGTCTGCAATTTCTATTGAAGATCATATGCTAAGTTCTGTTTGAGTTTATAATTTTGTAAAGAAGATCGTATCATATAGCATCCGTTTTAGTTAGATATTTTTACTGATCTATCTTCAAAATTTTGCAGGTCTATCAGTTTACCTCAACCAAAGCAGGAAACATTGTCTAGGCATTCACTTTTAGGACCAACCGGTCTTCGTGGTCAATGGCTTGGGCCCACCGCTGAGATTAAGGTGAGACGTCATAAAGTTTCTTATCTTCTTTGTTTTGCTTTTTCCCACAAATTTAAATAAAATTCATTCTATCGTATTCAAACTTGAGTTGATTCAGGTTCTTATTAACTTAAATATTTATATTTGTTCCCAGGTCAATTATCCAACGAATATTGTCTTGGATTCAAGTGAATTCTCAAGGTATTGCTTCTACTTGCACTAATTAATGCTGCTCTTCTTTTGGCTCCCATTTCTTGTTGTATAGTTGTCATTTAAGTTAATAAATCTAAGATTTCCTTTCCTGTTTTAAATTTTTAATAAATAGTGAAAAAGGGAAGTCCATTTTCATAAATACAAACTTTCAAACTCGTATGCTGTAAAATAATTACTTGTAAAATTTGAATCACGTGTCACTACTTTTATAGCCTGAATCAGATTGGCCAACAAGAACCAAAAGATACTGGTTCAAAAGTGGACAAGTCAACCATGGAGTCTGTCCTATCTTTAGATGATGGTAGATGGCTTGATGAGGAATCTAGTCTTGTCCAAGGGCATACAGAGAACAACGATTTTCAGTTGGGCATCATCAGGCAACCTTCTCCACCTCCTGTCCTAGCACAAGTGCTGTCTGAACCGCGTCCGATTTCTCCTTCAAGAGTTGCTGACCCAAGGCCTGGCCCACCCAATTTCTCTCAGGATGGGCTGCCTAGTTCCAATTCATACCAAGACCTTCATATAGTGAGTCTGTTGTCTCAAATGTCTTGGTTGTTTTAAGTTATAATCTTTAGGTGTTCTTTTAAACATAATCTTACATATGGTGCACTATTTGGGTGGTTGCTTGTTTGCATGTGTTGTAGCCAGTGAAGATAATGGAAGATTTTTTGAGATTGGCACGAGAAAATACAAAAAGGAATTTGGAAACATGTGGTGTTCTTGCTGGCTCACTCGTAAGTCTTCAGTTTCCCCAAGTGCTTTTGTTATTGGAAAAATATGATTGCAACTAATGTGTGCATTTCACTTATTTGCAGCGGAACAGAGTATTTCATATTACTACACTCATAATCCCCAAGCAGGAGTCGACTTCAGATTCGGTATTGTATTCAACTTAAGAGTCTTGATCTTGAATTTTAGACCTTTAAATTCATAAAAATAATGGAAAAATTTCTCCCAACCAAAAAGGAATTATTAGAAGTGCTTAAAGTTACTAACCACAAACAGATTTTTTTTTTTAAAAAAAATTGGTGGAAAGATCTTACTATTTGTTTTACACTCATTGATTTTAACCACTGTTTTCCATTTTGCACACAAGGATTACTGGATGTTACATCATTAGGCTTAGTTTAGAATGTTATTGTGCTTATAATAGTAAAAAAAGAAAAATCTTCTTGTCAACTTTGAATTACAGGGATTTGCTATTTTTAGAAGGCTTTCTTGCATTTAAAACCGACAGTTTATATTTTTTATTATTGAAGTTTCTTTTTCTTCATGTTCAGTGTCAGACTTTAAATGAAGAGGAGATTTTTGATGTTCAAGACAAACGCTCCCTTTTCCCTCTTGGATGGATTCATGTAAATGTTGGACTTACTTTGCTATACCATGTTTCTTTTCATCTTAAAACTCTTTACTTGTACTTAGATATAGATGTTTGTTGACTGAGACTATAAGATGTTTAAGAACTTATGTGTCACGTTAAAGTGTTTGATCAAGTTTTAAGATAGATCTAATTCCATCCCAAACTAAGATATTAGGAGCCTATAAGTTATTAAAAATGTAAGAAAAATCCTTTTTATTTTGACAAACTCCTTCATACTTAATCAATTTAATTACATACTTCTCATTATTAGCATCTTATTTTATCCAAACACTTCAACAACTTAAGGTTTAGAAAGTGTGCATGCTTTTGGTTGTACTGTCCCAGTGCGTTGGCTTTTTTGAACTATCTACTGATCTTGAAGTCATTCTTGCATTTTGATGTTTATAACTTCATATTTTGCAAGAGGAAAGAAACATGTGCAAAACTTATGAGAATAACTAGATCATTGATTCTGTAATTTCATATAGGTATTTGGATTATGTTTTAACTAACAAACGTATTGTTGATATACAGACTCATCCAACACAAACATGTTTTATGTCTTCCGTGGATCTGCACACCCATTATTCGTATCAGGTATTATTATAAATGCGTAATTGCGCGTATGTGATGGTTGATCATTTTTTTCTTTTCTTTTTTCCGTGAATGGAGCACAGATAGAAAAAGGGGATGTACTCCCTCCCTTCCAATTTATCTTATGGTATTTCAAATGGTATAATAAAGTCATTTAATACCTGTAATTGTTTGTATAAAATGACTAATACTACTCTTTTACAGATTATCAATGAATCATCTGTGTCATTTATTTTCAAATATTAAGAAAATGGCAAAGTTGAGAAAAATATATAAACCCAAAAGCAACCTATATTGAGGAACACATTTTTCTCTAAAACGACAGATAAATTGGAAAGGATGGTCTTTTTTACTTTACTTCCATATACCTAACTATATTTATGACTTGTTTCTAGGTCATGTTACCAGAAGCGGTTGCAATTGTTATGGCTCCTACGGACTCGTCAAGGTTGATTTTTCTTTTGCCTATTCCGTTTTGTTTCTTTATGCAACCGTACATATATGTATACGTATTCAGGAGTTTTATATTTTTATATATTTATTGCAGTCCACACGGCATATTTCACCTCTCCGACCCAGGTGGTGTGTCGACTATTCGGAACTGTCAGCAGCGCGGCTTCCATCCTCATGAAGAGCCGGAGGACGGAAGTCCCATATACGAGCATTGTTCCCATGTATATATGAATGCCAACATGAAGTTTGATGTGGTTGATCTTCGATAAGCATGCCTTGTTTTACATCAAGGTATTTGCGGTTTCATCAACAAAATTGGACTTTTTCCTTACCTTGACTCGACTATAGTGGATTCGTTTGTTGCTATATAGTCTCAGATTAATCAATACTGGATGTACGTATATAATTTGTTTTGATTTCAAAGTTCCTGATGTAATTTTTCTTGGATTTTTGGTTTTTCTTTATTGGATTTTTTTTTCCGTAAAGAGAGCGGTGGTTGGAAAGTAAAGAAAGAAGGAACAATGATCATATTTTATTATTTTAAACACAAACTCTATCGTGAAACTTGTTTGTAGTATGAAATTGATATTATCATTCTTTTAAACTGATATCATTATTTTTACAAACTGATGCTTATATCATTTAATGATATGATATTAGTTTATAAGTGTATGAAATTAATTTATAAGTGTAATGGTATAAGTTTCATATTATGAATAAGTTTCACCAGAAAACACATATATGGGAATAGGATAATTAACGTTAATAAATATTTGATATTATAAGCGTATCCAATGGTTTCATCCAAAAAAAAACAAGAATCATATGACCTTTTATTAATTTTAATTTCATGAAGAAATCAAGCAAAAAATGTTCATATCCACAAAAACATAGAATCTATAAGACAAGATAAAAGTTAACCACTTAAAATGGAGGCAAAACAAAAAAAAGATTTGAATTGAATTCAAAGCATTAAAATATCAGCAACTACTTCATCTATCAAAGAATTAAGAATGCGAGCTTCGATTTTGGCCCCGATTTCAAATCCTTGGACATCATAGTCGAGCCATGGGTCGCTGCTCATGTCTCTATCTACAAGCTCGTCGACCATGAAGTCCCCCATGGAACTCCAACCTGTAATCTCTTTACAAACATCTTCGACTAATCTGTCCTTTTGATTAAGCATCCACACACCTTTCACCCACAATGTGCATCCTCCTTTACCATGTTTACTGTATCTCCTGTCCAGGCATTCGATCACACAGTCGAACATAAGCCTTCTGCTCGTTCTTGAAACGTGCCCACAATTGTTGAAGTAGTGGCGGTTACAGCTTTTCTCAAGTTGATAGAAAAGATTAGGGTTGATGATCTCACATGATCTTCCCATTGCATAGTCGTTGAACATCTGATCGATGTTACATAGCAGTATCTTGTTCACATAATCGAGCTCCCAACTTCGTCTTTTTGTCAGAGATCCAGCAGAAGTTGAAGAAGCTGTGATTACTAAAAGTTATTTTACAAAAAAGTACAGTTGTTTTCACTGAAATGCATTAGTTGTGTAAAGTTGTGCCATACAGCTGGTGTACTCAAGAAACATAAGCAATGTCGATTGCATCTTACCTCCTGTACTAAGATTACTGTGTGGAGTGTCTGACGAATGACAGCTTTTGGCGAATGAAGGACGTTCAAGAACTGAAACTGGCCTCGGAAACCGGAAACTAAGACACGTTTGGTCTTCAGATATGTTTCTTCCACACATGCCCTTTTCATAAGTACAAAATCAAAGTTAAACATTCATCTAAAACACATATATCATCTCTACCAAATACACACTAATATATCCATGACATGATGCGGTTAAGAACTTATATTTAAGATGATAACAATATACCTGCAAATTTTGACGAGCTATAGATCCTTTAGAATCGCTTAAGGAGTATAAATTAGATACCGTCTGCCTTTCTTGATCAAACGAGTAATTTTTTTCATCTTTCGATTTCTTTTGGGAGAAGAAGTCAACCTTATGAGCCAATTCCTCGAGTTGTTGCTCCAAGTATTTGCTTAACGTATCGCCTCCTTTAACATTACGTCCCAAGAAAGTAAAAGAATCTGAATTCAGCATCATCCTTTTATTAGGAGAATCTGCTGAGAAGTTCTTACAGTTTTCTCTAACCTCGTTAGACCTCATTGGAGCAGTAAACGTAAAAGAAATAACATCTGTTCCCATTTTTTCGCCATCTGAAATACTAACTTCCCTGTTTTTATCCTTTTCAGAGAGGTAATTCCCATCGACGGAGCGTTTCTTGCGTGTTCTTTCTGAGCTAGAAGACGATAGATGTCTCTTATCTTCTTTAACTTGTGAATTCGACTTCCTTGAACTTGATTTAGATTGGCCTATGCTTTTACTACAACTCTGTCGTTTTGCAGAAGAAAATTCTCCGTTTGATGACTTTGACGTTGACTTTCCTCTATCGACGCTGCAATTTTGCTTCTGATTATTTTGTCGAAGCACATTTGTAGAACTCTTCTGACTTGTGAACAACATTTTCGGACTGGACTCGTTCTTTTCTGCGTTAGAAACAAGCCTTCTGCTGCTTAAAGCTTCTCGTTTCTGAACATTCTCTTTGGCCTGCAATGCAAGTGAAATCGATCTTCCTTTACTTTTTACACTAGATGAAGATTCTTCAGAATCTTGTAAAATCCTCATAGGTGTTGCATTATTCGCCCCGTTTCCCTTAACATTCTTCAAACCACTCTTCTGAGAACTTTCAGACATCCTTGAACTCTTTTGCCCTACTTGGACCTTCTCTTTCGAATGCACCTTCGTTTTTCTACTATCTTGAGGCCCCATATCAAGAATCCTCGCGGCTGCTTCCATTATCTCAGCAGCATCTTTAGACGGGACAAAATTCGTGCTTTTTATAGGAGACAGCAGTTTATGATGAGTAAATGGAATCGATTTAGCTGATTTTGGTGGCAAAATCTCAGTTTGAAACTTCTCAATTGGCTTCATTACTACCTTCTGATACTTAGGCTCTACATTGGAGCTTACCTCCTCGTCTAGTTGACATTCAAGATTCTCTGTTTTGTAATAACAATCTGAAAGTGGGGTGGTAGAGGGATCATTGGTGTTCGATTTTGGCATGTAATCCAATCCCATTAGTCTTGCAACAACTCCGGGCCCTTTGCTTGCGTTTAAATCTTCATCAGTTACAGAAGAAGCACAACTATAATCACTACCTCCTTTCACGCTCGACACACCTCCGGTTTCATCCTCATCCATCTATGTAACATAGGAACCAATATGAACATTAATTTGCATTTCAGAAATCATACAGTTCAATTTGCATCAATTCACAACTATCACTATATAATAAAACAACTAATACTTTTTAATGAAACAACTGATATTGTTTAAAAATACACACAAAATGCAAACCAGTTGCATGGTTACATAAAATTTTGTCTTAAATGATCTGGCATTACCATTTGAAGGCGTGTAACAGGCGAAGTTCCATCGAATCTTTTCTTCTGCTTCGAATTCTCTGCATAATGACAAGAAAACATGCTTGTTAAGCACATCATATCAAGGGTCTGTTTGGCTAAGCTCATTTTAAACATCTTATAAAAAGCCAAATTTCATACCAGGTAAGTCAGGCTTGCTTGAGAACATCAGCTTCTTTCGAGATTTTGCATTCCAATCAAACAGCTGGAGGAAGCCGCCTACATAATTCGAGCCTCGTTTCTCGATCCCCATGCCAAAAATCACTCCAAATTATAGTCTTACAACGAACTTAAAGAATCATACTCTACATCTGCAATAGTAGAAAGAAAACATTTCCTTAAGCAATTGATTGACAAGCCAGAAATTGATTTAATGTATTTATAAACCACTTTACTAGCATCAAATTGAAGAACTTAGAAATGATTTTAACCATATCTATGTTAACATTTTCAATTAAAATTCTGAAATCAAACTCATCCAATCGCCATAAAATCGAGCTAAAGTACAAGCCCACAATACCATATCCAATTGGGGTTCTTGAATAAAAAAAGAGAGGTACAAGCCATAGCAGCATTTGAATCCAACATTTTACGACATAAATTATAATTTAGTTAATTAGCATTCTAAATTCAAGAAGTCGCCACTTTCATGCAACAACTCAACAATTTCACACCTACATTTTGCTAAAATAATAACGTAAAACGATCACTAAAACACCCATTCAAACAAAAACACAACAAGAAGTAACAAAATCATATAATTGAAACTCAAATGGGTTGCAGAAATCATAAGAACCCAAAAACACTAAGACTCTTTTCGTAGTTTTAACTTTTAACAAAAGAGCATCAAAACAATAGTAAATCAAGAAAACTCACAGAACCCACTTGGATTAATGAAGGATTGAGCTTCCCCTGTTGTAAAGATGCAACCTTTACATGCCAAAAAGTCAGTTTATGAAGAAAAGAATTGAAATTGAAGAGGTTGAGATAAGAGTAAAACGGTCGAATTTTACAGAAGGGGTATCTTTTGAGTTGTACACAGTTCGAAACAATAAATGAGAGACAGTGGGGAATTGATTTTGGAGTAATTTTAAAGAAAAGTAAAGACAAATAAATTATCTAATGTACATATATAATAAAATAGTATGTGCAGAAAATATTATAGTTTTGAATTCTTGAAAATTGATTTTGCAAAAGCAAGTAATACATATATGGGGAAAAAGTTGTAAAGGCACGTAACGTCTCTTTTTGGTGAGAGGGAGAGATTTCAAATTCCAAATAGGAGAGGGTGGGGCCCACTTTAGGGTTTTGATTAGCTATGTTTGCAGTGCACGGCAAGAAGTAAATGGGTGTATTGAATTCTTTTTTCAAATTTATGTATTTTCCCAAAATATTTAAAACAATTAAGTTTTTAATAATTATTATTGTTGTTATATAGTATGTGATACTTGATAGTAGTTATATACTCAATCGTAATTATATTTTTACTGTTTATAAAGATTTAGTAGAATAATAGGAAGAGTTGTTTATTAGTATTTTATATGATAAACTGATAAAGTGAGTGAGGAATTTGGGGTAGAAAGTGTTATTTATTAATATTTTATGTGATAAAGTGATAAAGTAATAAAGTGTGTAAGTAACTTTACCATTATGATTGAGATTTAAAATATAAAAGTCTTTTTATCATGAGTATATGATTGGGACGGAGGGAGTATAATATATCACTATTTTAACAACTAAACCAATGTTAATTTATCTATTTCTTGCTTGGAATTTGATTCTTTTTTGAGAATTTAAAATTCAAATATGGAATTTAGAAAAAAAAAATCATAATAATCCAAATAAAAGTTGAGCAATACTATTTATTATATTGAAGATAAAACCGTAGAATACAAGTGACATGCTTATTATTATTATTTTATTGGAGCATATATTAATATAAAATCGAAGATATGCATGGTCTACCATTTGCAGTACTGCAATGCATGTATCTTTAAGAATAATTGAGCACGACTATTTAGCCACCTGATTATAACGTTTAATAAACCACCTCTAACAGTCTAATTCTTTTCTGGAGCAAGTATATAGTATGATACCATACCATTACAATTATACATTAATACTGTTAATTTATAAACTAATATTATAATATTAAATATTATTTATTTTAATTTATAAAAATAGTGGCATAAATTTAATACTATAAATAAATTTTACAGAAGAATATGCATTATTTTTAGTGTGCTTATGTTGGAATATCAAGGAGGAATCAGAATTGTAAATCTAATTTTGTAATTCAAATAATCATTCATATTATCATGATATCGTGATATACTACTTCAACTCCCCCTATTCTCTCATCATATTTACTAGAAGAACGAGTCTGCACTTTTAATCTATTGGGTGTTTGCGAAATGTGGATAATTCGAGTTGTTAGAGTTTCACTACCTATGAATTTATTTTTTCTTGAGTAACACTCATGTGAACCAGGTTCATAGATGAACTCATGAACTCTGTCACTGTTATGTGTAAAAATTATCACTGTTATGTACAAAAAATTTTACTGTTTAAAAATATAAAATATTTTTTAAACAGTGATTGTTTTTGTACATAACAGTGATAGTTTTTATACATAGCAGTGAGAGTTTTTGTATGTAACAGTGCTACTTAAATAATCGAGTTCATAGCATGAACCGGGTTTATACAAATTTTTGTCTTCCCTCTTATAGTGATCCTTCTTGTGGTGGAGTGATGGTCCCTCTTCTGTGGTGGTGGTGTTGGCGTTGGTGGTCCCCCTCTTATAGTGGTGGTGTTGCCGTTGTGGTTACGATTTTAATCGATAACGAGATGAAAAAATATGTCATGGTCGAATGGCAGAAGGAACTTAAAAATGTAATTGATTGTCTTAAAAAAAAATCTGGTAGTTTTTGATAATTCTCTCATATTCACTCAAAGAAAGAGTGCACCTTTTTATCTAATTGAAATTATTGAAATAATTAATTAATAATTATATTTTCATATTAATTAATCCAATAACTTTTGCATATGTATTTATGTTAGAGCAAGAGAGTAGGACTCAAGTTTAACAATTTTCAAGCTTGTATTAACAGGTACACTACTGAGCCTTGGAAAAAAGATGTTTGGTGCTGGAATCCATCAACAAATGATCCTTTTTTTCTATCAAAAAAGCTTACATGTGCATGTTCCAGGCGGAGGATGAAGACGTAGACACCATAAAGAAATCAGTCTACAAATCTCTATGGAGCAGCTTCGCCTCTAAGAGAGCTCAAGCTACCGTTTGGACGATGTTGAAATAAAGACTACCGACTAAAGATAATCTAAGGAAACAATCCATCACTCCTTCCGATGGGGATCATATGCGTACTTTCTGCGGGGAAAAAGAGGAGGATACATCACACTTATTCTTCGATTACAAATTTTCAGCAACAATTTGGAACAACCTTCACAAATGGGCAAAAATTACCATGGTTCCACACTCGGATCCATTCGTCCATTTCAATCAACATGAAGCTATGTTCGATGAAATCTCTCAAGGTAATATTACTTCGACTATTTGGATTGGTGAAATTTGGTCCATTTGGAAAGCTAGAAATGAAAAGATATTCGAGCATGTTGAGCCGGATGCGAGCTAACTATCGAAGAAGATCAAAGTAAGAATTTGATCTTTGACAGTGGCAAAGAACCCAAAAGCTACGAATTTTCAGTTTTTGAATTGGTGTAAGAATCTCTATATTGTGATTAAAGTTGCTATGTAAACGAAGTCGTCTTTCCCGATGTATTAGAATTAGTGAGGCGTCAATACTTTTTTATATTATTTTGTAAGGGCATGTGTACTCCTTGCACCCCATTTTCTTACTCAATAATATCATATATTTTCTTTGGCTGTTAAAAAAAATGTTACGTGCATATATCTTGGTATTACTCGTTGATCACATTGAACAAGTTCAGTGAATCGATTAAAATAGCTGGATCTCCAAATCAATTCATCATCATCCACAACTATCAAACATCAACATTCATCAATTAATATAATCACAGAAATCAACCAAAAACATTTCAGAAACGAAAAACACGAAATCATTTATGAGTAAAACGTCCATGTCGTGATACACACACTCGAACGTAAATAATTACAATTAAACTGGATTAAAATTCCTAAATATACGCTACAACGAAAATTCGATCACAAACACGAACCAGAAACAAAATTCGAAGAACCTTTCCAGGGGCAATTACGTCAAATCGCAAAAAGCACAACCTTAAATTCCCAAATTTCCCAAATCAAAATCAATCAATCAATCGGCTGGCGCAATTTGCTCTTTACCCATTTAAGCGAGCTTCGAATCGATGCCTTCATTTTTCCTTCCATTGAATACGCGTTGTACGCCATAACTCTCTCTTTTCTTTTCCGTTCGGAAACTTCGCCGTCGCAGAATTGGCCGGACGATAGCACGTACGAGGGGGGCGATTTCCCCCCGCCGCGCGAGTTGCGTCGCCGGTGAGTTAGGCCGGCGTTGTTGGCTTTGAAGGCGGTGGTGGTGGCGACGGCGGAGGGTGGTGGATTTGAGTTTTTGTTTTGAAACGACGTCGGATTGGTGGGTTGTCGATTCGGACTCTACCATCTCTCTCATGGTTGTTGGATGAGAGAGAAGGAGAGGGAAATGAAAACGAACGAAAAGTTGTTTTCGTTGAGAGTATATGTTGGATAATATGTGTATATATATAGTCAGAGATTAATGGGCCAATATTAGGAGCTAAAATATATTATAGGAACTATAAACTTTTATAAAAGGTCTTTAAACATTAGGATTTTCATTTTCGTCCCATAATTATGTAATTGATTTGATATTGTGGTCTTTTTTTTTCGGATTTTGGAATTTTTGTTTTGTAAGTTTGAACTTTTTCATAAAGGATTTTAAAAAAATATGTAACAAGATTCAATACAACGTGGATAATTTTGTTGAACCGATATCGGATCAATTGAGGAATTATGAGACAATTGAAAATGAGAAGTTATAGGATGAGCTGATTTTTAACTCGCCAACATTGTATCTAAAAGAGATTTTCATTAATAAAACTAGTTGTTATGACCGGTCTTCGTAGGTCAAAGTCACTCACTCAATTAACAATTTGAAAGATTTGCTAATCATGTTCGTCCAGCTCATGAAGTACAACTCGTTTGAAGTTAGCATTAACAGTGGTCAACCCGCCAATAAGGTGGGAACGTGTGGCCTACTAAAGTTGCTCAGCCAGTCTGGCGAACAAGCCCGCCCAGCAAGCCCCAAGCTAAGTTCCCTACAAACCTTGCTTGGCCGGAAAGCTGCCTTGGGACTGAGCCAGGGAGCTAGGCCACTAAGGCTCATCCATATGACATTCAGCTAGGTCAAACAGTCGGCCTTAAAAGTTACCCACCAAGTCCGATAGAAGATAAGATATAGAGATCGTTCATGCTTGACACTTGAAACATTGAAATGTCAAAACAACGTAAGGAAGACACCTCCATCTAGGCCTTGTAATATAAATTGGGCACAATGTCATTTGATAAATGACTTTTGATTCAATTTCAACTCTTACACTATCTAAATTCCCACACTAAATCTTCACTAAAAACATAGATTAATTAAGAATCATATACTTTACTATTGTTTGTTTGTTGATTGAAAATCTATTAACCACATCATATAAATTTATTTCGATTAGCAAACACTAGTAATCAGGAATTATTGGAAAGTCTCGACTCTTAGACCATAGGCTTCAAATTGTCATATCAACAACACCAAAAAAAATCGTATTTTCTTATAATTACACTAACAATAATGTTTTTTTTTCTAATTCCATCTAGCTGCCAAAAATATGATTAAGACTCATATGAACCTCTAATTCACGGATTTTTAAAAAATGAGCAGTATGCAGTATTGGATATGCCAAGAGTGTGGGTGGAATTCATCTCGTATTCGTACCTAATACACCACGTGGTGTATTCCAAATTTTTTTAATTCGGATACGCGAGTCATATTGGATACTTATTGTGGTATTATTGTAAAATTTATTAAATTTTGCGGGTTTTTTGTAATATTTTAAAATTTACTAATAATTTAATAAATTAAATAACAAATCCCAAAGGCCCAAACTCCAATTCGAGAACAGTACTATGTACTACTCATTAACAAGAAAATATTATAATTTATAAATAATTCTTAGTAAATTAAGTATCAAATAAGTAAATAACTAATTAATAACAATCAAAAATCAATTAAATGAACTAACCAAACAACTACTCTTGATAATGTACATATATTCTAACTCCTCTGGTTATTATTACAGGCGTTATATATAATTATTGTAATTTTTTTGATATTATTACAAGTGTTGTATATAATTAAATAAAAATAAAATGATGTATCATCGTCGTATCATATATTAAAAATTTGAAAATATCAGAATTCCCTTTTAGAATCAGATCAAGATTCCCCTTCGCACTGCAGGTGCAAGACAGATTTGAACCAATCTTCATTCTTGCCCGAAATTGTGTTGTTTAATTAAATTCAAAATTATGTCAGTCCTGATTATAGGCTAATTAAATTGAAATTATGTTACGGAGTTACAAATTAATGAAGAATCGAGAAGCTCTTTTTTTGTATGTATTAAACATTAGACAATACTGAAAGTGAGTATGTTTGGCTTAATATGGTTAAAATGTTGAATAAATTAAACTAATAATAAAAAAATATTTTAGGGAGAGAGGACAACCTTATTTATCGAAATTGCGAGGTTATGATCTCTGTTTTAAAAATTGGGTCCGATCGGCCGGTCGGACCGGTCGGACCGGTGAACCGCCCCAAAGCGGCCCAATAGAGGTGTATAGAACCGCTATTGGACCGCCCCCCTCAAAACCGAAAAAAGCGTTCGAAAACCGGTGAAAACCTGGAACCGGTGAACCGGTGAATCACCGATTTTCAACAAAAAAACCAAAAAAAAAGAAAAAAAGAAAAAGGGTCGTTGTCCGCCGCTAGCCGTCGCCCGCTCTCGTCGCCTGACGCCACTCTCCAAGCCAGATCCACCGCCACCAAAATCACCCCCACCAACAGATCCACCACCAACCGCCACAAAAACCCACCACGGCCACCAAAATCACCACGGTCTCGAGTCCGCCGCCACCAAACCAAAATCCGCCACCAAAATCACCAAGTCCAGCCACCAAAATCCACCCCCACCAACAGATCCACCACCAACATGACCACAAACCACCACGGTCTCGAGTCCGCCACTCGCCGGCTTCGCCCTCGTCTCTGCCTTCACCCTCGTCACCGCCGATTTATGTGTGTGTGTATATATCCGTGTGTATATATGTGTAGAGAGAGAGAGGGAGTTTATGTCATTATGTGTGTATAAATTTATGTGTATGTATATATGAATATCCGTGTGTATATTAATATATGTATAGAGAGAGATAGTATAGAGAGAGAGAGTTTATGTGTGTATATATATGTAGAGAGAGAGAGAGATTATATGTGTATAATATATACATATATATATATATATATTATAGAGTGTAATTGTATGTGTAATTGTTTATTTAGAATCATTAATTCTTTTATATTCACTTATCATACTCTATATTTTGATTTTTTTTTTAAATTATGCATACTATATATATATAATATTTATTATGACGTCACACCGACTCAATCCGGCTCAATCCGGTCCAACCGATCCGACCCCGGTCCAACCTTTTTTTGGGGTCGTCCGGTTCAACTTCCGGTTCCGGTTTTTAAAACATAGGTTATGATCGCTACATATTGTTTTGTCATGCATACATATTTAATTCACAAAGTTACAAATATTGTCAGTGAAAAAAAAAATGCAATTATCTGGCAAGCTTAAGTAAATAGTATTCCCTCCGTCTCAATCTTTATGGTAAAGTACCCACTTTTTTTGTCTCAATCTTTATGGTAAAGTTACTTACACACTTTATCACTTAAAATATTAATAAACAACACTTTTTACCCCCAATTACCAATTACTTTATTACTTTATCATATAAAATACTAATAAACAATTCTTCCTACCTCACCACTTTATCACTTTATCACTATTCCACTAAATCCTTATGAACAGTCACAATCCCACGAAGATTGGGACGGAGGGAGTATACGGGTTAATTAGTCACACATATTTTTAAAAAAAAAAAAAATAGTGCAAAATTAAAAATTAATTTATTATATATGTCTTGGAAAAAACTTCAGTTCCACTCATTGGAAATGAACCAAAAAAACATCATCACAGATGCAGATCAACATCCAATCCCTCAGTGCCATCTTTCCATTTAGCGGGGCCCACCTCGACCCGTCCTCCATGCACCGGAGCTCCAACTTGAAAACCACCGGGATACCTCAAAGGTACACCTGACAAAACCTGAGGTACAACACTCGGGTGATCACCCGGTGGGAACAGGAACCTCTGTGCCGCACCGGATCTCGCCCCGTGTGGGCTGATATTCATGTGGACGGCAGATCCCAGCCGTCGATGATGATCGGCCACAAAGTGGGCCCGCTTCGCCCTCTGCCGTTCCTTCTTGTGCGCATTCTGATGTCCACCTAATGCTTGAGAGTTTGCGAATTTTCTATGGCAATGTTGGCACTCGAATCTCTTGTTATTTAAGTCGTGTTGCGATGGAGGGGCTTTTTCGTCATTTCGGACCGGGAACCCGAAGATTTTCATCACGGATGGTGGTGGTGGTGGTGATGATGAATTCTCTTCCATATCAATTTTGTTATGACAAGTATATATGTATAATGTATAGTTTAGCAAAATGTGACATGAGGGATAATCTTTGAGGAGGTATGTGTATATATATAGAGAGAGAATGAGAAGAATAATAATGGATTAAATAAAAAATTATCAATTAGCTAGGGTAGAATGGGACAGACACTATTAATTTAGCCCTACATGAAAAGGCAAGCACATCAATAATAAGCTTAACCCTAGATTTCATATTTTATTTTAATTTTATCTTCTTGCTAGGTTTTTTTTATTTATTTAATAAACACGCACGTGGCCGCGAATGTATGGATATGATTTTCGACGTTTCCTCGAATGTGATTTATGTGTAGATTAAGGAGTGAGCTGAGTGCATGCTTGTAATTAAACTAATCTAAAAGTTCGACATTGTAGACGAGTGTAAAATTAATTCGTTTATTTAATTCTCCTGGAATAAATGAATCCCAACTTTTTCAATTATTTTATACTAATCTTTAATTAATTTGCATTAAATATATTTATTTATATGTTTGTAACTATCTTGATGATCATTGATAAAAATGATTATAGATTTGCTATAATTATGATCGAAGACAAAAACTCATATGAGACGAGGTACAATCTAGCACAAATCAAACCCACCATTTCCAAAGTGTTAAAGTGTCAATGTCCAACTTATATCCCGTCTTACCGTAAGACCGTCTAATGCAAGTGTGACTTATGATAAAATTACTTGAATGTAAGGTATAAGTGATGTTAAGACACCAAACATGTGCTTGGGCCTTCATGTCTACATGTGATGATGACCATATCTTCTGCAAAATCCAAGCTTTTTTGGCTACGTTATCTCCACCTCACCCTATGTGTTACCCCATCATGCAAAGGTCATGCACATGCATACATACATACATACATACATACATGAATGCATCAGTTAGCAAGTGTCGGTTTCGCAAGTTCCATAAAAGATGAGATTATGAGGATTCTGAATCAAAGAAATTATGTACTATAAATAGTAAAAGTTTCAAGTTCTTGAAATATCAACTTACCTCTCATTGCATATCCCTAAGAAACTTCAGTTTCTAGCTGTTTGATTATACATTTTGTGAGTTGTGTATATGCTCTTCCGTAAAAACAAGTACAAGTGCTAACAAGTCAAAATAAAACACACTTGTATGAGACGGTCTCACGGTGAGATAGGGCATAAATTGGGCATTGACGCTTTAACACTTTGGGAGAAGTGAGTGTGATTTGTGCTAAGTTGTAACACATCTCATGCATGAGACCGTGTCTCATACGAGTTTTTGTCAAATAAAATTAGGTGGGTTTAGTACGTACTGTAATAAAATTTAGAAAGACTCGGACTCAATAGCTAGATATCAAATAAATATTTAATCTTTGAAAGAATTACATTTTATCTACGTCTATGAATTTTAACAGTAATTATAGAGAAATTGATAGGAACAAAATTAAAGAATAAAGATTTATTGACCCAATTTGTCAGGAATAATTATTTTCGAAACTAGGCCAAACCCTAAAGATTCATTCAACTTGAAAATTGCCCCTCACTCGCGGGCCGAATTCTCAACTCATATTCTCAACTCCACCCTTTGGATAGGAAATTCTCAACTCATTATTCTCAACTCCATCGAACATTGGATGAGCCAAAGGTTCTCAATCATGAAAAAAATTACATCTGGATTATATAACTTATAAGAATGGTGGAATAATTTCTTTATATTATTTTTTAACAATCTTAATAATTGAGAGGGCCTCCTTTAAATCACAACATGGAAAAATCTGATGATTGTGAGACAAAAGGTTCTAATATCAAATGTAAATGAATTACATCTCATTTTCAAAAAAAAAATTAAAATCCTACTATTATTAAAGAATGGTGGAATAATTTCTTTATATTATTAAGAATGGTAAAAAATATATGAGACTCACTTACACTCGTACTCTGAGTGCATGTGAACGGGTCACCCCACATATTGTCTTCCATGTGGGCTAATATATATATGTAGTACATATTTTGGGAGGCATATATATGTGAATAGGGGTGTTAAAAAAGCATCATCAAACTCATTGCATAATATTACATCTCCTTTTGTTGTTTGCAAATTTTGTTTGGTGAATGGTACAATTTTGGTGATGTGTACGTACAAATAATTATATCTCTATTGGTGCCTTTTCCTTTGTTGTTATCCAATGTACTCATGAATTTCCTACCTTTTATCAGTTAGTGCATGTGTGCACACAACTTGTCCCACTAAGTTGAGACTCACATTTTGTAGTAGGGCATATTCTTGTTCATCCCTAAGCGTGATAAAGGTGGCAAAGACAATTGTGTAGACAAAACGACATCTTTTTGCTTCAATACGACGAAAGGGGAGACAACGACTCGTGGTGAAAGGCCTAATCCGAGGAATAGTTATAGCCGATGTGACCTTATGGTTGACGAACAACCGTAGCCATTGATCTCTATCTCTTCGTCATCATTCTCCCCCTCAGTGGTTTAAACCCTATCTTTATTTTTTCGTTTCTTTGAATTCTCGGTTTTGTTAAAAACAATGTGAATTGATTATACGATGAGTATAATTAATTTCACATACATCAAGATGTCAGGACTTCCAGGTTATGAACTACTGGATGGAAGTTCATTGGACCCCATTTGAGAGTACAAATTAAAGTTTCTTTGTTGTAAGTAATGATATTTTTGCATATTATAAGTGAGAGAATATCTTGCCCTAATGTTTGCTTTTGTCAGCATACATATTAGGGATTGCAAGAGTGTAACATCATAAGATTGTAGAATCAAAGTCACTACTACACATTTGAGCTTGGAGAGCTCCATTTGGACAGCCTTTTTTTCAAATTTCTCTCAAGTGGTTCCTTGGAAAATGGTTCTATTAAAAAAAAAAAAAAAAAAAAAAACCAAAATCAAGATCAAGATTTAGTTAAAAACATTTTTAAAAAATCAGTGGAAAACAGGACAACGGTAAATAATGGTTCATAAGCTCTCCAAATGAATTAATTTTTTTTTTTTTTTGTAAAGCTTTTATTTTTGTTTTATTTTTTTGTTTTAATTTGTAAATTGTTTTTTAGTAAGAGTTCAAATATTTTATTCTTTAAATTCTCGTGTTATTTTTTTTTTTAATATTCGTCAGTATATAATGAGATTAACACAAACTCTTATGTAAAATTTGTTCATAATAATACTTGTTTAAATAGAAAAGTATTACTTGTTTAGATAGAAATGTATAACTTGTTTAAAGAAAAGTATTACTTGTTTAGATGAAAAAGTATTACTTGTTTAAAGGAAAATATTACTTATTTAGATAGAAAAGTATTACTTGTTTAGAAGGAAAATTATTACAAGTTTAAAAAGAAATGTAGTACTTTTTAAAAAAAAGTACAAGTAAAAAAAATATAATTTAAATATAATTTAATTTAATTTAATTTAAATTTATATAAAAAAAAATTATTATATAAAAATTTGATTGAATTAATAAATAAGATAATTGAAATAAAGAATTTAAAAAAAAATGTGTAAAAAAAAATGATTTTTAGAACATATAGAATTAATTTCATTAAATAAACGCAAGAAAAAAGTATTACTTGTTTAGATGAAAAAGTATTACTTGTTTAAAAAGAAAAGAATTACTTGTTTAAATAGAAAAGTATTACTAGCTTGTTTAAATAGAAAGGTATAACTTGTTTAAAGAAATATATATATTACTTGTTTAGAAGAAAAAAGTATTACTTGTTTAAAGAAAAAAATATTACTTATTAAGATAAAAAAAAGTATATTACTTGTTTAGAAGGAAAAGTATTATAAGTTTAAAAGAAAATGTACGTAGTGTACTTTTAAAAAAAAAACAAGTAAAAAATATAATTTTAATATAATTTAATTTTATAAAAAAGTGTGATTGAATTAATAAATAAGATAATTGAAATAAAGAATTTAAAAAAAAAATTATAAAAAAAACGAATTCTAGGACATATAGAATTAATTTCATTAAGTAAGAGAAGAAAGTTTAGTGTCCGTTTGAATTGATCCTTTCGGGGACCCAAGGTCGTGTTCTATCCCCCCATGGGAGCGAATAATTGCCTCAATTAATTGGGAGACTTGGTGGCTTATATATGAGATGTTTGGTGGGTCCGTACCTAAAAATCGATTTTTTTTTAAAAAATATATATTAAACAGCGGTTGAAAACCGCTATCCAAGGGAGGAATTTGGATAGCGGTTGAAAACCGTTGTCTAAGCTGCAAGTCTTTTTTTTAGACAGCGGTTTTTTAACAGTTGTCCAAGCTTGGACAGCTGTTATAACCGCTCTCTAAGGGCTATTTTAACAGCTGTCCAAGGCCAAATGTGTATTAGTGAGTGATGGTCCACATAAGCACCCTTGTCACTTCAAACTATTGGTTCTCGATTCACTTGTAGGAGTGAGGTCAACTAAGCCAGTGATCACGCTCAGTTGTGTCTGAACACGCTCGTATATCTGTACAGTGTGGAAATCTAAGATGAGGTTTTCTCCGATTTTGCTTTTTCGCTTTAGATTACGATAAATTAACCATTTTCAATATGCTATAGTTTGTTTTGTTGCTTTGTGCCTAAGAAAAATAGATATGTAGAGTAGCCCTAGATGCCCTTGGAGATGACTCCAAAAGTGTACCTTTGATGTATATATAGCAAGATAAGACCTTATAGCTTTTAAGGTGCCACCTTAACAACTTTTATAATTACTTGAAGTGACATGGAATTAAAATTATAATTATTGCAACTATTTACATATATAACAAATTAAAGATTAATGAATTCGCACGAGTGAAGGGGCCCCTTTTGTCCCTCCATTTTTCTTCAACTTGAGTTGTGATCTTTGATCTAATTAGTGTGGATTGTTTCACGCTTATAACATATCACTTCTCACGTTGTGTTGTTTGCAATTCATGCTATAGTGGGGTTGAGGTAACATGATTCATCACATTATTGAGGGTGTTAGGCAACTATAATCTATATATACGTATGTGCAACATCTTATGTGGTTCAACTCATAATCGTGTTTCGACTAATCTAGCTTCCTATATTAAATTAATGTATATCCCTTCCACTAGATAGCGTAAGGATGCGTGCGACTCGTGCACGATTCTTTTTAGTAAGAATAAATATATCATAAAATGAAGAAAAAAAAGAGTATTCTATCAAGAGAGAACAAAAAATAATTGGAACAAGATATTTTTGTCAATTTTCTAAGTGGGTTAATCCATTAAGTGTGCCCTTGTAAGAATCCATTGGCAATTGTAATTTTTAGAAAGAGGACTAAAAATCTAAGTATTGAAGCCCATCATGTACCTTTTTTTTTATTTTTTTTGTAAGAATGTATTAATTTTGGCCAAATCTAGACCTTGATCGAATAGAGATCTAGCTAGGAAAATTGTTAAAAAATTAATATAAATAAATTGATTCTACATCTTTCTATAAATTTAAACTTTTAGATGGAATGAAATTCTTTCTATACCTAGCATCACGTTAAACATGTGGTCGGGTGCAAGCTCAATAAGTATTTTTTTGCATAGAATTATATATGTACAAAGTTGATAATGTATAACATTTCTTCACTTTCATCATGGTTCATGGATGACTAGATAGATGATCACACAGCATTTCATGTGAAAATTGTCAGAAAACTTTGTCAAGTGTTTTTATGAAATCTCCCTGTTCCCATTTCAACTTTCAAGTGTGTTTTTCTTTTTCTTTTTTAATAGCTAACTTCATAAGAAACTGTGTAAATAATAACGTATATTGTTTCATTTAAAAAAGAGAAAAACTTGTTTGAAATATTGCACACTAATGTTATATGTAATACAACATAAATAAGATAAAACTGGACTAAATTTCGCGGGTCGGGGGCGGGTCGGGCGTGGGCAGAACACGGGCAGTGGGTTTCAGGTTGGCATGAGCGTATATGTATTTATAGAAGGATATCTTTATCAAATATGTGTTGTAGCCTAGTGGTTCAAGCTTGTTACTAATGAATTTGATAGCAAGTTAGATTCCTACTGAACACATATTGAAAAAACTTCATATCTTACGTAACATGTAATAAAACATATCGTAACACATAAATATTCATAAGGTAACATGGGTCACAACGTAACACATTATTTTTCATATGGTAACACATGAGTATTCACATAGTATTACGACGATATATGAACAGTGTTACATACTATTAAAAAAATATGTGTTACTATATGAACAAAAAATGTGACCCTATGAAGAAAACGTGTTACCACATGAACAAAATCAGTACAAACGTGAAAAGAAATTTTCAGTCCAAAATTACAGATTTAAAGAACTTGATGTGTTACTACATGAACAATATGTTGTGATTATACTGGAAAGTATGTTTTTTACTTTGTATAATCGAAACTGAATTTTCAGACTTATTTACTGAAATAAATTGTTTATCACTGATACTTTAAATATTATTGAATGTTACATATATTTACTGCATAACTGTTCAATAAGTCGTACGTGTTACATTGTAGTTAATTTAGTGATACGGATCAAAAGAAGATTAAATTAGCGATCCTTGTAACTAAAAAAGTACGCTATTCACGACCTAGATGGAAATGAACAACCCGTGAAAGGTTGAAGTGTAAGGCTCAGATTGGCTTGTCTTGACCAAGAGATTACACTAGTGCATGGTGATGAATTGAATAGGACCTCTGAGGAGGATAAATTCTTCAGAACTGAACAAGGAAGAATTAGACCTCAGTGGTTCGTTATTTCTTAATCTTCGTCCTTTAAATAGGATCACGTGGGATTGGTAACTATTGCTTTTACTTATCATGGGTAGCGAATCAATGAGATTCAATACTTTTTATTTTGGGCAATATTATTAGTCACATGTGATTGCTAAGATTTAATCTGAACAATCGTGTGCAAATCACGCTTTGTTCGATTTGCCCTTGGGAGGTTCATAAGCTTTATCATACAAAATCTTGCAAGTGGAATTAGTTTCCGGTATGGATAATAATGTTGAATCGTTCCTTGACCAAGGATAAAAGATATTAATTAACGGAAAGCTATTTCAGTGGCTTGAATTAATTAATAGGGTAGATAATCATAACACGGGAAATAATGACCCGGAGCCATATTGACTGTAATATGGGTTAAGATGGATAGTGCAATATTAATTATGTAGTGGGATTAATTAATATTTATGGGCTTGAATTATATTGTGGCTCAATATTAGATATTCAAGGTCCATTAGAAGGTCCAATCTTAATTCTCCTAAAGGCCCCCTAAGTAGCCCAACATATAGTCCATTAACTGAAAAGGTGATTAAAATAAAATAAATATTGTTGCTTATTTTCCATGAAAAATTCGAAATATATAGATAAGTTGGGAGAAAGATTTTCTTTGAATTTTGTTGGAATGAAGATATATATTCTTGGAATACAAGATTATCTCATTAAATTCAAGAAATCTCCCACTTGGTCATCTATATTAAGTTTTTCGAAAATATTAGAAAATAAAGGGCAAGGAAAGATTTTCTTGATTTTCTTGAAAAGATATTATGGAAGATATGTATTTCTTGAAATACAAGAATATCTCATAAATTCAAGAACATCCAAATCTTGGAATCTTGAACCACATTATTTTCGAAATCCATAGCAAATAGAGTAGGTGGATTTTTGTGGAATATTATAATTATGGGAAAAAGAATATAGGAGATATATTCAAGATTTCTTGGAGATTAAGAAAAGATTTTCCCACATTGTTTTATCACAAAGATTTCGTCCACTTTAGACTCTATAAATAGGGGATGATTCTTTCATTCCTGTGTACAATTCCATGTCTTTGGAAAAATTAGTAAATCCACAAAGGTGGTGCAACATAATTTATTTTCCTTTTGTTAAATCGTTCACAAGAATCCTTCCACCGGATAGTCGAACGAGGACTAAGGGAATACTTGGGAAGTCCTTACGGTTAGTCTATTCAGTCATACCGTTGTCATCCCAAGAGGTACGTTCACGTAAACTCGTAGAATTTCGCATGCGTAGATTTTACGTGAATTATTATATGCATGATGTGTTGTTGGATTATTATTTGAATTAATATAGGATTAATTCATGCTAGTAATAATTAAAGAATTAAATTTATATTTAAATATTCACCCCGAATAGATCTGTGCAACTTATTTCCCAACAACTGGTATCAGAGCCACGGTTTCGGGCTCTGAATTTTTTAAATTGTAATTTAATTCGTTGACATTAAATTTGAAATTGGATAGTAGAATTGCTAGATCTGTTTTGCAGTTATCCAATTGTCATGGAATTTAATGTGTTTATTTATGCATGCATATAAACTGTGGTTTTTAATTTAATTCGTTCGGATTCTTTTTGCCTCGTGAGAAAATCCACGAGTAGATTAGAATTTGTTTGATTTGATCAATGTAATAGACTAGTCTTGATCTAGGTTTATTTATTTTTGTAAATAAATTATAACCGGATCGAGAAACGAGGATGGAGACGAAGAATTAAAGGACAAAATCCAGAACCGGGCATAGGCGGCGTCGTGCCGCAAAACGCGCCAAGGGCACATCGCTGCGGTAACGCGGACGCGACGCAGCACACGCAGACGGGCGCGGCGAGGCCGGAGGCCAAGCCTGCTGAGGATCTGAATCGGACGGCGCAAGACGATCACGCATCACCTTGCGCTGAGCGTACCAAAGTGACGGAGGCGGAGCAAGACGTGCGGCGGGATGGAGAACGTCTTGAGGAAAGAAACATGGCGAGGGCATGGTCGGCAAGACGCCGATTTGTCTGCCCTTTCTTCGAAGCGGGCCGAGGCTACCGAGGCTGGCGGCGGTGGAAGGGCGAGGCTGAAGAATGGCTGAGGCGGTTGAATGCCATTGATGCCGGGGCCGGATCTTGCGCAAGATCCCGCCGCGAGGCGCATGGCGTGGCGTTTCGAGACGGGGTATTTTTTGAGACGATCGAGTGGGAGAAATTCGAGACGGTGTTTCTTCAAGATCAAGCCAAGAAAAATCAAACCATGACAATTGGATAATTTATGCCCAATATGTTTATTTTTCTGTTTTGCTTGATTTATTTTGTGTTATCTTATGCTTTATTTAATTTGTTTAAATGTGTTTGCATGAGAATTACCCAATGAAAAATCTCACCTATTCAAAATTACTAAGTATGTTTAAATAATTAATTGACAATTTTATTCGGATAATAAAATTAAATTAATTTTGACCTCCATGATTTATTTATTTGTGAATTCTTTTGGAGAAATTCCCCCCGGGACCGGTCAAAAGATAGTTTTCACATGAATGAATTCCAAACGGATGATTGTGGGTTATTACTAGTGGCGACGATGACCCCCCCACGAGGCTCGCTCAATCTAAAAATAATAGTCTGTATTTAATCATGGTTATTACTTAGGTATAAAATTGATATGCATATACTTCCTCAAGTCCCTGTCAATTTTATATTGGTCAAGTGGGAGCCAACTATTAACTGGATATTAAAGGTTTGTAATTGTTCTTGTTTGTAACTGCTTGAATGTGTTTAAATAATGACCCACCCCACGCGTGGCTTATTTAAACTTTTTTTGAGATGTTGGTTGATGCGTATTCATATTTTTTTTGAGATTTTAATATGATGCATGTGATCGAACCTTGTGATATATTTGTGCTTATGCATATAGTTATTTATTTCAGTTCAGCATGTCGTTACTTTTTAATCCACTGTTATTATACTTAAAGTCAATACAATATGGAAACTATAATGATTAGAAAATTATAATTGTCCTAACTGCACAAAAGAACAAGTGGATTTTTGACACACCAAAATCAAATGAGCCAAATGACAAGTCAAAACATGCGGGATTCGTCAGATCACCTTGCGAGAGATGTCGTCGCTAAGAATGGTGGAGGGCAAACCCGTAAGGGATTACGTCCTCAAAATAGATGGCCCATCTGAACAAACTTGAGATTCTGAGTGCAGATTATGATCTGGAGACTCAGATAAATTTGGTACTCCACTCTCTGCCCAAAAAGTTTTTGAGAATTTTGGCCTCGCTAGCTAATTTGTTGCAAGCTTTTGGTCTCGGCAGAGATGTTGATAAGGCATCAAACTCAAGTTTTGACGGCAAGTGGTCCGTCTTCATCTTCTAGGCCAAGGGAGGCAAGAAAAAAAAGAGGACCAAAGGCCATAAGCAATAAAACTCAATTGTTGCCAAGGGCAATGGTAAGATGAGGAATGCTTGTTGTGTCAAGAAAAATCCAAAAAGGAAGTGCTTAAGCTGCGGTGAGAGAGAGGACAATGGAGGTTTTGCTGTTCCAACCCAAAAGGGGCGGACAGAAAGGTAACTCTCACGCACTAGTTGTTGAAACTTGTTTAGTGGCGTATACTTCTCATTCGTGGGTGGTTGATACGAGATCCACTAATCATGTTGGCTTCACGGGTTCAAACGGACCCGACAACTTAGTAGGAGTGAGATTCTCATCACACTGGGCGATGCTACGAGAGTGGCAGCTAAAGCAGTGGGAGAAGTGCACCTATCTTTTGAAGATAAAGTTTTTTTTTGAGATTATCTTTATGTTCCCAGTTTTAGAAAGAATTCACTTTCAGTTTCTAAAATTCAATTAAAGGACACTAAGTTTCTTCTAATAAGAATGACATCATTTCTTGAAATGATGAGTGTATCTGTTACGGGACATTGATGGAAAATCTCTATACAATTAACTATGCACACCACTCATTTAAATGCATCCTATAACACATCAACTATTTTATTTAAAAAAAAAACGTGAACGAGACACTTCTTTGGCATCTAAGATTAGGTCATATAAATCCAAAAAGGATCCAAAGGTTGGTGAAAGACGGTTCACTGGAACTTCTCCAAGTTGAACCGTTTCCAACCTGCGAATCATGTTTGGAGGCTAAAATGACCAAGAGGGCATTTGGAGCCAAGGGGAATAGGGCAAAAGAAGTGTTAGAGATCGTTCACACAGGTGTATGTGGTCCAATGTCAACCAAAGCAAGAGGAGGTTATGAGTATTTTGTCACTTTTATTGATGATTACTCAAGGTGCGGTTACATTTTCCTTATGAAGCATAAATCTGAGACTTTTGAGAAATTCAAAGAATTTAAGGCTCAAGCAGAGAATCATAGGGAAAAACGTATCAAGTCTCTACGATCTGATGTTGGAGGCGAATACCTCAGCGATGAGTTTTGAACTACTTTATCGATGAAGGGATTGTATCCTACCATCGCATCCGGAACCCCTCAACAAAATGGGGTTGCAGAGCGAAGAAACGGAACTCTTTTGGAAATGGTTAGATCAATGATGAGTTATGCGGATCTTCCCAAGTCGTTATGGGGTCATGCCTTGGAAATAGCGGCTTACATTCTGAACTTGGTGCCATCCAAATCGGTTCCCAAAACTCCCAAAGAATTGTGGACGGGCGCAAGCCTTTCAGTATGAGACACATGAGAATTTGGGGGTGTCAGGCCCACGTGTTGGACAAGGAAGCTTGATAAATGGATCCTCGATCAAAATTAAGGTTGTTTGTAGGATACCCCGAGGAACAAAATGGGTGTATATTCTATGGTCCGAAGATCAAAAAGGTGGTCATTAGCACCCACTTTAGATTTTTGGAAGAAAACTATATGAACGAAAACCCAGTGAGATTACCTTAGATGAGCTTAGAGGGCAAACCTCGATTGCCAATTGTCTTAGATGATATACCAAACGATACGCTTTTCACACCCGGAGACCTCATCAGAAGTGGGGGAGGGTTGTTAGACAGCCCGAGAGATTCATGGGAATAGGAGAGTCCTCGGACTTGATTCCGGACAAGATTTAATCAGACCCATGGACATATGACGAGGCACTCCCAAGATAAGGATGCTGATTCTTGGCAAACAAAGAATGAAAGCCGAAATGGGTTCTATGTTTCATAATAGAGTGTGGGAGCTAGTCGAACCACTTAATGGGGTCAAACTCATTGGATGCAAGTGGGTATATAAGAGGAAAAAGAGGACCGGACGGGAAGGTTGAAACCTTTAAAGCAAGACTAGTGGCGAAAGGTTATACTCAGAAAGAAGGGATCGATTATGAGGAAACTTTTTCGTCCGTAGCCATGCTTAAGTCCATCCGTATTCTCTTATCGATTGCTGCATATTTTGACTTTGAAATTTGGTAAATGGATGTCAAGACATTTTTCCTTAACGGAAGTCTTGATGAAGAGATCTATATGCAACAACCCCAAGGTTTCATTGAAACAGGCCAAGAACACCTAGTTTGTAAGCTCAAGAGGTCCATTTATGGACTCAAACAGCATCGAGCTTGGAACCAATGTTTTGATCATGTTATAAAGTCTTATGGGTTTGATCAAAACGAGTTTGAAAGTTGTGTGTATAAAAAGTGTGTCGGAACTGCATTGGTATTCTTAGTACTATACGTAGATGACATTCTAATCATCGGGAATGATGTGAAGGTGTTATCAGACGTAATGACATGGCTTTCAAAACAGTTTGATATGAAAAACTTAGGGAAAGCCGGACACATCCTTGGGATCAAGATCACTCGAGATCGCAAGAAAATGATGATCGGGTTATCGCAAGCTTCATACATAGACACTGTCTTGAAATACTTCAGATGCAAGATTCAAGAAAGGATTCGTACCTTTCGGGCATGGAATCCATCTATCAAGAAAATGTCCCCTAAGGCGCTTAAAAGGAGGTAGATGACATGAAAAGTATTCCTTATGCTTCGGCTGTCGGAAGCCTTATGTATGCAATGCTGTGTACGAGACCGGATATCTGCTTTGTCGTAGGCATGGTGGCAAGATATCAAAGTAACCCGGGAAAAGAGCATTGATGCGATTTAAAAACATACGAAGTATGTCGAAAAGAACTCGGGATAGAATGTTGGTTTATTAGTCGATAGTCAATCCCGAAATTCTACGGACTCGGATTTACAATCGGACATAGACTCGGAAAATCTACCTCCGGTAGTGTGTTTTTGCATGGGGAGGAGCCGTGACATGGAGAAGCGTCAGCGAAATCGTTTCGGGATTCTACCATGGAAGCGAATATGTAGCTACTAATGAGGAAAATGAAAAAAAGCGGTTTGGCTCAAGCACTTCCTAGTGGACTTAGATGTGGTTCGAATTTGCCAAAGATATTCACTTCGTTTATTGTGACAATGCTTAGGAGCGATTTGCAAATTCAAGGGAACCAAGAGCCCACAAAGCCAAACAAACACATAGAAAGGAAATACCATCTTATCGAGACATCGTTAAGAGAGGAGATATAGATGTGGCAAAGATAGCCGAGGACAACCTAGCGAGATCCATTCACAAAAAGTCGTCTATGAATACATTCGAGAGACATGTGGAAGGAATGGGTGTCAAGACCGTTGTCAATCTGCTTTTGAGTATAAGTGGGAGAAATTATTAGGTTCGTGTAGGTGACATTAGATGTCACGGACTACACGAGACATGTTGTAGTATACTTAAAAGCGAGACTTTGAGTATAAGTGGGAGATTGTTGGGATTATCTTTGGAAAGTATGCTTTTTACTTGTATAATCTAAAACCGAATTTTCGGACTTATTTTTTGAAATAAATTGTTTATCGATGCTTTAAATATTATTGAATGTTACATATATTTATTGCATAACCTGTTCAATAAGTCAGACGTTTTACATTGTAGTTAATTTAGTGATACGGATCGGAGAAGATTAAATTAATAGTCCTTGTAACTAAAAAGCACGTTATTCACGACCTAGATGGAATGAACAACCCATCGTGAAAGGTTGAAGTGTAAGGCTCAGATTGGCTTGTCTTGACCAAGAGATTACACTAGTGCGTGGTCGATGCCTTTGAATAGGACCCTCTGAGGAGGATAAATTCTTTTAACCGAACAAGGAAGAATTAGACATGTGGTTCGTTATTTCTTAATCTTTGTCCCTTAAATAGGATCACGTGGGATTGGTAACTATTGCTTTGACTTATCATGGGTAGCGAATCAATGAGATTCAATACTTTTTATCTTGGGCAATATTAGTTGTGATTGCTAAGATTTATCTGAAGAATGAATTAAAACGCTTTTGTTCGATGGGAGGTTCATGCTTTATCATACCAAATCTTGCAAGTGGAATTAGTTTAAGTGCGGATAATAATGTTGAACCGTTCCTTGACCAAGGATAAAAGATATTAATTGAGCTATTTTGGCTTGAATTAATTAATTAGATAATCTTAAACACGGGAAATAATGACCGGGAGCCATATTGATTGTAATATGGGTTAAGATGGATAGTGCAATATTAATTATGTAGTGGGATTAATTAATATTTATGGACTTGAATTATATTGTGACTCAATATTAGATATTCAAGGTCCATTAGAAGGTTCAATCTTAATTCTCCTAAAGGCCCCCTAAGTAGCCCAACATATAGTCCATTAACTGAAAAGGTGATTAAAATAAAATAAATATTGTTGCTTATTTTTCCATGAAAAATTCGAAATATATAGATAAGTTGGGAGAAAGATTTTCTTTGAATTTTGTTATGGAATGAAGATATGTATTCTTGGAATACAAGATTATCTCATTAAATTCAAGAAATCTCCCACTTGGTCATCTATATTAAGTTTTTCGAAAATATTAGAAAATAAAGAGCAATGAAAGATTTTCTTGATTTTCTTGAAAAGATATTATGGAAGATATGTATTTCTTGAAATACAAGAATATCTCATAATTTCAAGAAGATCGAAATCTTGGAATCTTGAACCACATTATTTTCAAAATCCATAGCAAATAGAGTACGTGGATTTTTGTGGAATATTATAATTATGTGAAAAAGAATATAGGAGATATATTCAAAATTTCTTGGAGATCAAGAAAAGATTTTCCCACATTGTTATATCACAAAGATTTCGTCCACTTTAGACTCTATAAATAGGGGATGATTCTTTCATTCTCAGGTACAATTCCATGTGCTGGAAAAATTAGTAAATCCACAAAGGTGGTGCAACATAATTTATTTTCCTTTTGTTAAATCGTTCACAAGAATCCTTCCACCGGATAGTCGAACGAGGACTAAGTGAATACTTGGGAAGTCCTTACGGTTAGTCTATTCAGCCATATCGTTGTCATCCCAAGAGGTACGTTCACGTAAACTCGTAGAATTCCGCATGCGTAGATTTTACGTGAATTATTATATGCATGATATGTTGTTGGATTATTATTTGAATTAATATAGGATTAATTTATGCTAGTAATAATTAAAGAATTAAATTTGTATTTAAATATTCATTCCGAATAGATCTGTGCAACCTATTTCCCAACACAATAGAGTGTTACCCTATGAGCAAAAGAGTGTTACTACATAAACAAAACCAGTACAACCGCGAAAAAAAAATCATCAGTCTAAAATTACAGATATACAGAACAGCGTGAAAAGAGTGCAGAAGGATTAAATTAATAGTCCCTTGTAACTAAAAGTACGTTATTCACGACCTAGATGGAATGAACAACCCATCTTGAAAGGTTGAAGTGTAAGGCTCAGATTGGCTTGTCTTGACCAAGAGATTACACTAGTCGCGTGATCGATGATTGAATTTCTGGGAGGATAAATTCTTGAGGCCCGAACAAGGAAGAATTAGACACGTGGTTCGTTATTTCTTAATCTTAAATCCCTTAAATAGGATCACGTGGGATTGGTAACTATTCTTTGACTTATCATGGGTAGCGAATCAATGAGATTCAATACTTTTTATCTTGGGCAATATTAATATGATTCTAAGATTTATCTGAAGAATGCAAAGCGATTTGTTCGATTTGCCCCCTTGGGAGGTTCATGTTTTATCATACCAAATCTTGCAAGTGGAATTAGTATACGGATAATAATGTTGAACTGTTCCTTGACCAAGGATAAAAGATATTAATTAACGGAAAGCTATTGGGTGGCTTGAATTAATTAATGGGCTAGATAATCTTAAAACGGAAATAATGACCGGGAGCCATATTGATTTAATATGGGTTAAGATGGATAGTCAATATTAATTATGTAGTGGGATTAATTAATATTTATGGACTTGAATTATATTGTGACTCAATATTAGATATTCAAGGTCCATTAGAAGGTTCAATCTTAATTCTCCTAAAGGCCCCTAAGTAGCCCAACATATAGTCCATTAATGAAAAAGGTGATTAAAATAAAATAAATATTGTTGCTTATTTTTCCATGAAAAATTGAAATATATAGATAAGTTGGGAGAAAGATTTTCTTTGAATTTTGTTATGGAATGAAGATATGTATTCTTGGAATACAAGATTATCTCATTAAATTCAAGAAATCCCACTTGGTCATCTATATTAAGTTTTTGAAAATATTAGAAAATAAAAGCAATGAAAGATTTTCTTGATTTTCTTGAAAAGATATTATGGAAGATATGTATTTCTTGAAATACAAGAATATCTCATAATTTCAAGAAGATCGAAATCTTGGAATCTTGAACCACATTATTTTCAAAATCCATAGCAAAAGAAAGACGTGGATTTTTGTGGAATATTATAATTATGTGAAAAAGAATATAGGAGATATATTCAAAATTTCTTGGAGATCAAGAAAAGATTTTCCCACATTGTTATGTCACAAAGATTTAAATCCACTTTAGACTCTATAAATAGGGGATGATTCTTTCATTCTGTGTACAATTCCATGTCTTTGGAAAAATTAGTAAATCCACAAAAGGTGGTGCAACATAATTTATTTTCCTTTTGTTAAATCGTTCACAAGAATCCTTCCAATTGGGATAGTCGAGCGAGGACTAAGTGAATACTTGGGAAGTCCTTACGGTTAGTCTATTGACCATATATCGTTGTCATCCCAAGAGGAACGTTCACGTAAAAAAAGTAGAATTGCATCGTAGATTTTACGTGAATTATTATATGCATGATATGTTGTTGGATTATTATTTGAATTAATATAGGATTAATTTACGCTAGTAATAATTAAAGAATTAAATTTGTATTTAAATATTCATTAGAATAGATCTGCAACCTATTTCCCAACAAATAAGTGTTACCCTATGAGCAAAAAAAAGTGTTACTACATAAACAAAACCAAGACAAGCAAAAAAAAAAAAATCATCGGTCTAAAATTAGGATATACAGAGCAACAGTGAAAAGAGTGCGAAGGATTTGAATTTCAAAGACACATGTTGAGGTGTAATCCAAACAACAAAATATTCTATTCTTTTTGAGAAATTCATTCCAAAATTCAAATTGAACAACCCAATTTCATCCAATAATCGGAACAAATTGAAGAAAATTAAATTGGACAAAAAAATTAGGCACGCTGGACGAGGAAGAAGAAAAAGTGAGATCCACCAAAGAATCAAGAGAAGGGAAGAAGAAGAAATTTGACATAGGTGATTAATTGAAGATGAAGAAATCGAATTACTAACCCGCTTCTTATGACACGTGAGAAAAAAAAATCCAATTGCATTTAACACTAGTATGCTATATTGCATATAAGTTTTTGTCTTTAATAAAAAACATAAAACCTAACTCAAACTCGAAATTTATAAGTAAAACAAGATAAATTAATATACAACACTTAATTGTATCAATCATTATAAATAAAAATAAATTTTATTTTATTTTTTATTACAATTCTTTTAATTACACAATCTCACATTTAAAAATTAATAATATTTAATTTGTGTGTCACACAAAAGAATAACTAGTTTACATCAAAGTGAGAGGGTTTGATTGTTGAAAAGTGTCAACCGCATCACATATTATGATATTAACAAATCAAAATGTGGCTAAGGCTAATTTTCAACTATCAAGTGTCAAGCATAAAGGAATTAGTACTTTTAAATATTTTTTTGACGGAGGTAGTTGGATTGTGAATTTGGTTCAATTGATATACAAAAGCTAACACATAAAATTCGACAAATGAAAAGAATTCAAAATTAATGTATAATTTATTTATCTGAATCAAACTTTTAGATTTTAAATTGAGTATTCAAATAATAAATATCGACCAACTTATGCTACACAATTTTTGAAATAATATGTGTTATAAAAATTAAAATAATATTTAAAAAATTATTTAGTACATCTTGTGATATTTTCATTGAATAATGCACTCAGATAAAATAATAATTTAGTTTTTTTTTTAGTTTTTTTTTGTATTGTATTATTTAGACTTAATAGTAGATAAAATAATAATTGTTTCAGAGTTGCAATTTGATCTATAATTTAGAATCTGAGTAAGCGAAACCTTAAACTTTTTTTACAAAATGAACCAAAACAAAAAGATTTGTTCATGCTCAGAAATGATGTTTAATTATTTATTATCATCCGAGCCAATTTAAACATGTATACAATTAATTATTCTTTGTTAGAGAAATGACACATTATTCTTCCAAGCAAAATGGACTATTTCCGTTGATTCGAATTGTAAAAAGAAAAAGTATTTTACAATAATCAAAACCTTGAATTACATTGCAACTAGTATATAATATTTTTTTAAAGGACAACGTATATAAGATGTGATAAGTACAATATACAAAGAAAAATTATAAAGAAAAATAAATGAAATATGTATATTACATTTAAACCAACCAAACATGTAGAAATGTCGCATAAGGCTATTCTAGGTTGAAGAAAAATGAACCCAGGTTATGTCAACTATGGGAGACTGTATATGCCATAGGGCAGCCACCTGTGCAATTGAAATAATAAATGAAAACACTTTTGTAATATAGTCTAATGTTAAGCTTAATTGGCGTTCAGAAATGAAACATAACTTATATGTTCTAATATATTGAAACACTTCAATAAGAAAAAGGAAACTGACACAATTAGAAATGCAAACTTAGTCATGCAGCAATCAGAAACTCAGAATGAAACAACAAAACGTAGATTTCATAAATTTCTGGAAGAAATGCTAATTTCATAAATAATTAAGAAGAAATGCGTGACAAGTTTTGAATAAGACAAGTTATGAGAATTTTGAATTTGAATGGAGGAGAAGAAAAAAAAAAACCGTTTTTGAGAAATTTTGAATTTTAAATGTTTTAATTAGATTAATGATGAAATATAAAAAGCGGTGGAATTGTGAGAGACTAGGAATTATAAATGGTGAAATTTTGGGAAGACACGTAGAACAAAATAGACTCGGAACTAGTGTAAAACCCTCTAATACGCGGGATTGAATATAATTTGTATATTAATTTTTTTTAATGGGAATTAATTTTATTATTTTTGTTTAAATAAAATATTTTTGATATTTTGATAATACATATAGAAAATTAAAAACATTCATGAGTTAATTTTAATTAAAGTATTGATTTCAATTTATTAAGTTAGTAATTCCGTGCATAATACAGACAATCATTGATGAATAACACCAAATTTACAATCAATGAATATAAGTATAAAATAATCTACTCGAATTAGAATATAAAAAACACCAGATGTTTGCCATCTTTGCAAGTTCCTGTATTCATAGAGTTGAGTAAAATAATTTTTTACAGCATGGTCACTCAAAATTTGAAGTTAACGTAAAAATCTAAATATTCATAAATTGAAACGTTAATATCTATAAAATCTAAAGTGTGGATGATCAATATTAATAAAATATGAAAAGATTATATGTGTTCAAACTCATAAAAACAATATAAAAAAAATTGTGAATAGACATAAAATTATTGGTAACATATGCATAAGTGGATTGGCTCAAATATGTACGAATGAATTAATTTGAAATGAGGAAGCCGTGATTTATGAGAGATAAATGTGGAGAGTGGAGATACAGATGAGAAATAACCGCTGAAGTTTAAAATTTAAATTTTAAAAATTTAAAATTAATGATAAGTGTAGAAATTAAAAATTAAATTAAATTTTGAATTAATGTGGAGTGGAGAAGTAGTGATTAGTTGAAATTGGTTAAGGCACGTGGAATTTAAAAGATTGAGAAATAGATAGTAGGAAGATGTTTAGCAAAAGTGTAAATTGAGGGTATCATAAATCATACTTAGTCTTAGTTTGCAAACACCTTCAGTTATATTTCGAAATTGGACCAAATCAGAACAACATAACCCATCCTCCAACTTGTCCAAAGTTTGAGGGATTGAATATCCCCAAGTATTCCCACTACTTACTACTCTCATAATACATTTAACACAATGTATATCATAGCACCTCAAAGCATAAATGATTCTTTGAACAAAACAATGAACAATTACATAAAATGTAAAAAATTCGGTATCTTAAGATTTCCTAACTCTAGAATGCAATTTAATAAGGAGGACACACATGTGTATATTATTTTCCACGAATGACCAATTTAAGAAGTTAAACAGTGACTCCAAGTCCGAAATTTGGAAAATTAAAATAATAAGGCTAACTCTAGAAAAATTTAATAAAGAAAATGAAAAAGTTAAAGGGAAATAAATGAAAGACGTAAAAATTGATAGAATGAAAAATTGCAATTAAGAAATTAGGAAGATTAAGATGGAGAGAAAATATGGGGTGCTTAAGAAATGGATAACATTTGGAGCGCTTTAGGTACAAAATTAAGATAAGTTTAAATTTAAAAGATTTATTAAAAATTAAAAAATACAAAATAAGGAGAAAATTTGAATTTGAAATAGCATGAATCAAATAAGGCAACGTAGATAAAAAAAAACTTGAAATTCCCCTACATCTATTTTCCAATCTTTCTCTCTCCTACATGGCATTCTTAAATTCCTACAATTCCAATTTCTAATTTTCTCAAATTTTTACATTTTTATTTTCTAATTAATGTAATTTAACATTTAACCACCCTTAATTTCTAATATTCAAATTATTTTGTTAATTTTCAATTTTCATTTATATTTTTAAAATCTAATTAATGTTATTTAACCACCCTAAAATTCTCTATTGCTTCTCTTTGTTGTTTTTTTATATTTAGTTTTGCATTTTTAATTTAAAAATTTTCAAATCCAATTCCAATCATATCTTCTAATGATCTGTAATTTAGTTAAAAAATTATACTATTTAATTTAATTTCAAAAATAAAAAGTTATTAAATCCCGCGTAATATACGGGGATACAAACTAGTTAGATATAAGGGTGATTAGAAGAAAGGGGGATTGCAAAAGGATTGTGATTTAAATTCGTGTGAGTATTATTAACGTACGATATTCATATGTTAAGAACTTAAAGATTTAAGATTACAAAATTTTATTACCTATTAAAAAAATTTGAATATCTAAACAAGGAAGATTAATATTAATAATATATTATTCAATTAATAATCTTCAACAATTTCTCCCTATATAAGAACGGTTTCAAACCCTTGTCTTCACTTTCTCCCCATTTCTCCGTATTCTTCTTCTCTGTGGTAAGCGCATACTCGCCTGTGTTTCTACGATTTCTGTATTGTATATATTGGTGCGTATGTATTCATACTTCGTATATTCATTCGTCTGTGAATTAGGTGTTCGTGAAATTCTAGGGCCGAGGTGCGATGGAGCCGCTACAAGGTAGCGGTGGACGCCGACGAGGGGCGGAGGCGACGGGAGGACAACTTGGTCGAGATCCGAAAGAATAAGCGCGAGGAGAGTTTACTGAAAAAGCGAAGAGAAGGTCAGCCGCAATTCTCGGCGACTTTTCCTTCAACCTTGATCGAGAAGAAGGTTGACTCATCTAGTATTTTATTTTTTTGAATTCGGATATTGATTGTTGCGTTTCTTATGTTTTCTCTGCAAATAGGCTAGGGCATACGAATTTTAGTTTTCAATTTATATGAACATAATCAACGACGTTTGTTTTTGATTGACTGGATGGCTACTTCAGGGATGCCACAATTATTTCGCGTCCGCTTTATCAGTATTTTAGTGTAGGTTTTCAGATTTTGCTTAAAACTCGTGATTGATGATTCCATCCATGTGTGCTGTGGATTGTTGTTTGCTTGTTTGCATTAGACTATGTTGTTTCATTCTTCTTGATTAGTGCATAAATTGTTGTGCACTACGCCAACTGGATTTTGGACTTTGAATTCTATATGGATATGCATTTATTAAGTATAATGTTCGCTGCTGATTGCAGTAGCTTGATTAAATTGGCACCTTTCGATTTGATCATGTTGCTTAGTATTCGATATTGGAAACATGCTAGTATCATAGAGGGTGTGGTATTTATTAAATTCTGTCTTTTGCAAATCCTTGTATTTGTACATTCTACCACAAGAATGTGGTATAGTTGCAGGATAGCGGTACTGATTAAATGTGATTTTTTTTTTTCAAATTCACTGGTTGATTAATAGTATTGACATTTTCTTAGGATACAGGTTGAGTGTGATTACCTCTATTTTTTCTTTTTCATTGTATATTTTGGTTATATAAGTATTTTTTTATTTATTAATTTGTAGTATGCTTGTGTTGTATTCGCCTTTCAAAAAAATAAAAAATGAATTGTTCCATTTGTACACAGTTGGACAATCTTCCTGCCATGGTTGCCGGAATCTGGTCAAATGAAGGAGAGTTGCAGTTCGAAGCGACTAGTCAATTTCGCAAATTACTCTCTATAGGTAAGACTTTTTGTCTCCTTTAATTATGTGGCTTACTATTTTTGTTCAGTCCATGATGGTGACTTATTCTTGTCATATTAAATTAACAGAAAGAAGCCCTCCTATTGAAGAAGTGATACAATCAGGTGTCGTTCCTCGATTTGTCGAATTCCTTACCAGAGAGGATTTCCCACAGCTTCAGGTTCGAATTTGTGTCGAGTTTTTCGACTTTTTTTTTCCTTTGAAAAGTTATCACATATGTGTGCGTTTTGTTTAATTTTTGTTAGTCGCAATTCTTACAGTTTGAGGCTCTGCTTGGGCACTTACTAACATTGCCTCGGGCACATCGGAGAACACCAGGGTGGTTATTGATCATGGAGCAGTCCCAATCTTTGCAAAACTTCTGGGTTCACCAAGTGATAAAGTTCGCGAGCAGGTAATTCCTTTCTACATAAAATTTTATGATATCAAAGTTCTGTATATTCCCAAACGCAATAAGTAGTTATTTTACCTAAAACACAATTACTGATTTTTTTCTCGTAATTATAGGCTGTCTGGGCATTAGGAAATGTTGCTGGTGATTCCCCAAAGTGTCGTGACCTTGTCCTATCTCATGGGGCCTTGATCCCGTTGCTGGCTCAGTTGAATGAGAATACACAGCCATCAATGCTGATAAACACCACCTGGACTCTGTCAAACTTCTGCAGAGGCAAGCCACAACCTGCCTTTGAACAGGTATTGGCATTTATCTTGTGTTCAATTGGAGGATTTTTTTTTTATGTTTTTAAGGTATTGTAATATAATTCCTTTTCTTTGATATGAAATCAATTTGTTAGGTAAAACCGGCACTTCCAGCCCTTCAGCATCTCATTCATTCAAATGATGATGAGGTTCTTACAGATGCATGCTGGGCTCTCTCATACCTCTCTGATGGTACTAATGACAAAATTCAAGCTGTGATTGATGCAGGTGTCTGCAAACGACTTGTTGAGCTCCTCCTGTAAGTGACATTTGCATTGTTTTTCCGATAGTTGCTGTACTTCTGTCTTGTTATTGCACTGTGAATTCACATAATTTGTTTTCCAGCCATCCCTCTCCTTCAGTGCTTATCCCTGCCCTTCGTACTATTGGCAACATTGTGACTGGTGATGATCTTCAAACTCAGGTGTGAAATTTCCTCCTCGTTCCAAATTCTGACTGTTGGTTTCTTAAAATGATTTAGTTTTATTATCTTGCCTGTTGGGTGGCTGAAGTGTATATCTGTATCTACCCTTTTTTGTGTATTCTTTGTCTTCCAGAGTATCATCAGTCATGGTGCACTTCCTTGCCTACTGAGCTTGTTGACCCACCATCACAAAAAGAGCATCAAGAAGGAATCCTGCTGGACTATTTCAAACATCACTGCTGGGAACAGAGATCAAATACAGGTACAACGTGAAATTTGTTAACTGGTAATTCGAGTCTCAATTGTATAATGTCTTCTGGCTATAGGTATAATCTTCTCTTATATATAGTAGTCAATTGGAGTTACTGGAATTGTTTTTCCCTCTTCATGATTTACTTCGACAGGGTTACAATTTCTTGTGCTGAGAAGCTTTTGTTATGTGATTGACTGGATTAATTCACCTTCTAAGTCAATATAGTGTTTACTTTAAATGGATCTTTTTCCGGGTCATTTAATTCGATATATATTTTTGATGTCAGGCTGTAATTGAAGCTGGCTTGATAGGTCCCTTAGTCAATCTACTTCAGAGTGCTGAATTCGAAATAAAGAAAGAGGCTGCTTGGGCTATTTCAAATGCCACATCCGGAGGGAGCAACGAGCAAATCATGTAATTTCATTGTTTATAGTCTGTGGATCAATTAACCCTACTTTTGCTTGTGACTAAAACTTCTCTCTTCTTCTATAGCCACTTGGTGAACCAGAACTGTATCAAGCCTTTATGCGATCTTCTGATTTGCCCCGATGCAAGAATTGTTACTGTCTGTTTGGAGGGGTTGGAAAACATACTGAGAGTTGGGGAAGCAGAGAAGGGCAACACTGGAAATGTCAACTATTTCACCCAATTGATAGATGATGCAGAAGGGTTAGAAAAGATCAAGAACTTGCAGACCCATGACAACAATGAAATTTATGAGAAGATTGTGAGGATACTGGAAGCCTATTGGCAAGAGGATGACGAGGTGATACCTGCTGCCGATGAGGCCCAACCAGGATTTAACTTTGGAGGAGACAGTGTTAAACTTCCGCCGGGTGAATTTCAGTTTTAGTTGAAAGGTTAGTTCTATCGTCTTCTGCTTTCCTTATCTTCTATTAATCATGCCATTACTCAAAAATCATACGAAGGGTGTGTTTGTTTATGTTCCTCGTTTATCAAACCTAATTTTTCTATACAATTTCAAATCCTATAAAATCCTACCCTATAATCCATGTAATACACAAATTTCTTATGCACAATCAATCATTTATCTCCCACTTTTTAATTATTATTATCTACCCAACTCTGAACACTCTCTTTTCTTCCTTTTTACTTTACACACTTTCTCCTCTGCTTTACAGTTTACACAATTTCTAATACACGATCAATCATTTATTGCCTATATTTTCAAAATTCTACACTTCCAAACTTATACAAAATTCAAGCACAATAGGCCATCTAAGAATCATGGGGCTTTAAAGTGCACGTGTTGTATGTATTTCAGGTCATTCAATCTGGTGGATGAAACAGTTACTCTGTTTGTCTGTGAAACCGATAATATGGTCATGTGTCGGGTTTTTTTTTGGGGTGGGGGTGGGGTGGAGTCAAGTTCGGGTCGAGTCAGTTGGCAGCACCTCAACAAGTTTGGCGAGTCGGGTCGAGAGTCGGTTTGTGGTCAACGAGGTGGTGCACGTTATGGTCGGTGCTGGTCAATAAGAGTGACCGAGTTTCGGAGACGGGCAGTGGGTCGGGTCTTTGGTCAGTTGTTCCCCAGGTATGGCTGAGTTGTGTAGGGGGAACCTCGTGGCATACTTTATTTTGTAGTAGTCACAATGGTATTATTATTGTTTCTTTATTTTATTTTGTAGAGTCGCAATGGTATTAATATTGTTTTATTATTTCTAAGATGATGTTTTGGGTCGAGCCTCCGGATCATGTGGATGGCCTTCTCTTATTTTGTTTGTTCTTGCTGTTAATATATTTCTTTGGGATTTATTATTTGTGGTGTCGATTATTTTAGTTTTCTCAAATTTTCAATTTTAATAAATAGAACTTGAATCAATTTTAAAGAACTTATTAAAAATTAATGAAATGGAATGGGTATTTTAATTAATATAGAAAGGTAAGTTTTTCGTGTTTTCGTTTGATTTGAACTATGTGTACAAAAATGGGTATGTATTCAAAATATGTATGGAATCCAATGTTGGCCGTTGTACTAAACCAGAATCTGAGATCACATGATCTTTTTGGTTTTACCTTTTACCGCGTTTGTGTCTGGTGTTGAAAGTTGATGGAAAGGAGCCCCCAAGTAGAAATAATTTGAATAATTGCTTCTATATTTGAATTAATCTTAGTCCAAATATTACTTGAACACTTTTTTTTATTTGGACGTCTCAATATTTTGAATATTTTTAAAATGGAAACAAACATAATATTACACTCACAATACTCTTATTTTATTCCACTCAAATCCACCAAAATCCATTTTATTTGGTTTGCGTGTTATTTTCAGTGTTAAGTCCTCATTGGACGGAGAGAGTATTTGATAACGTACTCAATATTCTTTGAAAGTTTGAACGACTCACTCTAGATGATGGGACTTTTTATGTTTTTGTGTTTGTAATGGATTTAATGTGAGAAAAAAATATTATTTTTTATATACTAAGCTACATGTTCTTTGAATAAATAATTGATTTATTTATACAGATTTTCGTCAATTAATCATAAATTGAAAAGTGATGACGTGTAAAGTAAATTGATAGTTTTCTAGTTCAAATGTATACGTTAAAATGCGATGATATATTTTTATTAAAATAAAAAAAAGTGCCCATCTATAAGTGAAATGTGATGTTCCAAAAATGAGCAAAAAAATGGTGTTTTTTTTAGTTATAAAGTGATCATGTATAAAGTGAAAAGCTCGTTTAAACTCAACTAATTTGAAAAAGCTCATGAACACTCGTTAAATAAATTAATCAGAATCAAACACTTTAAAAGTTCGATTTTACTTAATTTAATATTACATTTCTACATTTTACGCATAAAATATCTACACCTATTAAACACATAATTTTGGCTTTTTTACACAGAAAATACGTCACTGTTCTGTTTTACACCTATTAAACAAATAATTTGAACCCAAAAACTATCATTTTTCACTTAACATTACTATCATTTTAAATTTTATACTAATTAACTAAATTCTCAATTAATAGTCAATCATTGATTACATAAAGTATCGTCTCATACATTAAATCTGATCCATGAAACCTCTGACGCAAAACATCACATTTCTCTATTTTCTTTTCAAATTTCCGACCCTTCCAAAACAAAAAACAAAAACTAATGTAGATGAAATTTTCTAGTACAGTATTAATTAAATGAAGTTACGTCCTTCTTTCCAAACCCAATCCATGAAACTGTACTCAAGCTCTCAAATGGCGATTCCATTCCGCCATTAAAACACACTTCACGTGCCCAACAAATCAAACACCATAGAAATGAAGAACCCTTTCTTCTCAAGCGACGACGAGCAAACAACCGGAGGCCCAAAACCGTCATTTTACTGGTGGAGAACGCCTCAAGAATTTGACGAAGATGGGAACTTTAAAGTGGATGTTTCCGATATATCCGCCTTAACTCCGCGCCTTAAATTTCTCAGAGAAATGGAGCGATTGGGCCTCGTTGCTGCTGAAGGATTGAACGAAATTAGGCGCAAGCTTTTGATGTACAGAGCTGGTGATTTTTGGCTCCCAATTGGGGGAATTAAGAAGGAGGACATGGATATCCCGCCTGTTGTCACTATTCTTTTGACGGGGCTCACTGGTTCTGGTAAAAGCTCATTTGTTAATTTGATGTATGGCGTTCTTGGAAGATTTGGGGTTGTCCCTTTTGCTCAAACTTCAGGTAGATTCGTCTCTCTGTTTTATGCGTATGAACTGTTTGATGGAATGCCCCAGTGAGATTTTTGGGCAAATCATGCTGATGGTGAAACTGGTTTATGTTTTTTTTAACCGTATTACATGTTTAACTGAACAGTATTACTTGTTTTGAGTTAACAGTATTACTTGTTTTCATTTTTCACTGAACAATTTCCCCTGTTTTCACTAAAACAGAATTGCTGGTTTCTGTTGAACCGTATCACTTGCACCAGTTTCGTACTATGAAAACAGCTAATATTGGTTAATGTAAACGAGTGATACTGTTTAGCGAAACAGGGGTATACGGTTAAAACATAAAGAATCAGTTTCACCAAAAACAAGTTTCACGGAATAATTGCTCTTATTACTCTTGTGCATAGGTGAATCTTCAAATTTCACCACAATGTATCTTGAAGAACACAATGTTCTAAGATCACCCAAGAGTGGATTCTGTGTTTATGACACGTGGGGTTTGGACCAAAATCGAATGGAGGAAGGACTAGACGAGGTTTCGACATGGATGTTAGACGGCGTTCGACATAACCAGCCCTGCTACAGACCAGGGGATGAAAAACTGAATGAATCAATGGAGTTAACTAATTCAAGATATGTCAAGAGAAAGGTCAATTTCGTGATGGTTGTAGCTGATCTATCGCAGATTCACGGCGCCTTCAAATCTGGTGAATTGAAGCCAATGGAGGTTTTAAGATCCCTCTTTCATCTCTCTGCTATTAATAATTCAAGTAAGGTTTTTTTTCTTTTTTTTTTAATTGATCTTTGCTGTGATGTACAATTAAAATGGTGTAATCTGCAAGAATAACTTATCTCAGCATGCTTTCAATCTCAAGAATGGCAAATTCTTGTGCAACTGGTGTGTTTTCTTAAACAGTATCAGTTGTTTTCACTTAACAGTATCAGTTATTTCTATTGAACAGTATTTGTTTTGCATGCTACTATTCAAGAATTGATCAAAATTACTCTCAATTCTTGCAAGTATTTAAAACTTTATGATCAACGAACACGTTTAGAATTTTGTGAAACACGTATGCAAAATCGACTAAAGATGTGGTCTTTTTTTTTTACCAGATGAGAATCCAATCTTGATTCTAACGCACGGAGACACTCTAAACGCTGAGGACAGGATAAACGGGAGGCTAAAAATATGCGAATATCTGGAAATTCCGGAGACAAGTGGTGCATATGATATACCATGTTTGGCAGAACAGTGGATTCCAGCCGAAGAATCTGATCCCGTTTCTGCATATGCTCTCACAGAATCAGTTTACAGAGCATTGCTTCAATCTGATAGAACTCATTGTCCTAAATGGAAATTCAAAGAGTGGATAATCTTCCTATTTTCATGGATAATGTGGTGTCTTGCCTCACTCTTTGCTGTTCTTGCGCATTTCTTCTCCGGATTTGGTCATCCAAACGAGAGACTCAAAATGTGAACCCTAGATTCAAACACTCGGATCGCCTTTAGAATAAAATCCGACATCTTTTTTAGGTGTAATAGGATCTTTTATCTGTTTATGTGATTTCTTAATCATTCTTGTTTAGGATTTGATGTTAATGTTAATAGTATATGCTTTCATTTGTATATAGTTGAACTTTTTCCTTTGGTGTTTAATTTATTTAGGGGATGTTTAGTTTGTTCTTCATGTCTGGTAATAGTGAAGAATGATAATGACTAATGAGAATATTCATTATCGTTGTTGAATTGTTTGATTCGTGTATATGAATAATTATCGTACTATAGTGGTGACTTGTTTGATGAAAAATCGTTGATAATATAAATTATCATTAACTTTCTTTTATATAAAAATATATATTGTACACTAATAATCCTTAAAAATGGTATTCCCTCCGTCCAACAACACTTAGCACACTTTTATTTTTTATCCGTTCCACAACACTTTGCACATCCATTTTTTGGACACTCTTCTTCCACTTATAATCTTACAACACACACTTATTACCCCCTATACACACTTACTACCCCATATAAATAAATTTTTTTTTGTCTCATTCCGAAAAAATTGGCGCAGAAGCGTTAATGGGGACGGATGGAGTATATTGAATGGATATTAGATTGTCAATATTTGCACCCTAATAATTAATTTGGAGAACCAAAACTATATATATAAAACATAAGGATGAGTCACTTTCATTTATGGCACTATTTTAAAATATAAATATTTATTTAATATTTTAAATAACTCGATATTCAAATTTAAAGTTCAACTAATCCAAAAGAGTAGAACCTCCCTTCTATTAGTAGGAATGCCACTTCTATACAAATTTCTACATCAAAACGATCCAACTACTCTGGAATGGGTGAATTAAATGTGTAATTTTTTTTTAATTATTTGACAGGTAAATGTGTGTAATATCAATCATTTATTTACTGTCAATAATATGCATCTTTACAATGATGGAATCATTATTAAAAAAATAATGTGGTTTTACAATAATGAAATAATTATTAAAACGTTATGTGGTAGAACATTAATTTTCTCCATTTAGTATTAGATGTTAAATTTTACTAGGAAAAGAGAAGAAGTTATAAATAGGTGTAGGACTGTTGTCTCTCTTGCATGTGTATATACAGTATACACCAGTACTATATGTCAGTGTCTCGTAACCAAACGGAATGGTCATATCATATGACCCCATCCAATTCAATAGTGCCATTGGTAAAATATTATAGTTGCATATTTTATTTTAACCAGTTGCAAGTTTTAATGTACTAATAAGTTACAATTTTTTTAAAATACAATATAAAATACATATTGCACTTAGTGCATACAAGACATTGTCAAATTAATATCATAACACTTATTAATTGTTAATTAATATAATTATATTTACAAATTAATACTCCTTTCGTCTCCAAACTCCATGATATTTTGACTGTTCATAAGCATTTAGTATAATAGTGATAAAGTGGTGGGGTAGAAAAAATTGTTTATTACTTCCTCCGTCCCAATCATAATGACATTTTTACTGTTCATAAGGATTTAGTGGAATAGTGATAAAGTGATAAAATGGTAGGATATGAAGAGTTGTTTATTAGTATTTTATATGATAAAGTGATAAAGTGATGAGTAATTGGGGGTAGAAAGTATTTTTTATTAATATTTTATGTGATAAAGTGATAAAGTAATAAAGTGTGTAAGTAATTTTACCATTATGATTGGGACGAAAATATGGGGTACTTTACCATTATGATTGGGACGGATGGAGTAGTATTTTATATGATAAAGTGATAAAGTGATGAATAATTGAGTGTAGAAAGTATTATTTATTAATATTTTATGTGATAAAGTAATAAAGTATGTAAATAATTTTACCATAAACATTAAGATAAAAAAATGGGTATTTTACCATAAAGATTGGGAACGGGAGTAGTAGCATAGAGTTAAATGTTGTGGGAGTAAAATAACAATATTAATTTATAAATATAATAATATCAATTTTATATTATGAATAAATTTAACACAAAAATCTATTTTGTTATAATTTGTTTATGTAAGGGATATGTTTATTGTTTTGGTAGTATATTATAGTGCCATAAAGCTTAAAATATTATAGTAAATTAAGATGGAAGACTAAAAAATTTAAAAAGACTATATTTGTAAAAAGAAAAATAAATTGAGGAATGCATCTATCCTTTTCAATTTTTCATTCAACAATTTAGGATATTTCATACTTTTATTCCCCTCAATCAAACCCCCATAATTCGACATGGAATGATTTAATGATTGTGGAATATTTATTATTCACAAAGTTTATACGAGACATGATACTTTTGTTTATTAAAAAATAATACTAAAATTTTAAAATTTCACAAAAAAATCATATTTTATATATATAATACTACAAGACACTTCATTTATCATGTCATTTATTATTTATTAGCAATGTACATTATTAAAAAATTACGTGGTGGAATATTCTTTTTCTCCATGTAGTACTAGATGTTAATTTTACGTTTGAAAAAAGAAGTTATAAATAGCCCATTTTGCTGTCTTACATGTGTGTACGCAGCACAATGTCAGTGTTAGCGTCTCATAAACAAACAAATGGTTTTATGATCAATCCATTTCAATTATCTCATTATTATAGTATCGCCAAAAAAATCGCCCTATTTGTTATTTATCTGTAAATTGCAATTCCAAAATCTATTATAATTTAAAGTTGGTTTAGTTGCAAATAAAATTTCAATCTTTACGCATGTTACATTTAATTTAAATTTTTTAATCTTGTTAAACAAAATTTTGATTTTTATTCATTCTGCAATTCAAAGCAACGGGCTGATTCACTCTTCTCAGAAAATGACATGTCAACTATCTGGTAACAAAATTTTAATAGTTTTAACATTGCTACGATTGGTTCAAGTGTGATTTAGGGAGAAACGTGAACTACAACGAAATAACATTCTCAATCTCCGTTGATTTTCATTGGAATACTGATAAAGAGGGATAATACGAGAAACTCTCGAATTATTTAATTCATATTCATAATCAACTTAACTGAATAAAAAGATTACAGACTAACTCTTAAATAAGAAAACCCTAACACTAATTACAAAAATATAATAAATACTAATAAATAAAATTAATTACATTATTAATTCATTTCTTAAGTAAATCATGATTATAATAAATCATGATATTCATTGGAATCTCATCCCCATCAAAATGACAATGAATAATTGATTGTTATCTACGTACAGAAGCAAATCATTTCGTTCGTTCGAATTGAATGAAAGTAAAAGAAGTTTATTGAAATTTGCGAATATTTTGTATGAATAGTAATATTTTAACGACACCAGCTATTGATCTTCAAGTATTAATGGGACAAAACTTGATTATTTCACAAAAAAAAAAAAAAGGATATTGGGTCATAATGATGTTATTCTTCTCCTTATCTAGATTGGGCCATAATTTTGGGCCTTATAATCGGACCTTGGAGTATAATTCTCTGGCAAATCACATTGGATCAATTATGAGTGGATCATGTACCTTGGGCTTTTATTTGTTTTGTGTCAATTCATCTAGTCTTTGCTTCTGCCATTTCAATAATGAGATTCAAATTAAATATACATATTTATTGACTCAAATTAAAAGATTAAGTAATTAATTAATTAGTTTTGATTTATTTTCGACAGAGTGTTCGAAATTCACTTTCTAGATGAATATAGATGAGGGAATTACCATCACTATATATGTTACAGTAATAATAATTCTAATATGATCATGTAATAAGTTCACATTCTTAGCAAAAACGTGGATTTTATGTTGTAATTGGTGTTTTATTTTATCGATAAAGATATTATGTCCTGTACAACATCTTGAATATTTAATAACATACATGTACTATATATGTACTACAAGACACACTTGCATAAAACGATTTCACGGTGACACGGAACATTATTTGGACATTGACGCTTTAACACTTTATGAGAGGTGGATGTGATTTATATTGTGAATATACATATTAAATACATAAAAGTGAATATTTATTTATACTGTGATAGAAGATTCAACATCACCAAGAACATTCAGAAAAAGGTACCACTACATTTTTAAAAAATTAATATCACATTTTCCTAATTTTATGGAAAAGTAACACTTTGTGATCACATAAAATCATAGTTGTGCGCAGTCACGTTGTTGCAACATCTTTTTGACATTCACGTGATTGCAACTATAAGTCTAAAATACAGCTAAATAATGATATTTTAAAAAATAAAAATGAACGGATGATAAAAAAAAAAAAAATTAATGGATAATACTTTTCACATTTTTCGTTTCATTAACTTACATTACATGGCTCTTCATTTCCAATCATTAATTTGTTATGGGGAAATGATTGCTTGCTAGGTAGAAAATGGTTTTTTCTATGCTAGGAAAAATTGGTCACTGCTCAACAATCTATTTAGATTGTTGTATCGTTTATATCAGTGTGTTGTATTGTATAAATATGTTAAATCAGAATTTGCAAATTGATTTCCAAAGAGATAGAATAAGGGGGTGTTTGCAAAAACTTATGGTTTTAAAAAAGTGATTAAAATTAGTGATTATGAGAAAAGTAATTAATAGTGGAATTTGATAGTGTTTGTAAGAAAATTTTAAAAAAATTGATATTGTTTGCATAAAAAGTTAAAAGTTTTAAAAAAAGACTAAAAAAAATTGATATTTTTTGCATATAAATAGTTTTAAAAGTTTTAAAAAAGAATTAAAAACACTTCAAATTAAAAAACACAATTCTTGGTGACTATAATCACTTATAAGTTTTTAAAAAGTTCCCTAAATAAATATGATTAAATGCCGTTAAAACGTTAGCTTTTCAAAATTGTTTCTAGACAATACTTTTAGGGTATTGTACCATATAGTGTATTGTATTGTACAACATGTTAAAGCATAGTTTATAAATTGGCTTTCAATTGAATAAAATAACTAAACTTTAAATAATTTTTTAAAACTTTCTTTTAAATTGTTTATATATGATTGCAAAATAATTCTGATCCATGTTTAAAACGTTAGCATTTTTTTTCAAAATTGTTTCTAGACAATAAAATGCGTGTAAAATAAATTTTAAGGGTATTGTACCATATAGTGTATTATTTGATACATCTTATGAACATGTTAAAGCATAGTTTATAAATTGGCTTTCAATTGAATAAAATAACTAAACTTTAAATAATTTCTTTCACAACTTTAGCTTTTTAGAATTGTTTATAGTAGAGCTTGCAAACATTCCTAATTCTGATCCATGTTTGAGCTTACTTAAAAAAAAAGTAATCTTTTTGCTCGGTTTGGATGCTTTGTTCGCCCTTTACATGTCGGTTTATCTTTGGAATATTAAATTAGGACTATACATGTGCTCTATCAATATTATTTTAAAAAATTATCACTATTTAAAAAGGTTTTTCTTTTCAAATAGTAGTAATTTTTATACATAATAATGATAATTTTATGATATAATATCGAGGGTGATAAATTTTTTACATAAAAAATAAAGTTCTTGAACATCTTGACCCTCGGGATATCTGAGCCTTTCGGCCCGTCGAAGTTTTTTTTTTCGACTTGGCTCTTTTAATTCCTCTTTATGATTTGAGTAGCGAATTTGTCCGCTTTCATGATTATTTTAATAGATCTTTCGTGTTCGATTAATCATGAATTATCATATCGAACACAACAAGTAACACTCCCGTAAATTAGGATTATACATGTACTCTATCAATCTTATTTTAAAAAATTATCACTATTTAAAAAGGTTTTACTTTTCAAATAGTAGTAATTTTTATACATAATAATGATAATTTTATGTATAATAGTGATAATTTTTTTACATAAAAAAATAAAGTTCACCGTGAATTCATGTTTACCCAATTTTTTGTTGAGTGGATCTCATTATTTTTCCATATTATAGTAAGATTTTAGAGCCCGTCGATTTGTCATATTGGAAAGATAAACAAATTACATCAAACAATTTTTTAATATAACAGAAGGTTCAATATAAACAAATTGCATCTTTTAATATAACAAATTGTATGATTCTAAAATGCACTATAAATACACTGTGCTCCTAAATGCAAGACTTACTCATTTTTATTTAAGAAAATTTGTTTCCAAAAAGTAAAAACAAACCCGGTAAAAAGTTGGCTAAAGCCACAAATTATTTTAAATTGACCGAGCTATCCATACCATGATCAACCCTACCATGTGTAGCACCATAATAAAAAGGCTACAATCTCTATCATCCATATATGTGCATATCATACATTATACTGATACACTACCATATATATTAAAGAAACAAAAAACTTAATTCAAAAGTACAAAAAATGAAATCTTGAGTAATATAATCCAAGCATCGCCATAATTAACCCATGTTCACTTGAATCCCAAAAGGATTAAAAAACACCTTTCACCCTTAAATAAAAAAAATAACCAAGAAAAAAATAGTTGGCAAGATGATGTATTGCACTTCCTAATTACTAAGTCAACTACCCTAGTTAATTAAATCATTATATTATTAAGACCCACCACCCAACCATATTGCATTAAATAAAATATTAATTCTTGAAAAAATGAAAAGAATAAAACCCCATCACAAAAACGAAACCATATCAAAAAAAAACCAAAAAGATGAAAAACCACCATCTTCTATCAAGTGATGACGAAAATGGAGGGCCAAGATCTAGCTTTTGCTGGTGGAGAAAAACAGAGGAGTTTGATGAAAATGGGAACTTTAAGGTTGATTTGTCTGAAACGTGCAGGTTGAATCCGAGGTTGAGAGTTGTTAGAGAATTGGAGAGGTTGAATTTCATTTGTGGGGAGGGATTGGATGATATGCGGCACAAGTTATTAGGGTACAGAGCAGGGGATTTCTGGCTTCCTATTGGTGGGATGAAGAAACAGGATGTTGATATTCCTGATGTGATTTGTATGGTGTTGGTTGGGTTGGTTGGTGCTGGGAAAAGCTCTCTTGTTAACTTGATGTATAGTGTTCTTGGAAGATCTGGACTGATACCTTTTGCTCAAACATCTGGTATGTTTGTGTGTGTTATTGTTGATTTTAGTGTTTTTCGGTGATTTGAATTGATACAATTGATGAAAAGGCAAATTCTTGTGTGCTTGGTGTGATTTTTTTTAACGGTTTTGGTTGTTTTTAGTGAGCAGTATTACTCGTTTTTTACTCTTGGACAATATTAGTTGATTTGAATTGATCCAATTGGTGAAAGGCAAATTCTTGCGTACTTGGTGTGGTTTCTTTTTATTTTAACAGTTTTGGTTGTTTTCACGTAGCCATATTATTGGTTTTCACTAATCAGTATTAGTTATTTTCACTAGATAATAATATTAGTTGACTTGAATTGATTCAATTGGTTAAAGGCGAATTCTTGCGTACTTGGTGTGGGTTTTTAAAAAAAAACAGTTTTGGTTGTTTTCACATAGCAGTATTATTTGTTTTCACTAATCAGTACTATTAGTTATTTTAACTGGATAATAATATTAGTTGACTTAAATTGATCCAATTGGTGAAAGGCGAATTCTTGTGTACTTGTTGTGGTTTTTCTTAACTGTTATGGTTGTTTTCAGTATTACTTATTTTTGCTGATCAGATTAGTATTAGTTTTTTTTTATTGGACAATATCAATTGTTTTCAATGTACAGTATCAGATGGTCAGTATTAGTGATTTTCAGTAATACTGGAAAAATATTAATTGTGCACCTACTTTTTTTTTCAAATTGACTGTTATATAGTGTTGACTGAGGATGAATATGTCAAAATATGTATAACTTGATTTTTTTCAAAATTTCTTAAAGTAGACTTTTTATGAAATTGAGTGAGTATTTCAATTGTACATGAGATCACCTGACAAAGATATGTGATTTATTGCATTTTGGAAGTATGCCTTTCTATTTATTCATCATAATATTGAATTGGGATGTTTTTTTTTCTAAATCTAGAAGAGACAAATTTTGTGTACATCTCTGCCACCAATCTTGATTGATTTTCAAATTTCAATCAATGAAGCACATTACAAACCATTTACTGCATTACAAAACAAAATAACTCAAATATATATGGTTATTTTCATGCTGCAACGTTGGACACTGTTCGACAGTACTTTAACATGTTGTACTACATGCATTAACGTGTTGTACGGTACATCATATTAAGCATATAGTACAACATATTAATGCACGCTGGGTAGTGTCCAACAGTGTAGTATACACCAATGACGTAATTTGTATCAATTTCAGGTGAATCGTCAAGCTACACCACAATGTATCTCGAAGAACACAATGTGTTAAGATCACCCAGGAGTGGATTGTGTGTTTACGACACGAGAGGCGTGGATCAAGATCGAGTGGCCGAAGGTCTAGACGAGGTTTCGTCGTTCATATTGGACGGTGTTCGACACAACGAGCCTTGTGTGAGATCAGGAGATGATCATGATCAAAGGGTGAAAAAATCATCAATGAGTAGCTCAAGGTACATCAAGAGAAAGGTGAATTGTGTGATGGTTGTATCAGATCTTTCCCAGATTCATAATGCATTCAAATGTGGTGGTGATTTGAAGCCAATGGAAGCACTGAGGGCCCTCTTTCATCTCTCCGCTATTAAAAACTCTAGTAAGTAATTTTTATATATTTTATTTATTTTTGTGTTGTGAATTGGTCGGGTCACATGATCAAACGTGTTTGTGTCGAAGCTTGTTTGAAAATATCAATTTCTATGTGTGAAAGTCTCTAAATCAAGGGCAATAGTTTCTAATTTGTATAAATCTAGGTCAATTGGCCCCCATTAGTTCAAATTGGGTTTAAATAGCACATGAATCTCACATGAGGATTTAAAATCGGGCTTTGATCCTTGTAAAATTAGAATTACTTTTTAAAAGGTTATGTAAATGCATACAAAATTGACCTGGATTAGCAATTTTGCCTACATTTACATAAATAAATAAATAAATTGTCCTTAGTTTGCATGTTAGTAAAATTAATGTCCTCAATTTGCAAGCCTAAAGATATCAACCTAATTCTTTTTCCATCTTTGCATATAAAGTTGAATTTTTATTATTTTTTCCTATCGATTTCAAACTCGATCCAAACTTGAATTTCACCAAACGTGAAATAATGTTCAAGATTATTTCCTTAACGAGCTCAAGTAGTTTAATATTTTTAACATGTTTGATATATTTATCCAGAACGAAATCAAATCGAGCATCAATTATTCTCTAACATTAATTGTGCTCAATTTTGTAACCAGATGAGAATCCAATCTTGATTCTAACACATGGAGACACACTAAATGGTGATGTTAGGATGAATGGGAGGCTAAAAATATGTGAATATTTAGGAATTCCAGAAACAAGTGGTGCATATGACATACCATGTTTGACAGAACAAGGAATTCTAGCTGAAGAATATGATCATGTCACTGCATTTGCCCTAACTGAAGCAGTTTACAGAGCTTTGCTTCAAGCTGATAGATCCCATCTCCCTAAAAAGAAATTCAAAGATTGGATCATCTTATTTTTCTCATGGATAATGTGGTGCTTCGCTTCGCTTTTCGCTGCTCTTGCGAATTTCTTCTCGAAGTTCGGGCACCAGAAGAAACTCAAATTGTGAAACGAGCTTTTATGGGACGATCTTTTGATACATTTTGGTAAGTAACCTTTTTTTATAGAGTGTGTTACATTAATTTGATAAGTTGTCTTTTTTATTTTGATTGTGTTTAGTATTTTTTTTTTACCTAGAGAAATTAGATGCCGCAATTTGTTAATTTGATAAGTTGTCTTTTTTATTTTGATTGTGTTTTAGTTTTTTTTTTTACCTAGAGAAATTAGATGCCGCAATTTGTGTATAATGGTGTGTAAAATTCGTGTCGAGCTAAATTTGTATTTTTTATAGTATCGGTCTTTGGAAATAGAGTGTAAGATTATTTCACTTTTGATTAGTTGGGCCCATGTAATTTTATTATTTAATAGTTAATTTTATTTTATTCTAATTGGTTTGAGCTCGGGTTAGAATTGAGAGGTTTGTATCTTGTAAAAATGTTTGATGTATTATTCAAACTAAATTTGAATGGATTTACAATTATTTATCTCAAATCAAATACTGAATAGTTTGATCTGTTTTTTATTTTATTTTTTAGCTGGACCCTTGCAACTTAATGCCATGATGTTTTGAATGTAACTGGGCCCACATAAGGAGCCTTTAATTAATATAGCGTGATGGATTGGACCTATTAGTTTTTTTATTTTTAAATTAATATGGCGTGATGGATCGGGCCCATTTGTTTGCTGTCTCTTTTTACTATGTTGAATGATTTTATGTTGATCCTTAGATATATAAAATAATTTATCTTATCTAAAAGTTTTCAGAGGGTGTAAAATTATTTTTTTATATTATTTTTCAAATATTCCTCCTCATTCATGAGTTGAATTCTCTTACTCCATCGATGAAATTATTGAGTGAATAATTTAATATGAGTAGATTTATTTTCAATGGGATTCGAACCCAATATTTGAGCATGAGCCAGAAGCTTTAATAATATAAAAGAGTTCAATCTCATTTAAAGCTACATACTTTTAAAGAGGTGTAGAATTAAAATGGTGTGAAATTAATATTTTTAATATTATTTCCCTAATAATATGGCTTTTCCATTATTGCTAGTCTTCTTCATATCTTTTGAAATTTGGATATCCTACAATCATTATTGTATGAATTAATGACTCTTCACTACAAAGTTTCTAACAAAAAGACTTTAAAGATTAAAGTGACTCTAAGATACAATTTGTACTAAAAATACTCCTTATCTCATTTTTGTATGTATTCATAATTTTATTTTTTTGTTTTGATCAAAGTACATTTTGGAAAAGTACATATTATTTTAAAAAAGTGTAGATTTGAAATACAAATTTTATAAAGTTTGAAATTTAAATTAAATTATATAAAAAATTGCACCTAATAAAAAGTGGAATAAAAAAGACGAAAGTGCAGAAAATTAAAAAAAAGCAGACTCCAAAATCGTCGAAGTCAAAAAGCGTGTCGAAGTCAAGAAAAAAAAGGACGGAAGGGCAAACTTAGACTTTTTAACCATATTTTTGTACCTTATAGTCAAAATAAAGTTACCTTATACCTTATAATTACTTGGGGAGTGACTTTGTACCTTAGAGTCACTCCCCGTATTCTATTGGTAATTGAGCAATACTCCTCTAAATTAAATATATAAATGAGCTCTATCAATAATATGTACAAAAAATTATCACTGTTATGTAAAAAAAAATTCACTATTTAAAAACATAACTCATTTTTTAATAATAATAGTTTTATACATAACAAACAAAAATTTTATGCATAATAATGATAATTTTTTTATATAACAACAATGCTAAAAAAATCAAATTTACGGTGCACTTGGGTTTACACCAATTTTTGTCTTGGTAATTTAAGCATAATTCGTTCCCTTAGGTCATTACATTTTAGACAATCAGAAGATGATATAAATAATATACCTAAGTATATGACATTATTAATTACCATGGGTGTCAAATCAAACTAAAATTACAATTCATTTGAACTCCGTCTCAATTTTGTATTATTTCAAGTAATTTATAAATAGGGCATTATTTGTCTAAAAAGAGATTTTATTTTTCCTGTGGTATAAATTAAATTGATTATACAGCTTTGCATGGGTGTATGACTTAGTTGGATAATTGAAGGCAGTGGTCCTCTGAATTTTCTTGTCTGAGTCTCAGTAGAACAAAATAGTGTAAACGACCTATCATTTTCATTTGCTGTCATAATAATATCTAGCAAATATTTGACCCTTAATTTTATTTTCTTTCTTTATATTCTCAACTTTCTAATTTTATTTTACCGTTGGGCACACTACTTGGATATTTGAATGTCACTCATAAACTTATGTGGCATTCAACGCTCACAAAACAAATTTATTTTTATAAATTCTCACGCAAGTCGCTTTGATGGAGATTTTCCTACGAAATATTTTATCGTGAAATATTAATTCAAATGGAAAGACTGTAAGTTCACGAAATCTATGTGGGTCGAATCAGGTCAATCATATTTTTCTAAAGAAAAAATGTGCAAAAATAAAACAGAAAATTTGTTTCCAGTCTATATTACTATGAAAATAAATATGTGTTATTATAAGGACAATTGTGTGCTACATCATGATGAAGAATAAAATAAATATTTTTACTAATTTAATGGCGTAACATGGTGTTTAAGTCTTAACTTAAGACAGTTGGTCACATGTCAAAATGATGAACAAATAAAAAATAAAGGTAAAACAAATGACAATATAGGAAGTGTTATTTTGTTCATATAGTAACATAATTGTGTGTGTATAATAACACATTTTTTAGTACTTTACAGATAAATATGTGTACTTGGAAAAAAATGTGTTATTTGTGTTTATAAATTATAGTAACACATACATATACTTACAATAACACATGTTTGTATTTATAGTGAACAATAGACCTCGGAGCGAGTTAATGCTATTTTTATAGAAAAATTCGTTTGACCCAGTTCGACCCGCACGTGATTCGAGAATTTCTCCATCCGTGCTTATGTTCTTCTCCTTCTGATCCATGAGTCATGATTCCGGACCATTCCTTATAGTAACACATTATATGTATTCATAGTAACCCACATTTGCCTTTTATAGTAACACAAATCTCGATGTGAGTTTCGTTGTTATGCCTTTGCGTGAATTTTACAAAAGATTTTGTTTGACTCGATTTGACCATTCGTAAATTTTTTACTTTATTTTTTATTTTGACCCGCGCGTCATATTTTACGGATCCTAAATTTGTGAAATATTTCATATAAAGGTTTACCAAGTTTAATTAACCAGACGAGTGTGAAGAAAATGACTTTCATGGAATTATTCATTTGGGGCTAAAACCCAAACACATCCTCATATTAATTAGCCCAACATACTTAATATATTGGCCGATCTAATTCTTGGAGGTGGATATATTTTGAATTTTCATAATTAATGTATGTTAAAACTGAAGCTTTTACAAAGTAAAGTTAACAATCAATATCTAATAAAGTGTGTGGACCTAGGGATGCTCACGGTTCCGGAACCGCCGGTTCAAGTTCCGAACCGGCGGTTCCAAAATTTCCGGAGGTGGGAACCGAACCGAACATGATAAAAAGCGGTTTCGGTTCGATTCGAACCGCTGCCCGTTCTTTTTTTTTTTTTTTTTTTATTATTTCTTGATTTTTTGGATCAAAAATACAAAATACAAAAAAAAAAAAAAAAAACCGGCTGTTTTAGGTTCCAGAAATGATGGAACCGCAAACCGCCAGATATCTTACGGTTTCGGTTTGGTTCGAATCGAAAACCGTGGGGGGGGGTTCGGTTTTTTTAGCATGTCTATGTGGACCTACTTGCTCACAATGATCATAATCTTGATTGACTTCGAACTTGCAGAAACAACATATATATGTTGGTCTCAAGAATATGCATGGTTTCGATTGAGACATTTTTATGTTTGATTTAATTCGGGTATTAAATTGGTAGTCATTAGGATTTCAAAATCGACATATACAATTTTTTTTTTTTTTTGAGCGCATACAATATTATTTATTTAAATTGGTTAATATTGGCTCTTCTTAAGCTTGGTAATATGAGAAATTCAAGAATGGAACAAATTACACAAAAAATAACATACATGTACATAAAAATAATTTAGAATAATTTAATTATTTTGAACCAAAACCTGAGTAATCCATCTTTGATAAACCGAACCAAATTTGTTGTACAATTGACCAAATCTAATTAACACAAGACAATATCCGTATCTACGATTTATCCGGTTATATATTAAATTAGCATGATTCATATATACCTTTAAAGTTTAAATTAGTTTTAATTTTTTTTTTAAAAAATTTATTCTAAATACTCACCCATTTCATGATAAACATCGTTTTAGAGAATTCATTTGAAATTAAGAAAATATCACTTAACATCAATCAAATTAAAGAGATGGAATGGAAAATTAATTTTTTTCTTTATTAAATAAGAGATATGAGGGTAAATTAGAAAAAAAAGTAGAGAAATGACTAAAATATAATTAACAATAATTAATCTTGAACACATTATTAACAGGAAAAAAACTTATTTCACCTAATTACCACCCTCCTCTCCTCGATTGAGTAGGAGACCCATGTTCGATTCTCTTTGGGAACGAATTGGAGTTTGGGAGTTATAAGGTGCTTGGTGAATTTGTGGAGTATTTGGGTGTTTGGTGTACTAATTACTAACATCTAACAACTAACTTTGTCCGATCAAAAAAAAAAATCTAAAACACATTATTTGTTTTGAAATATACAATTTATTTTTTTGAAAATGTTCAACTTATTTACATTAAGACATTCAAATAAATTGAACGTCTCAAAAAAATAAATTGCCTAGTGCACTTGGTGCATACAAAACTTTACCTTTAAATTAAATTTGAGTATTAATTTAACTAAACCCTAATTTCACTCAAGATCAAGATCTTCTAAGTATAAAAAAAAAACTATTTTGCAAACATAGAGAATCCAAATTAACTATATTAAATCTAAACCCTTCTATTGTTTCCAAATTGCTTCATTAATCCCAACATTAGAAAAGCTTAATAGACCCTACCCTATTTACACCAAATATTAAAACTAATTTATGATTAAATTCTCAAATTATTTCCCACAACAACAAATCATTACTTATTTCGACCCAATAAAGACCCCTTTATTGCATATTCCTCAAAAATTCAATTTAAATTCTGTCACATACTAAAGTGTGCAGGTGCGCGTGTGAACAACCCTAAAAACATTTCCCTATGGCGGCAAACACCAAATATCACTCACCGAATTCCCGAAAACGCCCCTACTAAAAAACACACGAAAATTCCCATGGCGCCTTTTCCCCCAATATTTTGGCGGGGTTAGAAAATGTTTGGAAACGAAGCCCCTTTTCGTCTTTTCACCTCCGTGCGCGCCTTAGGGTTTTCATAAACCTGTATATAAACCCCCCCCAACAAAAATGTTTTCACAATCGCCCCCCTAATCACATTTCTCTCTCTAGAATCTCTTTGTCGGTTTTCAGCTGATACTTATCCTCCCGCAAACTGATACTCCACACTCCAAAACCCTACTCTCCCTGCACCTCCGAGCTCGATTTCCGCCGAATCTGCAACCTGATCGTATTTTAGTGATCTCGCTCTCTGTTTTTGCTCTGTTTTTCACTTGCTATCAGTGAATGGTCTTTCAATTTCTAGTTTGATCAGCTCAAGAGCTTCCGTCTGGCGTTTCTTACTCCAGATCTTCGATTTTGCGGCGGAGGCGATGGATCTGAGCGATAAAGTAAGTGATCGCAGTTTCTGAATCATTTCGCTGCTCGATCGTGTTTCACTGATTAACAGCGTTTGATTTTCGATTTCGTGTTTACAGGGTTCAGAATGTGAAGAAATGAGCAGCCCAACGCCCACCGTTGATAGGGCTTCATCCGACGGCTCAAATCTCAAGACGTGTGTCGATTGCGGTACCTCGAAAACCCCCCTATGGAGGGGTGGTCCAGCTGGACCCAAGGTACTCTATCATTTCTATTATTTTAGATTTTAATAATTTAAATATCGATTTACATATTTAAATTAATTAATTAATCAAATTTGTTGTTTTGCCTGCAGTCGCTGTGCAATGCATGTGGGATCAGAAGCAGGAAGAAACGGAGGGCACTGATGGGAATAACAAAAGAAGAAAAGAAAACAAAGAAATCACCCAAAAACATTATCCAGCAAAGCAGCAGCAGTATCAGTAGTACCAGCAGCAGTGGGGATAGTACCTCCAAAATTAGGGCTTCTTTCAAGAACCAATTTTGGGCGTTTGGTAGGGACGTAGCTTTGCAGAGACCAAGATCGAACACAAATAGGAGGAGGAAATTGGGGGAGGAAGAACAAGCTGCTTTTCTTTTAATGGCTTTATCATGTGGATCTGTTTACGCTTAGGAGATGTAGTACATGACGCTGTAGCGGGTTGTACCCTGTTTTGCCTAACTCGATTTCGAGAAATGAGAGAAAGAGAGTTTCGAATTGGGTCTTCTTTTTAATGTTTCTTGTTAGCATAAATGAGAATTTGTTCCTTATTTAATGTGGTTGCAATTCTTTAATTAGTTGTCCTAAATCGAGTAATAATTTCTAATTTGGGGTTGAAAATTTGAAATAGACGTTTATGGTTGTGGATAACTTTCTAATTTGTTAACTTGGTTTTTTGGGTTTTTTTTTTATGTAATCATTGGGTTGTAGAATCGTAGATTATAATCATGAAATGAAAAGGGTGCACTTGAATTTTTTATATGATTAAAGTTGAAATTTAAGATAATAGCGGTGCTTTTATTTTGCCCTAGATGAGTATTTTGAGAGCATATATGTTACTTAAAAATTTTGAGCATAAATCAAAGTGTAATTTTTGAAAATTTTGTACGAAAAACAAGAAAAAATGATTGGGGAAAAGGATTCATGTTTTCAGATATTTCGAGAGTATAATGTGTAAGAAAAGACTTTAAATATTCAAATGAAATGTTATTTTCTGATATAAGGACCATGAGATAAATAAATAAAATATACTATATAAGTAAATGTCAATTTTATAGTCTGTACCCATTCTTTATCCACAGGCAAAGATTGGAGGGAAAAATGTTCGGTCCATATTTTTTTGAGTCCATTCTCACATATTTGATCTCAATTCTTTCCCTCCCAAATTGAAGTACAAGAATTCTATTTATTCTAGTTTCCTTTCTAAACTTTATTAATTACAACAAATGTACATTATCTTATTATTCACAATAACATTGCTCTTTTATAAAATTTGTTTATACTATAAAATTGATATCATTATTTTTACAAATTTATACATATACCATTTAATACTATACATATACCATTTAATGCTATTAACATGTACCAATAATCCAAAAGAGGATTTGTGTGATGGTGTCTTTGAGTCCTTTCACGTAGCATCGTGGGATACTTCACCTGGAATCGAGAGACCGCCCTGAACTTGGAAAAAGGGTCGCTCTGTCTTCTTCAATCATTTCTTTGTTTGTACTGTTTTTTTTCTCTTTTTTCTATTTTGTTTTTATCAAAGGATTTGATACTTTGTGTATTGTATATTTTTAACATATTGGGTCGCAAAATTAAATTGAGAAGATTTAGGTGAGAGTAAATCGTGAAGAAAGGAACGAAAATAGCTATAAATAAATAAATAATTATGAACACAAATTTAAAATTTTTAAAATATTATTACAGAACGAAAATTTAAACGATAATAATAATAATTTTAGGATCTCAAAAATCAAAATATCTCGATTATCTCAAAATTTCACCAACCTCTATATTACATGAATCATGTTTCAACTTTCATGGTTTGTCAATTATAAGAAGATGGCATATTAATATATATATATATATATGTGATATTATTATTCTATATATAAGTATGTATATATTATCTTAAATCTTATTCCCTACAGTTGTTGTGACATGATAATGATGTATCCATTTAATTTTCATGAGGCTCAATTATGTTGCTTTGCCGAGCAAACTCGATATGAAGAATAAGATTTTCAATAAAAAAAATATTTCAAATAGTACCAAGTGTAAATTTGTACTCCCTCCATTCTGAATTAACTTTATAGAGGACTTTCTACTTTTAAAGTGTGCAAATTATTTTGAAATGTCCATATAATAAAAGTGTCCAAATTATTATGGGATGGAGAGAGTAATAAAATTTGTTTATCACTTGTTTCGTTTAGTTTTATAATAAATGCCTTTTAGAAGTCAAACTTTTTCCTGATTAATTTCACTTTAATCATTTGACGCAAATTTTTTAAAACTATATTTATTAAAAATAAAACACATAGAATATACCTTTAAAAATGCTCAAAACGACCAATTAGCTTAAATATCTAAAATGGAGTATATGTTATTGTACGTATGGTCCATTTTCTTTTAGAAAGCATAAAAATTCAATTAGTGTAGTACTTGAAAAATTACTACATTTGATATAGACTGGGCCGAACCAAAGCCCAGACCATCTCACCATAGAACATACGGCCCAATTATTAAGCTTATGAATTATGATTAACTGCATTTGTATTATGATTGATTTCCATAAAGGAAATTAAATAAAAAAAGAAAATGTTTTCCATTCAAAAAAAAAAAAAACTTACGATTCAGGATTGAAATTCATAGAAGTAAAAGTTCATTAATATTTTCTCAACATCACAACACGTGATCTAATAAATGCGATTTAATAAACATAATAAATAAGCACTATTCTTTCTCGTTACAAAAATAAAAAGTTAAGGAGGAAAAAAATTTTGATTCGATAATTATTTAGCATAGTTAATTGAATTTAAAAGGAAAAACTTATAGTTACTTGAAATCTAGATGCAAAATTTTAATTAGGATTGTACTGAAACAATCCTAATTGTACCAGCATTGGGCCAATCACATTCCTATACTATCCCATATAAATTTGGGCTTTTAAATTCAGTTTATATGGCCCAACAGTTCAGAGAATTGCATCTGTTTTCCTAATTTTAAATTTCATTCAATAAATAAAAGGCAAATATATTCTGAAAATATTTAAAGCAACTTATTTTCTATTTAATAATATCAAAAGAACAAAAAAAAGTTGAGTAAAAAAGAACAAAAAATTGGCAGCATAAAGTGATTGAATATCTATATCTTCCTTTAAAGGTGGACCCTACACTCTTGTCAATTTAGATGGACGCCACCAACATATAATTTTATTGCCATCCAGCTAATTCCACGTTTCACTTTTCTCCCTAACAATTTCACTATTTACAATTATTGGTCCTCACAAAATTTATTTGGGTGTAAAATGTATAAGGATATTTATATTTAAACTCATTAGTCGATAGCTATATTCTTTCTTAGCATTATAATCCAGATTCTATGACTTGAAATATACTACTTCTTTTAAAAATAATAATAACAATAATAATGTTACATTTAAAGTAATAACCAACGACATTCAACACCCTTACGTTCAATAAAACATAAATTTCGATGGTCGATATAAGCTAAAAAAATGGGTGATCTAAATTGCAAATAATTATCTATTAAGGGGGCTAATATTTGGTTAGTCGAGTGAAAGGAGTATCTTATTTGAACATGTTTACTTTAAAACTAACACTGAAAATCAAAACGTTGCATCTCATATGTTTATATCTATATTCTAGTACGTAACGAAATTTAATATTTTTAGAAATATGCATCTCATATGTTTTATATTTTTTTTTTTGACAAGTGTTTATATATTTTTCTTAAACGTGCGTGAATTTTAATTTGTGATTGCATATCTTACAGATATAAGGAAGTACACTAAAATAAATTTATCACCGTGTGTTTATAATATGTTCACATGCTGACATGCACATGCTTATGAATCCATCGTTAAAATCAATAATATTCAATAGGCCAACATTTAAACTTATTTATAAAATAACATATACAGTAAACATGTTTCTATTTTCACAAAAAACTCGTATGAGATGGCCTCATGCATAAAACGAGGTACAATTTAAAATAATTAACACCTACCCTTTCAAAAATGTTAAAATGTCAAAGCCCCAATTACACTCTGTCTCACCGAGAGACGGTCTCACACAAGTGTGTTTTTTCTATTTTAGTGTAATGTGCAAGTGTAAATTTGTGCAAGATTTGCTATATAATACTCATTCCATCCCCGCGATTACTTGAACATTTACCTTATTTGAACGTCCCAACATTACTTAAACATTCATAAAATGAAAATAAATATAATATTAATATACTCACAACACTCTTTTTTTATTCCACTCAAACCCTCTAACACTCACTTTATTTTGTTTGCATGTCATTTTCAGTGTTGAAATACCCATGGGACGGAGGGAGTATATCTTAAAATATTTAAAAAAGAATTGATTCTTCTTTTGCAGTATCTCCACAATTCCACATGAGCTACATGCTGGAAAAGACGCGGAATTAATGTACTTGCAACGATCTTGATTTGGTATTGTAAAAATATTATTTTATATTAATGATATTAATTAAAAATCTAAGTAATTAAAATGGCTAAATCTTGTATGCAGTTTTGCCATATAAATTGAAATTAATGTGTGTAGAATTACCTGGAACCAGCCAAGCTGGAAAGTTTATTACATTATCAAACTATATATTAATAGCATTAAGAGTCAAAAAGTTTCTTGATCCAAGAAGCAACTTTAGACATTTTTTTTATTTAATAAATTATGTTGATGTAACTGGATTTTAATATGTATTGCAGTCTCGAAGATAATGAGGATCTTATTCATGATATTTGACCTACTTATCAAAACACAAAAAGAAAATGAAAAAACCCAACAATCGATCATCTCAAAGGACACAAATCTAGACTATTTTAGCTATTTTGATTTATTGTTTCTTGAAATTATTAAAATATTAAATAAGGTGACAATATACAATTGAAGACAATACAATTATGTAGCATTGACTAGTGTTGGTGTGCTACAGTTAATAATATAGAATTTAATGTTTGGTTGGTGGAAAAAAATATAGTGATCAACCGTTTATAATTATTAATTAAAGCTAAGGAATTAGGTGCACAATTAACAAAAATTAAAATTAAGACTTCATATAATATGCAAATCGACTAATTTTCTTACAAAACCCTATAACATCTGTGATAAGTAATTAAAGAAAAAAAATTAGACATAAATTGTCAGGAATTTACAGATTACTACTTCACTGCTTTCAGTGTTGTACCAAAATTGCCCTCCACATTTCCTCTGTTTATTGATGATCAACAATGGCTGCAGGGTCAATCCCGGTACTCCACACCCTCTATCTCAAGATCTGTGAATCTGACACTTTATTGCCACATTTTCTTTCTTTTCTGCTACTAAAGAAGAAAAAGGTAAATATTTATTTAATTATAATCTCAGAAAAAGAAATTACTAAAAAACAGAGTAATTATGAAAAAGGCTGAGGGAATTTTCTTGAATGATGATGATGGTGGAGGAGGGGTATGATAGTAATAAGGGAAGTACGGCACAATTGGGTTCGGCGGCGGCGGCGCCGTCCCGAACGGGAACTGCGGCGGCGCGTAGTAGTATCCGCCGCCGGAGGGCGGTGGGTAGTATGAGGTGGGTGGTGGTGGTGAGTTGTAATAGTTGCCGGAGCTGGGCGGAGACGGCGGCGGAGGGCAGAGTGCGGCGGGGGTGGGAGTCGGCGGCGGCGGAGACTGCGGAGGTGGCGGCGGCGATGGGGTGTTGCATGGGTTGTCACAAGCGGAGCACATTGTGCATTCAATTTGGTACTTAGATCCCTCCCATGTAGTATCATTCTTGGCATTTGCAAGAAATGAATTTTTTGATGCAAAAAATTGGATCACTATTAGGAAGAAGAATTTGAGATTGTGATGATTATTTATCACCATTTCTTGTAAATGGATTTAAAAATTTTGGAATTTTGATGGGAAAATGAAATAAACTTTTGCGGGAGATCAAGAAATAGGGAGAGATTTGTGAACTGTGAAGAGTGATGAAAGTATAGAGTGAGAGTGCCCTTTACTTAGAAGCTACTCCATTATGTGTCTTTATGATGGCATTAATAAAGGTTAAAAAAAAGTGCTCTAATTAAAGTGGAATATAATGGGGTTAATATTCTGTTTTTTCACTTTTCAATTTCTCATTGTATATGTTTAGTGTATGTTGGAGTGCATTAGAACGTTGTACTATATGCATTAGTTCATTGTACTATACAATATATTAAATATGTGGTTCAATATGTTAGTATTCAGCAGTGTAACATAGAAAAAATAGCATTTATATATGTGTAGTGTAGAGTGGGTCTTATGTTATGTACACCCAGGTGCACCGTGTATTCATAGTGTATTTTAAAATTATACAACTTATTATATTTAGATACAATTTATTTATACTTAACCGTGCAATTATTTTTTCATATACAAATTGTGGTTCTAAAATGCACTATGGGTGCACAGTGCACTTGGATGCATACCAGAGTTGGCCGTATTGTATATGTAAAAAAAATAAAAATTAACAACCTTATTTTTTTCTATTTGAAGTAATTATATTAATTAACTTGATTTTCAATTAATGTAGATAATACTGATAAAATAAAATATGAAATGAGCTATTATTCCACTTTGCTTGTTTGGAGAAAATATGAATGCTTTTGAGATGGGAAAAGGGTAGCACCGACACCCTTTACTTTCAATTGCTATTCATAATTGAGGGTGTTTCTGTTAATTCATTTTCTCAAAAAAAACCTTGAATTTAGAATTTCTTTTGTTTAATTCTTATTATAATACATTCTTGTTGTTCTAGAAATGTAGGTATTTTATTTTGTATTGATGATGCATAACGTAACTCTTTTTTTTTTGGAAGTATTTACATAATTAATAGGTGCGGTTTTTGGAGGGATTTAACTGTGTGTTTATTTTATATATTTAATTTCCGTATATTATATTATTTTAAAATAATAAATAGTATTATGAGTTTCATGATGTCGACATCCTGATGGCTTTGATTTTGCAGAAATAGTTCACACGTGTACCAATGAGAGGTTGTTTCACACAGTAATGTTATGATGAGTTGCCCAAATTTGTCAAAAAAAGCTTTCTTTTTGCCTTTTCGTTTTATTTCTAAATTTAGGGATGCATGCAAGAAATTATAATCACTCCATCACGCGATTACTTGAATACTTACCTTATTTGAACGTCCCAACATTACTTGAATATTTTTAAAATATAAACAAATATAATATTAATACACTCACAAAACCCTTATTTTATTTCACTCAAACCCAATTTACTTGGTTTGAGTGTCATTTTCAGTGTTCAAGTCCTCATGGGACGGAGGGAATAAGTGATTATAATCATTTAAAATTGTGTGCATAAATAATTTTGAGTGTTTCTTTTTATTAGATTTGTTGTAGCACAAATCAAACTGGATATGTGCCAGTATCCGACACGTCAGCAGGGTCCACCTAGGCCCGAATCGACCCGACCCGACAGAAGATCAACCTCACATTAACAAGCGACCTCCCTCGAGGACGATCCATAGGCGAGGTCAGAAAGAAAAGAGTAAAGATTATCTGAGCGGGCGACCTCCCCCGAGGTCGCTCCACGAGCAAAGTTGGCGAACACAGCACAACCTGAGCGGGCGACCTCCCTCGAGGTCGCTCCCTTGACGATCTCCCCCGAGGTCGCTCCACGAGCAAAGCCAACAAGCACAACACGAGACGATAATCCGGCTAAGTCAAGAGTCAACGTCAGCTTTACGAGACCGTACAAGAGCATTTGATGTAAAATATATATAAAATAGATAATGTTTTTACTGTTTAGATCAACAATTGTAATAAAACCCTACGATAAAGGGTCAAGATGAATAGAATAGTATTTTAGCTTTTAGGGTTGATCCTCTATAAATAGAGGACCACACCCCTCATTGTAGAGGACTTGGATCCTCCCAATCTTGCTCTCATTCTCTTATCATCTATACAATACCAAATTTAAGGGAAGAACTCTCAAGAGTTCTTCCCATTCTTCTCGTTCGATTATTACTTGTTTGTGTTACTAGAATCAATTAGCCACATTTACATTATTCTTAACCCGATATTTTAGTACGCAACAATTGACGCTAGAAGGAGGGTACTCTTTAAGAGTCAAACAAAGATTCTCATTGGATGTGTAACTGTTCTTGTTTGTAACCTGCTTGAATGTGTTTAAATAATGACCCACCCCACGTGGCTTATTTAAACTGTTTTGAGATGTTGGTTGATGCATGTTCATATATTTTTTTGAGATTTTAATATGATTCATGTGATCGAACTTTGTGATATATTTGTGCTTATGCATGTTATTATTTATTTCAGTTCATCATGTCGCAACCTTTTTAATCCAATTATTCAATATACTAAAAGACAATTTGCTCACTGGAGAAAATTTTGTTGATTGGAATCGAAAACTCACTATTGTCCTCACTGCACAAGGCCATAACTGGGTTCTGACCACACCTAAACCGAATAAACCATCAGATGAGTCCACTAAAACGGTTAAGAAAGAGTATGCCGACCGGGGCGGTCTAACGAAATGGCAAAGTGTACCATATTCGCTTTATGTCGGATGTGTTTGCAACACCAACACCAAAACGTTGAGACCATTGCGGAAATCATGACTAGTCTTAAAGCGATGTTTCAACATCGTAACCGCGTGGCTCGTCGGATCACCATGAGGGACTTGTTCTCTATGAAAATGGTGGAGGAACGCCAGAAGTGAGAAGCACGTTCTCGGATGATGGCTCACCTTAATAAACTTGAGGTACTTGGCGCTGAATACGATATCGAGACCCAAATCGATTTCGTGCTCCATTCTCTGCCGAAAAGCTTTGAGCGATTCGAGGTTGAACTACGGATGAATAATCGAAATTCTCGATGCGATCATTTTGCAAGCTTTAGTCTCGGCGAGAGGCGATATTGGGGCGAAAAAGCCAAGCCTTGGTGGCAAACGGACCTTCTTCTTCTTCTAGACCAAGGGATGGTAAGAACAAGAAAAGGAACAAAGGCCACAAGCAAGTGAACTCAAGTGTTGCCAATAGCAAAGATAAGGTGAAGAAGGGTGGTGGAGTGAACAAGCCAACTAAGGGGAAGTGCTTCAATTGCGGTGAGAAAGGACATTGGAGGTCAGCCTGTTCCAGACCCAAAAGGGATGGAAAGAAAGGTAATTCTCACGCACTAGTTGTTTGAAACTTGTTTTTGCCTCCCATTTTGTGGGTGGTGGATCGGGATCCACTAATCATGTTTGTTTCACATTCACAGGGGTTCAAGCGGATGCACAACTTAGTGGGAAGTGAGGTCCTCATCACACCGGAAGCTTCTTCTGAAGTGGCAATTGAAGCGATGGAAAAAGTGCACTGTCTTTTGAAGACATAGTTTTAATTTTGAGATATTCTTTACGTTCCAGAATTTTAGAAAGAAATTGTTTTCAGTTTCTAAACTTTTTATGATGGATATTCGGTTACTTTTTAATAAAGTTGTTACCATTTTTCTTTTGATAAATTTATACGTCATGGAATGTTGTTGAATGATCTCTATCAATTATGCTTGTGGCACACCACTCACTTAAATGTATCCTATAACACATCAACTGTTTTTCGAAAGAAAAGCGTTCATCGACGTGAGCGAGACACTTCTTTGGCATCTATGATTAGGTCATATAAATACAAAGAGGATCCAAAGGTTGGTGATAGACGGTTCACTAGGGCTTCTCCAAGTTGAACCGATTTCAACCTGGGAATCATGTTTGGAGGGTAAAATGACCAAGAGGGCATTTGGAGCCAAGAGGAATAGGGCCAAGGAAGTGTTAGAGATCGTTCACACAGATGTATGTGGTGTAATGTCAACCAAAGTCTTATGGGTTTGATCAAAACGAGTTTGAAAGTTGTGTGTATAAAAAGCGTGTCGGGCGCATTGGTATTCTTAGATCTTTGTCGTAGATGACATTGTGATCATCGGAAGCGATGTGAAGGTGTGATCAGACGTAAGGGCATGGTTTTTAAAACAGTTTGATATGAAAGACTTAGGGAAAGCCCGACACATCCTTGGGATCGAGATCACTCGAGATCGCAAGAAAATGATGATCGGGTTATCGCAAGTTTCATACATAGACACTATCTTGAAACGCTTCAAAGATGCAAGATTCAAGAAAGGATTCGACCTTTCGGACTTGGAATCCATCTATCCAAGAAAATGTCCCCTAAGACCTAAAAAAAGGAGATAGATGACATGAAAGGCATTCCTTGTTGCCGGTACCGCCGGAAACCTTATTATGTATGCACAGTATGCGAGACCGGATATCCGCTTTTGCCGTAGGCATGGTAGCAAGATATCAAAGTAACCCAGGAAAGAGCAGACGACGACGATTAAAAAACATTCGAAGTGTCCGAAAAAGGAACTCGGGGTAGAATTTTGATTTATCGGTCGGATACTCAATCCCCATCGGCCACACCGGACTCGAATTTCCAATCGATTTAGATTCCATAAATTATCCGCCTCGATTTAGTGTGTTTCCATTTTGGGAAGTGTAACCATGAAATGGACGAGTGTGAAGCGTAAATGCATCACCGACTCAACCATGGAAGTCGGGTAAGTAGTCACTTGTGAAGCGTTGAAAGAACCGATTGGGACTCTAGATCTTCTTAGTGGACTTGGATGGTGTTCAATTTGTCTAAAGCAATATATGCTAAGGGCGGTTGCAAATTCAAGAGAACCAAGAGTCCACGAGTCAAACAAGCACACTAAAGGAAAGACATCTTATCGATAAATCGTTAAGAGATGAGATATAGATGTGGCAAATATAGCGTCGAGGGATGACCTAGCAAATCCATTCACAAAAGTGCGCCTCTGAATACATTCGAGAGACATGTGGGTGGAATGGGTGTCAAGACCGTTGCTTAATCTGCTTTGAGTATAAGTGGGATAAATTATTAGGTTTGTGTAGGTGACATTAGATGTCACGGACTACGTGAGACATGTTGTAGTATACTTAAAAGCAGACATTGAGTATAAGTGGGAGATTGTTGGGATTATCTTTGAAAAGTATGCTTTTTACTTTGTATAATCGAAACCGAATTTTCGGACTTATTTTCTTGAAATAAATTGTTTATCGATGCTTTAAATATGATTGAATGTTACATATATTTCTTGAATAAATGTTCAATAATTAAATGCGTGTTACATTGTAGTTAATTTAGTGATACCGGATCACGGAGGATTAAATTAACAAATCCATTGTAAAAAAAGTACGCCATTCACGAACTAGATGAAAATGAACAACCCATCGCGAAAGGTTGAGGTGTAAAGCTCGAGATTGGTTTGTCTTGACCAAGAGATTACACTAGTGCATGGTGATGCCTTTGAATAGGACCTCTGAGGAGGATAAATTCTTGAATCGAACAAGGAAGAATTAGACCTCGGTGGTTCGTTATTTCTTAACCTTCGTCCCCTTAAATAGGATCACGTGGGATTGGTAACTATTGCTTTGACTTATCATGGGTAGCGAATCAAAGAGATTCAATACTTTTTATCTTGAGCAATATTATTAGTCACATGTGATTGCTAAGATTTAATCTGAAGAATCGTGTGCAAAATCACGACTTGTTTGATTTGCCCCTTGGGAGGTTCATAAGCTTTATCATACAAAAATATTGCAAGTGGAATTAGTTTTAGGTATGGATAATAATGTTGAATCGTTCTCGACCAAGGATAAAAGATATTAATTAATGGAAAGCTATTTCAGTGGCTTGAATTAATTAATGGGCTAGATAATCTTAAACACGGGAAATAATGACCGAGAGCCATATTGACTGTAATATGGGTTAAGATGGATAGTGCAATATTAATTATGTAGTGGGATTAATTAATATTTATGGGCTTGAATTATATTGTGGCTCAATAATAGATATTCAAGGTCCATTAGAAGGTCCAATCTTAATTCTCCTAAAGGCCCCCTGAGTAGCCCAACAAATAGTCCAATAACTGAAAAAGGTGATTAAAATAAAATAAATATTGTTGCTTAATTTTCCAACTAAAATTTTGAAATTTATAGATATGTTGGGAGAAAGATTTTCTTTGAATTTTGTTATGGAATGAAGATATGTATTCTTGGAATACAAGATTATCTCATTAAATTCAAGAAATCTCCCACTAGGTTATCTATATTGAAATTTTCGAAAAATTAGAAAATAAAGGGCAAGAAAGATTTTCTTGATTTTCTTGAAAATATATTATGGAAGATATGTATTTTTTGAAATACAAGAATATCTCATACATTCAAGAAGATCCAAATCTTGGTTTCTTGCAAGCCTTGTATTTTCGAAAAATCCATATTATAGAGGAGGTGGGATTTTTGTGGAATATTTTAATTATGGGAAAAAAAATATAGGAGATATATTCAAGATTTCTTGGTGATCAAGAAAAGTCTTTTCCCACATTGGTTTTCTACTGGAAAAATCGACCACCTCTCACCTATAAATAGGGGATGATTGTTTCATTCCCAAGTACAATTCCATGTGCTGGAAAAATTAGCAAATCCACATAAGTGGTGCAACAAAGTTTATTTTTTCCTTTTGTTAATTGTTCGACAAGTGTCCGTCCACCGGATAGTTGAGCAAGGGCTAAGGGAATACTTGGGAAGTCCTTTTGGTTAGTCCGTCCAACCGAATTCACTTTGCCATCCCGAGAAATAACGTTCACGTAAACCCGTAGATTCCGCGTCGTGAGGTTTTACGTGGCTTATTATATGCATGATATGTTGTTGCAATTATTATTTGAATTAATATAGGATTAATTCATGCTAGTAATAATTAAAGAATTAAATTTGTATTTAAATATTCACCCGAATAGATCTGCGGCAACTCATTCCCCAACAAAGATGAAGCACATAAAAGACTTTAGACAGAGAGGCTCACCCTGAGTCTGAGCACAAAAAAGACTTCAGACTGAGAGACTCACACCTCGAGTACGAGCACAGAAAAAAGACTAAGACAGAGAGGTTCACCTTGATTTACGAGCACAGGAAAGACTTCGACATAAAGGTTCACCTGAGTATGAAGCACATAAAAAGACTTCGAGACAGAGAGGTTCACCCTGAGCACGAGCACATAAAAGATTCGTACAAAGAGGCTCACCTCAAAGTACGAGCATAGAAAAGACTCGGTCTGAGAGGCTCACCAGAGAGTACGAAAGCACGTAAAAGACTCGCAGAGAGGTTCACCTCGGACTACAAGCCAGAAAGACTCAGACATAGAGGTTCACCCCTGAGTACGAAAGACTGAAAAAGACTTCAGAGAGGGGTTCACCTGAGTACTGAGTACCTGAGAAAAGACTCAGACTGAGAGGGTTTGCCTCGAGTACGAAAGCCTGAAAAAGACTTCGTACAAAGAGGTTCACCTCGAGTAACGAAAGCACATAAAAAGACTTCAGACAAGGGGCTCACCTCGGAGTACGAGCACACACAAAATCGACGACGAGCGTAGGAAAATCCTCAACCCGGGGGCTCATTCTGAACCATCAAGACCTTATATGACATCCGAGCATGCTCGGGGGCAAACATGATAACCGCAGACGCATCGAAGGTATGGATCAAGATCGAGCTCCGAACAAAGTCAAAGCCCGACCTTGAGGGCTATTGTTTTAGCACAAATCAAACTGGATATGTGCCAGTATCCGACACGTCAGCAGGGCCCACCTAGGCCCGAATCGACCCGACCCGACAGAAGATCAACCTCACCTTAACAAGCGACCTCCCTCGAGGACGATCCATAGGCGAGGTCAGAAAGAGAAGAGTAAAGACTATCTGAGCGGGCGACCTCCCCCGAGGTCGCTCCACGAGCAAAGTTGGCGAACACAGCACAACCTGAGTGGGTGACCTCCCTCGAGGTCGCTCCCCGGGCAACCTCCCCCGAGGTCGCTCCCCGGACGACCTCCCCCGAGGTCGCTCCACGAGTAAAGCCAACAAGCACAACACGAGACGATAATCCGGCTAAGTCAAGAGTCAACGTCAGCTTTACGAGACTGTACAAGAGCATTTGATGTAAAATATATATAAAATAGATAATGTTTTACTGTTTAGATCAACGGTTGTAATAAAACCCTACGATAAAGGGTCAAGATGAATAGAATATTATTTTAGCATTTAGGGTTGGTCCTCTATAAATAGAGGACCACACCCTTCATTGTAGAGGATTTGGATCCTCCCAATCTTGCTCTCATCCTCTTATCATTTATACAATACCAAATTTAAGGGAAGAACTCTCAAGAGTTCTTCCAGCATTCTTCTCGTTCGATTATTACTTGTTTGTGTTACTAGAATCAATTAGCCACATTTACATTATTCTTAACCCGATATTTTAGTACGCAACAAGATTAAATAATTAAAAGTTGAAAGTGAGTATTTTTGGTAGCTCATGAGTATTTTTTAAATATTATTTAATACTCCCTCCGTCCCAAAGAAACATGCATGTTTACTGTTTTCACGTATTTTTGCGAGCGAGATTTTTATTAATTTTTGAAATGATAAAATAATTTTTAAAGATGCATGCAATAGATGAGAGGTAGATCTATAATACCACTTTTTAAAAATCACTTTATTATTTGAAATACTAATAAACAACTCGCTCACAAAAACTCGATAATAAAGGTGGTGTGCATGTTTTTTCGGGACGGAGGTAGTATTTTTTTTTAAACATTGTCAACTTTTCTTGAATAGTTTTACAAACACCATCAACTATTATTATTAATTACTTTTCAAGTAATTATTAATTTTAATCAATTTTTCAAAAGGATAATTTTTTGCAAACACCACCATTTGATAATATATTCATTGCTAATTTATTAAACTTATTTTTTATGTAATGTATTTAATAAAACATATATATATATATATATATATTTATATATTGTATAACGTTGTGACAATATTAAAAGTATAAATAGGAAAAATACGAACTTTTAAAATTTTGTATCATATTTTTATCAAGTGATATAATTTTCTTGGATGTATTAAAAAAATTAAATGAGTAAAAGAGCCTTTGGAGAAACTTGGCCGACCAAATCAAGCTTTCCAGGCTGGTATTAGACTGATTCTGTACCGTTACAAAAAAAAAAAATCAAAACTATTATAACAAGAGTTGGTTGTTGGTATGCTGTGAAATTTATTCACCGTAAAATTGATTTATTTTTTTACAAATATACATTTTAGTAATATAATTCACACCATTTAGTAATATAAGTCACACACTTCAGTTATCACTACGACACTCTTTGTTATAATATAAGTCACACCCTTCACTTTTATGAGTAATACTCTTTATAGTAAAAAATCACACACTTTACAGTAAAAAGTCACACACTTTAGTAATATAAATCACACTCCTTAACGAGTTTCACCGTAAAACTTGTTCACACTGTATTTTTCCTTATAATAAATAGTAATCGGCCCAAACCATTTCAACTAATAAATTGAAGGCATGGTCTTTTATTTTGACCTTTTCTAAGAAATCAATTGTGCTTTTAATTATATAATAATTATGCAAAAAGTTAGTTTAGGGTTACCCAATGGATGTTGGCCATTTTAGCTTTTAATTTCACCTTCCGTTTGCAATTTTCAATTAATCCATATTGCAAATGATGGCATTTTTCACTTTATTTTCACTCATTTGATGGAACCGCCTATCAATAAAAAACCTGATTGATCAATTATAATAGTTTAATTATGAAACTATTACTTTCAAGATATAATTTTCATAATTTGTTGACCGATAATTTTTTATCCGATTTAGAGACCGACTAATTCAGGAACCAAAACTCACCGTTTATTAGAGGGGGTCACACTTCAAGTCAGGGCTCTACAAACTCTGTATATAAGGGTCTATTTTTCTCTTTTTAATGTTTATACATTGAAATTCTTATATAGTAGAATTAATGGAGGACTAGTATTAAGCTCTTACCTCACATCTAACATGTCAAGCCAAATCACCATAAAAATTCAAAAGTCGACAAATATAAGTAAGATTTATTTTTATTTTTTTAGATCGAGCTTCGTACCGTGTATACATGACTTGTCTAATATGATTTATCTATGTTAATTTATGAAAATTATGAATTATGCTCATATATAATGTTGGTAAACCTAGACATGTTCAATTTTAATTATTAAATATTGAGGAGAGACAACATTCGAGAAGACATGGCCCTTGTTTGGTTGGTGGTGAGCACTATCCATGACAAGCCACAATTCAAGACACTCTTTAACAAACTTTATGTTATCACAATATGATTTTTGGATTACTTAAACCTTGTTTAGCTTTATACTCAAATGGATGGATTGTAGATTCACAACTCCAACATTTGTGTCATTTTTATAATTTGAGCACACATATAGCTAGTTGTAGTATTAGTTGAATGAGTAGATTTTGACAAAACTTGTTCATAGCATGAAATTTATACCATTACACTTATAAATTAATACTATAACATTTATTAATTGATACTACTACATTTATAAATTGATATCATAGCATTAAATGATAGTGATATCACTTGATAAAATTTGTTCATGGTATGAAATTTATACGATTATACTTGTAAACTAATATCATAACACTCTTCAACTGATACCACTACACTTATAAATTGATATCATAATATTAAATGTTAGTGGTATTAGTTGCTAAGTGTAGTGGTATCAGTTGATAATTGTAATTGTATTAATTTCCTAAAATGAATAAGTTTCATCGGAGAGTTTGTGTTGGTGAACACTAATAAATGGTTTTTTTTTTTTTAATTACTTCACTCCTTAGTATGTAAGTATGTTGCCGTAAATTAGATTGTCGATATTTACCGTTTGCATTGCATGATTGCATCTTGTATATCTCACTTATAACACCTTAACATGCACGGTGAATATATAGTAATGGTAAGTGTAACCCACCCCCCTCCTTTCTTTTTCTGAAAGCGTAACCCAAGCCCATTGGGCCGTGGAAATGTTTCTAATATACTGGGCCATTTTGTGCTTCTCAAATGGCCCAACATCAAGAAGAATAATAAGTGTGGGAATATTTTCCCTCGCATACATACGACAAAAACTTGTACGAGACGATTTTATAAATGATACTGATTACAAATTAGGATAAATTAACACTTATTCTTTTTTTAAATGTTAAAATATTATGTTCAATTTATATTTCATCCCATTGTGAGATCGTCTCACAGTATTAAACCTGACCGATTTATATAATTGAGCCAAGAGTGTGTCTTTTGTGCATCCAAGTGCACCGTACACTCATTCAATATACTTGACCCATTTACAAAATACTTGACCCATTGAATATATTAGGCATGTTCTATGTATACATGGGTAGGGTTGAGACGAGTGCACGGATCTTAAATCCGTGCACCAATTGCACATGAGACTTTGTCCATAGCCAAATACGGTATATGGGTATTTAAAGCATCATTACTCTCCTTTATATATAGTCGTGACACCATATTATATACAATAATTGTCGGGTATTAAAATACAAAACTAGAACACTAAAAAATAATTAATAAAAGACAAAAATTCATATGAGACGGTCTCATGCATGAGACGGGGTATAATCACACCCACCCCTCCCAAAATATTAAAATGTCAATGCTCAATTTATGTCCCATCTCACCGTGAGACGGTTTCATGCAAGTGTGTCTCTTAATAAAAATATGTCAACTAAATTAGGTTTCATTTGATAATTTTTCTTGATTATACATAGATATGTTAATTGTAATAATAAAAAAATACGTTCAATCCACTTAATTAATAAAAAGTTGTTATCTTTGTTGGGTTATGGAGTCTGATCGACTGCTTTACGTTCCAAATTTTTTAGATTTTTTCGGCAGTGTACGATCAGAATGAGCCTTTAGGGTTCGGGTTCAATTTCGCATATAAATACCTATCTGATTCATTGTATTTATTATCACAAAAAAATATTAGAAAATCTCCTAACTTGGTAGTGTCCCTATATGTAATTATTCCGTGACGTATTATTCAATTTCGTTTCAATCAATTTCTTTATAATTGCAGTTTAAATCTTAATAGGTAGGAGCATTGTAATTGGGCCTAAGCAAGCACTCAAAAATGATGAAACTTTCCTCGTCTCGGCCACGTGCAAACACCATTGCCACAAAAGTCTCTTCAGCCGATTCGGGCGCAACTTCTTTTGCAGTTAAACTTAAAAATAACACGTGGCAAATGTTGGCACGAACGACATTCAAAATCTTGATCAACTCGTAAGTTTTGCCGGTCTATATATATACAAATAGAGACCCACAATTACATGAGCAGGTTTTTTAGTGCATTCATCGTATAACTCAAGTGTATTTTTGAAAAGTAAAACTTATTTCACTGAATAATTCAATTTATTTATACTAAAACATGCAACTTGTTCAATGTAAAACGAGTTGAACGCTTTAGTGCAAACGAGTTGAACATTTAAGAGAAACAAGTTGCACGTTTAAAAGTGCACTTGAACTTCACAGTGCACTTGGTGCATATAAGATTCCGTCTTCGTTATATATAGTACTATAAGAAAATAGTGCATTGACAACTGAATTTTTCAACATGTCTACAAAATTTTCCACTAATATAATTTCATCCTTAAATAGTAAGACATGCCTATAAAATTTTCTAATCATATAGGTCATTTCTAAACTATAAATATAATTGTGTACGAGAACTATTTGTGTAGATAAATTTGTCTATAAAAATTACATATATGTAGGCAGTTCGTTCGTAATTAATTTGTTTATCTATCAAAATTCTTAATTTGCAATCATTTATTTAAGAATCAAAATTTTGTTAAAAAATTTCGTGAGTCATTTGAAAGGCAATAATCAAATTATTTAAGAATGAGACAAATAATTTTGCTTACTAAAAATTCACATGAGTATTAATATTCTACATACATACCTTTTGAGAAATATGATTCATCACACGCCTCTTTGCTTTATTCACAATATTATTCATGCCTTTGCCATCCTCCAAATACTCCAGAGGGACATGCATGAGACGAAACGGAATATTATAAGGAACGCAATCCACGTCGTAACCCTAATTTACAACAGGATTATAAGTAAATTACAGTGTGTTAGCAATATCCACGGATTATAAAAAAAATCGATTCAACTTTAATGTACAATAATAGGCTAGGTCAAATAGAAATATATATAATCCTTAACGGGATGCGCTAGTGAAATAGGTCCGAAACAAAAACTGAGGCCAAATGTACACCGAGGCCCCGACGCTTGTCAGGGTTCATATCGTTAGGGTTCAAGACATTCCAATAATGTATTCCACCCTTTTGGATATATAATACATAGATCCATGATTAACTAGCTTCATGTGCCCTGACGTTGTTCGTTGCATATTTGTTTAGGCAAAAACTCGTGTGAGGCGGTCTAATACATGTGATGAGACGGGGTACAAATTAACTAGCTAGTTTCATTTGCCCAACTCATGTTCCATTTCACATAAGTATATACCTCTTGGGAAAAATATTATTTTAGAACAGTCATTTAGGGAGATTGTGTTTTAAGGACAATTATTTTTTTAACTTGAAAATGTAGGACAATATGTTTTAAAATATGTAAATATAGAACATTATGTTTTAAAATCTGTAAATATAGGACAATCAAGTTCGAAGAAGCCCAAATTAGGCTGAAATGTCACGTGAGATTTGGCTTTATTCTTGCTCGATTTATCTTACATTTATAGAATTTTAAAATATATTGTCCTAAATTTACAAATTTTAAAACATACTACTCTACATTTCCAAGCCCGTTAAATTATTATTCTTAAAACAAAACTCCTAAGTTACTGTTCAAAAAAAATTATTCCCTTTACCTCTTTTTTAATCATTATCATACATTGAGACTATGCAACACAAAGTACAACACCAAACATGCCATATCATTCTATAATTAGGACCTAACACAAATAACAATAAGAAAAAACAGAAGGAACAACAATCAATCTAATACTTTCAACAATAAATTAACCCACTGCCCTATCTACCACTATCCCATCTCCATCAATTATAGTACAAACAACAATAAGACAATTAGGAAAAACAAACAATTTTACATACCCTGCTATTTGGCATTTGTTGGAGGAATCTTTTGGTGATGTGCATTTTGTTCTTCAATTCTTCAATTGTCTCCCCTTTATTGCGAGAAAAAAAATTGATAATCATCTTCATCTTCCCACTTAAACCTAGCCAAGTATTGACGAATAAATCCCCTTTTGAAATTGTGGGCAATCTTTCAACGGTGGCCAAACATTCTCCATATCAAAAGGCAAGAAAGAGAGAGGCTAAGAAAGAGAATGTGTAAAATATTTAAACACTTTTTTTTTAGGACACTGTCTTTCGTGATTGCAAAATTAAAACACGGTTTCTATGAGCTTCCAAAGTAGAACACTATTTTAGGGATTGCAAAATTAAGAAATTGTCTTTTAAATTGGGCAAGTTTAAATTAAATTTAACTAAATCCGTGTCAAATCTCACGCTGGGGCCAAAGCTCGATTTGGCCCGTATTAGGTGAAATTATAATGTCCTAGTTAGTGTCCTAAAAAAATTAAATTTTTCGTATATACTTAAAGAGAGATTACAAAGTGTAGATACATATACGAGATTTAGAAAATCAATCATACATGGAAGAGTAGGTCTCCGGTGAAACTTGTTCATAGTATGAAACTTATACCACTACACTTATAAACTAATATCACTACACCACTTATCAAATGATACCATTACACTTATAAACTGATATCATATGATCTCAGTTTATAAGTGTAGTGATGTGAGTTTTTTACTATGAACAAGTTTCACAGGAAAGTTTGTGTATAAGGAAAGAATAAACTAATTAGAGACATTTTTTTGTTGTCGGAGTTTGATATTAATGTAATAGTATTGGAATTGTATTGATGTATCATGTTTTAACACAGAACGTTAAACTGTTTTGACAAAATTCATAAATTTTTATTATCATTGACCTCGTGAAACAAGATTAAAAAATTTTAGGACTTTTTAAAATAAAAAATAATTTAGGGATCTTTCGAAACAATAGTTAGTTGTTGGACGTCTTTTAATGGATTATACCTATAATTTTATTAAGGTTCAATATTCTCGAAATTTTGTGCTATTTATTTTAGGCATTTACAACTTTGCCACATGGCGTTTCAACATTCAAACTTTCAAAAACCAATGGATACCCATTTCCTATCTATGTCCCCACCATAAAAGCAAATATTATAGTAGTAGTAATATTACAGGATAAAACACATCAAGATCCAATTTCTACACTATTTTAACTGAAAATTTCCCAAACACAGAATGATCTCACAAGCCCAGACTAACAGTTTGTCCATTCAGAATTCAGATTCTATCTGCTGGAAATTTGCAAGCTCTCTATAAGCTTCATCATCAGCCCTATCAAATTTCCACATAAATTTTGACATTAGTATATGCAAAGTAATAAAAACCATATAAACATAAATTGTGGTATTACTCGTATTCCCTTGATCTTGAACACTTAGCATCCTTAAACCATGTTTTCTGGGCCAGAAATCTGATATCTACAAATCAATTATAAGCAAAAAAAAAGAATATTTTAAAATTTTGCAGCAGAATCTACATATGGAACTAATTTGGATGTTGTACAAATCTTACCCCATCAAAATAAGGATCATCTACACTAAAAACATTAAAGCCGTTCATTCGGAGCTTCTGATTGTGAAATTTGATTAGAATGCCACAAAAGAAGAGGAATTAGATAACCTGCACTACAAAATCAATTAGTTCATACATCAAGAATCAAGAATTGAATTGGATTAGTTCCCATTTTGTATGAACTGATGCATTAATTGACAAACCTAAACTACGGTGCTCCAAAAATTTGTAAATTCTATTGTGTCAGAATCAAATATAATCAATCAATTATAAAGAAAGAAAAAGTATAGGATGAATAAGTTATTAATCGTGATAATAAAAGGATTGTACTTTTAAATATATGAAACTAGTTTCACAGTAAATAAATTTTAGGAAAAATCTATCAAATCATAAATTACCTGATTAGAATTTTTTAGGAGACGAAGGGGCGTGAGCAACTATAACCCTAGGTATAAATTATGTGGGATGCTATAAATAAAAAGCCCATTCCATAAATAAGGCATCAGGCCCATCCCCGGAAAATTGGATCAGGCCCATCTCCGGAAAACTGAACAAGGCCCACCACAAAATGGGAGTCGCTAATGTCTACTTTATAGTATTAAGCATTTGTTCTATACATTTGTATTATAATTACCAATTATATAATTTTTATTTCTTACTAACTTTTACCTAATACGTAGGAATTAGAAAAAATTACTCTCTATTATATACTCTTAATTACTAAAAATAATTGTTGTGTTCCAATAAAACACTTTTTCGTGTACATAGGAAATATGTATTCTAATATTTGAAACAATTAATCTTAAATTACTATTTTTTTTAATCTTAAAATATAATACTGGCCTAAGAAACATTTCTCCCTGTACAGTAGTGTATATGTTGTTACTTTTTTCATATTTGTTCTTTTGGTGTCATTTTTAGTTCTTTTGATGCTAATTTTGATCATTTTAGAATAAATTTTAGTCATTTTCTTGTTTCCAATTTTAATCATATAATGTTTTTTTATTTTCCAAGTTTATCCTCGCTGAACGATTTGTTGATATAATTAGCTCGTAGGTACATAGACATGAAACTTAGTTATATTTTATATATTGTATGTTTTATGTCGTGTGTTTGTGTTGATATTTACTAATTCAACCGTTTTATGCATAACAATAAATTGTTCAACCATTTTTGGCTGAGTTTGATTTCTTTTTTATTGGTTGGATGAAGTAGCATTTGTTGCAATTTGTGTACTTTTAATAAAAAATTATTCATTTTTCTAATAAAATATAAATAAATTAATATAAAACCCCCTTATTACATAATATTTTGTAATAATACTTTTAAGTTATATATACTGAATATAAAAAAATAAGGAAACAAAATGATATATCAAGAATAAAATGTTACGTACATTATAAAATGATAGTCACAAATGCATCAAATGAACTGTGCAATTTCCTGCAGCATGGTTCGGTTTTCGGGTTTCAGAAAAAATCAAAATATGCAGACACTCAATGGATAGGAATTATCTGGAATTTTAGAAATGATCGGGTGTTTAATGATATGCCGATCGATCCCTGAGAAACTTGGGACGAAATCAGGGCACGGAAATGGTCGTGGTTGACTGTTGGCGACGATCGGATCCGGACTGCTTCGTACAACGCTTGGTGCAACATTCCAAGACCCTGCATCCCTGCTGGGTAATTCGCTTCTGCACTGATCCTTTTTTCTTATAGTGTTGGGTGTCTTGTGGTTTCATATTGGTTTTGCATCTTGCCTCTGTAATGGTGTAAATTGTAGGCTGGGATATGCCTCATATCACAGTCCTGCTATTGGCATTCGTTAAAAAAATTTACTGTTCAAAAAAAAAAAAGTGCATATTCAATCATGCAAGTTTTTTTCATTGATACATAACTTACATGTTTTATTAAATATTTTATATTTTATAAAAATACACTTGTATTGCACAGTATACTTAATGCATAAAAAACACACGCTTAAAATATATACTCCCTCCCATTTTATTTTTAATTGTTGTTTTATTATCCTTTTAATAATAATTTACTTCTTTTTCTAATAAAATATAAATAAATACTCCATCCGTCCCAAAGAATCGTGCACGATTACTGTTTTCACGTATTTTTGCGAGCGAATTTTTTATTAATATTTAAAATAATAAAATAATATTTAAAGATGCATGCAATAGATGAGAGAGGTAGATCTATAATATTCATTTTTAAAAATCACTTTATCATTTGAAATACTAATAAACAACTCGCTCATAAAAACTTGACAATAAAGGTGGTGTGCACGTTTTTTGGGACGGTGGAGGTGGTAGTAAGTTCAAACGCTAAATAATAGAAGTAGAAAACGGGACATGAGAAGGATAAATCTTGTGCATAATCAACGGGCCGTTGCAACGTGCTTAAGACAAAGACACCAATGTTTTTTTTCTTCCTTTTCTAAAATAATTATTTTTTATTTAGTCAAACATGATAATCCACCTAATTTCTTACTATTGATATTATTATTACCTCACATTAGTACTCATATAAAAGTAAAGTGCGACAGATTGGATCGATAAAGTGTAGATAATGTAAAAGATTTTAACTTTAAAAAAAATTGAAATTATTTTCTCATGAAAGACGTGAAATGCCAAGTAAATTAAATAAATAAATAGGTATCCATTTAAATTTAATTACTCGAGTCAGCAAAAAAAAAAGTTACATAATTGACGGATTTATTTTTTACAAAAACTCATATGTAACGATCTTATGTGTGAGACGAGATACAACTTAACACAAATTACATTCATTCCTCCTTATTAAAACGTCAATGTTCAATTTATGACCTACCTCATCGTGAGATCGTTTTATATAAGTGTTTCTCTTAAAAAATAAGGTGCAATGTTCTCGAAATTTTCTTCCTTATGCATTACGATTTTGCCACTAGACATTCAAAATTCAAACTTCCAAAAACCAACGGATCCCCAATTCCCCGTGTCCCCACAAATAAAAGCAAATAGTATTAATAAGTCATCAAAATTCAAAAGAATGGGAGCCCATTGTAAAGATTTCTTAGGGCATGATTATACATTCTTCGCATCATTATATTTTAATCACCTTATTTACTCCACGACCCCCAAGCAAAGAATGTATATACTAGCTTAATAGTATTTGTATTCTTTTATCTGATTTAAATTTTCGTATTACATTATTATTATTTCAATATTCTATTTATAAATTATTAATTTTTATAATAAAATAATAATAATGTACAATCATAATTATGCACATAATAAAAATATTTATAACTGCTCGTGATATATCGTGCAAATAAAGTGTATTCTAAAACGTGCAATTTATAATGGAATGGACATGTTCACACATAGATTATTAAATCCAATATTGAGACATTATCATTTGTTAATCAATATAAAATATAAAAATAACAATATTATAGCGCTTTCTTGCATAACTACTAAATTACAGCTTATTCTCAGCTGTCTTTCTCTTCCCCCTTAAACAAAACACCCTTTCCTTTCCGCGTCCTCCTCTTTCATCTTGCTCTGCTCTTTCACACACTACTACACACTTTATATACACACACAATATAATCCCCATTTCCAATCTCCACTTTCTCTCTCTTCATTCATTCATAATCCACACCCATGTCTCCAAATTGAAAAAAAAAAAACTCGCTCAAATCTCATCATTCCCAAAAACAACAATGAGCGCCATCATAATCATCCCCCTTTTCCTAATCCTAACCCTAACCCTAACCCAAACCCTAGCCCAAACCCGCACACCCGGCCCGGCCCCGGCCCCTCCGCCCTCCTCCGACGCCTGCAACGGCGTCTTCCTCTCCTACACCTACACCGCCGGAAAACCCGTCCCGCCGATCCTAAAGCCCAAATCCGCCCGCCAGGCTTACCGATTCGAATCCTCCCTAATTGTACTAAACAACGATCTCGAAGACCTCAAATCATGGCGGGTTTTTGTAGGGTTTCAGCACGACGAATACCTGGTGTCCGCTTCGAACGTCGTGCTCGCCGACGGCGGTTCGGTTCCGGGCCCCGTCGGGAACGGGTCGGTCTTCGCGGGGTACCCGAACCCGGATCTGAAGACGGGGATTGAGACCGCAGGGGATTTGACCCAGATGAGTGTTCGGGTCGATTTGGTTGGGACCCAGTTCGGAGTTGCATCGCCTGCTGTGCCTATGCCCACCAATGTTTCATTGGTTAATGACGGTTGGGTTTGCGCCCGGCCCGATTCGAAAGGTAGATATCTCTTTCGTACCCAGTGGGTTTGAATTTGGAGTGTTTTTAGGAGATTTGATTTGATTGGTGTTTGAATTTTGCAAGTAATTAGCTGAATTTTCTTTGTGCTGACTGCAGTTTTGACATTTTTCCGGATTTTTAGATGGGTGGGTTTTGAAATTGGGAGATTTTTTTAGGGATTTGTTTGCTTGGTGGTAATAATGATTTGAATTTGATTTGATTTGATTTGGTTTTTACTTTAGTAAACATAAGGTTGATATAGAAAAAAAATGTAATTTCAGATTGCAGAAACAAAACTTGTTGATTATGGGGAAAATAACAGAGGAATGTTGCAAATTCATACAAGTATCAGGCTGTAGTTAACAATGATGAAATGTTTAGTGATCTTCAAATGCTGCAATTTGCTTAGAATTTTCTGATTTGAGATGAGTTATTAGAGCATCTTTTGATTTGTTGCTGCTTATGTTTTTAATAGGGAATAGAACAATGGAAGTCTGCTGCACCAGAGATCCAGATTTCAAAGCGAACACAACGTTAGACGAAGAGTACCTGCCTCGTCAAAAGGGCGATCTTACCATAATGTACGACATTCTTAGAACGTACGAATCAAACTATTGGGCGCTCGTAACAATCGAGAATCACAACCCTCTTGGTCGTCTCGATAATTGGCAGCTAAGCTGGGATTGGATGGAAGACGAGTTCATTTTCGCAATGAAAGGCGCGTATCCGTCGGTTGTGGATACATCGGATTGCGTTTTTGGCAAACAAGGGCAGTATTATCAGAGCCTCGACTTTGCCACCGCGTTGAGCTGTGCTCGAAGGCCAACCCTAGTTGACCTTCCTCTGACGAAGACGAACGATACGAATCTTGGAATGATCCCATTCTGTTGCAGAAATGGGACGATTTTGCCCCCGGGAATGGACCCTGCCAAGTCGAAATCGGCCTTTCAGATCAATGTCTTCAAAATGCCGCCGAATCTGAACCGTTCTCATCTTTCACCCCCTCAGAATTGGGCGATTGCCGGGCGACTGAACCCGGATTACAAATGTGGGCCCCCCGTTCGCGTGAGTGACACTCAGTTCCCCGACCCGGGCATGGCATTGCCCGACTCGGCAGCAATGGCGAGCTGGCAAGTCGTATGCAACATTACGCAGAAGAAAGGGTCGAGCCCTCGTTGTTGCGTCTCGTTTTCCGCCTACTACAACGAGTCGATCATCCCATGCCCAACGTGCGCGTGTGGCTGCCCGAGTAATACAGATCGGACGTGCAGCACGACGTCCCCGGCTATGTTCCTCCCGTCTCAGGCGCTTCTCGTCCCGTTCGATAATCGCACGAAATTGGCCCGAGCATGGGCCGATCTTCATCATTTCCCCAACCCTAATCCGCTCCCGTGTGGCGATAACTGCGGCGTGAGCATCAACTGGCATTTGTTCACCGATTACAGAGACGGATGGTCGGCCAGAATCACTGTCTTCAACTGGGACGACACGGCTTTCGTCGATTGGTTCACTGCGGTTGAGTTGAAAAACGGGGCTCCGGGTTTTGAAGCTGTCTACTCCTTCAATGGGACAACCCTCGATGATGGTGTAAACAATACAATTTTCATGCAGGGTCTTCCGGGCCTGAACTATCTCGTTGGAGAGACGAACGGGGCCAATCCGACAAAGGATCCACGTGTCCCGGGCAAGCAACAGTCGGTGATCTCATTCAAGAAGAAGTTGACGCCCGGGATTAATATACTGATGGGCGATGGATACCCGTCGAAGGTTTATTTCAACGGGGAGGAGTGCTCGTTGCCTAAGATTCTTCCGATGAGCGATGGTGGTAGATTCGGCTTGTCTTTTTTCTCGTCGTTCGTCATGGTTCTTCTTGCTTTTGTCTTCTTACAGTGATAGACATGACTACTCTGCTTATTTGTTCATTCTTTTTGGTTATATTTCATGATCAGAGGGGTTGTTTTTTGTACTTAAAATTTGGAAATTGTGATGTTCATGGCTTGTTTAGAACATCAAAATTGGCACTGTAATATATACACTTGTTAGTTTCAGAGACATATGCATAACATCGTTGAGCAATGTTTCTTATTTTAGTTTGATTCCAAAACTTGCAATGCTCTGTGTATTAGCCATGTGCTTGTAAATCAGTTTTACCATGTGACTGGTTTTCATTTTGTATGTAATTTTAACAGTATTCGCTGCAAAAAAGGTGCACAATAAAATAGGTTTACACAAAACCAACTGGAGATGAGAATTTTATGGTTCGGGTTTCGAGATTTAAAATACCCTAGATTTAAAAAGAATAAGAGTCATTCTCTCTAATTAGACGGCTGAAATTAGATGATCGTTTGAAATCAGGGTTGGGATTAAGTGTACGTTGATCACAAACTGAGACCAAGACGCGAGGACTCGTTTGTAAGAAATTATTAAATAAATTCACCAACTCATCAAGCATGAAGCATGAAGAATGAAGAATGAAGAATAAAGAATAAATGAATCGTGCAAGTGCATTATCAATTATTAAACATAAATAAAGAAGGAAAACTAATTATACTCCCTTTATCCTGTTTTAGATTGATCATTCACTATTTGACTCGTATTTTAGCAAGCAAGTTATTTATTAATTCATGAAATGATAAAGTGACTTGAGATGTAATAAATGAGGGGTAAAACTATCATACTCCATTTTAAAACTCTCTTTATTAATGTCAAATATTAATAAATAACTTGTCCACTAAAACACGAGTCAAATGGTGAATAAAAGCACTGTATAGGAGAATTATTTACTTATATGGTGAAGTGTGAATCACAAGATCGAAATTTTATTAAATATATGATCCGGATGGCATAAATGCAAATCCCCTAACAAATCACATAAATTACAACATATCAAGAGAAACATCTGCTTATTAAAAAAAAAAAAAAAATTAATACAAATGTGAAAATGGCACAACTAATTCTGAACCAAAGAAGCTCAATAATGAAAATATACAAGAAATATTTTCATAAGTTGAAAAACCAAGTGAACCTGTATTATATTACATTCATGCCCTAGAAAAATATGCAATCTTATTAGATTAGAAAAGGCACATATGTCTGAAGATAGACAACAACCTTGTCCCATATCAAAACTACACGATCAAGAAACTTTCATCGACGCGTCTCGTTTCTCAAACTACGATCGCCTAAGCTAAGTTTGCAAGATATGCTTTGCATACCACACACATTTCTCGTTTTCAGCACGACCCACCTATTTCTAGCTGCAGAATAATTTTCTTGAAATAAAAAATGAAATACGGAATTTTCAGCCTGTAAATGCACCTATTCACAAAGTGGTTTCTCTAAAGCCACCACGTGCTACACGGGGGGGAGATTGTCGAAGCCAAATTCATTCTCGGACAGTGCCATGCCTTCGTGCTGTTTGCAAAAGAATTGTCATTAGATCATGCACATTTTTTTTCCATGTTAATGATGATAATAAGTTGAAATTTTGATCTAAGGTAAAACGTCTTAATCGCTACAGGGTATCAATGTTTAGTATACGAAGTGTCATTGTTATGTTTGGTGATTTTGAGAAGAACTCATAAAATCAAGCAATTTCTAAACAGTTGTTTACTAAATAATGATTCTTCAAAAGAGAGATGCACGGTAATAATGATTTATATAAGACTTTGCCTAGGTTGAAAACAGGTTGGAGATAAAGAAATAATACCTGATTAAGAATCGCGCTAATGAGGTCCTCTTGGCCAAATCGCTCCGTAAAGAGGCTATCCTGAAAGCCCATATCAGGGAGTCTTTCAGCTTTCGTACTTGTCGAAATGTCTGAGACAGACGAGTTGAACTGCTGACCGAAGTTTGTAGTGTTATTAACAGATGGAACGCGGCTTCGCCCACGCTTCTGGATAGAAGAAAACCGTTGCTGACTCGAATGCTGGGGTGAAGATTCGACATTTTGCAAATGCCAATCCTGTGTTCTATTCTGGTTTAGAATGTTGAAAACATCGTAATTAACGAAACCTCTAGATAGTTTCACTTCTGCATTGACTTCATCTGAAAACTCATTCTGGCTCGAGAATGATGGCCCACAAACATTGTCCTGTAACGAACCGGGCTGACCTAAAGAAGATGGACTAATCGAGATATGGCTACCATTCATCTCGTTCAAAATGTGTGTCCTCGATTGGGGTTGACCCATTTGTATCAGCAATGAATTGGCAGAACTGCCCTGGCTTATAGAATGCTGCAATGTGGCCAACTGCTTTACCCCGTGAAGTAATCTCACATCCTTATTAATTTCATTGTATCGTTGTTGCCCTCCCACTAACGTTAACTTTCGATTTTCATAACCGGAAATATTTCTTTGATCAACGAGAGATAGAGGCAGAGGAGACTTGGAATTAGATTGCCCAAATGCGGCTGCTTGGATCGTGGCAAGACTGTGGGGCGGGATTTGACCTGAAGCAGCAAGAGCTTGAAAATCGGGGCCACTGAGGCCGAACGGAGCATCCCCCATAAACGAGTTATTATGACCATTCTGGTGTTGTGATGCTTCACTTAGCCTTTTAAGATATAGTCGATACTTCTGAAAAATCGGAAGCTTAGAGTTAGATTTCAAGACCCTAACATGTTTTGATATTACATATACGCCCTCAACGGGTGCAATTTGTGAAAACATGGGTGCTGTTCATATTTTTGTCCTAAAAGTAATTGAAGAAACGCATAGTTGAAGTTGATTTGGAATCGAGCAGTCAAAATTAACGAACCTGAAGATGGCTCGCAACGTTTTCTCTTGTTAGGCCATGGACATCCATTAATTCCAGGATTTTTTTAGGAACAGCCTCTGCAATAACACGTAGAATTCGAAAGCAATTAATACGAGTATAAGATCCCAAAAACAATAAAGTGAAGAAATTCAAGAATTTCAGGATTTACGAGCACCATTTCCTTCGAAACAGAATGTATTAGTAATAAAACCATTTATCTTCGATTTTCAGGGATATGTTAAAGTGACATTGATAAGATGGTATCAAGTACTCAAAGATTTAAAGAAAACAGCTTTTACTAGGCTCTTAAAGCTCTCGTAATTTAATTATCTCAATCAGCAGCTATAAAAAGAAAGCAATAAAATGAAAAGACAGAATCGAGAAGGGAAGAAGATCCATACTGTCGATTCCAAGATGATGAACAGCCGTCACAAACTGCTGATGGAGCTCAATGGACCAAACAACGCGTGGTTTCTTTAATGCAGACGAATCATCCCTATCTTCGACTTCATCTTCCTCGTCTTTCCTTTTTTTCGAGTTCTTCCAACTTCCTTCATTAGCTGAAGACGAATAATCCAAATCGTCAACCACTTTTTGCTGATCTTCCACACTCATTGACCGCTCAAAATCCCTTTCCTTCCACTCGTGCTTCTTTTTACGAACCACATGTTGCCATATGTTCTTCAATGCCTCCATTCGGACGGGCTTTATAAGATAGTCACAAGCACCGTGTATAACGCCCATCATCACTACATTTTTGCTATCGTCCGCTGACATCACTAAACTCCAACAAAATCGAGGTTAAATTCAATTTAGTTTGGTGATTATAAGATGAAATTTAAATAAAAAAATAGTAGAACAAGATGATACTGACTTATAACTGGGAGATTCATCTCGAGTCCAACATGCTCAAGAAGCTTAAAACCATCCATATCGGGCATATGGACATCGCTTATAACAACATCGTAGCCGTTTTTGTTATCTCTGAGAAACGACAACGCAATCTCTGCTCGATTGCACGTAGTTACTGAAAAAAAATCGAAATAAGTAAACTATAAAATAGCATATTTTAGTATCAAGATTCAACATCCGAGCCCTAAAACTCATCTAATTCCATATTCATCACCCCCTTTTCTCTGAAATCATTAGAACAGTTCACATGATTTTTAGAAATTAGAAGCCCTCCTCCTTAATTCCCATACTAAATCATGCAATGACAAGACCTAACTATGAAATCCCCAAATATTTAATTGCAAGAACATACCATATTCTGATATAAGATCTGTTATATCTGTATAATGTATACATAATATACACATGCACATACACAATTATATGTATATATTAAACCCCATCAAGAAAACACACACACACAAACACATTAAGACACAACCTTACAATAACACACAATAAACTACAACAAATTAAAATCAAGAAAGAGCCATAAATCTGTATATACATTATCATATATACATAATTAGCAAACCCCACAAAGAAAACACACGCACGCACATTAAGAAGCAACCGAACAATAACACACAATAAACTACCAACAAATTAAAATCAAGAGAGTGCCAAAAAGCCAATGTGTGTTCAAATTGGAATTATACCTTCGTACAGACATTTTTTCAGCATCTTTTCCAAAATCCTTAAGCAAGTGGGATCATCATCAACAACAAGCACTCTCAGACCCGCCGGAAACTGGCCGGAAACTGCATCACCGGACTTCCACGAAGCTTTTGAACCCATGAAAGAATGGTTTTTAACGCCAAGATCCATTTTTTTCTTCAAAATTCAACACGGTAACATGCAACAGAAAAACCCAGATGCGAATTTGTTTTTAAAAACAGAGAATTCTGCAGTTATTCCGAGCAGAATTTATCTGCAGACCCAATAAATTATAGGATAGGGTAGAATCGAGTAGGGGGTGGGAGAATTGCAAAATCTTGAAAGTTTTATATTCTTTCCTAAAAGGGTTTTAGCTAGAATAATGGAAATTGAAGAACGCAAAGCGGAATTTTCGCTTCATATATTTGAGATAGAAGAAGTTGAGAGCAAATGTTTATGTATTAAACGTTTTATTTATAATTTTATTAGGGTTTTATTTTTGGTTTATTTTTATTAATTTGGGTTATTGGGTTAATGGGTCACTCCCTCGAGTTTGGATCCAGCTCACCTAATAAACCCCACGCCAGCAAGATATTATTTTTATTATTTATTTATAATTATTATAATAATAATTAATAAATATTGTTTCCACTATGTTTTTTTCATATTAAATGAATGACTCATATTTATGAATTGATTAATGATTATATTTATATTTGTTTTTATTAAAATTGGCATGTGTTAAATTGTTAATTACTATTGTCATTTAATATATGTGGCTTAAATTATAAGATGGAATAAAAGTTGAAATATAAGATCTTAAATTTTGAAGATAATAAATATTACGTGTACTTTTTTTAAAGAGTGAATGAGTATATGCTTTTAAGTTTTTTAAATGAGAATTAGATTTCCTTAATTAATGGGCTCTTAATTATTTCTATAATAAATTTTGACACCATTTTTAAATTATTTATATAAACCTTTTTATATAATTCCGAGTGCTATATTAATGTTTTTTTGGCCACCAAAATACATGTGTAATTAAATCGTATGTACACATAAGAAATATGAAATCCTACACAATGATTATAACATTATGCAATTTTTCTCATTTTGACTACTAAGCTAATTATTACCGTATTTCAATATTTAAATTAAAAAATATGAATCTTTTAACAATTAATACTAAAATTTGTGTAAGTTTGTCTATGGACCAACTAATAGAAAAAGATAACTAAAATAATCACAAAAAATAAAAAATATCAAAATTGATTATCAACATATATGATCTGATTATCTAGTAATGAATTGTAAACTTGTGAAAATTGTGGATCTCTTCTGTTGAATATGTAAAACTCAATTGTTGTACATTAATTTTGTCAATTTAATTGCAAATCTCCTTCTTTAGTGGATAATTAGTGGCTAATTAGTGTTGAGCTCATAAAATCGTAATGCCCTGCGTGGCATGTGCATTTATTGCTCAACTTTCCTAGATTAATTTATCCACCCACTTTTTACATAATAGTATGACATATGGGAGACTAGAATTACTAATATATGTATTAATATAATATTATTGGATCTTTCCTTATTAGTTATTAACACTTGGAATAAGGTTGCTCCATTCATTATTGAGAGAATTTTGTGTTTGACGGTTTTATAGACGAAGTTTTATTTTTAGGTCATGTATATATCTCAATAAAACATTTCATATATAATAGTATCATATAATTAATAAATTAGACTTATATCATGCATTGCACCGTTTTACATAAATTTCCATTTTTTTTGTTTTATTTATGAGTATTTGATAAACGGAGTACTATTTTTCACTTTATTTATTGTTTGATTCGATTTTCATTTTCACTTTTTTGTATTCCAATGATGTTTTATTCTGTTGAATTTTTTAACATATGAACCAAAAATATGATTGTTCGTTAAATATTTTTTTATTATTCCATATGTTATTTATTTATAACATAAAATATAAAGTAAAATATCAATTATAAAACAAATGATCTCATTTATTTATTACCCAATTTAAGGGGATGGTTTTTTTTCCCTTAAATTGCTAGGAAAAGTAATAATAATATATATATTTTTTTTATATCTATGTAAAAATAATGTAGAGATAATTTAAAATTTTAAAAGAATATTTTGTAAATTGAAGTATATTTAAGAAATATAATATAATAATAAGTATCACTAAATAACAATATTTAATTATAATTTTTTGACGGGACCAAATATTTAATTATTAGTTGCGTCAACCTCATTAGGTCGTAAGTTGTTGAATCATTGTACCATTAGGTTCCCACTTGTGTCATAATAATTTAATACTATTACAAATTACTTTCATACAAATTTGAAACCATATATTGCTTAATTAAAATTAATTATTCGAATTTGATTAATAGCCTCTGAAAAAGCATTCTGTAATTTCCCTTTCTTTTATGGTCAAAAGAACATAGAATGACACCCTTTGTTGTTTCCCATGAATCCCTTAAAAACATATTCCAAAAAAATATTATTTATTTATTTGCATCTCTTAATCTTTTAAGGAAAACAACTTTTTTGCATGGAAAATGATTTTGGTAATATTAAGCACTTGATCAGTGACGGTAATAATTGTATATATTAATTTGAAGAGATTTAAGTATTGTTTTTCAATTGTAACTCAAATTAGTATAAATGAAAATTTTATTTAACAATTCATTTTAATATTTAAATTTTTTATATCAAGTATATATCATATAAGTGTGTTTGGGTTTAATCGTTTTTGCTCTAAAAAAAGCCATATAAAGATATTCTTTATTTATAATATATTATTAAATAACAATTAAACTTTTTAATGTTCACACACTTTACTATAAAATTTATTTATTATAAAATTGCTGATATATTTATTTTTATAAAATCGATATCTATAATATTTAATATTATAATATTAATTTTATATTATAAACAAATCCCATCGAGACGTGCACTGAAAACATTCCTATATCATGACAATAATAAATATATAGAAAATTAAGTTGTATATTTTGTCTTCTTACAAATTTTCAGAGGATAAATTGTCAACAAAATAATTTACTAATTACCTTAAAAAAGTCACATGTCAACTCCCACTTCCTTGTCTTCAATCAAAACCTTTTTTCACCAATTACAATATGAGTAAAATCATAGTGATTCACTTTTACTTTTACCTTAATTAAATCATATTTTGATACTTTTTTCTTACAACAATTAGAATAATTGTTCATCTTTTAATAAAAAGGAGAAATTGGGATAATAATATAATTATTTAATAAATTGTTAGCTTTTTATGAAGGAGAGATGCTTTTAAGGTGTCTGTAACGGAGCAGAGTTTCACGCGCGGAATAAATTAAACTTGAGAAGTACTTTTAACCAATGAGGGTTCACCACGTGGCGTTCATGGGAAGGTTTTAACAGAAAGTACGTGCAACTTTTTTACTTGCTTTTTTCATCCCTGCAAAATTGTGTCTTTTTGCAGTTTGCCCCTTGAATGATTAGTGCCATCCCACTCTCATCCTATTTAATTACTTGGCTTTTGAATTAATTTTTCAACAAAATTAAATTACAATAATCAGTATAAGAATCATTTATGATATAACCTATGAATTATGAAATATTCCAATTTAATTTTTTTTTAAGAAACCAAATATTCCAATTTAATTAAGTTTTAAAGGAATGCACAACTCAAATATTTAAGGGGAACACAGGTTCGTGTATGAGTTTATTTAGTCTCGCATACTATTTAGCATATAAAATACTTTCACTGTCTTGTTTTAGATTGTTCATTAATTGTTTGACTCGTATTTTAGCAAGCGAGTTGTTTATTAGTATTTAAAATATTAAAAAAAAAATTAAGATAGAGTATGATAATCATATTCCTCATCTATCCAACACCTTCTTAAAAGTCGTTTTATCATTTTATATATTAATAAACTACTCGTTAGCTAAAACTCAAGTCAAACAGTGAATAAATAATCTAAAACATGACGTAGGAATTATTATATAACACAAAAATAAATATTTTTTTAAATAATAATACTTTGTATGCTAAGACGTGATACTCCATTTAAAGTAACACTTGAGTAGTTGAGTGTACTAGTTGCATCATGCAACTAATACACATCTAATATAGTTTAATAAAAATAATTAATATTTATACGAATCTTTGGTAAATTAATTGATATAATAAAAAATGTATTTGAATTATACATACAGTGTAACTGATACATATAAATGTGTGTCCATATGTTAAAGTGTAGAATATTAATTTGAAGAAAAGAGTTAAAAGAAAAATCTACTCATCAGGCCAAATCATACCCAAGTAAATAATTTTCAAAATAGTAAAATATCTTAAAATTTTAAAATTTCGGTCATTGGTCCTACAACAAATTAATATTCTAGCCATATTAATATATTTTGAGCTCTCAAGATGATAATATTGTGGTTTAAAATTGAAGACGTAGAAGGGAAAAAATGGTCTGAAGATATCAGGATTATTTTTTATTTTTTTTTGAGCGCAGATATCAGGATAAAATTAAGTCTTGTAGTTAATTAACATAATAGACATTCAATACAAACGATCCTACATAAATAATAAAACATCATTTGGCAAAATATGACAACTTCTTCATTTTTATTTTATAAAATTAATAATGGAAATCATGGTGTGCATGCATATGATTTATTATTAGTGAAAAAATGACTAATCATTTAATAAGAGAGTGATTATAAATGTTGGAAAATATTAGAAAATGGGAAAAGATAAAAACGAAGATCAAAGGAAAAACACTTGAGGCGTGCTTGAAATGCATTGTCCTTAAAGATTTACACTTAGCAATCCCCCAGTATTCAACAAGTCTTCTAGGATAAACCAAGGATCAGGAGCAACAGAATAATAAACTCAGCAAAAAGAATAGAAGAAGTAAAAGAATTTACGCAGTGTTTTTTTTCTGTCATTTGTTCTCAATAAACACTCTATTATATATAAAATAAAGCTGCAAGTAAAACGGTTTTTGACCACCTTAAGAATAGGAACAAACTCATAGTGGTTTTAATTTAAAAGATAAGCACGGTTATATTTTGAGAAAATATAGGAACTGATAGTGGTAGATAATCCTTATTTAACCGTGATTATTAGATGGGAATATTTGACTTGGTAAAATCTTATTAAATATGATAAGATTTAATTTAATAAAATAATTTATAAGTTTTTAATTATAAATCATTTTGAAATACAAATAATTTACAACAATCCCCACCTATTTCAAAATCATTTATAAAATAATTTATAAAGTCTCGAGAAAAAAATTTATAAAATGCAAAAATAAATAAAAACAGCTGGGTATCACAGGACTATGTAATGCATCGAATCTGGTGTCTTTTGGACTATGAACCAGACCTAGAAGAGATAAGGTATAAATTACTAAGCATTGATGAAGCATATAGCTTCTATGAACCAATAACTTATTGTTGTAACTTAAATTGCTTACTCATCACATTACATGTGTTTATTTTGTTTTTCAACGATTGTCTTGTGAATAGGCCATGTCGTGCTGGTTATTCATGAGTGCTCTAGAGACTTAGCCCATTGCCTCTCAGGAGCGCCCCACTCCACACTCATATAGGTGAGTTCATCAAAGTATATTCTGCAAATAATATACCACTCATAAGGGATATGACTCATTAAACGCTTTTAGTTTATCCTCCCAATTTGCAGTAAAGCACCACACTTATTTTAGAAATCATTTGTTTTAAAGCACTACATATTTAGGAAGGGATATAATTTAAAGTGTTAGCAGAACTAACAAGTGGCTTGTTATTACCCATATGAACCTTATTCATGGGATTTCCAATCACAAAGGTTGGATTCCTACCACTGTTAATTTTCAATTGGCTTGTCTCATTCCCCTTCAATTAAGACTAGTCAAATCATTTCATCTTCTACCAGCTGGTTAACCATTTAATTTAAATTTAATATATCTATTTTACCATTGAAAGTTTTATTATTACCAATGGTTATTGCTTCTTAGCAATCACAAAGCATCGACAACATAACATTCGTTTCTCATCAAATTGGAATGCAGGCTAAGCAATTTCTTAGCTTCGTGGCCTCATTGCCAGATAATTTCAGAGCATAATAAAACTCTAACACTATAATATGTTTAACAATTATAATTTGTGCATCAAATTATCAATAACTTTTGCAAACTCAAAGTGAGCCACAAGATCACCTTGATTTTTCATCAATGATTTTTGTATGTACACAACCATCTACTTCAAGAGAAGTAAAATCACTAAATAACAGACTTGATCACATTTCTCATGCCACTCGTATAAATCTTATAATTTAAATCTCTATTCAATAATTGTTATGATGTCCATTTGATGAATAAAAAGTTTATAATCTGAAGATAATTTATTAAATCTCAAATGGACAAAATTGTATACACAGTGAAATAATGTCAAAATAATAAAAAATTACTTTGAGTGAAACTATTTTAAAAATTCATTCACAACCAATAGGTTTATAACCTTATGATAAATCATTTAAAAAATATATTTCAATTTTGTTTAAAGACTCCCTTTTTTTTCAATAGAAATAATTTGGTTCAAATATTTTGAATCATTTGAAATAATATAATTTAAAAATTTTCGAGATTTTTTCTCAAATAAGGTAAGTATAAAACTTATTTGCAAAAACACTCACAAAAATCATAAACTCCATTATCAACAAGTGCATGATAGAATTAACTCTTCAAAGGAGTACAAATACAAAGAATTCAATATTCTTTGTCTTGACAATATAATTACCATTCACCATATTTTTCAACTCAAGGAAAAGGAAAAACGTATACCATAATATTTAAGCAAGACACCCAATATTTTAAAATGTTTCAATTGGGATAGATTTGAAGCTTATACTTCAGAGTTATTCTTCATTGAAAAACGTGCAATTTAAATGATATCCAACCCACAATAAAAAATTATATATACCTGTATATATATAACTCAGTTTACTAAACTAAAAATAAAGCAAATCCCAATAGATATAATTATAATTGCTTATGCACAAATGAAATTTATAAGCAACAATTATAATCACAACCAGACATAAAATCCCACAAATTTTATTCAACTATACTAAAACATAAAATACAAACATAATAAATATATAAATACACACATATTTTCTTTTCGTCATATTTATTTTCGAAAATATGATACATGAAGTTACTGGACAATACTTTCATTATTGCTGCCAAAACCATAATTGCAGTCAAGATAATCAAGAATGAAAATAATAAATAAATAATAATAATAATAATAATAATAATACATGATCCCAAAACTATATCCACGTAATATGCATAATGAACAATAAGCCAAATACGATGTATATTAAATAATATATATTTGATCCTCATTAGATTCATCTGAACACATATGCATGATGCCACTTATTTAATCTTTAAGTGAAATTCATCATATTAAATCAACTAAAAGATAGCAAAAACCAATAATCACACAACACTTTCACATATTCTAATTAATAGCCAATATATATATATACACACCAAATTAACAGTAGCTCGATTTACAACATTAAACCACATTATATTAAAACAAAATAATTAAGAATTCAATTATGCTTCCACTCCATAATTCGTCGAATACAAATGATACCCTTTATTTATTTTTATTTTTTAAATCTAGAATAACAACTAGGGTATATCCCATGAGTCATAACATATTATCAGCTATAATCATTGGGACACATCAAATTGTTAACCTAGATTAGAAACTCATACTAAGCAGTGATCATCATTGTGTATTTGAAAAAAAAAATAGTTGATTTATATATCAAAAAATAACAATCCATATAGACCGATTTTTGGCTTAATTAAACTCAAATTAAATCAACACAAGAACTCACTCAAGTATACCTCCATATTGAACACTTAAGAAACTAGGATTTATGACCATACCAATTTTATTCCGCCTCCATACTTGCCTATAATCGAGTCCCGGATTTCGAGAGCTCAAACGACGCGATCACCGTGTTCTTGGAGAATCAACTTGGAACGAAAGGGGTTAATCATAATATGATTTCCCTACATAATAGGCTCACGTTTGATCACATGTAGGTAGAAAAATAAAGTTTGATCTTTGGTGATTGTAAATCCTTAAGATTGTTGGAAAATATTAGAAAATCCAATAATCAAAATAAGAGAATGGAAAAGATAAAAACGAAGATCAAAAAGAAAAACCACTTGAGGCGTCTTGAAATGATTTTTCCCAAGGAGGATTCACTTAGCAATCCCCCATGATTCAACAAGTCTTTCAGGATAAACCAGGATCGGGAAGCAATGAGAATAATAAACTCAAAGAAAAAAGAATAGAAGAAGAAAAAAGAATTTACGCAGATTTTTTTTTTACGTCATCCATTCTCAATAAACACTCTATTATATATAAAATAAAATTCGCAAGTAAAAGCGGTTTTTTGATCACCTTAAGAATAGGAGCAGACTCATAGTGATTTTAATTAAAAGATAAGCACTGTTATATTTTGAGAAAATATAGGAACTGATAGTGGTAAATAATCCTTATTTAACCATGATTATTAGATAATAATATTTGACTTGGTAAAATCTTATTAAATATGATAAGATTTAATTTAATAAAATAGTTTATAAGTTTTTAATTATAAATAATTTTGAAATACAAATAATTTACAACAATAAATTGATTGGATTCAATGTATTTCAAGTGAAAAATGATCCACTTAACCCCCAACGCTCGTTATCCACAATTTTAAGCAAACACAAACACAAGATTCTTCTGATTTTTATTTTAATATTTTTATGGAGTGGGGAATGACCAAATTAGGTAGTCGAGATCGACACAGACATCACCCATAAATCTTACGTATTTTAATCCATTAATGTAATGTAATATAATGAGTATGTTTTCGGTGAAATTTGTTAATAGTATGAAATTTATATCATTACACTTACAAATTAATAACACTATATTTATCAATTGAATCGTCTTATTTATAAATTAAGATCATAACATTAAATGTTAATGGTATGAATTTCGTAATATGAACGAGTTTTATATATATAATAGTTTGTTATATATAGTAATACCATAACTAATCGGAATTATTGTTGAGTAGTCGTACAATTAAAGTGCATTTTTATACATGCAGTTGTAATTTGTTGTATTGAAATTATAATTTGTTTGCAGTAAAATATGCATTTTATCATGTTTTTTTTAAGGATATTTGTAGTTTCGAAACTACTACTCTTTTGGGTTGGAATTTAATGTTCATCTGTACTCTATACAGACGTCAACATTAATATTTATTAAATTACTCTTTCTGAAAATGATTGAACAATCAATATAAAAATATATATATATTATTATAATCTATTAAAGGCCCACAAATGATAAATTAAAGACATGTTTATAGTGGTTGTGAGAATGACTTGAACCCACAAATCAGTCATATATTCAATTTTTAATACACTCAATATTTTCATTCCCTTGCTTTGACGGAGAAGTGAATATGAATAAAATAACAGTGTTGTGAATTAAATTTATACATAAATTCTATTATTATTATTATGTGTAAAAATTATTATTGTTATACATAATAATAATAATAATAATTTTTATGCATATTAGTGATACTAAAAAAATCGAGTTCACGGTGAACTCAAATTTACACAAATTTTTGACATATCAATATATTGTAAATCAAATATATATAGTCATTTAAAAAAGAAATGTAACGTCTTGCATTTAATTTACACATATATGAAATATCGAACGAAAATGACACACTCAATTCAATAAAGAGTAGTCTCATGTGCATTCAGATGCACCGTACACTCATAGTGTATTTTAAAATCGTGCAATTTATTATACTGAAAGATACAACTTATTTACAATGAATCGTGCAACTATTAATATAAAAAAATAATTGCACGTTTCAATATAAATAAATTGCATGATTTTAAAATACACTATGAATGCATGATGTATCTCGATGCATGCAAGATTTAGCCCTCTATGAAATGTGGAAAGTGAAAAAAAAAACGATCTACTAGCTTATAACCTCTAAAAATATGAAATATCTACATTACTATCATTTAGATGTACCATTTATATATATTGAGCATGTATATCATTCAATTATTATATACTCTCTTTTTTTTTTCAATTCTAGTTTTGATTATGAAGTATTATTATATGAAACCTTGAGCCTCGATCTTGTTGACAAAGAATGAGTTTTATAAATAGCATCTCAAGTTAATTAGTAAAATATTTTTAATACATTTCCATTCATAATAATTTTGTAATTTATATTATTTAATAATTAAAATTGTGATGAATTAAAGACGTAAAAAAAAATTGTTCAAACTCTAGACTATCCCCATTGCTTCCTTGTAATTAAAACTTGTAATTCATGTATGTGTCCATATTATTAATATGAAATAAAGTTGCATAATATTAAGATGAACCCCCAAGGGTTGGCAAAGTGTGTATGCTTGAGATTTATGAGTATGTTTTTCCCTAAATCTTATATTCGAAACTTTTTAAGTGCGATTAATTTTTGAGATGGATCAATTCATATAGAGTTTCGCTCTGTCTTGAAGTATGGCCTCTGTTAGTTGACGGACGTTTTCGGATTGTTCGGTATTTGGATAGAAAATCAAATTATAAAAAACATAATATTAAGATGAAATAAAATTCATAATTACTAGGACCCCTTTCCAAAATTGGACCCCTTAAATCAATATATGAATGTGTATATCGATAGAGACAAGAGATTAATAGAGTTGGACTTGAGGCATCTAATTATGAAAAGGAAACCATGATGTTTTACCAAATAGTGTCCAAAACATCTTCAATTAATTCCTCATTATTATTGATAAAAACTATATATATGACAAATTCTCCTGTACACCATTTGCACCAAACTAATTTGGTGCAATTTAATTTTAGGAGCTCTTTTTCTAAATTTTTTTAATTTTAATTTTTTTTTTCAATCAGTTTGCTTGTAACTTTAATTTCAGTTTTATGTTTTTTTTTTCTCGACCCGGGCCAAAACTCGGTCGGAGTAGTTCATGGTTCACTCGACTCGAATATATCATGATTTATGGTTCATTATTTAATGTTTAGGATGTATATGCTTCATTCAAATTGAAATTGAGTTTAAGTGCATCAATTGCATCTTGTGCAAATGGTACACAGGAGAGACACTCATATATAATTGGTTCATTTGACTAATAATATGATTATTATTGTAGTGATTGACAATATGATAATTACTAGTGAAAGTGATGGATGTATAAACTTGGGGCCTTGGGCAGTAGCTAATTAATAACATGATAATTCCCACTTAGATTTTAGTTTGATTGATTAGTTACTGTCAAATCAAACCATGTCATGTTTTGATAATATTTTTAACAAATTAATAAAATAATTTTGAAATAATTTCATAAAAGATCATCTAATAGGAGTGTTTTCTATGAATTAATAACAAATTGGAACCTGAAGTGTACTGTTATTATTATTAATTTTTTTTTACAAATTGCAATATATATGTATTATTTTTTAAAATAAGATACAAAATGTATTAGTAAAAAGTTATTAATTCCAACACCGACTCATTATTTTTGAAAACTTTATATCAAATTTCTTCAATTTGATGTTTGCTAAAATAGTTTGTAGCATTGTAGTATATACGACATATTATTTGTAGACGATATAAAGTTCTACAAAAAATGAATTTCGGGTTGAAATCAATCACTTTATAATAGTACAAATTGTATTTTGTTAAAAAAAATATGCATATTGCAATTTATAAAAAAGATAATAACACAAGTTGCAATTTGTAATTAACTTATTTTCTATTTGCTGAAATTTTACACTAATAAAATAGAATATAAAAACTATATCACAATAAATAATAGAGTTCTGGTGTAGCAATTGCCAATTAAGCGTCAACATCCTGAAAAGCATCTTGAACTTATGCAAAAAAGCTAATCATTTATTTTTCATGGAAAGTAATGGATTTGACCCTTATGATTAACTAAATTGTTGTATCTCAAAAATAAATATGTAGATGAAACTTATTATTTTTATTACAGTCACATGTTTCACTATGATTTTAATGATTAAAAAAGTCGAGCCATAATTTAATATTTATATATTTTCGATCGAGCATATAGTAAATACATATGTAATAATGCATATAATTATCGAATATGCGAGTTATTTATTCGGATATATCTTCTGCAACTGATACATCAACATAGAGTATTCTATTCATACCTAAATAATTTTATTTAATTAAATACTTTTAGTCTTTTAGAATAAATTAACCCCAAGCTCCTGACAATATGTAATTTTTATTGCAAATTTCAATGTTTTCTTTTAACTTTTAAGAGCATATCATAAATTCTTTTTAAAAAATCAATTTTTTTTATTTATAATTTTATACGAGCCATCTAATTGCACCGACTATTGGGTGAAATGACACGTGGCTGAAGTAGCGTAGCTAGGCCTTAGCCTATATGTAGACCATTGGACAGATGGTAATAGGGCATGGTTATTAGTGGGCCAACGCGGCGAAAGTACTTGGGCTGAGCCACAATTAAAGAATTTATTAGTGGACATTATTATTTTGATTTTTTTTATATATGAATATAGTGGTCAACTAGTTTCATTTACGTAACTGCAAAATTTGCACTTCAATTCTTCTGTGCTATTTTTTCGTGAAGTTGGTATGCTGTAAAATTTATTAATCGTGAAATTTTTTTTTTTTTTATAGACATACATTTTAGTAATATAAGTCACACACTTTAGTAATATAAGTCACACACTTCAGTTATCACTACGACACTCTATGCTATAATATAAGTCACACCCTTCACTTTTATGAGTAATACACTTTACAATAAAAAGTCACACACTTTACAGTAAAAAGTCACACACTTTAGTAATATAAGTCACACTCCTTAACCAGTTTCACCGTAAAACTTGTTCACACTATACTTTGCCTCATTCGTGTGTTAGAACTATTCCATCTTATGGATCTTTAACACATAGATTAAGTATTATGGTGGTCCGTTAAATATTTTTGTCCATTCTACATATCATTAGTCTAGACTATGAAATGCATAGTGAAATATTATTTTTGGAACATATGATATCGTGTATGAAATTTGATGTTTTATTTTGTAAAATGGACTCGGTTGTCTTTTACCAATTTAATAAGTTTTCCTTTTTCTTGGTTCAACCTTTGACAAATTAAGATACTAGTGGTGGTTTTGTCTTGTGTGCATCGTCTCAGATCAATTTCTCTGTGTCATTTTTTAATGTTTCAAGATTATTTCATTTTTTGGATCTTTAACACATGGATCCAGGATAAAGGTAATTCGTTGGATTTTTTTGCCTACTATACGTGTCATTAATCTACCCTATAAAACACAGGGTGAAACACAATATATAGAATAGATGATATTGTGCGGCATCGTCCACTAACAATACTATAATTTATTTGATCATAAAAAATGGATATAATTGTTTAGAAAAAAATGGATATGAGTGATGGAGAAACAAATAAATGATCAAAATTTATTAATTAATTAAAAAAGTATACTTAATTTAAACACAAATGTTTTGTCAAGAAAAGAATTTCAATATCTTGTGTGGAAAACAAGATAGATATCACTATTCAAACAAGATAAAGTAAATTACTAGAAAATGACATCTTTCTAATCTTGAAGCCTATTTACAAGGCAACAAAAAGTTTAGGCAAGAAAAAAGGATGCAAGAAAGGGATAGATAATGAGGAGGTGGCTATGGAATTTAACTCCTCATACCCTAACTTTAGAGACATGCATGGTTGATTCCTTGTGACATTGAAATATTTAATAGTTGAAAAGTATTCCTAAAAAGTGTGGGGATAGAAAATTGACATGGGAAGTTTTATTAACCTCACATTTGGCAAACACATGATATGGATAGTGGGTTGATGTGGGAGTGGGTATTGTAGGGCTTGTTATAAGTCATTCAATTGATTAAGGGTGAAAGAGTGAAAGAAAAATATAAGGTATGTGAAAGTGATAGCTTTTAGTCTTGCTAATTGTGTGTATATAGCTTTTGGTCTTGGTTGAAAGTGAATATATTGGATAAGTAACTCTACTCTTTTAGGACTTGCACATCATGTTATGTTCAAAAGTCAAATATACATGCCCATATATGCGAACAAAAATACATTAAATGAAAGTCATATACACCAAAAATAAAAATACATATAAAAAAGAGTGGATCTCATGTGCACCCGAGTGCACCGTGCACTCATAATGCATTTTAAAAGTGTGCAATTATACAAAACAAAAATGTGCAATTATTCCAAACAGAAGCATGCAACTATGTTATCATATTAACAATTGCACTTTTCTTATTAAATAAGTCACACTTTTTAACATAACAAGTTGCACGCTTCTAAAATTCACTATGAGTGCATAGTGCACCCGAGTGCATACAAGACCTAGCCATAAAAAAATCATATATCCAAAATTACACATATAAGAGGATCCATTCAACCATGAGTGGGTATCGAGAAAATATTGTATGCATCACTTTCACCGTACACCATTATTACTATTGTTGGTAAGAATCAACACTTTACTTTTGTAAAGTGTTGATTCTTACCAACAATAGTAATAGTGGTGTACGATGAAAGTGGTGCACACAATACTTTGCCGTGGATATCATATGCATTAGGTGCACCGTGTACTTCATAATGTATTTTAGAATCATGCAATTTGTTATATTAAAATATACAACTTATTTACATAGAATCGTGCAATTTATTTTTCATATTAATAATTACACGATTCAATGTGAACAAGTTGCATATTTCAGTGCAACAATTTGTATGGTGAAACGACGTCGTAGTGTTATGTCTGAGTCGTGTTTCCCCACGTGGTGTAAAAATACTAAAATGACTAGAAATTAGCCCATAATGTCTTTTTTTGGATATGATTGTAACATAGATATATCATAAAAATTTGGAGAGGTATGATTTATAATATTTTTTTTCCTTTTAATTTATGTGTATTCTTGCACCCACATTATCAAACATTAAAGATGTATTTAAATTTCATCCTTACCTTTTTTCTATTTTATCTTACTTTTTAATTTAAAACTGACATTCTTATTTTGTTAGTTTCAACCGTTGAAGTCTTTTTTTTACGAAGTCGTTGAAGTTTATCCATTTGCTCATCTCGTTGAGTATGATTGGGTATATTACAAATTGGGTAATGATGTGTATGATTGAGTATGTTACAGATTGGGTAGTAAGTGTGTTATGATTGGTATGTTACTAGGCAGAAAAGTTACTTTTTATATAATATTAATATCCATTCTAGCTCAAGAGACGTTGGATTTTATGAACTCATATTCTCATTTACTACTCATGACAGTGTTCCTTCATCTTCTTCAGATAACTTGCCTCTTATTTTCACTGATACCTTTTCTTATGATTCCACTCTTTGTCTCAGTCCACATATTGATCCTGATGTTTACTATCCCACCATCCTATATTAGGTGTATTCATACTTTATACTTATTTTAATGTCAGTTATGACCACACCTAATAGAAAATGCAATGGGATACAATTTAACTCTCATGTCATGATTGATTCTTGTAATTTTTTTTTATTGTAATTGGTTCTTGTATTATTTTTTTAATTAGTAAATATGATTGGTTCTTGTAATTTTTTGTTCAATTTTATTTTATGAACAAATTTCACATAAGAGTTTGTGTTTTGTGGGGTTATGATGAGTGTGTGTTATACTTAATGTGTATATCAAGGCTTTGCACGTATTTGTTCTCAATTTTTTCTGTGTATATAGCTTTTCAATTTGATTTTCTATGTTACTGGTAACTTTATTACTTTGTATAATTATACTAACTCACTCTATCAATTGACGGTGGAGACATTCTTAACACAACCGTTAGGAAATATTCCCTAGAGTTCTATATAATTTTTGTACAAATTCTAAAAACTTCTAAAATATTTTAGTCAATAGTTTACTATATTTACTAGAGCGAGTCTCATTTGCATTCAGACGTACCGTGCACTCATAATACATTTTAGAATTATGCAATTTGTTATGTTAAAATATGCAATTTATTTACACTGAACCGTGCAACTATAATTTCATATTAATAATGGTCTGATTCAGTATAAACAAGTTGCATATTTCACTATAACAAGTTATATGATTCTAAAATGCATTATGAGTGCACGGTACACCTAGATGCATACAAGACTTAATCTATTTACTTACTCTCATGCCACATTATTAATATACATCCAATTAATTAAGTTTTCTCGTTTTATTAAATCAATGATCAAAATTGTTCTAAAATTATTTTTTTCAATTCGACAATAGTTTTGGCAAGAAAACCAATATCCAATCTATAATTTGGCGATTAGCATTAATTATATACAACAACCATTTTTTTTTGAACGCTATACAACAACCATAATAATATACTAACAAATATCAGTTTTAAGCATTAAACTTCAATCAAATTAGACCTACACGCTGTGTAAACGAATAGGCCCAACAGAAAACAATACTTATCCTTTTTGTTTTATTGTTTATTTGCATAAGTGGGCTTATATTTCATCGGCCAATATTTGGGCAACGGCCCATTTACTGAAGCAATAAGCGGCATCGTTTAAAGAAGTCTGAGTGTCCCAACCAAAACTGACGTTGTCAGTTCATTTTCCAGCTGGTGAAACGACGTCGTAGTGCTGCGTCTGAGTCATGTTTCCCACGTGGCGTTAAAATGACTAGTCCACCAATCACTTCAATCTTGTGATGCATCTATAATTTTTTTTTTACGTTACCCAAAAATATGGTTTTATTTTTTCTAATTTGGGATATTCTCATAGTTATTTTTCATTAGGAAAATCGATGGTAGAATCAAAAGTTTAATAGACATAGCTACATGAAACATAATATAATTTGAACATCGATGCTTAAATACTTTGAAATGTATAAATGAAAATTTAAGATAATCTGTGCTCTGTTACATATGATTTTTTGTCAATTAAAATGTATATATGCAAACATCATATTCTCTTTTAAAGAACTCATCTCAGTTGTGAGAAAAGAGAGAAATATAATTGGACGATAAAGATAGTTGTATTATTTTAATTTTTTTTGAATAATAACTTGTAATTAACTTCTATTTTTGTTGGGTCCATTACTAGTACTTTCATTCTCCTAAAAAAATCATGAGAATTTTGCCATTAGCTTGTTCATTCGTTGTTTCCTGTCAATATCTTTGTCATGTTGAGTAGATATGCTGCTCCATGTCTCTGTCAATCAGTCTTTTTGCATTAACTCCTTTTTGTACTTGCTGCCTATTAGATCGGGAGCTCATTCAGGATCCTTGGGATCAAGTGATCAGGACAAGCTCGACAATTATTGTTCTTAGGTGAGCTTATCCATGGTTGGATTGGACGAGCTCGTTATGCCGGATGTGAGCTTGCACGAAGCCTTGGTTATCTCAAGTGGTCCTATATGGACGAGCTGGGCCCCCAGTTCGGTAAATCTACGAGTTGGGTTAGTCTTGAATATATTAATGGACTTGTGAGCCCAAATTAAATATGCACACAACATGAATCCTAAGGGTTGACCAAGTGATGTAGACTTGAGATTTAGAAATATGTTCCTCTTTAAGTCTCAGTCTCTCATGTTCGAAACCCTTTAGGTGAGGTTGCTTTGACTTGAAGTGGGCCCCCGCTACTGGACAGTGAATTATGGTCTCTAAATTAATCGGTCTTTGATTCTTTGGACCGGATACCGAGTGATAAAAAAGAAAATTTAAATTTAGATTGTATGATTTATTTTGGAGGATAAAAGAGTCGTAAGTGTTTTTCCCAACAAATATGTTAGTTGGATTCGAAAACACGAGTTGAAATCGACGTATGGAAATCACCATACAATCACAAATTAACAGTTTTAAATTTTTTTCTAAAAGAAGAGTAGAAAATTGTAAATTCGTAATCGAAATTCAGAATTGTTCAATTAAATTTTTATTTCACCATGACATTTCTAAATTGAATGAGATTCTAACCATTACACAAATGGAAATTATTTTATGAAAATACTATTTTCTCTTGAAATTATTTGGAAAAACTTCCATGTTAAATAGTCTTATCACCGGAAAATTTACGCAATCACAAGTACACATTTGTTTAGATCGTAAAAATTCATCAATTTTATCTAAAATGAAATAATTAAACATCAAATATATCATAGCATGCTACCATTGCATCAAGAATTTGTCAACTATTGAGCGTTAATTTAGTGGCAAAGTCCACCCACAAACCAAACGGTACGCAACGCATAGCAGGTTGTACCTATTACATTTCAGGCAGTGGCAGGCCTGTAAATTCATTCAAATGCAAACCCAGTTTGATATAAACACAGATAGATACATATAGTTTGCAGTGAGCTTCGTTTCTAACCCATCTTTCATCTTTGGTTTCTCCGAAGTTTCATTCTTCACCGTTTTTTTTTTTTTTTTTTTTTTTTGTTTAAATATGAATAAATATACCCTAAAATCTACATATATTTGACTTCATTTCTCACTCAGTGTGTCTTAACCAAGTGGGTTTCGAGTGTAAAGCTTTTTCGAGAAGTTTTCTTGATTAAATCGGGAGATTTTTCAAGAAAAAATGGACTCTGATTCATGGGCTCGATTCTCAACCTATTCCAGGCGTTACCGATCTCGATCAGGTTTTTTATTTTTATTTTAAAGATTTCAAGACTATCGGTGAAAAGATTGTTCTTTTTAGGAATTTTTTTGTAAAAAAGATAATTTCTTTTTAAATTTCATCTTTTGGGATTGCCATTTTTTGATTAGGGTTCTTGCTTGATGGTGAGAGGAGTGAGGTGGGAAATTTTGTATCTTTTAATAAAATTTCTCTAGTGGTAGTTTTGCTTGTAGTAGAATTGTGGAATTAGGGTTCTTTTGTTCTATAAAGAGTAAAGCTTGCGACTGATGTTTTTTTAATTTTCAAGAATCAATTTGTGTTCTTATGATGAAGATGCGAATAATTACCTATGAGCTAAAAGTCTTGGAGTTATCCTTTGATGTGGGTTATTTTAGCTTTATCTTGTGATTATCTTGATATGTAAAAGAATTCAAAAGGGTGTTTTGGATACTGATTATTTGTAAATGGAATTGGAAGTATGTGAAGAATATGTAAGAATGAAACGTTTTCTTGCAAAATTACAGATGTGTATAATGGAGAAGAGTTCGAAGGTGAAGATGAGCAGAAAGCCGAGTATTTATGCCCATTTTGCACCGAGGATTTCGATATGGTTGGGCTGTGTTGTCATATTGATGAAGAGCATGCCGTCGAAGCAAAGAACGGGGTACTTATACTGACCTTGTTGTTTCTAGTTTTTTCATGTTTGTTTGTTCGTATGTGATACTTTGATTTTGTATTGTCAACATTAGTTTTGGCAAAGGTTTATATGAGATAATGGAACTTTGGTATATAGTAATCAGATCAAAATGCATGCATAATAGTTTACTTGATTATACATCCTTTGGTATGTGGTAATGATCAAAATGTATTGTTGTGATTGTAGAAAGTGGTTTGGTTTATATATTTGTTAACTTGGTTGTACGTCTTAGTTATTCGTGATTGATAAAAGAGGGAATTTGGTCGCTTCACATTTGTAATGTGTAAGCAGACATTTTTAAAGTAAAGGTGGCATCTTTATGCATATTTACAAGCCATGTTTAGTGCATGTTGAATTTGGATAAACAGTCAAGAACATGGAAGGTTTGTCATTTAATCGTTTCTTCAATCCCAATTGGCTAGTTAGTTTCAATTTTGATTCTTAACTACTACAGTCTTATGTTAACCAACTTTACCGTGCAGCTGGTTTACATTTTGTGTGTATTTAGTTGTTTCATTCAAAGGTATTACCATATTAGTTTGTTAGTATTAGTTTTTTTAACATAAAATGATAGTTGTGAACCAACTTCATGATAAATTGTTTTACATAAGACCATCTCTAATTACAAATAGTGATGCATCACTTAGATTGTCTTACATTGTTTGATTCAACATAAACTTTCTATTCTGTTTAGCATTTTCTATTCAGCATATATCAAATCATGAGCCTTTTTTATTATTTGTTATTGTATGTTTCAATCAATGTATGATGGAATATCCATCCATGCAGGTATGCCCTGTTTGTGCAAAAAAAGTAAGATCGGATTTGATTCGCCATTTGACCGTGCAGCATGGAAGTCTTCTTAAGATATCCTTTCTTAAATGTACAACTGAATGCTACATACAAGACGAGCTTCTTCTTGCAATCACACACACACATACTTGTGCACGTTATGTTCTCCTTAACCTTACTCTTACGTGCAGCGAAGGAGAAGATTACGAAAGTTGGGATCAAACATCCCGTTTTCCGTTTTCCGGAAAGAGTTGAGGGATGGGAATCTGCATTCCCTTCTCGGTGGCGGATCTTCACTTCCGGCTTCGTCCCTACAAACGGAACCCGATCCGCTCTTAACCTCGTTTATATACAATCCACCTGTCGACGACGAGCCTTCCAGCGATCAACCTCTGTCTTCAGTCGAGGCTTGCTCGTTCACCGACGACTCCCTTGAGGATTCAGCTGATGGGTATGACCAATTTCATCAAATGAATCTACTCCCTCCGTTCCTTATTATACGTCCCATTTTATACATTCACACAAAACTATTTTCTCATTAATTAACTTATTTAAAGACTCTTATCCCCTTATTAATTTTATATAAATCACAATAAATCCAAGATGATTAGTACCTCGAAGTCACAAGGAATGTCGTTTTGGATAAAATGGGACCGTTAAATAGTAACGGAAGGAGTAAATATTTTCGATTTTCTTGGCTAATCGTTTTTGTTTATAGCAGAATGGCTCCTGAAAAGTGTGTTCTGTCCGATGAAGATCTGAAAGAGAAGGCGAGTAGGTGCGAATTCATTCAGGGGCTCCTGCTTTCCACTTTTCTTGATGATAGGTTATGAACAATGTGGTTATGGTGGTTTAGAAATGGAGATTTAGTTTGGAGAAATTGAGGATCATGGAAGAAGGTTAAGCAAGAGAATAGAGTTGAGTTGTTGTTATACTACTTTGTATGTGTAATATATTATATTATTAATAATGAACTATGACTCTAGTAGTATGTAACTATGAATGTAGCACCTTTCAAATATGCGCCCCGTCTCTCTCTATTTTACCAAATGGTAGTATTAGTTATTTTACTAGAAGGTATTAGTTGATTAGTATTAGTTGTTGAATAGTATTAGATGTGTACTTCTTTCTAATATAGCTGGTAGAGTAAATGAAGTATCAGAAAATAAAAATAAATATTGTGATTAGGTCTTTGGGGTACCCTTGAATTCCAAGTTCTTTTATAAAATTTTTTTTGCCCGATTAAAAAAAAAAATCTTCTCAATTATCGAGGTTGAGAGTTTATTGAGATTGCCAAGGGTGATCCACAAAAAAAGGGAATTTTTTTTAACAGCAAGTTTTAAAGACAATAATTTTAGAGTCTAAAAATGTAGGATAATATATATTTTAAAATTTGTAAATATATTATTGTCTTAAAATTTGTAAGTATAAAAAAATATGTAAAAAATTCTCTATATTCACGGTCATCCCGTATTACCATACCTATCCTGGTTCTAAGAGAGCTTTCGAAAAAACTCGCATCAACATTAATTTTAACAAAGTCGAAAGGAGGTCAATTTTTCACATTCTTCCTGGCTAAATGCCTTAACAATACTTAAGAAGAATTCTGGGTGATTTTCAATAGTGAAACATAGTTTGTCCATTTTGTGCCATAAATTCATAATCTCCCAACAATTCCTCGCCATATCATAGTCTATAAAGAGATGCCCCACCTCTTATTATTGTTACTTTGTTTTTTTATTTATTACAAACTAAACAACACCAATTGCACGTTCAATATACGGTGTTTTGCAAGAAATTATAAGTGATTATAATCACTTAAAATTATGTGTATAAGTAATTTGAAATATTTTATTTATCTTTTATTAGATTGAGCGTGTGTTTGCAAGCACTACTATCTCTAAAAAAATGATATTAAGTGATTTTTGTAGTAAAATGAAAAATAAGGAATGTTTTAAAATAAAGTGATTTTAAGAAGTGATTAAAGAGAAATGTGTTTGCAAAAAAAATGTTTTTAATAAGGGTATTGGGGTATTATTTTCTTGGGAGGTGTGTAGAACTGCTTAAGGAGAAGTCAAAAGCTAGAAATTATTGTTTGACCAAAAGAGCTAATAAACATTTAAAATAGTAGTTGCAACCAGTTTTAAGTGTTTTTTTTTAAATAAGCATTTCTAATCTTTCACTTGTGTTCTAAAACACCGTGAATAAGCTCTCAAAAGTTATAAGCTAAAGTTGAAAGGGAGTGCTTTTGGTAGCTTATGCGCATTTTTTAAGTATTATAAACTTTTTTTTACAAACACTATTAAATTTTCTTAATTTTTTTTTACAAACACCATTGTTGTACCCGGTCAAAGGCTACTAGTCACGTGTTCGCCCAGCGTACACGTGGGCATATAAACAAGTTGGTCGCCACGCTGACCCTTCCTGTCGTGCTTGTCAAGTGTATGACCGGGCCAGGTGGCATCCGTGATCAACTTGGTGCTCGCCAAGTTGACGCAACGACTAGGGCGAACATAGTGACATCAGCAGGGGCACGGCCAGGACAGCACACGTGCTCGCCACGTTGGGCGAGCACGAGAGGCATGACACGAACGCACTCTAGTCCCTGTAGTTAGTCAGAACGTTATGAGTGCTCGCCGTATCAGACGAGCACGAGGAGGACACATGCCAGTCACCCGAAAGCTCAGTAGGAACAATACACGTGCTCGCCACCTAGGGCTGTGACGGGACAATCCCGAAGGACATGACCCAGCAATAGCCGAGCACGTGTCCGCCTGGCAACTTGCCAATAGCCGGAATCCACATCGATCCTAGCAGACACACAAGGTGCCAGACATATAGCACTTGAATGACAAGTCGAAGACTTCAGGCACAAGCGACGACAAATATGAGCCAAGGGAGTCACATGAGACACGTGTCACTACCAAGTGTAATCTTATCTTGTAAAAGTGGCAGCTCATGCTAGCCAAGTCAACTCATGCTAACCCAATCAGTATAAATAGACCCATTGAGGTCAAATAAAGGGTTCACGAATTTTTCACTCAACAATTCCATATTTACTCTCAATTACTCACCAATCCATGTTCAACACGTATGATTCTGGTTTGTTAGTCAGTTATTAAATGAGCCACATCACATTACACGTAAGACAGACTAATAACAACCATCAACTTTTACTATTAATCAATTCTCTCATAACCACTAATTGTAATAATTTTTTCAAAAGGATAATTTTTTGCAAACACCCCCTGTACATTCACATCAAATTTCAAATAACCATGGTATGTAAAAATTAAAAGATTATAAAGTTTCAACGAATTATCATGGTAAAATTATTAAATACTACTACAAGTTATTAACTTTTTTCGACTGGCGCATAATTAATGTAATATTATTAAAAATAAGTAAATATTATTTAGTGACATTAATTATAATATTTTTTAATTAAACAACTAATTAAATTATTTGAAAATTTATCTTTGTTGAACCTAGAGTTGTTGATTAAATATGACGCAACCATGTAAAGCTATTATGTTATTTAATATTTATGGTAGGTTACTTTTTTTTTAAAAACATATAAAGCCGGAGTAGCGTGTCTTTTTTTTTTTGGCGTCCGTTATGGATTAAATTACGCGACCAAACAAACCGCCTAATCAGTTCAAAATCCCTAATTCCCAAAGAGGGAAAAACGGCAGAAAATCAAGAAACAAGAAAATAGGAGACCCGCCATTGTTCCTAAATCGCAATGCATTCCAGTCTAAGATTTCTTGCACGCGCCTCCACAAAATCCCCCAGTTTTTCTGCCCGTTTATTCCAGCGCAGCCCTAGAGTTACACTTATCGCCGACTAGAAAACTGTTGGAGAATCTCTTCGGTTCCAGCGCCAGAACTTGAATTATCAGTCTAGTGTTCTTTGGCGGTACTTCTGTAGCTACGCCGTCGAGCAGTTGTCCGACGATGAATACGAATGCGATTATGAAAATAACTCAGTAAGTGATCGTTTTTCCCTTTCCTTTCATTGATTTGAGTGGCGTTTCCTGTCAAAAAAGAAAAGAAAAGATTTGAGTGGTGTTTGGTTTGACTCCCGTGTGTTATTTGTTTCGAATTCTTTGGTCTTTTATTATCTAGGTTGAGTCTTTTAACGAAGGGGATATCTTTTATATGAATGAACAAATTAATGAGTAGTTTTGGTAAGTTAGGTATTCTGTCCCGTGTATCAATGTGGGATATGTTACTTAGAAACTGTGAGAAAGAATATGCCCTTTTAAGCTGGAATGAATTTTCGGAAAACATGCCGATACTGATATACATCTTAATCATTCTTTTATTTAATGTCTCCTCAATGTGTCCGTTGCTCGTCTTTTGAGAGTGATGTCTGGAGCCTCTAAGAGACTGAGTGTGCTTTCATTGTAGGATCTCTGAACCATGATGTGATGAATCCAGTTTAATGTAACTTTATTTCTTGAAGATATCTCTTTTTGTATTTTATTTTGTGCTAGAGTTGTCTGTGTTTTGATAGTCTTGCATGCACAACTCTTGCTATTTATATATTTTCTTATTTCTCTGTAACTTGCGCAGATCTTTATCGCAGCAGCGATGTCTATACTTGATACTTTTTTTTTAGTGGTCGGATGTTCAGCGAGTTTTAGAGTATGCTCTGAATTACAACTTTAACGTTTAGAATTATAACAAAACTTGTAGTATTCACTATTCAGGGAAAAATGTAGCATCTATTTTTTTTTTTTAAAACATTTAACCAGCATCCCAAAAAAGAAATAATCAAGTTGCTGTTCTTGTTGAGATGTGGAAATGTATCTGAAGTGTGCTCTATGGCTAACATGTTGATAATTTCTTATGGTGCTTGTTCTGATTTTGTAGTCCATGCTAAGTAATGAGGAGTATGTTTGCAACATCTACATTCCTGTTCTTGTGATTTTGTTATCTCTTGTATGTATTCAGTGACCTACATCTGCGGCCTTTGTGGTATAACTTGACCACCGTCTATATATCATGATCAGCAGTGCTGAATTCTTTGAGAAATTGCCGAATTGTGACAAAATTTAACAAGGGATGTAATCAAGCTTTAAGCTTCAAATGGATCCTATCCTTCTTGTTTGCATATTTGTCGTTATGTAGCATTCTTAAATAGATTTCATCTAATAAAGTTTGTTTACGCTGTGTGTTTATTGGACAGGAAGCTCTGAGTAAATCAAATTTTGAGAATTCAAGCTCTAAAGTACATGAGTCATTGTCGAGCTGGACACCTGATTGTATTGGATCCAACCTCATTGAGACTGTCTTGTGCGGCTGTACCACATATGTCGTAAGGACGTCCTAGCGCTATATTGGTATTTATGACATGGTGGGAAGATATTAGTTGTTTAAGGGATCAGTTAAAAGGGGGACCCCAATAGGGTTCTGCTTCTTACATGTCATGGTTCAATGGAAATTTCTGAACAGGTACAGGGTTCTTGTTGTTGTTGCTGTTTTTTTGTATTTTTTTTAATGTTTTTAATGTGACCGTCTTATTGTGAACGATTCGTATCATATTCTTATACGTGCTTTAATTTGAGCGTGTCGTGTCTCAAGTGTTATTATGGAGAGATTTGAAAAGTTCCTGAGCTGTATAGCTCATACCTTGTGAAATATTCATCTATTCAATATTATTTTAGCCAAAAAAAATTTGGTTGCTGAAATTGCTTTCTTATGGGGTTATTCTGCATGCATCAGTTGTATTTATTTGTTGCTATTCTTTGTCGAAAGATGAGAGTTTGACCATCTAAGTTTTCTTTCCTCTCACAGAAAGTCATGTTTGAGAAGCCACCTCCAAGTGTACGCAAAATAGTGCTTGCCACGAATATGGCTGAGGCAAGTATTACAACAAACAATATAGTTTTTGTTGTTGACTGGAAAAGCGAAGGAGACAACTTATGATGTCTTAAATAATACACCATGTTTGCTGATATCCCAAGCTTCTGCTCGGCAGGTGAGTTTAATTTTCACTGCTTATTTTTTCTAACTTCCTGGCGCTTTACATATAGTAGATTTATTTATTTATTGTTATATTATGTGATGAAAAGTCTGGTGCTTTATTGCTATACAACTTAATTCAAGCAGTTGTTTCTACACATGTCTGCACTACATTTAAATATCTTTGTTGCTGCTAAGCGTTTAAATTTATCACGTGACACTGAAACAATTATTGAATTGACAATATAAATTTCTTTGAGCTGTTATTACCATTTAATTTTACAAAGCTTTCTAGGATTCTTTATTCAGTTTCTTGTAATTTTTTTCTGGTAAGTAAGTCCATTGATATCATTCTGCTTATTTATTTAGCGGCTATGGTGTCTCTATTTGGCTTGCAGAGAAGCAGGGCTGGCCGTGTGCTGCCAGGCGAGTGCTACAACTTGTAACCACAATGTGTATATGAAGCATTTGCTGAATATCAACTCCATGGACGTTTGAGAACTCCATTGAACTCTCTCAGCTTGCAAATTAAAAGTTTACAAGTTGAAAGTATTGATTTTATCTCTGCTGCTCTTCAGCTGCCTAAACGATTGATTGTAAGGAATCTCTCTTTAATTGTTGCGTAAATCTAATCATAATGCTGATAAACACTTCCTTCATCACCCCTTCCAATTTTTCAAAGAGATAGTCTTTTCATTTGTTATTTTTAAATAATTAAGTTATTGCTAAGAATGTAACGTTACTTTCACCTGCTCATTTCCTTCTCCAAGGTATTTGGACTCATATTTTTTTATTCTCTCTGAAAATTCTAGGTGTAAAATGCTGTCCACTTTCTGAGGATGATGCATTAGATGAAATTGAGAACCTCAAATATCTTGGTATGTGCATTAAACAATATATCTGATCTACATGTTTGACCACTCCTCTCCTCTTGATAATTGTTACTTTCTTGTTTTATATATATGTGAACTTAATCAGGAAAGTTCTTATCAATTCTCCCGGTGGACCCTAAGCTGGGGAAAATGCTAATCATGGGTGCTATCTTTAGCTGCTTTGACCCTGTACTGACAAATTGTTGGTGGTCTCAGTGTCGGGGATCCTTTTCTTTTGCCTCAAGATAAAAAGGATGAAAGTTAGCACATTGTGAAAGATTTGTTTCTTCCTTGCAAGGGATGTTTTATTTATTGTAGGTTGTATTTCGAAAATAACATTTTTACATCTAATTGATGAGTCAATTGTTTAGTCATAATGAGCAATTTAATGATCTGAACACCGTATTGTTGTATAATGGATCGTTTGCCAAGGCAAATGCATTAAATATAGTTGGTAAACTGTATGCTTTGTAATCTTCCTATAATCTAGAGTTTGTCTTGAGTACATGATTGCAAAGAATTGGAAGCATGATCTGGTCCCGTATAACAGCTGGGTGTTCAGACCATGTCATGTTCTAGGATTTTCTCAATCAACTAGGTAGATCTGAATTTTGAGTTTGTAATTCTGGGAGTATTTATTTTGTACAATCTTCAAAATTTGTAACCTTCTAGAGTATCTCTTGTACCCAATTTTTGAATGAAATTGTTTTGCTGATAAAAAAAACATGAATCTTCCTATATTTGTGGGCCATATATTTGATAATTACCTATTTGCATGTTAAAATAACTCGCCATGCCAGTTGCTCTATCTATCATGTTATTGTAATTTCTTTGTATTCAACAGAAGATGGAACCAAATCAACAGTTATTTGACTATTCTAGATTAGCATTTTCTACTTCTTCTTCTTCATCGAGCCTTTAATCCCAAAAAAATTGGGGCATGTTACATGAAACAGTAATAGAATCGAAATTCGATAATTGACTCATGACATGGTGATGTGACATAGTTTTACGCTGGCTGTCACAAGCCTACCACAACCCTCCTCCTTTAGCATTTCTAATATTATTAAGGGTGTGTTTTGAAACACTTAAAACAGTTTTCAGAAGCACTTATTTTCAAAGTTCCTCTCACAACTGTTAAAAATAAGCGCTTATGAAAGCTATTTTAAGTGTTTCAAAACACACCCTAAATATAGCTTAGTTGTTATCTTTGAATTGACAAATTGCAATCTTCATTCTCCATCTAAATCTTAAAATAAAGAGCTACTCCATATAAGATGATGCATGGATAAATTCTGAATGTGGCTATCTTCTTGTACAGATTTACTGACTGATTTCACATATCTTATTTGTGCAGCTAGCTGGGACCGCTAAATTCAGATTTTCAACAAAGGACTACAATGATTACATGACTCTTGTTCGTGCATATGAAGGATGAAAAATGCAGAAAGAGATTTATCAACATAAAAATATTGTTGGAGAAATTTCTTCCTGCAAAGTCTTCAAGCTATCCATTCTCTTTGTAAACCGTTCACCTCCATAATGAAAGATGCTGGATTGATGGATAACACATGGAACAACAAGTAACAGGTTAGTCACAGTCAATTTTTGGTTGGTGGTGTTATATGTCCTGGTCTATTTCCTGGTATAGCATCTGTAGTGGTGAACTGTTCTCTTTGTTCATGTACTTTTTTATGAGAATGTTGGTTTCACGGTTCAATGTCCCTTTTACGAAAATGTCGGTTTCAAGGTTTGTCTCTTTTTATGAGAATGTCGGTAACATGGTTCAATGTCCGAGAATGTCGATTTCTCGGTTTAATATCCCTTTTACGATATCATGGTTCAATGCCCTTTTATTGGTTTCATGGTTCAATGTCCCTTTTATGAGAGAATGCGGTTCAATGGTTTTTAAGGTTCGTCCCTTTTTTTTTATATGGTTCAATGCCCCTTTCGGAGAATATGGTTCGGTTTAATGTCCCTTTTATGAGAATGTCGGTTTCAAAGTTTTGGTTGAGAATTCATGGTTCAATGTCCCATTTACGAGAATGTCGATATCATGGTTCAATGCCCCTTTTATTGTCCCTTTGGTTCAATGTCCCTTTTTATGGTTCATGTTTAAGGTTCGTCCCTTTTATAAGAATGTCGGTTTCATGGTTCAATGTCCCTTTATGCGAGAATGTTGATTTCAAGGTTCATGTCCATTTTACGAGAATGTTGGTTTCAAGGTTCATGTCCCTTTAAGAATGTTAGAATGGTTCATGTCGGTTTTCACGGTTCAATGTCCATTTTACGAGAATGTTGATTTAAAGGTTCAATGTCATTTTTGAGAATGTTGGTTTCAAAGGTTCATGTCCCTTTCATGAAACATGGTTCAATGTCCATTTTATGAGAATGTTTTCGGTTCAATGTCATTTTTATGAGAATGTTTAATGGTTCGCCCTTTTTATGAGAATGTCGGTTTTCGGTTTAATGTCTCTTTTATGAGAATGTTCATGTCCCTTTTATGAGAATATACAGATCATGGTTCAATTCCCCTTTTATGAGAATGTCGGTTTCACGGTTCAATGTCCCTTTTACGAAAATGTCGGTTTCAAGGTTCATGTTCCTTTTTTATGAGAATGTCGGTAACATGGTTCAATGCCCCTTTTATTAGAATGTCGGCTTTCCGGTTTAATGTCCATTTTACGAGAATGTCGGTCTCAAGGTTCATGTCCCTTTTATGAGAATGTCGATATCATGGTTCAATGCCCCTTTTATGAGAATGTCGGTATCATGGCTCAATGCCCCGTTTGTTGGTTTCATGGTTAAATGTCCCTTTTATGAGAATGTCGGTTTCACGGTTCAATGTCATTTTTATGAGAATGTCGGTAACATGGTTCAACGCTCCTTTTATGAGAATGTCGGTTTTCCAGTTTAATGTCTCTTTTATGAGAATGTTGGTTTCAAGGTTCATGTCCCTTTTATGAGAATGTCTGTATCATGGTTCAATGCCCCTTTTATGATAATGTCGGTTTCACGGTTCAATGTCCCTTTTACGAAAATGTCAGTTTCAAGGTTCAATGCCCCTTTTACGAGAATGTCAGTTTCAAGGTTCATGTCCCTTTTATGAGAATGTCTGTATCATGGTTTAATGCCCCTTTTATGAGAATGTCGGTTTCACGGTTCAATGTCCCTTTTACGAAAATGTCGGTTTCAAGGTTCATGTCCCTTTTTATGAGAATGTCGGTAATATGGTTCAATGCCCCTTTAATGAGAATGTCGGTTTCCTGGTTTAATGTTCCTTTTACGAGAATGTCGGTTTCAAAGTTCATGTCCATTTTATGAGAATACCAGTATCATGGTTCAATGCCCCTTTTATGAGAACGTCGATGTCATGGTTCAATGCCCCTTTTATTGGTTCATGGTTCAATGTCCCTTTTACGAGAATGTCGGTTTTAAGGTTCGCGTCCCTTTTTATAAGAATGGATGTATCATGGTTCAATGTCCCTTTTATGAGAATGTCGGTTTCACAGTTCAATGTCCTATTTACGAGAATGTCGGTTTCAAGGTTCATGTCCCTTTTATAAGAATGTTAGTTTCATGGTTCATGTCCCTTTGTATGAGAATGTCTGTTTCACAGTTCAATGTCCCTTTTACGAGAATGTTGGTTTTAAGGTTCATGTCCATTTTACGAATGTTGGTTTCAAGGTTCATGTCCCTTTCATTAGAATGTCGGTTTCACAATTCAATGTCCATCTTATGAGAATGTCGGTAACATGGTTATACGCCCCTTTATGAGAATGTCAGTTTCTCAGTTTAATGTCTCTTTTATTAGAATGTCGGTTTCAAGGTTCATGTCCCTTTTATGAGAATGTCTGTATCATGGTTCAATGCCCCTTTTATGAGAATGTCGGTTTCACGGTTCAATGTCCCTTTTACGAAAATGTCGGTTTCAAGGTTCATGTCCTTTTTTATGAGAATGTCGGTAATATGGTTCAATGCCCCTTTTATGAGAATGTCGGCTACTCGGTTAATGTCTCTTTTACGAGAATGTCGGTCTCAAGGTTCATGTCCCTTTTATGAAAATGTCGGTATCATGGTTCAATGCCCCTTTTATTAGAATGTCGGTATCATGGTTCAATGCCTCTTTTATTGGTTTCCTGGTTCAATGACCCTTTTACGAGAATGTCGGTTTTAAGGTTCGCGTCCTTTTTTTATGGATGTCGGTATCATGGTACAATGTCCCATTTACGAGAATGTCGGTTTCACGGTTCAATGTCCCATTTACGAGAATGTCGGTTTCACGGTTCAATGTCCCATTTACGAGAACGTCGGTTTCAAGGTTCATGTCCCTTTTATGAGAATGTTAGTTTCATAGTTCATGTCCCTTTGTATGGGAATGTCGGTTTCACAGTTCATTGTCCATTTTACGAGAATGTCGATTTCAAGGGTCATGTCCCTTTTACGAGAATGTTGATTTCAACGTTCATGTCCCTTTTACGAGAATGTCGGTTTCACGATTCAATGTCCCTTTTATGAGAATATCGGTTTCACAGTTCAGTGTCATTTTTATGAGAGTGTCGGTAATATGGTTCAACGCTCCTTTTATGAGAATGTCGGCTTTTCGGTTTAATGTCTCTTTTATGAGAATGTTGGTTTCAAGGTTCATGTCCTTTTTATGATAATGTCGGTTTCACGGTTCAATGTCCATTTTACGAAAATGTCGGTTTTACGGTTTAATATCCCTTTTACGAAAATGTCGGTTTCAAGGTTCAATGCCCCTTTTACGAGAATGTCAGTTTCAAGGTTCATGTCCCTTTTATGAGAATGTCTATATCATGGTTCAATGCCCATTTTATGAGAATGTCGGTTTCACGGTTCAATGTCCCTTTTACGAAAATGTCGGTTTCAAGGTTCATGTCCCTTTTTATGAGAATGTCGGTAATATGGTTCAATGTCTCTTTTATGAGAATGTCGATTTTCCGGTTTAATGTCCTTTTTACGAGAATGCCGGTTTTAAAGTTCATATCTCCTATGAGAATGTCAGTATCATGGTTCAATGTCCCTTTTACGAAAATGTCGGTTTCAAGGTTCAATGTCCCTTTTACGAAAATGTCGGTTTCAAAGTTATGTCCCTTTTATGAGAATGTCGGTGTCATGATTCAATGCCCCTTTTATGAGAATGTCGGTAATAGTTTCATGGTTCAATGTCCCTTTTACGAGAATGTCGGTTTTAAGGTTCACATCCCTTTTTACAAGAATGTCGGTATCATGGTTTAATGTCCCTTTTATGAAAATGTCGGTTTCACGGTTCAATGTACCATTTACGAGAATGTCGGTTTCAAGGTTCATGTCAATTTTATAAGAATGTTAGTTTCATGGTTCATGTCCCTTTGTATGAGAATGTCAGTTTCACGGTTCAATGTCTCTTTTTCGAAAATGTCGGTTTCAAGGTTCATGTCCTTTTTATGAGAATGCCGGTAATATGATTCAATGCCCTTTTTATGAGAATGTCGGTTTTCCAGTTTAATATCTCTTTTACGAGAATGTCGGTATCATGGTTCAATGCCCCTTTTAAGAGAATGTCAGTTTCACGGTTCAATGTCCCTTTTACGAAAATGTCGGTTTCAAGGTTCATGTCCCTTTTTATGAGAATGTCGGTAATATGGTTCAATGCCCCTTTTATGAGAATGTCGGTTTCCCGGTTTAATGTCATTTTTACGAGAATGTCGGTTTCAATGTTTATGTTCATGGTTCAATGCCCCTTTTATGAGAATGTCGGTATCAATGTATCATGGTTCAATGCCCCTTTTATTGGTTTCATGGTTCAATGTACCTTTTACAAGAATGTCTGTTTTAAGGTTCGCGTCCCTTTTTATAAGAATGTCGGTATCATGGTTCAATGTCCCTTTTATGAGAATGTCGGTTTCACGGTTCAATGTCCCATTTACGAGAATGTCGATTTCAAGGTTTATTTCCCTTTTATAAGAATGTTAGTTTCATGGTTCATGTCCCTTTGTATGAGAATGTCGGTTTTAAGGTTCACGTCCCTTTTTATAAGAATGTCGATTTCACGGTTCAATGTCCCATTTACGAGAATGTCGATTTCACGGTTCAATGTCCCATTTACGAGAATGTCGGTTTCAAGGTTCATGTCCCTTTTATAAGAATGTTAGTTTCATGGTTCATGTCCCTTTGTATGAGAATGTCAGTTTCACGGTTCAATGTCCCTTTTATGAAAATGTCGGTTTCAAGGTTCATGTCCCTTTTTATGAGAATGTCGGTAATATGGTTCAATGCCTCTTTTATGAGAATGTCGGTTTCCCGGATTAATGTCCCTTTTACGAGAATGTTGGTTTCAAAGTTCATGTCCCTTTTATGAGAATGTCGGTATCATGGTTCAATGCCCCTTTTATTGGTTCATGGTTCAATGTCCCTTTTACGAGAATGTCGGTTTTAAGGTTCGCGTCCCTTTTTATAAGAATGACTGTATCATGGTTCAATGCCCCTTTTATGAGAATGTCGGTTTCACGGTTCAATGTCCCATTTACGAGAATGTCGGTTTCAAGGTTCATGTCCCTTTTATGAGAATGTTAGTTTCATGGTTCATGTCCCTTTGTATGAGAATGTCGGTTTCACAGTTCAATGTCCCTTTTACGAGAATGTTGGTTTCAAGGTTCATGTCCATTTTACGAATGTCGGTTTCAAGGTTCATGTCCCTTTCATGAGAATGTCGGTTTCACGGTTCAATGTCCATTTCATGAGAATGTCGGTTTCACGCTTCAATGTCCATTTTATAAGAATGTCGGTAACATGGTTCAACGCTCCTTTTATGAGAATGTCAGTTTCTCGGTTTAATGTCTCTTTTATGAGAATGTCGGTTTCAAGGTTCATGTCCCTTTTATGAGAATGTCTGTATCATGGTTCAATACCTTTTATGAGAATGTCGGTTACGAAAATGTCGATTTCAAGGTTCATGTCTTTTTTTATGAGAATGTCGGTAACATGGTCAATGCCCATTTTATGAGAATGTTGGCTTCCTGGTTTAATGTCCCTGTTATGAGAATGTCGGTCTCAAGGTTCATGTCCCTTGTATGAGAATGTCGGTATCATGATTCAATGTCCCTTTTAAGAGAATGTCGGTCTCACGGTTCAATGTCCCTTTTACGAAAATGTCGGTTTCAAGGTTCATGTCCCTTTTTATGAGAATGTCGGTAATATGGTTCAATGCCCCTTTTATGAGAATGTTGGTTTCCCAATTTAATGTCCCTTTTACGAGAATATCGGTTTCAAAGATTATGTCCCTATTATGAGAATGTCGGTATCATGGTTCAATGCCCCTTTTATGAGAATGTCGGTATCAATGTATCATGGTTCAATGCCCCTTTTATTGGTTTCATGGTTCAATGTCCCTTTTACGAGAATGTCGGTTTTAAGGTTCCCGTCCCTTTTTATAAGAATGTCGGTATCCTGGTTCAATGTCCCTTTTATGAGAATGTCGGTTCACGGTTCAATGTCCCATTTACGAGAATGTCGGTTTCAATGTTCATGTCCCTTTTATAAGAATGTTAGTTTCATGGTTCATGTCCCTTTGTATGAGAATGTCGGTTTCACAGTTCAATGTCCCTTTTACGAGAATGTTGGTTTCAAGGTTCATTACATTTTACGAATGTTGGTTTCAAGGTTCATGTCCTTATCATGAAAATGTAGGTTTCACGGTTCAATGTCCATTTTATAAGAATGTCGGTTTCACGGTTCAATGTCATTTTTATGAGAATGTCGGTAACATAGTTCAACGCCTCTTTTATGAGAATGTCAGTTTCTCGGTTTAATGTCTCTTTTATGAGAATGTCGGTTTCAAGGTTCATGTCCCTTTTGTAAGAATGTCTGTATCATGGTTCAATGCCCCTTTTATGAGAATGTCAGTTTCACGGTTCAATGTCCCTTTGTCGAAAATGTCGGTTTCAAAGTTTACGTCCCTTTTTATGAGAATGTCGGTAACATGGTTCAATGCCCCTTTTATGAGAATGTCGGCTTCCCGGTATAATGTCCCTTTTACGAGAATGTCGGTCTCAAGGTTCATGTCCCTTTTATGAAAATGTCGGTATCATGGTTCAATGCCCCTTTTATGAGAATGTCGGTATCATGGTTCATGGTGCCCCTTTTATTGGTTTCATGGTTCAATGTCCCTTTTACGAGAATGTCGGTTTTAAGGTTCGTGTCCCTTTTTATAAGGATGTCGGTATCATGGTACAATGTCCCTTTTATGAGAATGTCTGTTTCACGATTTAATGTCCCATTTACGAGAATGTCGGTTTTAAGGTTCATGTCCATTTTATGAGAATGAATTTTAGTTTGTCTAGTTGAGAATGTCCCTTTTTGTCCATTTTGAGAATGTTGGTTTCACGGTTCAATGTCCATTTATGAGAAATATTGGTTTCAAGGTTAATGTCCATTTTCTCTTTTATTAGAATTTTGGTTTCAAGGTTCATGTCCCTTTTATGAGTCCCTTTCATTAGAATTTCGGTTTGTTCAATGTCCCTTTTACTTAAAATATCAATTTCAAGGTTTGTTATGAAAATGTCAATGGTTCCATTTTATGAGAATGTCGGTAACATGGTTCAACTTTTATTGGTTCATGGTTTAATGTCCCTTTTACGAGAATGTCCGTTTTAAGGTTGGCGTCCTTTTTAAGAATGTTCGGTATCATGGTTTAATGTATCTTTTATGAGAATGTCGGTTTCAAGGTTCAATGTCCGGTTTTACGAGAATATGTGTCTGTATCATGGTTCAATGCCCCTTTTATGAGAATATGTCTGTATCACGGTTCAATGCCCCTTTTATGAGAATGTCGGTTTCACGGTTCAATGTCCCTTTTACAAAAATGTTGGTTTCAAGGTTCATATCATTTTTTATGAGAATGTCGGTAACATGGTTTAATGCCCCTTTTATGAGAATGTCGGTTTCTTCAATGTCCCGATTTAATGTTGGTTTTAAGGTTAACGTCCATTTTACTTAATTTTGGTTTCAAGGTTCATGTCCTTTTATTGAGAATGTATGTATCATGGTTCAATGTCCCTTTTATGAGAATGCGTAACATGGTTCAATGATCATGGTTAATGCCCTTTTATGAGAATGTTGGTTTTATTCATTTTTCATGGTTCAATGGTTCAATCCGTTTTACGAGAATGTCAATTTTAGGTTCGTGTCCCAAGGTTTTTTTTGACAAAAATGTTGGTATCATGGTTCAATGTCATTTTTTGAGAAAGAACATGGTTTAATGTTTTACGGTTTCAATGTCCCATTTACGAGAATGTCGGTTTCAAGGTTCAAGTCCCTTTTATGAGAATGTTAGTTTCATTGTTCATGTCCCTTTGTATGAGAATGTCGGTTTCACAGTTCATTGTCCATTTTACGAGAATGTCGGTTTCAAAGTTCATGTCCCTTTTACGAGAATGTTGGTTTCAAGGTTCATGTCCCTTTTACGATAATGTCGGTTTCACGGTTCAATATCCCTTTTATGAGAATGTCGGTTTCACGGTTCAATGTCATTTTTATGAGAATGTCGGTAACATGGTTCAACGCCCCTTTTATGAGAATGTCGGTTTTCCGGTTTAACGTCTCTTTTATGAGAATGTTGGTTTCAAGGTTCATGTCCCTTTTATGAGAATGTCTGTATCATGGTTCAATGCCCCTTTTATGATAATATCGGTTTCACGGTTCAATGTCCCTTTTACGAAAATGTCGGTTTCAAGGTTCAATGCCCCTTTTATGAGAATGTCGGTTTTCCGATTTAATGTCCCTTTTACGAGAATGTCCGTTTCAAGGTTCAAGTCCCTTTTATGAGAATGTTTGTTTCATGGTTCATGTCCCTTTGTATGAGAATGTCGGTTTCACAGTTCAATGTCCATTTTACGAGATTGTTGGTATTATGGTTCAATGCTCATTTTATGAGAATATCGATTTCACGTTTCAATGTCCCTTTTATTAGAATGTCGGTTTCACGGTTCAATGTCTTTTTTTATGAGTGTTGGTAATATGGTTAAACGCACCTTTTATGAGATTGTCGATTTTCCGGTTTAATGTCTGTTTTATGAGAATGTCGGTTTCAAGGTTCATGTCCCTGTTATAAGAATGTCGGTTTCACGGTTCATGTCCTTTTATGAGAATATTGATGTCATGGTTCAATGTCCATTTCATGAGAATGTCGGTTTCACTACTCAATGTCCCTTTTACGAGAATGTCGGTTTCAAGGTTCATGTACTTTTTATGAGAATGTCGATTTCACTGTTCATATCCTTTTTTATGAGAATGTCGTTGTTATGGTTTAATGCCCTTTTTTTGAGAATGTCGGTTTCACGGTTCAATGTCCCTTTTACGAGAATGTCGGTTTCAAGGTTCATGTCCCCTTTTATAAGAATGTCGGTGTCATAATTCAATGCCCCACTTACGAGAATGTCGGTTTCACGGTTCAATGTCCCTTTTACGAGAATGTCGGTTTCAAAGTTCATGCTCCTTTTATGAGAATGTCTGTATCATGGTTCAATGCCTCTTTTATGTCAATGTTGGTTTCAAGGTTCATGTCCCTTCTTATGAGAATGTCGGTATCATGGTTCAATGCTCCTTTTATCAGAATGTCGGTATCATGGTTCAATGCTCGTATTATGAGAATGTCGGTATCATGGTTCAATGCCCCTTTTATGAGAATGTTGGTTTCACGGTTCATTGTCTCTTTTATGAGAATGTCGGTTTCACTACTAAATGCCTCCTTTATGTGAACGTCAGTTTCACGACTCATTACCCATTTTATTAGAATGTGGGTAATCCAAGTTCAATGTCCCCTTTTATGAGAATGTCGGTTTCATGGTTCAATGTCACTTTTACGAGAATGTCGGTTTCAAGATTTATGTCCTCTTTTATGAGAATGTTGGTATCATGGTTCAATACCAATTTTTTGAGTGTCGATTTCACGGTTTAATGTCTCTTTTATGAGAATGTTGGTTTTACAGTTCATGTCCCTTTTACGAAAATGTCAGTTTTACTAGTCAATGCCCCTTTTATGAGAATATTTGTTTCAAGACTCAATGTCCCTTTTATGATAATGTCGGTATCATGGTTAAGTGTCCCTTTTATGAAAAATGTCAGTTTCAAGGTTCATATCCCTTTTTATAAGAATGTCAGTATCATGGTTCAATGCCCTTTTTATGATAATGTTGGTTTCACGGTTCAGTGTCCCTTTTTCGAGAATGTCAGTTTCAAGGTTCATGTCCTTTTTATCACGGTTCAATGCCCCTTTTAATAGAGTATTGGTTTCACGATTCAATGTCGCTTTTATGAGAATGTCGATTTCACGGTTCATGCCCCTTTTATGAGAATGTCAGTTTCACTACTCAATGCCACTTTTATGAGAGTGTCGGTTTCACAATTCAATGCCTCTTTTATGATAATGTTGGTATATCATGGTTCAATGCTCCTTTTATGAGAATGTCGGTTTCACTGTTCAATGTCCCTTTTACGATCGATTTCAAGGTTCATTTCTCTTTTATGAGAATGTCAGTTTTACGACTATGAGAATGTCGGTATCACGGTTCAATGTCCATTTCATGAGAATGTCGGTTTCATGTTCCGTGTCCCTACAGAAATGACGATTTCACTACTCAATGACCCTTTTATGAGAATGTCAGTTTCACGATTCAATGCCCCTTTTATGAGAATGTCGGTTTCACAATTCAATGTCTCTTTTACGAGAGTGTCAGTTTCAACATGTATGTCCCTTTTTATGAGAAAGTCGGTATCATGGTTCAATGCCCCTTTTATGAGAATGTTGGTTTCACTGTTTAATGTCCTTTTTACAAGAATGTCAGTTTCAAGGTTCATGTCCCTTTTATGAGAATGTCTGTTTCACGGTTCATGTCCTTTTATGAGAATTTCGATTCATGGTTCAATACACGGTTCTTGTCCCTTTGTATGGGATTGTCGATTTCACGGTTTAATATCCATTTTACGAGAATGTCGGTTTCAAGGTTCATGTCCTTTTCATGAGAATGTCGGTATCATTGTTCAATGCTCCTTTTATGAGAATATCTGTTTCACGGTCCAATGTCCCTTTTATGAGAATGTCAGTTTCACGGTTCAATGTCTCTTTTATGAAAATGTCGGTATCACGGTTCATGTCCTTTTATGAAAATGTCGATTTCACTACTTAATTCCCCTTTTATGAGAATGTCGGTATCGTGGTTCAATGTCACTTTTATGAGAATGTCAGTTTCATTGTTCAATGACCCTTTATGAGAATATCGGTTTCAAGGTTCGTGTTTCTTTCTATGAAAATGTCAGTGTCATGGCTCAATGCCCTTTTTATGAGAATGTAGGTTTCACTGTTCAATATTCCTTTTACGATTGTCGGTTTCACGGTTCATGTCCCGTTATATGAGAATGTCGATTTCACGGTTCCATGTCCCATTTACGAAAATATCGGTTTCAAGGTTCATGTCCTTTTTTATGAGAATGTCGGTATTATGGTACAGTGCTCCTTTTATGAGAATGTCTGTATCATGGTTTTATGCCCCTTTATGAGAATGTCTGTTTCACGGTTCAACGTCTCTTTTACGAGAATGTCGGTTTCAAGTTTCATGTCCCTTATTATGAGAATGTCGGTTTCACAGTTCAATGTCTCTTTAACGAGTGTCAATTTCACGTTGTCCCTTTTACGAGAATGTTGGTTTCACTACTCAATGCCCCCTTTATGAGAATGTCAGTTTCACGAATTTGTACCCCTTTTATTAGAATGTGGGTATCAAAGTTCATTGTCCCTTTTTATAAGAATGTTGGTTTTATGGTTCAATGTCACTTACGAGCATGTCGGTTTAAAGATTTTCATGTCCCCTTTCATGAGAATGTCTCAGTATCATGGTTCAATGCTCCTTTTATGAGAATCGTTAGTTTCACTGTTCAATGTCCCTTTTACAAGAATGTCGGTTTCAAGATTCATGTTCCTTTTTATGAGAATGTCAGTATCATGGTTCAATGCCCCAATGCCCCTTTTATGAGAATGTCGGTTTCACGGTTAATGTCCCTTTTTTTACAAAAATGTCGGTTTCACTACTCAATGCTCCTTTTATTAGAATGTCAGTTTCACGACTCAATGCCTCTTTTATGAGAATATTTGTTTCACGGTTCAATGTCCCTTTTACGAGAATGTCGGTTTCAAGGTTCATGTCCCTATTTAAGAGATTGTCGGTATTATAGTTCAATGCCCCTTTTATGAGAATGTAGGTTTCATGGTTCAATGTCCCTTTTAGGAGAATGTCGGTTTCACAGTTCAATGTCTCTTTTATGAGAATGTCGATTTCATGGTTCAATGTCTCTGTTCTGAGAATGTCTGTTTCAAAGGGACATGAAATGGTTAAATGTCTTTGTTACGAGAATGTCGGTTTCAAGGTTAATGTCCCTTTTTATGAGAATGTCGATATCATGGTTCAATACCCCTTTTATGAGAATGTCGTTTCACAGTTCAACGTCCCTTTTATGAGAATGTCGATTTCAAGGTTCATATCTCTTTTATCGTGGTTCAATGCCCCTTTTATGAGAGTGTTGGTTTCACAAATCAACGTCGCTTTTATGAGAATGTCGATTTCACGGTTCATGTAGCTTTTATGAGAATGTCGGTTTCACTACTCAATGCCCCTTTTATGAGAAACTCGTTTCACGGTTGAATGTCTCTTTTACGAATGTTATCAACTTATGCATGACGCTGACAATAGTAGAGATGTTAAACGGGTTGACCCTAATCCATTAGGGCTAGCCCTATAGGGCCGCGGGCTAAACGATCCCGAGCCTTAACCGGTTAATTTAAACGGGCCACTAATAGTTGAGACCTAACCCTAACCCTAGCGAGTTACGGGCTAAACGGGCCACCTAACGGGCTCTCAATAAATTTTGAAAAATTATATATATCACACATTATCCTCTCTTAAAAAATGTTTTGTACTGCATCTTTGAAAAAACGAAACATGGCATGTAATAGAACATTTAGATGATAGTTGATACTCCAATTCTCCTGAAATTAAACAACAAATGATAGTTGATACTCCTACATCTAGATCATAAGTCATAAGTCTAAACACAATTTATAGGAACAGAGCAATAAAAACAAGAAGATGAAGACTAACTTGACCTTTTCCGTTTAGAGTTAAATAAATTAGTCATGACTTGGTATTAATCTTGGAATTACTGTCACATCTCCAAGATCCCACCTTTATAAATTAGTCATGACTTGGTATTAATCTTGGACTAACTTATAAAATTATATTATATATATTAACATAACACAAGGCGGGCCAATCGGGCTGGCCCGGTTAACCGGCGGGCTAGCCCGTTTAGCCCACGGGCTAACCAGTCCGGGTCAAAAAGGCCCAGTTTTAAATGGGCCTACCATTGCTCGGCCCTAACCCTACATATAATAAGTTTAAACGAGCCGACCTGTTTAGACCGGCTCTGATTAATATCTAAGTAGAATTTTTTATGAATGTCCACCAGTGCTACCCTTTTTTGTCCGACAATGTTACCACTTCTCTTGATTTCAAATGAACTAGTAAGATCTAGATCACTACTTCCTGCTTCCAAAACTAGTTAGAAACAATAAATACATGATTAACATTATTTGGTCTGAAAATGTTAATATGTTTTCATACTAGTTTTAACTTTTACATTAAAGCAAGTAATATTTTGTTGGTCTAAAAGATCTTTGGAGATGATGTGCATGCAAAAGTTTCATTGTATCAGGCGTTATTACTCGCATAAAAAGTCATGTGTAAATTACTAAATTTATAAACCTATCGTCTGCTTTTAATTGTGTCCTTTTGTAGATTTATATCGCCCTTTCCTTCTGAAAATAGGAAATTATCACCTAATCTCGTTATTTGAGGTGCTTGTGACTGTGGACCTAGCTGGTTTATGTGGGATGAAACTTTTTCACATTTCATATTTTGTCCCATAATCTGTGATGAGCTATAATATAATTGTTAATGATCACTTTTGTTTTCCAAAGCATAAATTGTTTTGAAGGTGTTAAAATTTGATGCAGAGGTGAACATCAGTCCTGCAATTTAGGAGAAGAAAGAAAAAATCTAAAGCAAAACATATCAATTTTCTTTTGTTGCATCATAATAGTGATTTCGGGTATTGGATGGTGATAGGAAAAATGTTATTCATAAGATTCATTGATGTTACTAATGGGGAATATTGTTTTCTTTTGAACATGGCTATTAAATTTTTAGAGGACTTTGAATGTTGGCATTAATTCTGATTTACTACATGGTGCCTTATATCTTTATAATGATGAGTAACTCTGCTCTGAATTGTTTTACATTCGTCTTGCATGTGATAAAGCTTTCAGTGTTTTAGACATCTAATAAAACCTCACTTTGCTCATTCCTGAGATTCCATTAATTAATTTGGCACTATATAGGGACACTTGATAAATTATTTTGGCAATGGATCAATCGATTTTGATGCAAATCTCTGAGAAACAAAAATTCTCATTGCCTCATCAGTGCATGTGGTTTTTATTTTATTGCCTCCTTTTCCATGTCTAATTATATGCTCAAAAAATTGTTTCTTAAATGCATTAGGATAAGAATTATTATTCATTCTCATGGTACTTCTAATTAATTAGCATTTGCATGCTTGCTCTGTTGTTTGGGAGCTGGTGATATTTATATTTGACAAGCCACAAACGTACTCGTTCATAGGAAGTGCTTGGTGGGGGTATCAGAATTAGGGACTAGGAATAAATGGATCATTCCCATTGATACTGCTTGTTTTAGTTAATTGGGATACAAAATAACTAAGTTAAGGCTCATTCTTATTGAAGGAAAGGCTCTTTCAAGCAATTGCAAGAAACAAGGTTCAGTTTTAGAATTGGAATATGTTATGTGATATCTGATTTATCTAATACCAAACAGGGACTTCATTTGATCAATAAATCTGCAGAAGTATTCAGTTTCATTTATTTAGCAGAACAATTTTTCTCTTCTTTGTGTTTACTGATTTTGATAGTATTTGATATCTTGCCAAGTAAGATGGAGTTGTGTAAGTATAATACACCTATTTGAATTTAATAACAACATTTGGTTTAATTACTTTCAGTCTTGAAGAATAAATTTCCACCTGATGTATGATCTCTTCAAAATTTGAATAAAATTTTCTTGAAAATTAGATAATAGATGGTAATTGGATCAAGAAAATTCAAAGGCCCTAAGCTAAATTCTTAACTCATTCGATTCTCTCTTTGGCATTTCCACAGTCATGTTATATGCATCTCTCTTTACATGGGGCTCGTGGAGTTTTTTTTTTAATTAATTAACTAGTTTACTATTATTATTTATTTATAGATTATTTATTTTACTTGCAATTTTTTAATGATCAGATGAAATGGTTGAAACAACCTTAAATAAGAGAATTTGTTTATTTAACAAGAATTATATTAAGAAATTATACGGATCTACCTGGTTGAAACTTTGAATCACAATCATCTTGAGCAAATCGTGAACTCAAATTGATATAAACTTTTTTATTCAAATATCTCTGTTATGTACAAATGACGAGGAAAAAAATATTCAAAAAATATGAGACGATCCCATTGAAAAACTATAATTACAAGAATTAGAATTTGAATCCAATGTTGTTACAATTGTCACATTATAAATCTCACATATTATGTTTTTTTTTTTTTGACGGGATCTCACATATTATGTTATTAAAGAAGTAGCTAGCTCAGCTCAAAAGTAATACAATTGATACTGAACGACATATAAATAAGCTTACACAACTAAAGTGACCTCACCTCTTATTGTTATTTTTTCCGACTGTTGTATGTGTCTGGAATGCGGAGTTCGGCCCGATGTGCGACGTGACCAAGATGCCAGGCTAGTTTTTATTTAGTATGGTACCTGGCGGATACAGATCGAACTCCCACTGGACGGACCCCGAAAGGACTGATGGGTGCACCTCGCAGGTCACGGACTGACGACAAGTACGGAGCATTAACTATGATTAGACTCGTAGCAGGCGAACAACACAAAGGGGTTTACCTAAGTATGGCTGTAATCAGTAGAATGTCAGTATAGGACAGTAATGATGAGTGCCTAGGGATACTTAAACGGCAAAATCCCGGATTATCCGGAATTACCTCGGGCGACGTCTCAGCGAGGTGTGGCGAGACCCGATGATCCCAAGCGACCTCCCGAACAAGTCATGTCAGTCTTGTAACATTCAATGCGTAGCAGGGGTACTTTTCGGCTGAGTGTACTTGTAATATAGGAGAGTGAGTTCCACTCTCCTAAAACTCTATATATATGGGTCATTTATGACCAAGAAGGCTAGAGAATTCAATACCACACCAAAACTCTTGTCAATTTAATGCTCAACACTTATTCTATCAAGATAATCACAAATCATCAATATAATCCATCCATCTCATTTATTGTTTGTATTGCTAAGATCGTTAAGCCACATCTCAATCCCTCGTCCAAATATTTTAGCATACAACACCGACGGAAAGACAAAGTTACATGCAGGAGTAACAAATATCAGAAAGGTCGTCCACAAATTCTGGAAGCTCGATCCAACAATGAGAGCTCTCAAAATTACGCGCAGCCCTAGCAATAGAATGTGCTACGATTTACCAATTTTATTTGAAACAATGGGTTCTCCCTCATGAGCCTCTTTCCCGACCCAATAAAATAATCAAAGATTGTGTCATCTATTTCAACTACTACCGCCTGATATTCCAACTCGATCACCCTGTTGAGAGCTGTAAGTACGCCCCATGCTTCGCCTTCTTCGACTCGCATATATCATTCTCGAACAAGAGATTGGAATTCCACGTATGTAGGACAATCGAGCCCGAACAAGCCCAAATCTCTCGTGACATTTTAGCCCGATTTGGACTTGTTCGTGCTCGATTGTTCTACATTAACAGATTAAAATATAAATGTTGAAAAAACTCGAATCATTTTTTAAAGGTAGTCATACTTTTAAATTATTGGATGAACGAAATTTGACAATACAATTTTAAATTTGTGCAAAACAATTCAAATGGACCGTGATCATCCTTACACACATGCATTCACAAAGGTTTTTTAGTATTTAAACTCGTGTGATGGGTGTGCATATTTGACTTCTAGAAGAAATAAATAATTCTAGTGCAGAATAAAAGTCTTAGTAACATATAATTACCTCTCAATCATGTGTTTTTGGTCACATGTTTAGATGGAATATGTTTTTTCTACAATTAAATAAAATATATCTTGGAGTCTTGCCGGCATTCTTGAATGAGTAATAGTACTCTTGACATTTAATTTGGGTTGAATTATGATTTTGTTCGGAAATTACAATTTTAGCCCCATCTTTACTTACAAATAGGGCATTCATTTTTCTCACAAAACACAAATCAAAAGCAACTATACTTCAAAATTCAAATCTTTAATCATGGGTGTTATTATTGAAGAAATCAAAGTGACGTTATCACTTCCCCCACAAAGGTTCTTCAAATCATTCATTCAGGATATGAACAATTTTTTTGCCTAAAGCATTTGCAGGTTTTATTAATAGCTTCGAAAGTATAGAGGGAGATGGTGGAGTTGGAACCATTAAATTGGCTACTTATGTTGACGGTAAATTTTAATTTCAAATTTATATGCAATTATTACTATTACCATGAAGTTCTTCATTCAAGAACAAATTGATGTGGAAATTGATTTATTAGCTCTGGTTTTAATTGGACCCAGTTAGTAGATGGTCGGATTGATCGATTTTTGAGTCGAGTACTGAGTTATTAAAAAAAAAAAATTATGAGTATCATATAGCATGTTAAGGGTGTTCAAATTGATTAGATAGACAGATGTGAATCTAGTGTCACGACTAAACTTTCTTACATCGATTGACTTACTTTGAGTTATTTGTCTAATTCGTATTTCTATATGTGTTATAAAACGAAGGCAACACTTATTTCATGTACATCCTAAATAATTAGGAACATAGATTCTCATGTAAAATTAAGAAAATAATTGACAAAATTAACCCTATAATGATGGATTTTTTGCTTTAATGTCTATATTATAAACATGGGACTTATTAAATGTATTTAATACTCAATTGTACTTGCAAATCAGGTGATCAAATCAAAACAATGAAGCATAAAGTTGAAGAAATCGACGTGACAAATGGTGTGTACAAATACACTATATTCGAAGGCGATATTGTGGATGAAGATATCGAGTACTACACCAACACTGTGAAATTCGAGTCGGGACCAAATGAAGGTTCCGTCTACATATACACGACAGAATATCACACGAAAAAGAATGACGACCCGAATACACTGGAGCAAATCAAACAACGTAAAGAGAGGGCTAAAGTTGCCATTCTAGGTGTTGAGGCATACCTCCTTGCAAATCCTCAAGAATATGTTGTATGATACTGGCATGTGTCTTATGGTGTGTTGCTATTAATTAAAATGAATTAAATGTGTGCAATTTCTTACCTTCAAGACTGAAAAATAATATTGAATGTAGCTAGGTATCACCTTTTGATGTGTTTTAATTTGTAACTTTGTAATATTTTGCTATGATGGAATAATTTTTATGTCAGCGTGAAAAATAATATTATAAGTCTATCCACAAACTTTCAATATTATATTTGACGTCTTGTATATTAATTATATAAAAATAATGATTTTTGTTATATTTATATAAAATACTTAATAATTATTGAATTAGGCGCCGTCCACCGGTGGCCGCCTCTGCTGACTGCCGATGAGCTATAAACATTATTTTAAATTTTACTTAATTCTAAATTCTCATATTCTATTCTTGATTTTTTTTTATAATTAATCATGATTCGTGGGTATGAATAATGAGCTGGGATTCTTGTTAACTAACACAAATCCTTATACAGTATTATATGAAACTTATTCACGAATTGATTTTTTTAAATCGTATCATTAATTTTGTCAAAAAGTATCACATATTTCATTAAACAATAATATATATTTCTCTTATGGATTAACACTATTGACAAGGTCATAGCAAGCTATTATAAATATTTCTCTTAACATTGATTACATAATCGGGGAACAAAATTCTTCTTTTTTATACTTGTAATTAATCATAAATATCTCTTGGAAACTTCAGAATGATCTTCTTTAAGATAATAATTTTGACATTTCATTAGTGATGCAGGAAAAGCATGAATAATTACGAATAATAATATTCTCAATTTTCGTTGATTCCCATTGGAATATCGACAATAAAAAAAATAAGAGAAAACACTCTCAACAGTATCTGAATTCATAATCAACGGAATGAAAATGTGTCCCAGTTTGGCTCAAATTAGAATTCCAGGGCAAAGGCCCGCGCGCACCAACATAGATTTCAAGCAAAATATCCAAACTGCGCAAGAAAATAAAAAAATGTTCAGATAGATAAACATATATTATGGATGATCCATACAAGGGCACACAAGATGGGCTTTCAAGAATAATTGGGTCAAAAAATATACCCATACATAAGCCCAAAGGATATATTCTTTTAGATAAAAATTCAAATAAGACGATCTCATGCGTGAGAATGTGTATAACCTAGTACAAATTACATCCACCCTTCCCAAAATATTAAAACATCAATATTTATATTATGTCCCGTCTTACCGTGAGATCATCTCATGTCAGTGTGCCTCATTCTTCTATTGAAAGAGAATCTATAACATGGATGATCTACCAATTATACATAAACACATTACGTATGGCAAAACCTTCTTTTCCACCAATTACACCGTATAACTTCGTGTAATTTAATAAATTTTTTGACCCGTTCATAAAAAAACATTGTAATATATAATAAAAAATATTAATTCATATTAACAGAAATATTAGTTCATAAAAAGGAAAATGTATTAATTTTTTGGTTAAATAGTATTATTACTTTCCAATATACAATACTTTCATTGTATGAACCGATACTTTCATCACAAGAACCAATATCTTTTTAGCACTTTTTTTCATGATTAAAAAAATATTAGAAAACAGTTTGATTTTATTTTTTATTTTTTAAAAAAAATTGATCAAAATTGAATCAATTATACGGTGCAACCTATAACTTTTCATTACTCTCATTCTCAACCACTATTCCATAAGCTACATGTCAAAACAATGATGTTTTAAAGTTGAATAAAAAAAACATACGAAAGTATTTAAATTCAAACTAGATAAGAGAAACCATATAACTATATTTTGATGAAATAGATTGGAGCTCTTTGCATTTAATCTCAATGGGTAAGTCTTTTTACAATATTGCCAAAAATCTTGTATTTCAAAACATGCCATGTCCCCTTCCCAAAAAAAGAAAAGAAAAAGAAAAACATGCCATGTTCTATGGGACTCGACAAATTACAGAATAAATTCACATTTAAAAGACCATTCGAATTAAAATCACAGAAATAGTGAAACCAAGTGGCATAAGCATAGATAATTAAGACAAGATAAACAATCCAAATTCATAAACACATGACAACACTAGAAAGAGCCAACATCACAAATTAGGAAAACAGTATCTGGAAATCCAAATCCAAGTCTACTAATCTAAGGTGATGCCATTGCCAGACAAATATTAAAACAAACATATGAAGAATATAATGAGACGAAGAAACAAAATAAAAATAAAATTGAGTAGCACTCTACTAATCTAGCATCAATTGTGTATCTTAAAAATTCGAAACATTCAATTTTATTTATCACTATCAACATAAATATTTTTTAAAAAAAATTAGCTTTGAATAAGTTAAAAATTCTAGTTTAATCTCTCTCTCTCTATATATGCATATTAAAAAGGAAATTGTTTAGATTAGAGGGGAGGGAATGTCTTGTTCATCTCGATTCTCTTCTAGTGTTCTGAGAACAAGATATGAATACCAATATGACTTTAGCAATCATAATATAAATTTCCAAGACTCCCTCTCTCTCTCTCTTTAAATTTAGGTTTGAAATAAGGAGTACAATATTTTTAAATCCTGTTTGGAAAAAATTGGATGACTCGAATATTTATTTATATATATATATATATACACATAATAAATTTTGTATAAAATTGTAAAAATAAATTTATTAAATACATTTAGACAATTTTTTCTTTTAAATAATTAGTTATATAATCTTAATAAAGGTTACAATTAAAATTAAAATTAAAATCAAGTTATATGATTTATTAAATTGTCTATAACGTTATTAGTCATACTATATATTTAAAATAAAATTACTAAAGTCCAATACATATCACTAAAGCCAGAGACGTACCCATGTTGCCCGCCCCCATAAAAAAAAATTTTGTAGCATTAAGATATTATGTTATATGATACATATGGTACAATACAGAGCTGTGTCAAAGTGGTGAAGAGGTCTAGTAACATTCATAAGGACTGCAGTTTGAATCCTTGCCAACCCAATATGTGCTAATTTTATTTTGTTTATATTATAATGCTTTTCCAGATTCTATATTTGTTAAAAAAAAATTAGTTTACAAAATTGGATTTTTTTTAATTATTTTATGTTTTAATTTGCAATAGTTGTAATGTTGTTTTTTTATTTATATATTTTGTAATTCCAGCACATTTTCACTCCTCACAATCATAAATCAATTAATTAATTGTCTTCTTCATTTTTTATTAGGCAAGGTCTTGTATCGATGGGTCTTGCAAGACTCATAACGATTTTAGAAGCAAGAACTTGTTATGCTGAAAAATGTGACTTATTTACACAAAAAAGTGCAACTATTAATATGGGAACATAGTTGCATGCTTCTGTTTGAAATAGTTGCACGTTTTTAAAATGCAATATGAGTGCACAGTGCAATCGGATGCACATGAGATTCACTCTTTTTATTATATAGTAAATATATATTTTTGTGCCCCCACTATGGAAATTTTCTGGATCCGTCTCTGACTAAAAGCCCATTACATATTTATTCTTTTATCTAACTCAAATACTAGTATATAAACAATAAACAACACATGAAGGCTCCGCTTCTCTCTGTCCTCTATCCCTCCTACACAGTTCCTTCTTTTTTTAAAAGAAAAATTAGCTAATTCTCTTGGTTTTTAACCGGCTCATGGTAGGTCAAGACAAACCCGATGCATGCCAAGAACCGGACCAGGACCATATCCGATTCCCTGATATACCGGATGAAACGATCGATCAGATTCGATTTTAAAAACATTGAAGGAGTATGATCTCATTTTTATTTAAACATAGTTGAAATGTTGTAAAATTTTAAAATTTATATTTGAGTATCATAAATGATCAAGTCGAACTTGAACAAACTATAATTGTTAAATACTTTTAACTTTTTCCCACTTTTATTTGATGATTTTTAATATTAAATTTGTACACAAAACAAGTGATGTATGAGACGAATTTATTTCTATTCATGTGTATACATATATTAATAAGACTGTTAAAATCTTTTGAAATAAAAAACATGTGTCATCGTTCTTCTACAAGTGAATTTAATCGAACTCAAAAGGTTGCAATTATAATTAATTAGTAAATATAATTGGTTAGAAACATTAATCATTTCGTAGACATAAATGAGTTGCTAAATACATAGTGAGTAGCACCTAAATACAAAATCATGGCTAATTTGAAAAAAAAAGGACAAATGAGTATTTCTTTCACCGTAAAATCCATATTCGAAACTATAATTTCTTTCACCGTAGGATCCGTATTTGAAATGTATCAACTAATTGTTGCTGTGAGATAGCTATGGTCAAAAAGAAAAAAAAGATAGCTATTTTCCTATTTCTCCAACACCAAAAATGCCTACAAAAAAATATAAAATTAAAATAACATTAATAACTTTTTATAAAATTAAAATAACTAAGATTAATAAATTATACTAGCAACTAAGATTGAAGGCTTGTCAAGCAAAATTAGTGTATAAATTTAATCATTAATTAGTCTATTACTAATATTCAATTCACAGTGGTATGAGTATCAGTAATAAGAAAACATTTAAAATTTCAAATTCGAGAAACTAAAATATAATTTTCAGATCTGAAAATATTAAACATATGAGCAGAGCAATCTTCTTGTATCCAGTTTTATTTAATTAAAAAACAATAAATCAAATGTAGTAGCATTAAAATATATATGCAGATTCAATACAAACATATAAAGCAAGTTCACTATGGGCTTGGGCCTCACTCGGCCCAACGCTCCTCAATATTGAATAAATTTGGGCCTAAGCTAAAATTGTTATATATCCGTTAAAGCCCAGAAAACATATCATTATTATTTATATCGTGTAATAATCATACTAGATAAATCTTGCAAGACTAATTTGACTAGATAAATAACTACTTACCTACATCACAAATTCTGATATGCATAAAGGCATAACTGCTCAATTAGGCTCTTATTGCATTTACTACACTTGCACAAATTGAGTTATATATAGACAAATCCGGGCGATAGTATTATTTAATTGTTATTGAAAATTAGACAAATGTATGTTTCTAATTGTAAAATTTACAAATATGATGTATCGAATTACAAAAATATACATATATACATAATTGATAAAAAAAACATTAAAAATGATAATTCTTTTACAATTAATCTTTAAATTAATAATTTTTTACGGTTCCAACCACATTAATTTAGAGAGGTATTACTATACATGTTCAAATATCCCATAACGTGCTCAATTGGGCGATTACTGCATGTGCATACACTAACAATGACATTTAATTAGCTTTGAAAATTCATGTTTTAATAATCTGGCCGGCCTTTGCGGCTGCGCCGCCCAAGGAGCCGCCTATGCTGACAGCCTAAGTTTTACTATTATAGGAAATTTCCACCAATCTTCTTCAATATTTGACAACAATTTGCCAATTTGGGCAAATATAAATATAGCATTTGTTTCTCACATTCAACCCAACTCAAGCAAAAAAAAAAACATGGGTGTGATTATTGATGAGATGGAATTCATATTAGCAGTTGCACCGATGAGGTTGTTCAGAGGATTCCTGCTCGATACTAATAATCTCGTGCCTAAAGTTGTGCCTTTTATTAAAAGCTTTGAAAGTGTAGAGGGAGATGGTGGAGTTGGAACGGTGAAATTGGTTACTTATGTTGAAGGTAAAATTTGAATTACATGTTTGTCATATTTATATGTGATTATTGATATTATGTCATGTCAAAAAGTTAGTATTATGAATTTATTCGATTCTATTTTTATGGAATTTAACTATATTAATACAAAAATATATATGTAAATCAGAGTTCATAAAACTATCACTGTTTAAAATAATATTTTAAATAGTAATAATTTTTTTTATATAATAATATGAGAATTGATGTGTAGAGATGATTTTATGTGTTGCATATGTTTTCATTTCATTAAAAACACAATATTGAAACGTATATTGTTTAATTGCACAAAATTTAAATGTAGTTTGGATATTTAAACGATTTGTTGAAAAAAAATTAGAATTTTGAAACGTATCTTGTTTAATTGCACAAAATTTGATAAATAATGCATGATATATGTTAGATTGCTTTATGCGTCCCTCCTATCATTTGTTCAAATTTATACATAATGATTTATAAAATTACACCTTAAAATTATATTCATCTCCATTTTTCCATGATAAATTTTCATTTATTATTAATATATTAATCATTATATATACTTATTTATACACACTAATTAACAGGGGATCAAATCAAGACTATGAAGCATAAAATTACTGAAATTGACGAGGCAAATTACATGTCCACGTACGTTGTTCTTGAAGGTGATGTTTTGGATGAAAATATTGAATTCTATTCAAACACTGTCAAAATTAGCCCTAATTCGAATGAAGGGTGCATTTGTAAATACATCAACGAATTTCATATTAAAGGAGAAAATCGTCAAAATGTACAAGAAAAGATCAAGAAACGCAAAGAGGCGTCTAAAGCTATTGTACATGGTATTGAGGCTTATCTTCTTGCACACCCTCATGAATACATTTAAAGAAAAAAACTTAAAATATTTTCATATTTTTTTGTTAGATGTATGTGTAATTTATTGCACAAAGTGCGGGTCTCCTGTCCACCAAGTGCACCGTGCACTCGGGTATAGGAGTGACCCATTAAAAAAAAAAGAGACCTTGTCATTAGTGAAAATGAGGATCCACAATAAAAAATGGACAGGATCAAAGTGAGTGCACAGATGTAGAATCTGTGCACCAAATGCATATGAGACCTTGCCTAAATCATATTAAGATTATTTCTTTTTAGGAAATATAATTTAGTGATCAAGTTTATAAATTCTTTAATGGACAAATAATTAAATTTAGCATATACTTTTGATTTTTTATTAATTCTAGCACATATTTTTCTCTCTCTTCAAATTTAGCACATTCTTTCATTTTATATTTAAGAACATCCTGAATTATTATTTTTGACAAGGCCAGTATGGTATGATCGTCGGAATCCACCTATCTTGCTGCCATGTAAATATTAAAATAAAAATAATAAAAAATATAATCACCTAAGATTAAGAAACGTGGGATATAAAAACATCTCGTGTTACTATTTTTTTAATTTTAGGTAGTGATAATTTTTATTTTTTTATTTTAATATTTACATATCAGCAAGATAAGTTAACTCCAACGATAAAATTAGATGAATCTTGCCGAAAATGGTGATCGGAAATATTTTTAAGTATTAAGTGAAAGTATGTGTCAAATTTAGAGTGAAAAAAAAATATATGCTAAAATTAATAAAAAAGTCAAAAGTATGTTTCTAAATTTGATTATTTGACCTTCTTTAATCTATGATTTTATGAAGTAAGTTTAATCTCAAAACATTTGTGAGACTTGAATATGTATAGTAACGAACGAATTGAATCAAACTCGAAATAAATAAATGCCTAGAATTAATACAAATCTTGTCTAAATAAGTCAATATTTTCTAGAAGGTCAATTATGCCCGATTTAATTTAAATTGCGATAATGGAAGGAATGCAGTAGGACGAAATTTCTCCGGAGCTTGCGGTCAATCTCTTCATCTCTTGACTCTCGTGAATTCTATTACTAATTTCAATTAGATTTATACTAACCGTCAATTTTTTGACTCTCATATTCTTGTATTACAAAATCAGTTTGACTTGGTATATAAATAAACCAACTAATTGATTTTATGATTTCGTGGCTTTGAATTAACAAGTGATTTAATTTGTCTTTGCTCGATAGAGTTTGCAAACAACCGAATTGCACTCAAAATAGCTTTTGAGAAGTGTTTAATTGGGAATGAGTGGGGAAATTACTAATAGGTATTTTAAAAAAAAAAAAAATTATTAGCAGGTATAAAATAAATTGAATATATGTATGTATAATTGCACTATTACATTTAATTTTGACTGTATATACAATCTTATTTGTACCTGTTAGCAACTTAACTCGAAATTTTGTACCTGCTAGTAATTACACTAGGGGAATTGTCTGGAGGAGATGTAAGTTATTTGAATTCAAATTGTAAAATGGAAGTAGGGATGGCAAAACGGCCCGTCCCGAGGTCGACCCGCTCTGCCCTGCCCCGGTTGGGCCAGGTCAGCTCCGACCCATTCTAAAAATGGGTCAGGTCAGGCCCGCCCCGCGCATGGGCCAGGCCGGGCTTGGGTACCAATATTATAATTACTCGGCCCGTCTCGGCCCGGCCCATCCCACACTCTTTATATAAATATATATTTGTATATATAATATAATAGTAATAATAATAAAAATATATATAATATTTCATCAATTATCACACGATTTTCTTTTCTTTCCTCCTAACCCTAATTCCCAATTTCATCAGTTATCACACGGTTTTCTTTTGGCTCGTGAAAGTCTTTTTTGTTAATTTTGGACATGAAAGTAGGGTGAATTTGATGATTTGGTGGATTTGTAATTTCTGATTTCATTGTGGATTTTTAATTTGTGGACCTCTCGTTAAATTATGGTGAATTTGGAAATTTAATTTATATTAATTTTAGCTTGAATTATGTTATTGTATTTTATTAAATGTGATAATATTTTTATAGATAAAAATTGAATTTCAGCTTTATTTAAAAAAAAAAAAAGTAGCAGGATGTGTAAAAAATGGGGCAGGGCGGGCCGACCTGTCCCGCGCAGGCCGGGCTTGGGTCTTTAAACTCTGACCCACAGTGAGCCATGGGGCAGGCTGGGCTGGTTGATTATATTGAACTGTCTCAAACATAAAACGGGTATAATTTAACATAAATTACACACACCTTTCTTAAAATATTAAAAGTCAATGCTCAAATTATACTACGTCTAATTGTGAGACCATCTCATCCAGTTATTTCTCTTTTTTTATTTTGGCGTTATCACTCACATTAAGGAATCTATTTAATGTGTTATGCTTGTAAAAAATAGAAACTATTGTTTAATGGCTTCATGGCTTGTGCCTTGATTAGACAATAATTCAAAAGACCCTATATATAATACTAATAAATATGTATATTTCAACGGCTGAGTAATTAATTTTTAATCGATAAATGGGCAGGATTTTTTCTTGGCAACTTTCCTAGATATAGAATCGATCAATAAAATATAAAACTTAATTAGGTTAACAATATAATAGAGTTGAATAATAGGCGTGATTGATTGATTTCACTAATGAGGGGAATCCCCAATATATACAGTACAACAAATGAATATATGGAAATATATACAATCATGTAATTTACAAATCCAATATTCTATGGAATATTCTAGAACATTATTCCTTAATATGCCCTGCAAAATTGACGTGCCATCAGCTACATAAATTTTGGATCGTAAAAGTAAGAATCGAGCACGAGCAAGAGGCTTTGTTAAGACATCCGTCAGTTGATCAAGAGTGTTGACATATGAAACAGAGAAGATCCCCTTTGCAGACAAATCACGAACGAAATGCAAGTCCAATGAAATATGTTTCATCCGAGAGTGCATTATAGGATGCAATGCTAGACGGGTGGCACCTAAATTGTCACATAAAATACGAGGTGGTGTAGGCAGTGAGATACCAAGCTCCCGAAATAGTTGGAAAATCCAGCAGACCTCAGCTGCAGTTGAAGCAAGGGCCCGATACTCCGCCTCAGTGGATGAGCGAGCCACACCCCGTTGTTTGCGGGATCTCCAGGAGATAGGATTTGGGCCGAAAAAAATAACATAAGCAGATGTAGATTTTCCATCTATGAGATTCCTGTTGGGGAATTATTTGCACGGATCTATTCGGGATGAATATTTAAATATAAATTTAATTCTAACAATTATTACTAGCTTGAATTAATCCTATATTAATTCAAATAATAATTCAACAACAAATCATGCATATAAACAGTTCACATAAATCCTACGCATGCGGAATTGCTACGGGTTTACGTGAACTAACCTCTTGGAGTGGCAATGGTCTCGTCGATAAAAACACACCAAAAAGCCTTCCCAAGTATTCCCTAGTCCTTGCTCGTCAATCCGGTGGAAGGAAGCTCGCGAACAATTAACAAAAGGAAAAATAAAATTTTGTTGCACCACCTTTGTGGATTTACTCATGTTTCCAGCACATGGAATTGTACTTGGGAATGAAACATTCATCCCCTATTTATAGAGGGGTGTTGGACGATTTTTTGGCATGGAATAGGGGAAGAAAATCTTTTTCTTGATCTCCAAGAAATCTTGAATATATCTCCTATATTCTTTTCTCCATAATTAAAATATTCCATAAAAATCCCAACTCCTCTTGTTATGGGAATTTTCAAAAAAATAAGGATCAAGATTCCAAGATTTGGATCTTCTTGAATTTATGAGATATTCTTGTATTCCAAGAATACATATCTTCCATAATATTTTTTCAAGAAAATCAAGAAAATCTTTATTTCCCTTATTCTTTCAAGATTTTCGAAATTTACATAGTAAATAACCAAGTGGGAGATTTCTTGAATTTAATGAGATAATCTTGTATTCCAAGAATACTTATCTTCATTCCATAACAAAATTCAAAGAAAATCTTTCTCCTTCTTTTATTTACTATTTTCGAAAAATAGGAAAAATAGCAATAAATATTTATTTTATTTTTAAACACCTTTTTTCAGTTATTGGACTTTATGTTAGGCTACTTGAGGGGCCTTTAGGAGAATTAAGATTGGATCTTCCAATGGATCTTGAATTATCAATATTGAGCCACAATATTATTCAAGCCCATAAATATTAATTAATCCCACTACATAATTAATATTGCACTATTCATCTTAACCCATATTACAGTCAATATGGCTCCCGGTTATTATTTCATGTGTTTAAGATTATCTAGCCCATTAATTAATTCAAGCTACTGAAATAGCTTTCCATTAATTAATATCTTTTTGTCCTTAGTTGAAACGATTCAACATTATTATCCATCAGGAAACTAGTTCCACTTGCAAGATTTGGTATGATAAAACTTATGAACCTCCCAAGGGCAAATCGAACAAAGCGATTTGCTTTAACGATTCTCCATATTAAATCTTAGCAATCGCGATGTGACCAATAATATTGCCCAAGATATAAAGTATTGAATCTCGTTGATTCTCTACCCGTAATAAGTCAAAGCAATAATTACCAACCACACGCGATCCTATTTAAGGGACGAAGATTAAGAAATAACGAACCATCGAGGTCTAATTCTTCCGGTTCGGGTTCAAGAATTTGTCCTCCTCAGGTCCTCTTGATGCACTAAACATGCACTAGTGTAATCTCTTGGTCAAGAGAAGCCAATCTGAGCCTTACACTTCAACCATTCACAATGGATTGTTCATTTCCATCTAGGTCGTGAATGGTATACTTTTGGTTACAAAGGACTGTTAATTTAATCTTCCGTGATCTGGTATCACTAAATTAACTACAATGTAACACGTCTTATTTATTGAACAGGTTATGCAAAAAATATATGTAACATTTGATGATATTTAAAGCATCGATGATAAACAATTTATTTCAAGAATAAGTCCGAAATTCGGTTTGATTATACAAAGTAAAAGCATATTTTCCAAAGATAATCCCAACAATCTCCCACTTATACTCAAAGTCCGCTTTTAAGTATACTACAACATGTCTCGTGTAGTTTCTGTCGTGACATATAATGTCACCTACACGAACCTAATAATGTCTCCCACTTATACTCAAAGCAGATTGACAACGGTCTTGACACCCATTCCTTCCACATGTCTCTCGAATGTATTTTGAGGCAGACCCTTTATGAATGGATCTCGCTGGGTTGTCTTCGACGACGCGATCTTTGCCAATTTATATCTCCTATCTTAACGATTTCTCGTATAAGATGGTATTTTCAATGTGTTTGTTGGCCTTGTGGGCTCTTGGTTCCCTTGAATTTGCAACTGCTCCGGCATTGTCACAATAAGCAGTGATTGTGTTGGGCAAATTCGGAACTACATACAAGTCCACTAGGAAGTTCTTGAGCCAAACCACTTCTTTCGCTGCCTCGCAAGCAGCTACATATTCGGCTTCCATGGTAGAATATGCGATGCATTTCTGCTTAATGCTTCTCCATCATGGCTCCTCCCCCCATGCAAAACACACTACCGGAGGTAGATTTTTTGGAATCTAAGTCTGATTGGAAATCCGAGTCCGTGTAGCCGATGTGGATTAGACTATCCGACCGATAAACCAACATTCTATCTCGAGTTCTTTTTCGCCATTTTAATATTTTTAGCGTCGTCGTCAATGTTCTTTCCCCGGGTTACTTTGATATCTTGTCACCATGCCAACGGCAAAGCAGATATCCGGTCTCATGCACAACATTGCATACATAAGGCTTCCGACAGCCGAAGCATAAGGAATGCCTTTCATGTCATTTATCTCCTTTTGTGTCTTAGGGCACATTTTTCCTTGATAGATGGATTCCATGTCCGAAAAGGTACTGAAGCCTTTCTTGGAATCTGCATCTTCGAATCGCTTCAAGACGGTGTCTATGTATGAAGCTTTGCGATAAAGTTCTATCATCATTTTCTTGCGATCTCGAGTGATCTTGATCCCAAGGATGTGCCCGACTTCCCCTAAGTCCTTCATATCAAACTGTTTTGAAAGACATGCCCTTACGTCTGATAACACCTTTACATCGTTCCCGATGATCGTAATGTCGCTCACGATATAGTACTAAGAATACCAATGCAGTTCCGACACGCTTTTTGTACACACAACTTTCGAACTCGTTTTGATCAAACCCATAAGACTTTATAACATGATCAAAATATTGGTTCCAAGCTCTGGATGCTTGTTTGAGTCCGTAAATGGACTTCTTGAGCTTACAAACTAGGTGTTATTGGCCTTTTTCAATGAAGCCTTGGGGTTGTTGCATATAGATTTCTTCATCAAGACTTCCGTTAAGGAAAGTCGTCTTGACATCCATTTGCCATATTTCAAAGTCGAGATGCGCAGCAATCGACAAGAGAATTCGGATGAACTTGAGCATTGCTACAGGCGAAAAAGTTTCCTCATGGTCGATCCCTTCTTTCTGAGTATAACCTTTCGCCACAAGTCTTGCCTTGAAGGTTTCCACCTTCCCGTCCGGTCATTTTTTTCTCTTGTACACCCACTTGCAACCAATGGGTTTGACCTCATTAAGTGGTTCGACTAGCTCCCACACTCTGTTATGATCCATAGAACCCATTTTGGCTTTCATTGTTGTTTGCCAAGAAACCGTGATTCCTTGTCTTGGATTGCTCATCATATGTCCGTGGGTCTCGATTCGTCTTGTCAGGAATCAAGTCCGAGGACTCTCCTATCCCCATGAATCTCTCGGTTGTCTCATAACCCTCCCACTACGACGACGAGGTTTGTGTAAGTGTGTCGTTTGGTATGTCATCTTGTACAGTTGGCACTGAGGTTAGCCCTCTTAGCTCATTTAAGGTAATCTCATACGGGTCTTCTTTAGTTCATATAGTCTTCTTCCAAAAATCTAAAGTGGGTGCTTATTACCATCTTTTTGATCTAAAGGGCCATAGAACATACACTTTTTTTGTTCCCTCGGGGTATCCTACAAACAACCTTTATTATGATCGAGGATCCAATTTTCCAACCTTCCTTGTCCAACACGAGGGGTAGGACACCCCCAAATTTTCATGTGTCTCAAACCGGGCTTCATACTTGGTCCACAATTCTTTGGGAGTTTTGGGAACCGATTTGGATGGCACCAAGATTAGAATGTAAGCCCATTTGTTTTCAAGGCATGACCCCGAGAATCGACTTGGGAAGATCCGCATAACTCATCATAGATCTAACCATTTCCAAAAGAGTTTCTGTTTTTCGCTCTGCAACCCCGCTTTTGTTGAGGGGTTCCGGTGCGATTTAATTTGGGATGCAATCCCTTTATCGAACAAGTAGTTCAAAAACTCATCATTTGAGGTACTCGTATCCACGATCGATCGTAGAGACTTGATATGTTTTTCCCTATGATTTCTCTGCTTGAGCCTTAAATTCTTTGAATTTCTCAAAGGTCTCGATTTATGCTTCATAAGGAAAATATAACCGCACCTTGAGTAGTCATCAATAAAAGTGATTTAAATACTCATAACCTCCCCTTGCTTTGGTTGACATTGGACCACATAAATGCGTGTGAACGATTTCTAACACTTCTTTGGCTCTATTCCTTGGCTCGAATGCCCTCTTGGTCATTTTACCCTCCAAACATGATTCGCATGTTGGAATTGTTGGGATTATACTAGAAAGTATGCTTTTTTACTTTGTATAATCAAAATTGAATTTCGGACTTATTTACTGAAATAAATTGTTTATCACTGATGCTTTAAATATTATCGAATGTTACATATATTTGATAATTGTTCAATAATTCATGACGTGTTACATTTTAGTTAATTTAGTGATACCGGATCACGTAAGATTAAATTGCGGTCCCCTTGTAACTAAAAAGCACGCCATTCACGACCTAGATGGAAATGAACAACCCATCGTGAAAGGTTGAAGTGTAAGGCTCAGATTGGCTTGTCTTGACCAAGAGATTACACTAGTGCATGACTGATGCACTGAATAGGACCTACAAGAGGATAAATTCTTCAGAACTGAACAAGGAAGAATTAGACCTCAGTGGTTCGTTATTTCTTAATCTTCGTTCCTTAAATATGATTACGTGTGGTTGGTAACTATTGCTTTGACTTATCATGGGTAGAGAATCAATGAGATTCAATAATTTTTATCTTGGGCAATATTATTGGTCACATGTGATTGCTAAGATTTAATATGGAGAATCGTGTGCAGCACGCTTTGTTCGACGGCCCTCTTGGGAGGTTCATAAGCTTTATCATACCAAATCTTGCAAGTGGAATTAGTTTCCGGTATGGATAATAATGTTGAATCGTTCCTTGACCAAGGACTAAAGATATTAATTAACGGAAAGCTATTTTAGTGGCTTGAATTAATTAATGGGCTAGATAATCTTAAACACGAGAAATAATAACCGGGAGCCATATTGACTGTAATATGGGTTAAGTTGGATAGTGCAATATTAATTATATAGTGGGATTAATTAATATTTATTGGCTTGAATAATATTGTGGCTCAATATTGATAATTCAAGATCCGTTGGAAGGTCCAATCTTAATTCTCCTAAAGGCCCCCTGAGTAGCCCAACATATAGTACAATAACTGAAAAAAAGTGTTTAAAATAAAATAAATATTGTTGCTTATTTTTCCTAAGTATTTTCGAAATTTATAGATAAGAGGGGAGAAAAATTTTATTTGAATTTTGTTATGGAATGAAGATATGTATTCTTGGAATACAAGATTATCTCATTAAATTCAAGAAATCTCCCACTTGGTTATTTATAAGGAAATTTCGAAATTTTTGAAAGATAAAGGGCAAGAAAGATTTCCTTGAAAAGATATTATGGAAGATATGTATTTCTTGAAATACAAGAATATCTCATAAATTCAAGAAGATCCAAATCTTGGAATCTTGCCCAATATTTTCGAAAATATCCCATAACAAAGAGTAAGTGGGATTTTGTGGAATATTATAATTATGGGAGAAAGAATATAGGAGATATATTCAAGATTTCTTGGAGATCAAGAAAAGATTTTCCCACATTATTTTTTACCCAAAATTTCGTCCACCACCCTCTATAAATAGGGGATGAATGTTTCATTCCAAACAAACATTTAAAATTGGTTTTTCGGAAAAATATCAGCGTCGATAAAATATCAAATATTTTGTAACGTCGACAGATTGTATTTTTTTGAAAAACGTCAATTGTGAGTAGTGTACAATTCCATGTGCTGGAAAAATTAGTAAATCCACAAAGGTGGTGCAACATAATTTATTTCCTTTTTGTTAATTGTTCACAAGTGTCCTACCACCGGATAGTCGAACAAGGACTAAGAGAATACTTGGGAAGTTCTATTGGTTAGTCTAATCAGCCAGATCACTGCCATCCCAAGAGGTACGTTCACGTAAACTCGTAAAATTCCGCATGCGTAGGATTTACGTGAATTAATTATATGCATGATATGTTGTTGGATTATTATTTGAATTAATATAGGATTAATTCATGCTAGTAATAATTATAAGAATTAAATTTGTATTTAAATATTCACCGAATAGATCTCGTGCAAATTATTCCCCAACAATGCGTATCATAACCAGTTTCGAACTCTCAATTTTTTAAATTGTAATTTAATTCACGACATTAAATTTGAAATTGGATAGTAGAATTGCTAGATCTGTTTTTGCGTGTATCCAATTGTCATGGAATTTAATGTGTTTATTTATGCATGCATATAAATTGTGGTTTTTAATTGATTCGTTCGGATTCGTTTTTGCCTCGTGAGAAAATCCACGAGTAGATTAGGATTTATTTGATTTGGTCAATGTAATAGACTAGTTCAGATCTAGGTTTATTTATTTTTTGTAAATAAATTGTAACCTAATCGAAAATGAGGACGGAGACGAAGAATTAAAGGATAAAATCCGTAACGGGGGCGTGAGGCGGCGTCTTCAAAACGCTTAAAAGGGGAGGCACACGCACACGACATGGACGCTACAGAACTGACGACGGCGCCGGGCGAGGCCGAGGCCGAAGGCTAGCAGCAGGATAGAGTCACAAGACGGGCGGGGCGCATCCCGAGGCCGACTGGGTGGAGCGGCCAGCGTGACGGAGGCGGATGCGAGGCGGCACTGAGACGGGGATCGCCGAGGGAGGGCGGGCGAATAGTATAGCGTCTTGCGGCGTGGATCTGTGTGTTACACGCGATGAATCTGCCGCCGCTTAGAGAGCTCCGGACCTGAGGCGTCTTGCGAGGCACGGCGGGCGACGCCTTTCTTAGCGTTTGAACCGAGAAGCAGTGGCCAAGTGGCGGATCTTGGCGTGCATCCATTGTGAGCTACTTGGCGTGGCGTTCGGAGACGGAGTATTTTTTCGAGACGATCGAGGGGAGAAATTCAAGGCGGTGTTTCTTCAAGATCAAGCCAAGAAAAATCAAACCATGACAATTGGATAATTTGTGCCCAATATGTTTATTTTTCTGTTTTTGCTTGATTTATTATTGTCTTTATCTTATGCTTTATTTAATTTGTTTAAATGTGTTTGCATGAGAGTTGCCCAATGAAAAATCTCACCTTAAAAAATTACTAAGTATGTTTAAATAATTAATTGACAATTTTATTAGGATAATAAAATTGAATTAATTTTGACCTCCATGATTTATTTATTTGTGAATTCTTTTGGAGAAAAATTTACCGGAGACGGTCAAAAGATATCTTTCACATGAATGAATTCCAAATGGATGATTGTGGGTTATTATTAGTGGCGACGATGACCTCCCCACGAGGCTCGTTCAATACGAAATAATAATCTGTATTTAATCATGGTTATTACTTAGGTATAAAATTGATATCATATATCTTTCAAAGTCCTGTCAATTTTATATTGGTCAAGTGAGAGCCAACTATTAATCTGGATATTAAAGGTTCAGAATCTTAATTTTGTTTGTAACCTGCTTAAATGTGTTTAAATAATGACCCACCCCACGTGGCTTTTATTTAAACTGCATTTTTTGAGATGTTGGTGATGATGTTCATATTTTTTGAGATTTTAATATGAAACATGTGATCGAACCTTGTGATATATTTGTGCTTATGCATATTATTATTTATTTGATTCAAAGACGTCAGAAACCTTTTAATCCACAAGAGGTCCCAGGACATCAAAGATAAATATAGTGTAATGGTTGTGAAGCAATTAATGTCGAAGCGCCAAATGGCAATTTGTGAGTCTTACAGCAAAAACATGAATCGCACTAAATTCCGACAAGCCGGATTTATTCAATAAAGGCAATTTATTACTAGAAATAATAATCTCATTTGTTCTCCTAGATGGATGACCCAAACGAGCATGCCATGTTCGAAAATCAGTACGCAATACTACTTGAGCAAAATGAGTAGCAGACTTCACGAAATTAGATGGTGGTTTAAGATGATAAACACCATTACTGCATTTCCCGGTTGCCAAAGGTGCCCCCGTAACTCGATCCTTCACAACAAAAGAGCATGGAAAAAATTCCACAGAAACATTATTTGAACGGGTAAATGATGAACTGACAACAAGTTTTGCTTAGCAGTAGGGACACACAAGATATCTTCCAATTTAAAGACAAGATTAGGAAATTGAATAAGAGATGTACCAGTATGACTAATTGGCATAGATGAGCCATCAGCAAGATGAACCTCCTCGGTTCCATCATATTAAGAGTGCAGTGAAAGGTTTCCCATATCAGAAGTCAAATTATGAGATGCCCCAGAGTCCATCATCCATGAGTTCTGGGAAGGTAATGGTCCAGGTGACCGAGCCATATTCGCCATTGGGGGCAAACGACGACAAGTAAGGGCCCCATGACCCGGAATCTGACAAATCTGACAAATAATAGGCATTCCATTATTATTATTATTATTCGAAAAATTTGAATACATGTTCCCACCATTGGACCGATTCTGATGTTTGCCCGAGTCATTACGAAACCCACCAGAATTCTGATTTCGGCCCTTGTTGGAATTCTGGTTGCGACCTGAATTCTGCTTGTGCTGGTGTGAGTTATTGCCACGGTTCTGGGATTGTGCTGAGTTAGCCGAAACAACAAGGCTGGACTGATCATCTAAGCCATCAACATAAAGCTCTTGAGCAACGAGCATGTCCAATAAGGTTGAGAAAGACATGGAATGAGGTTGCGCTCGAATGGAGGCAACAATATCTCAAAATTTCGGGCCCAGCCCATTGATAACACATATTGTGAAATCATCATCACTCATAGGAGAATCTATTAGGGCCAATTCATCTGCCTTCGCCTTCAGCGAGTGAAGAAATTCTGTGACTGAGTGTGACCCAATCTGTGCACGGCCAAGATCGGATTTCAACTGCATAACTCTCGAACGAGAACGAGAGGCAAATATCTGATGTAGCATCATCCACGCCTTACGGGCAGTGTCTTCAACAGACGCAAATGGGGAGACCTCCTCCGAGAGAGACCCCATGATCATCGCAAGAACCAGTTGGTCTTGTTGGAACCACCGCTTGTAGTCGGACGACGATTTTGGAGGAGCGGGAATATCTCCATTAACAAACCCTTGGAGATCCAGGCCATTCAGAATAGCAAGGATGTGGGAACGCCATTGTGCAAAGTTCTGTCGAGTAAGCTTCTGAATATGTTGCAACGGATTGGGGATCGTGACTAGTGGTGGGACTGGTGGAATAGTGGACTTGTTATTAGAGGAGGTATTTTCGGATGACATGATGAAGGATCAGAACAGAAGCAAGGACGATCGACAAATGAGAGGAAAAGAAAAGTTGCAAGGCTAGGGTTTGATATTAACAGCGGAATTGTGTTTGAGGATCAAAGAAGGATGATACCATAATAGAGTTGAATAATAGGCGTGATTGATTGATTTCACTAATAAGGGGAATCCCCAATATATACAGTACAACAAATGAATATATGGAAATATATACAATCATGTAATTTACAAATCAAATATTCTATGGAATATTCTAGAACATTATTCCTTAATACAATCTTCTGAATTAAGAATTAATTTATTCTGAAAGGACAATTCAAATTAGTCTTAAGTCTTACTTCACTTATAAATATGATCAATATTTTTCACATAAACCACGACTCAAGCAACTCTCTCTTCTCCATTATTTTCTTGATTTTTTAAATAAAAACAGAGTATTACTTTACTAATTATGGGTGTGATTATTGAAGAGTTGGAAATTACAAATTCAATTCCACCAGCAAGATTGTTCAAAGCATTCGTTCTAGATTCAGAAAACATTTTGCCCAACATCTTCCCATTTTTCAAGAGCTTCGAAACCATAGAGGGAGATGGTGGAGTTGGAACCATTAAGTTGATTACTATTGTTAAAGGTAAATTTAATTTAAATGAATTTACTGTATATATCAATTTATAATATCATTATTATCTCAAAACGGTCGTTCCTGTATGCATGATTGACTTGTGAATCATATATTAGTATTAGGCCGTTGAGTTTGTAATTTTTTTGGGTTTAGGTCTCATTTGTACCTATTCCTTCTTTTTTAATAAAATTTCTTTACTGATTATAAAAAATATATAAAAAAATGGCACATTTCTTGAGAGATTCTCTACAAAGTTATTTATCCATAAAATAATTTGAGTTTAAGTCAATTAAATGAATTAAAGTTAATTCCTACAAAATTTTCTAATTATATAGGCTATTACAAATATAATTGTCTACGAAAATGTAAATTGTCTAGCAAATTATTTGTGCAAATTATTTGTGTAGATAAGTTTGTCTACAAAAGTTACAAATGTGTAGGCAGATTGCTCGTAGGTAATTTGTTTGCCTAGAGAATTATTTGTGTGGGTAATTTTTCACAGATTATTCTAAAAGTTGGTAGGCAAATCGTAGGCAATCCTCACTTTTCAAGGACCAAATTATTTTTGCAGGAAATTTTTGTAGCCATTTAAAATTTTCGTAGATAATTTTTCATTTTCTTGCAGTGATATAAAATTAGTGCAATTAATACAATTTAATAGAAATAAGTAACACCATTTAGTGAAAATTGATGATATTATTTATTGAAAATAACTAATATTATTTAGTAAAAATAAGGAATACTTATATGGTTATTAAAAATCAGTTTGACAAGATGAATAAATTTTCACAGAAAAGATTGTCATTTCTTAAATATGTATGATGTTAGATACATCACAACTTCAAATGACAATCACCCAATGCCCCATATATATGTTCAATTATTTCAATCTCTAAATGCTAAAATTGCTGTATATTACATACATTATTGATGAAACATTTGTTATATATTAAATAGGAGACGAGGTGAAGACTTCAAAACATAGAAGTGATGAAATTGATGAGGCAAACTATGCATTCAAGTATACTTTAATTGAAGGTGGTAATTTGGACCAATATTTTGAGTACATTACCAATTCTCTCAAAATCGAACCTACTTTGGATGGTGGTTCTTGTTATAAATACACAAGTGAATATCATACTAAAAATGAAGACCACCATATCATACAAGAAAAAATTAAACGTTGTAAAATAGTGGCTAAGGCTATTTTCCAGGCTGTCCAGGCCCACCTCAATGCACATCCTCGTGAATGCAATTAAAGAAAATATTTGATAAAATAGGTACACTTGTATAATACGGTCTCATGGTAAAATGAAGTATAAGTTAGACGTTGACGCTTTAATATTTTAAAAGGGGTGGGTGTGATTTGTGCTAAATTATATCTCATCTCATATAAATTTTTATCTTGATTTAGAATTGTCGTTATTTTATTAGATATGTATTGTGTAGTGTTTTTATGTCAATTGTCAAATGTATTTCTCTTATTTTCAAGTGTACTATTGGTGTTTTGTGTCTTGTGAATAAAATGACGTGGCGGAATAATATTGTATGTAAAGTTTGATTGGAATGTTGTAATTTTTTTTTAAAAGTCAATCAATTACAATAGTTTCTTAACATAATTAATTACAATAATTACTTCTACCATCGGGCACATGGCAGTATTATTTCATCTCGCTGTAGACTGGAACCGCAATTACCACAAGAGGAAGACCACCCGAAACCGCAATCGGAACTGCAACCCAACAACTGGGGGACCACCACCCCACAAGAGAGGGACCACCACAAGAGGGAATAATGTCTCGAACCCGGGACCTCAAAGTCTCAGGTGGTGGATCTCTAACCACTTAAGCTATCCACACTTGATAATGTTGTAATTTTTTATTGAATTGGTCAACATGTGGATATTTCATGGGGTTGAAAAGTTTGATTTATAAAGCTCATTCATGCTCGATTTAGTAAATAAACAAAAATAAAAATTCAAATGAGACGATTTTATATATGAGACAGATTACAATTTAGCATAAATCACATTCATATATTCCACTTAAAGTGTTAAAACGTCAATGTCTAATTTATGTCTATTGTCACCATTAGACTGTCTCATATAAGTTTACGTTAATAACAAAATGAATGTATTTGAAACTCTTTCAAATCAGCTCAACTCGATCCATGATAACTGAGCACGACCATAAGTTTAAGCATGATAAAAATTAAAATAAATTCAACAATTTTCATGGTGGTTTTGACCTGAGTAATTAAATATTTACATTTAGATATATACCACACTGCAAATTAAATACAACTTATTTTCTCTTGTTTGTCATGTACACTATGGACTTTGTACACTTGTAGATTGAGAGTCCCACCTTAGTCCCCCATTTCACGTGATCATGTTCACAGATTCCACAATTCAATGACTGTCGACTCTTGTGACTACTTCTAGAACCAAATAATGATGTAACATCACTCTTGTCCACATAAAAAAAGAATCAAATACTACGAGGAAGTGCCATGTAAATTCAGAACACATAAATTTTTTTTTTCGAATCTCACTATTGTAACCTTATAACGATACTATTATTATGCATACAAAATATTATTATATAAAAATATATTTAATTTTTAAAGAAGAGCAACACTAATATTTAAAAAAAGGCTAGATCTTGTATGAATCCGAGTGCATTGTGCACTTATAGTATATTTTAAAAGCGAGCAACTTATTATACTAAGAAGTGCGATTTATTATCACTAAAAAGTGCAATTGTTAGTATGAGAACATAGTTACATGTTTTTGTTTGAAATAGTTGCATGTTTCTATTTTATATAAAGACGCTTTTTTTAAAATCTACGAAATAAGTCTTGCGATCCTAAGACACACAAAAAAACCCACACTTTAAGAGAAGACATTCACATAATTGAGATGCACACAAATTTTTACCCCACATAATAATTGTTGAACCTGAAATGACACTCTTAACCCTACATTTACCTATAAAATACATCCTCCTCCCTTACACCAAACACACACAAGCATTTTCTCCACTCCAATAATATCTCTAAAAAAAATTCTTTAAAAGAAAAAGGAAATTTATAATCATGGCTGTGATTTTAGATGTGTTTGAAATCGAATCATCTCTCCCACCTTCAAGATTGTTCAATGGATACATCGTGGACGCCGACAACCTCGTACCAAAGGTGTTGCCAATTTTCAAGAGCATCGAGAATGAAGGAGGTGAGGGAGTTGGATCTATCAAGAAGCTCACTTTTATAATTGGTAAGCTTTAATTTAAATTCGATTGATATAATATATTATTCGATTCGTTATTAAATTCGTTCAATATTTAACGAAGTAAATTCGACTTGTTCTTAGTGATTTGTGACTTTATTTTTAGTGTAATAATTAATGAAGTACTTTCAAGGTTGTTGAGGAAAATTAAATAAATGAATTGGTTCTCGACTCTCTCTATAAATTCGGACTTTTAGATGAGACGAAATTCTTTCACGGTATCAGAGCTTAGGCTCGCCCAGATCCTGGGTTCGATTCCTGTGAAAAATACTTCACCCATTTAAATTGTCCACTCGTTGGGCCTACTCCCCACTTCACCCATTTAAATTGTCCACTCGTTGAGTCTCCTCCCCAAAGGGTAAAGACAATGATTGATTCAGCCCAAGAGTGAGGGGAAGTGTTGAGGAAAATTAAATAAATGAATTGATTCTAGACTCTCTCTATAATTTCGGACTTTTAGATGAGACGAAATTTTTTCAAAGGCGACTTGGAGACGTGCTTGGAGCAATTCAAAACTATTTCATTGTTTACCTTTAGTATCCATTTTAAGTCATTAATAATTTAATTGATTTCAAAGTCATTGATAAATGACAAAGTATAGTGTGAACAAGTTTTACGGTGAAATTAGTTAAGGAGTGTGACTTATATTACTAAAGAGTGTGACTTTTTACTGTAAAGTGTGTGATTTTTTACTATAAAGAGTATTACTCATAAAAATGAAGGGTGTGATTTATATTATAGCAAAGAGTGTTGTAGTGATAACTGAAGTGTGTGACATATTACTAAAGGGTGTGACTTATATTACTAAAGTGTATGTCTGTAAAAAAAAAACCAATTTCACGGTGAACAAGTTTCACAGCATACCAACTCATGGTAAATATATTTAAAATCAAGGGCGCGAGTAATAATATTAAGATTTTATTGGATATGTAATGATATTAAAAAATATTGTGCATGTAGATTTTTTTTTTATAAATTGACAATTCGACAATTTTTTTTTTTAATGAATATGAAATGAAACACAAATTTTGTTATGTATCATACAAATAAATCAATTCATGTTTTATATATGTTAAATAGGGGACAAAGAGCACTACGTAAAGCATAGGACCGATGTACTGGATGAAACAAATCGGGTATTCAAATACACCGTAATTGAAGGTGGTGATTTGGGTGATGAATTTGAATCCATTACCAACACCGTTAAGGTCGAGCCCGGCCCGAATGGAGGGTCCATTTATAAATGCAACACCGCGTATCACCCGAAAAGTGAGGACCACGGTAAGATACAAGAGACCATCAAACGGGCCAACGAGGGGTCCAAGGCTTTCTTTCGTGCCGTTGAGGCTCACCTCCACGCAAACCCTAATGAGTACAATTAAAACGGGGAAAGAGTTTCTCGTTTCTCCCTTAAAAGAATAATATTTAGTTATTAATTGTTAATAATAAAGAGTGTCTTTTGCTTTAAAGAGTTGGTGAAAAATAAGTGATGTCGTAATTGGAGTGTGTATTTTTAGTTAGTATGTTTTTGATAATTTGTTGCGGTTGAATAATGATACTATGATATGTATTGATCAAAGTTTACTGTTTTATGTTCAATATTGATGGGGATTTGTTTAAATTAGATGTAACGTATATACTGAAAAAAATTTTGAATGTTTTTTATTTGAGTAAATGACAATAAGAAAGATATTTTTTATTCACAAAAACTCGTATGAAACGGTCTCATGAATGAGACGGGGTATAATCTAATAAAAATCAACGCAAACTCACCCTTCCAAAATTTTAAAGCGCTAATGTCAAAATTATATTTCGTCTCACTATGAGACCGTCTCACGTAAGTGTGTCTTATATACAGTAAAACCTCTATAAATTAATACTCTATAAATTAATAAATTCTCTAAAATAAAAAAAATCTTCTGGTCCCGACTTGAGCTTTGTAAAAAATTATCAAATTCGATAAGATAATAATTTTTTGAAAAATCCCTTTATAAATATTAGGTCCCATTAAAACTCTAAATTAATAATTCATAAATATTACAATTATAAATATTTTATTGGCTATAATAGTTATGAATTATTTTATTTTCATATTGAGATTTATATAGTATATGTTTCATTCATCATGCATGAATATATTTAATTGGCTATAATAGTTATTTAAGTGTAACGAATTAATTTAAACATGTATATTTAAGTAATTCCAATGAATTGATACATGCGTCCATGAATATAATAATTAAAAGTATACAATGAATTGATATTATACATGAAAATATTTAATTAGTTACAAAGAATTTGGTGATGCATGAATATAATCAATGAAATATATATAAATATATTTATTTTTAATATATATGTACTAAATTTGCTGAATTTAAAAAGTCTTTCTTTTACTTAATAAAATATTAATTTATCAATATATATTAATAAATTAATAAAATTTCGTGCCAAGTTATTAATAGAGGTTTTACTGTATCTTTAGTTGTGGAATTAAACGAGAAACAAAAAACTGATAAAATATAAGTATGAACATGCATGTATTGTTTCAGAAAAAGAATTTCTCATTGTGACCAAAGAGATATATACGGGCCGCATTTGTTGAAGTGGGCTTATGTATGGACATATTTTAATTGAAGCCCAAAGTTAATAAAGCCTTATATGGAGTATAATTTATTCAATAATAGGCGATCCGACATTCTTTTCTCTTATTTTGTTTTTACGTAACAATATTTTTTATGTGTTTAATTCAAAATCAGTTTTGATATCGAATATCAGTACATTTTAGCATGTACAATTTTTCAAGTAGGACATCATAAGTAATTCATGCGAACGGGCTTAATTCCCTGTTTGCAACTGCTATTTGTGGGCCAGAAGCACTTCTCCATGAAGCACTATTATGTGGGTCAAAGGACCCACAATGAATTGAAATTAAATATAAAATGTGTGAGCATAGCAAAGTTTTTGTTTTTATCATATACTAGCACGTAACCTGCGTATTACTTGTGATCTAATTTTTTTTATTAATTTAATTATAGTATAATTTTTATATTTTAATATTATTTGTGCATATTTTCATTCATTTCTTATTCTAATAACTTATTCCCATTAAAATTAAATATCATACTCATTTAATACATGTCGTTTCACCCATCATTATCTCATATATACCCTTAATGATTACTTTCATGGTTATTAAATTTTTTAATTTTTTTACAAATATGTTGTATGAATAATTTTTCCAACCAATAATATTTATTATTATAAATATTTAATTATAAAAAATTAAGATTAATATTGACATAAGAAAATTTAAATGATCATGAAAATTAGTTATTATGGGTACATAAGATATAACGAGGGAGGAAAATATCAGAATGATATTTATTATATAAATATATTAAAAGACTAAAAAGACATTATAAAGAATGGGAGGGAGTAATTTAGAATAAGAAATGACTGAAAATATGCACATATATTATTAGAAAAAAAATTATGTCTATAGTTGAATTAATCAAATTAATTAAATATTTGAAGTATTTAATTTAAAATTAATAATATAAAAATTATTTTCAATCTTGTGTAGATGTAGTATATTGATTTACATGCTAGTGATATTTAAAAAGAATAAGAGGAAGTATAAATTTATAAATTATAAAATAAGTATTTAATATAAATTAATGTACTCCCTCCTCACACTCATCTTATTTGGACGTCTCAACATTTCTGCAACACTTCTAAAATGGAAATAACACACAATACTAACATCCTCACAACATCACTTTATTTTCAAAATTGTTACTCAAATCTCTTCTTTATTTTAACTCGAACCCACTAAAAGTCAATATCTTCATCTTGAATTATCCACAATATACTTTCTTTATTACACTCAAATCCACTTTCCACTTCTCTCCTTGATTTGCATGCCGTTTTCAATGTTACAGTCCTCTTGGGACGGAGAGAGTATATATTTTGATGATGAAGTATTACCTATTTGGTGAGAGGATAAGAACATACCTGATGTAATCTTGTACAACAAATATCATATCTAAGTCAAATGAAAAAAAAAAAAAAAAGATCAATGATCTAATTCATTAATATTCATACCTAATTCACTAATAAACATGATTTCATGCAATTATGCGTACGTATTAATGAATGACCACATTTAAAAGAAAAGGTTGATCAAAGTATAATATTAATTGTGTTAGGTGTCGCATAAAATTAACGACATACTTGAAAGTCAATGACTACTCAATTAATTGTCTATATTAAGCAACGTGGCCTCAATAATAATTATTTCGTGGGGGACGTTCAAAGAAAGGGTACTTACTATATTCATCTTTTGTGATGTCTTATAATTCTTTAAAGACAGAAACTTATATGAGACGCTTTCATATATGAGATGGAGTACAATTTAGCACAAATTATATTCATCTTTTCTATTGTGTTAAAACGCCAATGTTCAGTTTATGTCTCGTCTCACCGTGAGACCGTCTCAAATAAATGTGTCTCTTCTTTAAAACAATCCCTTTGGTTGGATTTTGCGAGCTATTTCAACCACTGTTGGATGTGATTCCAAGAGCCAAACGGGGTAGAATGGATATATATATATATATATCCTATATACTAAAGGTGAATCAACTCCAATTTATATGGTGACTCTATTTCTAATCTCTGAATTTATGTGAGAATTAAATTATTTATAGTATCACTATCATTATTAATTTTTTAATTTTTTAATTTCAGTCATTTATTATGTAATTTTGATATTTACCTTCTATTTATCTCTTATCGATTAATTGTGAATCACCCCCTATTTATGTGGTTGCTATATTTAAAATATTTCATCTTCAAAATATATACATTAATTTATATTAAATACATATTTTATAATTTATAAATTTATACTCCCTCTTATTCTTTTTAAATATCACTAGCTAGCATGTAACCCAACGTACTACGTTTACACGAGATTGAAAATAATAATTATATTATTAATTTAAATTAAATATTTCAAATATTTAACTAGTTTAATTAATTTAATTATAGACATAATTTTTTTTTAAATATTATACGTTTCCATTTGGCTTGGATATGATATTTATTGTACAAGATTACATTAGATATGTTCTTATCCTCCCAATAAAAAGGTAATACTTATATATGCATGGAGTGATCACTATAGGATAGTAATATATCCAACGAACCAAAAATGTCCATGATAAATAAACATTCAAAAAATGCAATTATGCATCAACGGAAACTGATGAATATACTAATATATTTTTAAAATGTTTTTATTATTATCGAATTATCGATGACCACAAAATAAAAGAGGTCAGGAATTAAAATGTATTATTTAACTTGCGCATTCATATAGAGAGGTGTATATTTTGCGTAATTTTAATTACTCAAATCTCTCTCAACCTTGAATTTATTGATCAATATCCATATAGTATTAAATTAAACAATTAATATTAATTTTTAAGTTCAAAACTCTTTCCACCTTTTGTAACTCACGATAATTGAGGCGGCTTGGGTTAAATGATTGTACATGTGGGTCTAATAAAACTTTATGTCTCTTTCAATAAAAAAAAAAACTTTATTTAATTCAATATTTCTTGTTGTATTATTTTATGGACATGTTGAATGCTCCCTCGTCCCAAATGAAGCTTCACACTTTGATTTGCACTCATTTTAAGAAAAAGTGAATTTATTGATTTTTTAAAGGGGGTGGAGGGTGGAGATTGTAAGATTATTTTTCATATTTGAGATGTGCAATTTGAAATGAGACGGATCGAAATGAAAAGTGTGAAGGCTCAAATGAGACGGAGGGAGTATTTGATAACTTAATGAATCGTCTGTCAAAGCGAGGCTATATACAGTTATATGTGAAAAAATCAATATCACGTTATGTATCAATTTTATACGAATGCATGTTAAGAAATGTCCAATTTGAGTCTTATTTATTTTTTTGTTAAAACCCATAGAAGTCGTCGAAATTAGGCGACCCCTGAAATTAGATTTTTTTTTTTTTGCCTATTATCTGAATTGCACTACTTTAGTGCTGAGTTAGTAACACTAACTATCAAACTTTTTGTAATCAAATTCCACATAAGCTGTCCTATTTAAAAAAAAAACAAAATTTCTGGAAATTTAAATTCAGTTAAATTTTTAATAAAAATTTAATCGAAAATCCCAACTTTATGCTTCACGCTACGTGCAACTCACATGTCTATTTTTTGTACAAAGCCTAATTAAGTTATCCGTCTAATTTCGATCACACATCAATTTCAAACTTATACAAGTCTATATAAAGACAAACATGACATTATGTACACAATATATACGTATTTTATCAAAATTAAATATCCTTGAATAAGTAATAAGAAAAACACAATTTTCAAGGAAATTAATTAATTCTCAAGTTTCCTGAATGAGAAATTAATCTACTATGATGTGCGCTCCATTGCGGACAAAAACATTCGCACTACAATAATGTCAAAGTTTGTACATAGAAGAATTTAAAACATTGAAAATAAAAATTAGGTTTCCCACTAGACAAATAGGAAAAAAAAAAGACAATTAGATAAGGTTTCCCACAAGACAACCTTAACACATTCTTCACTATAAATACCCCATTTATATCAAACATAAAACACAACTCAATCAACTATCTTAGCTATCTTCAAATTCTTTGACCCAATTATATATATTTTCTTTAATATATTACCTAGTTATATATCATGGGTGCCATAACTTATGAGCAAGAAGTCGAATCATCAATCCCACCATCTCGATTGTTCAAAGCATTCATTCTCGACGGAGACAACCTCGTCCCTAAGGTGGTGCCCGGAGCATTTAAGAGCTTCGAAATCCTCAAGGGCGACGGCGGAGCTGGAACCGTTAAATTGATCACTTTTGGCGATGGTACGATAAAATAATTATCATAATTTGTTAATTTAATTAAATTGTTATAACTAATTTCATGATTTTGAATTATTTTTTGGTGTTATTTGCAAAATTTGAATTTAAATCCATTATTGAGTGACAAGTCAACAAAGGCAATTTATTGTTGAATATATATATATGTCGACTTTACACATATATATGACTACTACTTTGTCCTACATGACTACTAAAAGTCTAAAACTGCTGAACATTTATAACGAGGTTTAAAGAAAAGTGATTAACTATGCGCTGTTTTAGATTAAAAAAAAGTAGAAATACATTTATAAACGGTTTGAAATTGGTTTCAACCACGCACAAATGTAAAGACTGATTAAAAGTGATATTTTCATACTTTTAGGTGAAAACTCAATTTTAAAGGGTATTTTGGTACACTTGTTTAGAATTGATATATACCCCAATACTTTTGATTAATAAAATTAACTAATTTGCATTTTATGTCTATTTTTGAACAACATCAAACGTTTTACTAAAATATTTTTAGTTTGGATATATGTGTATAACTAGTATTAGTCGTTTTATAATAAAGTAGTAGTTGCAAAAGATGTGCACGGTAAAACTGATTTACAATAAACACAACTCAAATAAAAATCAATATAATGAAATCACTAATTCATCATGAATTGTATAAATGGGTGCAGCTAGTCCATTCAAGAGTGCGAAGCACCAGATCGAGGAGGTTGACGAGGTGAACCACGTGTACAAGTACAGTGTGATCGCAGGAGACGCCCTAGGCGAGCTCCTTGATTCGATCTCGTACGTTGTCAAGTTTGAGGCGGGGCCCGACGGGGGTTGCGTCGTGAAAACCAAGAGCACGTACCACACCAAAAAAGAAGATCACCACATCACGGAGGAAATGATCAAGGAAGGCAAAGAAAAGGCTAAGGGCCTCTTTCATGCCATTGAGGCTCACCTCCATGCAAACCCTAATGAGTACAACTAAATATTGAAATTGGAATTTGTTTTCTTGATTTTTCAAACAATAAATTGAGGGTGTGTTTCGAATTGTAGTGTTTGAATAAATAATTAATATGGTGTAAGGTGTGTGTTTTGATAATTTTTGTTTGATTTGGTTATTGATCGAGGGACGTTGGTGTCCTTTTGTTTGAATTATTGTAATTGGTTTCTCATGAAATAATAATAATATTGTATGATTGAATTGTAATGATTTATGTCTTATCGACTTGTGGAATTAATTTTTTGCATGATTTATTGTATATGTGACCTATTTTAGATTTTACCAATGTTGAAAAGAAAAAACACAGCTATTTATGCACAAATTAATACCAACTAACAAGTGTTTGCTTTCAATTATTACAAACAGTTCTTAAAATAATTTATTTTCAGAGCATTTTCTCACAGTTTGTGAAAAAAATTATTTATTAAATTTAAAAACACACCTATATAATAAATTCAGCAAGTAGCCAAGTAGTCAAATTGTGCTTATTTATTATTATTTTTTTGATGACTCGTATCCAGCGAAAGACTGACTATTATAATCAGGGAACCAATATGTAACCAAAAATTATAGAAATTGGTTTCAATTTTAAAACTGTCAAAGTAAAATAAAAAATAGAGCCCATAGTTATATTTATATATTATGGAGCCCGGTTTCAACTCACAAGCTACTTATATTTTGAAAGACAGTTGAAATTCTAATATTAATTAAGTTTTCATAATGTTAATTAGATATTCATATATATCTAAATTGAAGTATTTTAGTATTAATATCTCTAGAGTTGAACACAACTGGTGAAACGGCGCTAATCGAATTTCTAACTTCACTTGCATACATTAAAACATGGTAAATTACCTAAACTTTCTAGAAAAATTGTCCAAATTATCGAAAATAACTATGCAGTTTGAATAATTACTAAATCCATTCTAAAATAAATTTTAAAAAAAAATGTTTGATTGATCGAAAGTGCAATATCATGTCATTTACTGTGTCTTTCTCTAATTTAATTTTCATCATATGATTATCAATTGAAGTAATGCAAAAGTACTAAAATATGAGGAAATATAAGTAATACTGTTTCTGTCCCCCAAAAATATGCTCAGAGGGTTGAAACATGTTTTACGGAAAGGTAGATTAAGCAAGTATACGAACACAATTTTTTTAATCTTTATAGTCCAACAAACACTTAATTACTCAAGTTATCATTATACTTTATTCACATTTAATTATATTATTCATAAATGGACTTAATCTACCTTTTCGTAAAACATGTTTAAACCCTGTGAGCATACTTTTGGGGGACGGAGGTAGTATGATTTTGCGCTTTTTGGTCAATATAATATTAAACTTTTTTTTCTTGGGAAATTTAATAATTATATTTTATAGTTACACAATCAAACATAAAATTGGAACACTATTAACACAAATTAGAGAATCCCAATTGCAATTCTCAAGCACACATATAATTATCAAATATTTTTGTAACTTTACCTAATTAAAGCACCTCGATTTATTTGTAGTTCTTTTTTTTTTTGGTAGACAAGAAAAGCCTAAAAAGCCGTCCACTTCACATAATAAGCTTCATTTCACGCGTTGAATTGGTCCAATTACAAACTAAAAAAAAGACTACTAAAAAAAGTCTTGCACTAAGCTTATCCCCATAACAAAAAACTTGCGTGTTAGAGAGAAAAAAAAAATGGGTGTTATCAAGATTTCTCAATCTTTTCGAACAAAAGTGACACCAAAAAGGATGTTCAAGGCCTTGATGTTAGATTCACACAACCTTGTTCCTCAACTCATGTTCTCATCAATCAAAAGCATTGAATTTCTCGAGGGAAATGGCGGGCCCGGCACCATCAAACAAATGAACTTCACTGATGGTACGTATGTATTGATGATGTCATGATCACTGGCTCAATTGAATCAGTAATTATTAGATAACAAAAACTTATGTGAATTCAAGTTCACATGAGACGTACTTTAAATACAGAATTATTAACGAGTTGTACCCTCTGTCTCAGCTAGTCCGTACAACTACGTGAAGCATCAAATCGACGCGATCGACGAAGAGAAGTACACGTGCAAGTATAGTGTGATCGAAGGAGATTTCTTGTGGAACAAGCTAGATAAAATAACGTACGATGTTAAATTCGAGGCGTATGGATATGAAGGATGTGTTTTTAAGATAACAAGTGAGTATTATACAAAAGATGGAATCGAAATCAAAGAGGAAGACATTGAACATGGGAAAGATCGAGCTGTTGGGATGTATGAAGTTGTTGAAGCTTATCTTATGGCAAACCCTCGTGCCTATAATTGATGTATCTTGTAATATTTTTTTAGAATTTAGTTTCAGAATTGATCTATGATCCTTTTTTTTTGATGATAAGGTGTATATGTAATTGTGTTTCTTGTTAATTTTATTACATGGTATTTTGGAGGTAAAATGTTTACATGAAATCGCTTTAATCAGATTTGTAAAGTACAGTTGTCGCCTTTACTTTCTAGTATGAAACTTGGAACAAATACATTCAATAATCAAAGGGTGTTAATCATTTATTCCAAAACATAATATATAGGATTTTTTTTTCACGGACGTGGCAAACATACACAAAACCAAGGGTGGACCGTAATGTTGGCTGGGTTGGGTTACAGCCCGCCCTATTTTTTGGAAGAAAAAAGGTAACTAATAAAAAAATTAAAAAAAAATTATCCACCACTTCGAAGATAATCATACCTACCAACCTTTCGGTAAAGAGATCCCAGATTTTACCACCAAGCTAATTTCATTTTTATTACTCATTTGCAAAGTATACGTATATTACTCTTAAATAAATTACAATTATATATGTATATTTTGTTTCTAAGCTTTCAGCCCGCCATATATTTTTATCATAGTTCTGTCCTTGCACAAAACAATCTATCAAGGCTTATATGGTTAAAAAAATAAAGACGAAATTTTGTGTGAGACAATCTAAACAAAAATTAATACTCGCTACTTGCAAAGTGTTATAACATCATTTCTAAATGATGTTATATATGTATAATCATGAGATCGTCTCACGTACGTAAGACCTACTCAAAAATAAAATCATTATTGACAAATTAAAAATTTCCTAAAGTATCCAACATTTGAGAAGAAAAACTCTTGTAATATTTTTTAAAAATAAATAAATTTAACCAATTGGGGTACTAGCTAGATACCAAATGAAGGCTAGTGTTAGCTTATATAAAAATGAAATTCTAATTTCTGTAACATGAAACAAGAAATTTCAATTAAATGTGCCAGATTAATTAGTCAAAAAAATTAGCTTTCTCAAGTCCGCACATGGAAATATATAAGCTGCCTATGTGGAAATATGTAGCCTAACAATCTGAAAATTCTAAAATTATATTGTACAATAATCCCTTGACTAGCTGAAACATTTGAACATAAGTCTCCATTTATTCTATGTTCCAGTTTGAGGTGCTTAGTTAGGTGCAAACCCATTAGTTAGGTGCAATAAATAAACATTTTTTTGCCCAATATACATATCTTAATTCATTCACATACTTATTTTCGGATTTTTTAAAAGTTCCAAGGAAATCCAATCTTGGTAAAATGGGAGTCATTAAAATAACTCAAGAATTCACCTCACCCATTGCTCGTGAACGTGTCTTTAAAGCTTTGGTCTTAGAATCAAACATCGTATTACCAAAACTTTTACCTCAATCCTTCAAAAGCATCGATGTATTGCAAGGAGATGGAGGAGTTGGAAGCATTGAGCAAGTGAATTTCACCGAGTGTAAGCAAATCTTAATTCTCTAATTATAATTATCTGAGTTAAAATTCAATTTTGTCCCACAATTTAGGATTTTTCCACAAAAGGTTCCAAAATTTTGGAATTTTCGGTTTAGTACTATAACTTGTCAATTGGTTCGATTTTGGCCCTATTTTCATCGAAAAATCAGAAATGTTGTGTGGTCTCACTATTTTTACACCATACGACGCCGATTCTGATTTTTCCAGCGAAAAAAGGATCGAAATCAGACTACTTGGTAAGTTGACTAAATTGAAAATCTTAAATTTTTGGGCCTTTTGCGAAAAAGTTGCTGGACGAAATTGAATTTCAACTCCCCTAGTATCCAATTTTCTTTTAAATTTTCTAATTTTGAATTTTTTGGTCTTATAGCTAGCCATTTTAAGTACATGAAACACCGCATAGACGAGTTGGATAGAGAGAAGTTTGTGTGCAAGTACACAATGTTCGAGAGCGATGCACTGGCAGACAAAATTGATTCCATCGCGTATGAGATCGTATTTGAGTCGTCTGACGATGGTGGGAGTGTTTGCAAGATGACGAGCGAATACCGAACCCTAGATGGGTATGAGGTGAAGGAAGAAGAGATCAAAGCTGGTAAATTGAGTGCAATGGGGATATACAAAGTTGTGGAAGCATATCTCTTGGAAAACCCTAATGTTTATGCCTAGTTTCAATTCTTAAGAGTGTTTTTATTGTGTGTGCGTGTTTTTTCCCCTTTTAGTGAAACCCCTTTTTGATTTTCAAAGTTTTTGGAAGATTGTGCAAATGAAACCACAAATTGTGGACATGATTTGTATTCTTTAAGTATTTAAGTATTTAAATTTTGTATTTTTTTATCTAGTCAATGTGATTGTCACATATAATGTACAATAAAATTGATCATGTTGTTTTTCTTTGGGTTTTCCGAAAGATCTTAAATAACACACTATTTAGAATTAGAATAGTTTGACAATCTTTTGTAAAACTAAAGAGGAGGTTTTAAACTCATTATTAATCTCAAGTACTTACCCCAACTTAGGTTTGAAAATTAAAAGAGGAGTAACAAACGTCTTATGATCTTGGCTTTAATTTAAAATTGTCAACACATCATCATAAAATTTATACTACAAATTTGGAAACACTAAAAATGGTTATAAATATTTAAATTTTTACAAATAATTTTGTACAAATTTATCCCAAATCTTGAAACTTAACTAATGGATCACAAAACAGAGCTTTCTAAAATCAACTATGATGGTTAAACTTAACTAACGGATCACAAAACAGAGCTTTCTAAAATCAACTATTATGGTTTGGTCCAATGAAGTAGCTGGCATATGGGCTTCTATAGTCCGCACATAATATATTACCCATACCACGCTAAATAATTGTGGCCGAATCTTTGTTTACTTAATATTTTTTTGCTGATAACATAAAGAACGTTTTGTTTACTTGAATTTTTTTGCTGATTATATAAAGAATTTTCTAAGGCTCCATTTGGACGGTGGATTTGGAAATCCATAAATTTTACACACAAATCATCACTCTCCAATGGATTTTCAAATACTTAAATTTGAGAAGTTAATTTAAAATGGAGGTATTTCAAATGTTCATCAAAACCTAGTCATTTGTGAAATCTCTTCATCTCTACCCCTTCCCCCTTTTCCCCTTTACTCTCTTCCCTAAACTTTCACGTCTAAGTATTTGTAAATCCATGGAGAGCATGATTTATGTGTAAAATCTATGGATTTCTAAATCCATCCATCCAAATGGAGCCTAAGTGTATTTTACAAAATATTCATGAGAAATTAATACACTTATACATTTGTAAAAAACAGGAAAATGTCTCCTTCATTCCCTCCAGATAAAGATAGCTTCACCTTTTTATTACTAAAAACATTTTGAGTACTAAACCACCACCTTGTTCCAATAATATATAAGTCAAGTGCAAACTTATCCATGTATCCAAACAAAAAGTAAAGTTACAACTAAATCAAAGCATGCCAAAAAATTACTCATATTGCTCTGAATTTATAGGTTCAAGTATGATAAACAACTGGGTAAAATAATTATCTTAGATTATGATAAACTTGTATATCTACTTAGCAACTATAGGAAGAAATTTTCTGCCTACTGTTCACCAGAATTACAGAAGAAGTTGCTTCTTCTCAGTAGAAAAATTGTTTCTACAGCAGAGAAGTTGTCGATATTGAGAAAACTAAAATGTTTCCCTAGATCGACAAGATAAGAAATATAAAGGCGGCAAAATTTGGCTACAAAGTGCTTACAGTCTATTACGAACACACCTAATCATCACTCTCGCTGCTCGTTTCAGAATCTTCATCGACTCCATAAACAACTTCATCAACATCTTCATCATCACTTTCATCCTCTTGTTCGTCGTGTTCTAGTACGAGACTTTTGTTATTCGTGGCCTTGTCGATCTGTTGAGAATGCAAAACTCGTTAAGATGTAGGAAAAATCAGCAGAAAAGTGTTTTTTTAGCCAAAACTCTTGAGAGATTAACCTGAGCTGAAACAAGCTGCATACGACCAGACAACTGCAGTAGAGAGTTTATAGCTGGCACTTTCGATTTTGCAACCTGAAGGAGATATATGTACTCATGAAAAGTGATACTAGTAAAGAGAGTTGAAGAGTATCTTTTTGTTCCATAACTTGTCTAAACTTGGATAAAACTTGGACAATTTTTCTTGGAGATATACGTACTTCCGATTTTTCTTTTTGTTTCAATTTTCAGGCAATTTTGGGCTAAACTTGGACAATATTTTTATGTTGGGACTAAACTGAAAAGGATAAAACTTTTCGGGACCAAAATTGGATATTAGAAAAGTTACGTGACCAAAAAAATATTTTAACTCCCATTAAGGATCAAAACTTAGCATATTATACCTTGTACAAGGAATCTAGAAGTTTCGGTTCCTGAGATTTAACATAGTCACTGTGATAGACCAATATACAACATATCCAAGGCAGAACATGCTTGGCACTATAAGACCTGACAAGAAAAAAAACGAATAAAGGTACAGAAAAAGATGAAAACTAATGTAATTTGACAAAAGTATATATCTCACATGAGTTTCGATAAAGAATTATTTTACCTGGATTGCCAAACATCCGCCAAACCCTTTAACAGTTTAAACGCATCACTGGGTTCCATAGACGAGATAGTTGCCTTCACCTATAATATAAACGAGAACACATATTAATTTTTATACATCAATACTGGTAATAGAAACGAGTGTAAAACACCATCATAGAGAGAGAGAAAAAACCTTCTTATTTGGAGTATTAGCATCGAGATTGATACCCTTCAACATCTCAGAGACGAGAGTGGAGCTCTGTGTATCACCACTATTGCTGAGTATCCCTAAAGATCTCAGCCGGTCCTCCATGCACAAAGTGACAGAGTCTAACTCATCTTTTTCTGAACCATTCACACTATGAGTCGAATGAACTAAACAGAGGGATACACTTAGATGGATTATGCATTCAATTGCTCAAATAATTTATAAAAAATTATGAGCATCTTGTAACGTTAGATACTATTTTGGGAAATCCAAACAATCAGAGAAGCAAGTAGTGCAACACATTATATATCATTCTGTAATCCGTGAATTTGAAAGAAAATCATGTTCTTTTATTATCAGAATAATGATCCCAATCCCCAGTATTGGAGAATTCAACTGCAAGAACGTATAAGTTAATTATATGAAACAAGAATGTACCGCTTTTTCATTTTAAGAGAAAAGGATAAACCAAGTTAATTAGCTTTTGTTCTCTTCATTCCAATTTGATCGTTATAGCACATGTCGTTGGAAAATTTAATCCCTATGAACTTCATTCTTGTGGACAGAAGATGGAAGATTTTCCATCAAGACTAATCAATCATATGGTATGAAGAATTTAAGCTAATAAATTTTTTAAGCATACCTTTGGTTTCCATGGGCTTGATGTCACTCTTTCCATCAATTAGGTCAACTATCTTAGGCACAGGACGCAACGCACCCTCTGTATTCGAACGACCCAGAGCAGTAACTGTTCATAATCATAAGAAAATGTTAGCACAAATGAATTACAAGCTTGCAACTCCAACATTTTTTGTCATTCTGAAGGTGCCTGGTATTTTAAATGGAAAGAATGCCCACGAGAAAAAAAAAAGAAGCTATTTTCTCCTTCTTAACGTGATACTCTTCTATTCCAACATCCAATCTAAAGAAAGAGGCATTCAACACCACCATAAAATCAAAATAAGGGGTGTGTAGAGAGAGGGAGAGAGAGAGAGAGACTTGCCTCGACTCTGGCTGTCCGACGCTTTTCTAGATTTCTGGGACTGACCAATGGGTAGAAGAACCCCGTCTTGTGAAATATTTAATTTTACGTCTGTCCCAGAGTGCACCACAACTTTTGCAAACGTCGGTTTTATAAGCAAACCATGAGCGAGAAACACGTGACCAGAAGTGGGCACAGAAACATTTTGTAGTTTGGCAGCAAATACGATAGGAAACGCCCCCTTGTGTTTCTTTAGAACTACATCATCAGAAGGTACGTATATCTTTGTTGCTTTGGAATTACGCAACTCATCAATAGTCTTCCCTTGCCAAAAATAGCAAACACCCATTTCTGATATAGCCAAAATGAAAACGCTGGGATCCTCTGCATTTCCACTATTGATGCACCTGGTATCCAAGAAGACAGCAGGGTGGTCCATTGCAAGAGAAACTGAGGCTGATTTATTTTTGCTACCATCAATTTCCCATACAGCAACATATCGTTCGCCTAAAGCAGAAGAAAAAACATATCTACCGTCTTCAGAGAAAATCATACATCTCACAGCCGCCTATATACGAAAATGGAGAATATTATATAAAACTTAAAACATCAGCATTCAAAAGGCAAAGTGGCAAAAACATTGTATGAAAGGATGAACAAAGGAGTTGGAATCTCACAGGGTGGCCGGAAAACTTCTGCAGCTTTTTGTGGTTAGTGGAATTGAAAATCTTCAATTGAGATGCTGCAGTTGCTATCTTTTTCCCATCTGATTTGACACGATAAAGAAAAATTCCAATGATAATTTACATTGATAGCAGTATCTCTCATCTATTAAGCACAAAATCTGAAAATCCATAAATTCAAAACAAACAAATAATGTGGACAAGTACCTGGGGAAACAGCTAGAAACGATATTGCCCTTGAAGTAGCGCTAAATTTGTCTAACAAGTTTCCCGACATTGAGTCAATCTGACAAATCATTCCATCTGCACCCGCAGTGTAAATGTGTGTACCATGTGAAGGAAACGAAATGGCACTAACACCCCTACACATTGATAGAGAAACAAATGATTAGCCGACCATCTCAGTCATAAATCTTCATTTTCTCCAGCATACATATATTTCAAGAGTTGATGTTATGTAAAACAGTTTTCCCGTACAACTAGATCACAACTATTACTTAATAGTATACAAACAACTAATACTAACATTTTAATACGTTTTAAAGAAAAAAATTACACACAAGATACAAACAAATTGTAGGGTATAATTGGTTTATATTTTTTTCATATTTCAAAGGTAACTCTACAACGATATTTCATATGAAATTATAAAGAATGCAAGTATGTCTCCCATTGATGAAATTTCAATTAATAGAGAACCACTATTCCTGTACTTCTGTATGAAACCAACCACATGAAATTTCAATTAATAGAGAACCACTATATTCTTATTAAGTTATTTAACATCAAGAGAATCGAATATTATGATATGGAACTTACCCTGGATGGCAGTTGTTAATCCTCCATTTCAACTGGCCTGCAGAAACATCCAATGCAAGGACATCTCCTCCACCAGTCCCTAACATCAGTAGGGAACCTCCGAGCTTCCTCTTTTTCTGTACACATTTAGAGCACAAGTTTTGGGCTTATTCAGAAACTAACATCTGCTAGCAAACATTGTTAATATAAAGAAACTGATCTGAATATATATGTAAGCTTAAACGGTCAAACCTTTTTTTCCAGAAACAGCCACTTCATGCAAATATAATCCATTGAAAGGTGCCCTCCTTCCTGTTTCCCAAAGATATTTGTCTCCGTTGTAGCAATGTCAACGAATTCAGTCTGCAACTGACCCTTCACAGTGTCCCATATCTGAAAAATAATCAAATTATATCATCAAGCAATTCAAAAACCTAACAATACCCCACCCCCCCAAACCACAACAACACACGCACAAACACAAGGCAGTATGCACTGAATTAGTATCACATCAATTTCAATATCAAAATTACTACATTATAGACCATCATAATATGAGCCAATTACAATTTCACAAGAAAATTGACAAGATTTTTGCATAAAATATAATTATCACCAAGCTAAAGGCATGTTAACTCAAACCTCAAAACAAGTGAAACAGCAACACATTCATAACTATGCACAATCTTTCAACCATTGAAGCTTTTTTTTTTTTTTAAATCTAAATAGTAGAATAATAACAAACCTTAATCCGACCATCACCGAGACTGATTGCAAACAAGTCCAAACTCGGATTAAACGAAGTCAGGACATCTCTGATATTTGATGAATCCATTTTCAGTTCTTCAGACATCACAACGAAGAAAATATAAACAGAACCACAAAATCAATTCTGCAAATAGAGTGTATAGCCAGCTCCGAAGGCGGTGCGCCTATGACGATGCAGTGGCGGTCACGGCGGCGGCACACGGCGGAGAAGGGTGGAGGCGGGAGTTTGGAGAATCAGGGTTTTTCTAAGAGGGGTATTGTTGGTAATGTATGGTTATAGTATTAATTATTTTTAATAAAATTAGAGCGCATATACTTTTTAACCTGGCCCATTTTAAAATAATTAATAATCAAAATGGACCCAATTCATCACCACTAATGGGCTTTTAGATGCCCCACTTACAGCAAGATGGGCCGGGTTATAACATTTTGTCCTTTTTAAAAAAAAAATGCAAAACAATGTTACATTTTACAAAAAAAAAATCTGAAAATTTATCCTTTAAAAAAAAAATCTGAAATCTGAGTATTTTTTTAAGGTGGCGGCGGATGCCGTTTTGTTGGACGAGAGGAAATGAGCAGTAATTATGATTTTAATTTTATGCGTAATATAAAAATTTTATGTAGTATTTTACTATTTTTGTTAAAATATTTAGTAGATGCATTTAAAAAAGAGGGTGCAAATAACTTGGGCCTCTTTTAATTTAATGATTATATCAAATGGCCTATGCATAGGTGCTGCTGCGGGTACGACGATACGAATTTTTAAAAATTTTAAGATATAATACGACAAGAATACGCCAGTTTATTTATATTTTATTATATGTAATACCTATAAAATTTATTAAATTTTTAAAATTAATAATATATCAAATGTATGTAATTCACATAAAACTTTAACTTTTTTAATAATTTAATGTAATTAAGTAACAAAAACACCACTTTAAATAACATCTGTTCAATACATATGTTATACTAAAAAATTCAATAAAAAAAAACAAGTGAAATATTATCAATTTAAGTTATATTACATAATAATGTTTAATTGAAATAACACATATAATGCTTACACATGACCATTTAGAGTTTTTAGTTTTGAAAAATTGTAAAAATAAATAAAACAAAAAACGAGAAAAAAATTATTCTAAAAATATAATTGCTCATGCATTTCTTCCCGAACCGAATATGCATATTTAGCATATCAAATTTATGTATCTTAATTTTTTTTTAAAAAAATTATTCACGAATTTATATTCGACGTAAATTGCACCCGCACTTTATGTATATCCGATATTAAACGGTGAATTTTTTTAAAAGAACTCGTGCGTTATAGCAAATGGCTAATTAGCCATAATTGCATTCATATGGGCCTTTTTCTTAGCAAGTAGGCCCACTTTGTATATAATTCACCAACACCCATGGAACACGTCCACTAAATGTTATATATAACTAAATATTTAAGACGTTTGGAAGAATTCACAGAATCATTCATTCATAAAAGTTCACATATTAAAACAAGTAGGATGTCTCACAATAATTATTATTACTTATAATAATAAAATAACAAACAGCGTAATAAATGAAAAAAACATAAACGTGTCGGGCCCACTGGCCATATTCAGACAACCTACTTGTCTACTCAATCCCCACCCGCACCGCCACACAGGATAATTCCTCCACCACTACAAAACGTACGCACATTGCCACCCTTTACCCAAAGCAAACCACAATTACCATCAAATGACCATTATACCCACAACATCAATACCAATACTACCCTCGATTATGTATATAAGAAAACTTGATTTCTTTGGATTTGGGTTTGGCCCATTTGGGACTTTGATGTCAAAAAGCGAACATCAATATTCAATATAATCTATCTACTCACAAACTGAAAATAAATATTTTCCCTAACGTTTTATTTCTCATAAGAGTATTTATTTAAGAGTGGGGTCTCAAAAATTATATGTATCAAGATGTATTGTGCATTTCATAGTGCATTTTAAAATTGTGCAATATGTTATATTGAAAGATACAATTTGTTTATATTGAACCGTGTTATATGAAAAAATAATTACATGTTTTAGTATAAACAAATCGCATCTTTCAATATAACAAATTGCACGATCCTAAAATGCACTATGAATACGGTGCACCTGAATACATATAAGACTTAGCCTTTATTTAATTGTTATATATAAAGTTTTCTCATTTATTTGAAGGTCATCCCTAAATACCTTAACATTATTTTTTACAAGCGATTATCCACATCGTATTCATGTATATGTAAAATGATAAAAATTTATGTGAATCCAAGTTAACCGTGAACTCGGTTTCTTTTATATCATTATTATGCATAAAATTATTATTGTTATGTAAAAATACATTATTGTTTAAAAAATACATTATATTTTTAAATAATAAATTTTTTTATGCATAACAGTGATAATTTTTTCACATAATAATATTAGAGTTAATGTATATATCTGGTTTATAGGAGTGTTAATATATTTTACACAATTTTAAAATATTATTGACATAAGTTTTGTAAATTCTTTTTATGGTAGAAAACAAGTCAAAATATTATCTGGATAAAGGAAAAGCTAATGATTCTTGAATGTGAGATTACAAAATTAATTAAAATTTATGGTAGATAGGAAATCACAAGAGAATTTAGATTTTGAATTAATAAGTTCCTTCATAAGTTTCAAAGAATTTTTTTTAAATAATAAGATTTATGTGATTTTGAGAATTGAATGCAATTAAATTCTAGATTGCGGAAGGAAATTAGGCCAGGGTAACTAAGTAATATCGAAAAACGCATTATTCATTTATTTATTTTCTATCTAACCCCCTTTTCAACCCCATTTATTTATTCTGCACAAGCAAATTAAAAACTTCCATTATCAATCAACAGATTATGCGGCTTGGATTAGAGAAATCCCGAATCTCAGTTATACCTTTCTTTGATTTCATGAATATAGAAATGTACAGTGGTTAGGGGAATTCTGTTGATTGTTGATGTTGTTGGAGTAGTGCTCCAATGGCCGCTAAGACGATGGCGACTGCGGCGGGGGCGATGGTGTTGTTGTACTACGTCGTGAGCCAGCGGATTTCGTCGGCGGTGGATGGAGAAGATTCCGGTGGTGGCGATTACTCGAAATCGAAGAGTAGATCGGCGAAGAGGCGGTTATCGCGGAGGCCAGCTCAGGCGCCAGCTACCTGGCTGGAGACGATTTCGACGTTGTCGGAGACTTTGAGGTTTACGTACGCGGAGACGTTGGGGAAATGGCCAATCGGCGATTTGGCCTTTGGAATTAACTATCTAATTCGGAGGCAGGTAGGACTCAAATTCACTCTCTCTTTGTTCATTCAAGCTTTCATGAATTTGAGGAATTTGCGACGATTAGGGCATTAAGTAGTCTTTTTTAGTATTGAATTTCGTTTTTATGAACTGATTCTGTTCTGGATAGTGTGCAAAATGGTATATGGTTTGTCGTTGCGAAATGCTGTGGAAATGTAATATACTGCTATTGTTCATGGCGTGATATTGGATTCATAGTACAATTGATGTTTGCTCAATTAGGCATTTGTAACTTACAATCTGTTCTCTGGAATGATGTTCTTCTTTTGTGATTATATCCTTCACCTAGAAGAGTGTAGGTTGGTGAGGTAGGTGGTATTGAATCATGGTGTTGACAAACAAATTAGTAAGATACAACATTACTAATCTAACTTTTTGGTGAGCAATTTGCCATCTTTAGCTATTTGTCGATTCTTGATGTGGTGGGTGCAACAATCTTGCAGGGTAATTTGCAAGTTGCAAGTGTATATGCTGGCGAAAACTCGGTGCAATTGAAGGGCCCTGAAATCGTTGACCAATTGTATTACTACTTAAGATTGCTAACACTATGCTTTCTTTTCTCGAAAAAGCCCTTTCCAGTATTTCTAGAATCTGCTGGTTTCTCTGAAGCAAATGTCCTTCTTCAGAAGCCCAAAGCAGGGGTATGTGATCAGTACCATACATCTTCTACTGTTTCTGTATGTCAATATTGGTTTTGAACATCATAAGTTTTCTTATTTCAGATTCTAAAGCCGGCTTTCACAATTATACGAGATGAACACTCAAAGTGTGTCCTTCTTTTGATTCGTGGTACTCACAGCATTAAAGATACATTGACTGCAGCAACAGGCGCGATAGTCCCTTTTCACCATTCAGTTTTAGATGATGGTGGGATAAGCAATCTGGTTCTAGGATATGCGCATTGTGGAATGGTTGCTGCAGCTCGATGGATAGCAAAGCTAAGTACTCCAACTTTGCTCAAGGCTGTTGAACAATATCCCGACTATGAAGTGAAGGTAAGAATTTTTCATTTTTCACCCATAGGAACATTTTCATTGTTTTTAATTAACAAAGTCTAAATTCGATTTCAGATCGTTGGCCATTCACTTGGTGGTGGTACAGCTGCATTATTAACATATATTCTTCGGGAACAGATGGAATTTTCTGCAGCTACTTGTGTTACTTTTGCACCAGGTGTGTAACGTGTTCTCCATATTTATGAAACGGGTTTATTGCATTAAAAATTATGTCATTTTCACTTTTTTTCAATTACAGCATATGTTTACAAAATTTACAATTCAATACACAGTTTTTTTGTATTTTGCAACTATATTAGATGACTATTTTTTGTCAACTTATGCTGACGTGACAGGCGAAAAATACTTGAAAATTTGCAAAATTATTCACGCCATTTTTTATTGTTTCAATTTAATCACAACCTTTTAATTTTTTTCGAAATTCATACGCTGACGTGTCAGCAGGACTTGCCGGGAAATAGTCATGTGATAGAGTTGCAACAATTTGAAAAGTTTGCATCGAATTGCGAATTTTTAAATGATATGTTTTAATTGAAAAAATGTGTAAAGGTCGTAATTGTTTTGTAATTAACCCTTACGAATTGACTGTGTGAACAATCTCTTATTTCCAAATTGCATCTCTCTTTAGCTGCCTGCATGACATGGGAGTTGGCAGAATCAGGGAAGCACTTCATTACCACAATAATCAATGGCTCTGATCTGGTGCCCACATTTTCAACTGCTTCTATAGATGATCTTCATTCCGAGGTGTGCCTATTGTCACCTTATCAGAGAAAACACATGAGCATATTATTCTTTTTGGCTATACTTGTGATTAGCTTTGAGTCCTTGCTAACAAACTTTGTTTTTTAATTATATCAGGTTACAGCATCATCTTGGTTAAATGATCTCCGTGATCAAGTTGAGCGCAACAAAATTTTAAATGTCATATATCGCTCTGCCACTGCTGTTGGGTCTCGACTACCTTCAATATCAAATGCAAAAGCAAGAGTTACTGGAGCAGGTGCACTATTACGGCCAGTCTCAAGCAGCACTCAGGTCTGCTTCATAATCTTTGATCCTTTGCTGTTTCATACTTGGAAATAAACTACAGAAAAGGGCATGCTATATTTAAAGTAAATTGATTTTTTTAGTTAACTCTATTTTGGTTCCAGTACTGACAGCTATCACAAATTGAAAATAGGCCTACATTTTCGTTCTATAACCGGATGTAGGAGGTGAAACATTTGGTTGACACTGACGTTGATAGTCTAATTGGTCAACCAGACATTTCACCTCTTATAGTCGGTCAGAAAAATTGAAAGTTGCATGACTATTTTCAATTTGTGAAAGTCGACAGGACTAAAATTGGTATAGGAGTAGCTTACAATACAAGCCTACAAAAACCTATTTTCTCGATATTTAAATATTAACAAGAGCATGTGCCTTGAACGAACATGATTACAAATTGGTATGGCTAACCCCACATTATGTGATAAAACCATAATTTGTTGTTTCTTTTCATCTTTTACCACCACAATGTGTTACCTCTGTTCATATCATCTGTTCATATCATACAATAGGTTGTGATGAAACGTGCTCAAGATGTTGCCCAAGCAGTTGTCAAAACCCGTACTTCTATATCATTATGGACATGCATGGGTCCCCGACGCCGACCTGTCCCCCCTCATTCGATTAATAAAACCGATGATTTGGCCGACATTCCTCTTATAACTGAGATAACATCTGTCTCTCATACAAGTGAAGTAATAGCCACCATTTCTGAAGCAAGCAAGGCAGATTCTTGTTCTCCAAGTGATGGTGGGGCCCACGACGAGACAGACGAAGAGGAAGATCTTGTTCAGGTGGATAAAGTCGAGGAAATAACCGAAGGGCAATTATGGTGCGAATTGGAGAAAGAGTTGCAGAGGCAGGAAAGCGAGGTTCTTCCCGAGATACAGGAAGAAGAAGAGGCTGTGGCGAAAGAAATAACCGAAGAGGAGATGGTATTCGCCGATTCTGTCGAAAGTCATGCAGCGATTTCTTCATCTGATGTTTTTGATAACAACCACTTCTATCCTCCCGGCGAGATTATGCACATGGTTTCCGTTCCTTCACCAGAGTCGAGCGATCCAGATGCTGAAGAGCAGGTGGGGATTTACCGGACGCCGAGAGAACTGTACAGTAAGCTTCGGTTATCGAGGACTATGATAAATGATCATTACATGCCAATGTACAAGAAAATGATGGAACTATTGATTAAACAGTTGGAAGATGAGTTAGATTCTAGTTATGTGGATGAATAGATGGAAATATGTGAAGATATATTGTTGACTCTGCCCAAAAATTAGGTCCTACAAAAGTGTAATATTTTCTGATCACATTGAGGTCTGCTGTTATCATTTCTCTCTGTAAAAATGTGCATTAGTTTAGTGGGTTTATTTTGAAGAGGTGTTGATATGGACCAGAAACAGAATATTAGAAAGTCATCAATTTCAGCAATACTGAAATTTTATACATACTCCTATTATTATTTACGTCATTTAATTTTATACATATCTTATTATTAGACAATTCTACCCAGCTCTTCCTCATTATTGTAGTTTTTTTTTCTCCATTCAAAACAAAAAAACACTTCAAATTTTGATATGATAATTTATGTTATTAGTGTACAATTGACCAAAGGAGAACAATATTTTTGGGTTGAATTGCATCATAAAATTTGCATTTTGACATTGGGAAATCGCGAACTCGGCCCAGAAATCAGTCGAACAGTGTCTTGCATGTTCGGGCAAAATTATGGCCGAACACTACTTGGGTTATCCAATTAATCGTTCAATCGTCACTCTAGTTGAGCATTTTTTGTTTGTTCGGTTGAAAAATTGGCCGAAACACGACTTGAGGCTATTTTATTAGAGAGTCTCTCATGTATGAGACAATCTCACGCAAAATTTTATCATTTTAGTATCATCTATTAGGGTAAAATGACAATTTCAAATAAATATTCATTTTAATCTCAAATTTATTAAGTGTGTATAGAATTTTATAAGGTGCGAGTAATGACACCTTTCTTGAATATCTACCAAAATTTTCTGTATATGATCTTTGCTTGCACATATATATAACTCTCTATTGACTGCATCTCAGACAATGAGTTTCTTTAACCTTATCTATGTACACATGAACCCAGAATCTAATGATAGCTTCAGGACAGCTTAAACACGTTTCTTGTTAAGCTTCGTCTCTTTGAAAGCTCGATCGGGAGATATCGAACAATGAAAGAAGACACAAACAGCAGAAATGTCATCCATCACAGCACTTCTTCCTCTCTGTTTCCAAGCACAAACAGCAAATTGAACGAGCCTTTTCGCTGATTCAGCCCTTTCAGACGAAGCAACAATCTCCGCTGCTTCTTGGTTCGAGATAACGTCCCACACCTACCAAAACATAGAAACAATTTAAATCCATCTATAAACTTATCATAATCCTAAATAAGTAATATCAAGAATGATAAATATACATACCCCATCTGTAGCCAAAATAGCAAACTGATCTCTGCTACTTATAGTTGTCTGTATTATTTCTGGTTCTGAAATGAGACCAAAGTCTTTGATATAGTAGTCACCGAAGGCTCTTGAAACTGCTAATCCGGGGCCCTTTATCGTCTTTCCATTTGGCATCCAGACTCTATGTACCTCTGGTTCATCCGGACAAGAATATACCACCCCTCTTGATTCTGCTATCCGTTTACGTTCATCTGTAGCCATGAACAAACTAAGGTTTTACATTCTTGAGATGAGAGATAGGACAAGAGTAACATTATTATGCACACCAGTTGTACGATGCAACAATACACAACTATCACTTTTTAGTAAAACAACAATTACTTTTAGTGAAAGCAACTTAACAAACTAATACTTTTCAGTTAAAAAACTAATACTTTTAAAAAATACAAATGAGTTGCATGGTCTTAGGACAGAGTGCTAACCTGGTACACTTGGTTTGAGGTCAGTTGTAAGCTGAGTTGCAACCAAATGTCCGTCATCTGAAGTAGTTGCTAGCACAGCCCGTGAATCTCCAACATTCGCAATTGTCAGCAAATCACCCTAAAAAAACATTTAAGGATGATGAAATCATATTCGTATATCTGAGAATCCAGATGCTTTGTGATGCAACGAGTTAGTGTAATAAAGAAGATATGTACGCAGAACACACACTAACATAGAGATATTGAGATAAAACTCTCGTATTTTAATTAATCAAATTCAACTCTATCATAACAATGTACAATTGTCTATTTATAATAAGAAATACCTTAATAAACAAGAAGCATAACTAAGTCATATATGTAATAAAATTAAATCAAATCTTAAACATGAATACCAAAATCTAAGTATAATATAAATTCTAATATTGATCTCCATCTCTTTCTTAGTAGGATTAACTCACAAGAACTATTTGAGTCTAAAAAACATTCATAGTTTCTCAACCATGAAACAAAGATGATCATATTGCCAAAGAAATCGAAGGATAAGTTGCATTATACCTGTCTAACAAGTGCCAAAGCTGTGCTACCACTATAAAACGAGTCGATCCCAGGATACTGCTCGAGTTCTTGATCAACAGAAGCACAAGTCTTGTAATAGCATTGCTTCCATATATCAAACTGTTCTTGCCTTTTCTCCAATTCAAATTCCAAGCTGTGATCAGAATCGTCTCCATTTAGTGCAACAGCTTCTTGCCAATGGCAAAGCAACGAAAACGGCATCAATTCTCTAACAGTTTTCGACAAAAGATGTCCCCATGGTCCATGTCCATCGAAAACACCACAAAACATCATGTCATCTTGGCCTCCAAACTCCTAAATTCAAAACAAATTATCATTCAAAACATCAGAATAAGATCTAGAATTGCTCTAAGTCATGAAAATCTTCATACAACAAACAAAAAATCAAGAAAAGTGGATTTCAGACCTCCCATATGACGAAGCAATCCTGATTATTAGGCCCTTTTTTCCCTCGTTTCGAATGACCAGCAGCGAAGATTTCGCCATTTCTGCCATTAACAGAACCAGAAGAAGTTCTCAATAGTTCACTCTTTTTTGCTTCCTTCCCTAAAGCAATCGCAGCTTCCCATTCAATACTACTTCTACTCTTTTTCCCAGGTACAATCGATATATTCTTCGACAAAGTGTTCAAAAGATTATAGAACTGAACCATCTTCTTAACAAGCTTCAATCTACAAATCATCAATTCGGCACTTGATTAAAATGAGAAAATTGCAAACTAATTTCATTCAGGACTTTCATCGAACAGGTTCCAGGCATGAAAACATTCACAAATTATATAAGCATAAAACAACATGTAGAACTACCTTTATCGCCGGAATACCCGAATTTCCGGCCGAATGCCGATAGTGGGGCGGCGGATTGAAGTGTGATACAAAAGAAGCGTTGATTCGGATGGCTTAGATTAGAATTAGACTCCATTCTTGTATTATATGTAGAGGTTTTAAAGCGTGTGCATGAGTATGCAGTTTTCGTGGCTATAAATCACATTGGCCCCACAAATTATCTAAACCCCTGTTTGTTTGACTTTGCTTTTAAATTAAAAATTAATGACAATTTAACTATCATTTTGTTTTTCTGATAAAAATTACAAAACTTCTATAACTTCTATGATTAATAATTTTATAGGTCCACATTCTTTAAATAAAAATATAACTCAAATATCAAGATAAAACTATGTTTTATTTTTATGTATGGTTTCGTTTCACACAAATTTCTTGTATGCAAAAAGCATCATAATTTATCTTTCTTGTGTGTAGCAGTGTTTTAAAAATTGGACCGGACCGACCGGTTCGACCGGGTTAACCGGGAACTGATCCATGTACCGGTTCGGTTCTTTAGATATACCGAATTTATATTAACTGGTGTGAACCGGCTTAAACCAGTAACTCAATGAACCGGTTAACCCGGTTTTTATTGAAAATAAATATAGTAAATAGAAAAATGTACCCAACAAGATTTGAACCCTGGACAAAAGAGTTGAAACGGTAGTACATTACCATTAGGCTGCAAGTTATTTTTGTTATCAAGTGTCACAAAATATAAATAAATATTAGTGTTAATATTTAAATTGTACTATATGTTAATTTCTCTCTTTATAACATATAATTTATTTGTATTTTATTTAAATTTTATAGATATCATAGGAATAAAGTCTTAGAATTTAATTCAATCATAGTAAAACTAAAATATAAAATGAGTACAGTTAATTATTGAACAAAAATTAAATTTAAATGGACATGCATCTATTTTATAATCATGTATCAAAATATTGAATTTTATGATATTTTATTTATATATATATATATATATAATATTCGAGTTATCCGGTTTTTATGTAACGGTTCAACCGGTCGAACCAGTACCCAGTAACCCGGTTTGTTCTCCGATTCGACGACCGGTCCTGTTTTAAAAACATTGGTGTGTAGAGGTGAGCATTTTTTTGAGTATTAGGTACCCGATCTGACTCTATCTGGTCGGGTATCGAGTAGTGTATTCAAACCCGATCCAAAATTATGTGATTGGGTATTTAGGTATCCAATCTTTTATATGTCATTTTTCAATTTTATTTCTAAAAAAATCGGGTATTTCGGGTACCAGCGCTTCGGGTATTCAATTTTTCGAATCGACTTCGGATATTATTTTTTTCAATCCGAATTTCCGTGTATCTAATTTTTCGGATCGAGTTTAGATATATTCGAAATATTTGAACACCCTAACTACCCGATCCGATGGCCACTCCTACTCGTGTGATTGGAAGTTATTATAAAAAAAATTCATACTTATCTTTAAATAGTAGCTACGGTTCAAAAATGAAAATATCTTTTTAATGTAAAGTGCAGGCTAGGAATAAGGAGGGAATAGATTAAGATATCAAGTTCATAATGACCAAGCATTTGTAATTAAACTAATTAAAGTAGTTCTCAAGTTGATAACACTATGATGATTATTTATATTAGGGTCGTGATAAACTAAATTATTTTGTTGGTTTACAATGAAGGTCGGTAATAAAATACTCATCTCGCTGTCATTAATTAAATGTTAATCTTATCATAAAATAATTAATAATCTAGTGTTTAAAGTTGATTTTACAAGATAGAAACAAACAAACAAAAAGGTTCCATCATTTTCTTAGTACAGAATTAGTTGAGTGATTGGTTATGATTAATTACACGCTAAGTCATCCAAATATATAATCAAGGTCAAGTTATTTAATTATAGTGACATCATAGTACTCAAGTTGAAAAATAAACTTACGACTCAATCATATATTAAATATATGTATTCTATAGATAATAGTTTTAGGAATGTTAATATTTCAAAAGTCTATTATGATTCTGTCCAAGGTTATATATTTAAAAATGTTAAATAATCTAACTAATGTAGTAGGTGTAAATCAATTAAGATAGTAAAATTGAATCTTCAATTAAATCGAGCTCGATCTCAAACAAAAATTCAATAATATTCGAATTAATAAGCTCATGGACCTTGATACTAGAATATTTGTACTATTTTACTCTTTACGGGTATATTCAATTGAGATTTTATTGAATTTTATTGGACTTTAAAAAGTCTATGGATTTAAAAAATTCATGGACTCCATGCAGAGTTTGACTGACTTTTTTTATTGATTTACATAGATTTTTATAGACTTGACAAGATTGTGGAATACACTTTTTTTTATTGATTAACATGGATTTTCATAGACTCCGGCATTGGAACTATTGATGCAAATGTATATGGAACACACTTGTATATAAAAAAAGTTATCCAAATTGTTTTGAAAAATAACAAAAATATATTAATTCCAAAAAAATGCATTATTATTAATCATTATTATTCTCATCTTCATTCCCATCATCTTCATTTTCATCACCGTTATACATCGGCCTCATTTCCCACATAGCATTAGCAATACTCATTCTCTATGCACTAGCTTCAGTTCTTTGTTGTAGTTGGCTTTGAGAAAGCAATTCCGTTCTTTGTTGTAGTTAGCTTCCTTACTTGTTTAAATGAAAAGTATTACTTATTTAAATAGAAAAGTATCACTTATTTAAATAGAAACATATTACTTGTTTAAAACAAAAGTATTATTTGTTTAAAAGAAAAGTATTACTTGCTCAAATAGAAACATATTACTTGTTTAAAAGAAAAGTATTACTTGTTTAAAAGAAAAGTATAACTTGTTTAGATGAAAAATATAACTTGTTTAAATAGAAAAGTATTACTTGTTTAAATAGAAAACATTACTTGTTTAGATAGAAAAATATTACTTGTTTAAATAGAAAAGTGTTACTTGTTTAAAAGAAAAGTATAACTTGTTTGGATGAAAAGTATAAATTGTTTAAATAGAAAAGTATTACTTGATTAAATGAAAAGTATTACGAAGGTTTTTTTTCTTTTGACCTTTCGTCTTCAGAGTCCTCTGAAAGAATACGCTGAAATCTCTGATTGTTGGAGGAGATTTTGGAGAGTGAAATCTATTCATATTTTTGGAAGAGAATCAAAGAAAATCAATATTATATTAAAATCCATAGACTGTTGAATACCTAAAAAAAATTTAAGACTTTTTAAAATCCGTATTGAATACCTCAGGATTTTTAAAGACTTTAGAAAATCCGAATTGAATACCCCTAAACTTTAAAAGTGTAAAAAAATTCTATAAACTCCACAACCAATACACCCCCTTAATACATCAATAATCTACATAAATTTATATGAGTAAATGTTATAAAGTCAAGCTCATATAAGTTTAAAAATATTTATATAATTAATATTCAAAAATTAAATTTGACATCAAGCTCCAAATTTTCCATCGAGCTCGAGCTTGACACTATATCAAGTCGACTCGATTTCTTACCACAATACTAATGCATTTGGCAGTCTAAGACATCGAAGCATTCGTTTGTTCAGCTTGAAACTTCTTCAGTATCTTCAACGTCTGATTGTAGAGGTTAATATCCAATCCATCTACATTTCGTCCCACTCGAGCCTTTACAATTGCCTGAACATAAAAAACCCGACCCACCAAATCAACGGTAAACAAAGTAACCATCACCATCTTTACAACCAACCACTCCATTAAGGGTGTGTTTTCAAACTCTACAAACAACTTTAATAATCACTTTTTTATCAAAAGTTGTGAAAAAGTGATTCTGCCTCACTTTGTTGAGTTTGCAAACTTGTAATCAAGTCATGCAGCCATGGATAATGCTAGTAAGTTTGGGGAGAAATTTGGTATTTCATATAGAGTGGAGATGATGTACCTGATCATTAGGTTCAATGTGTAATTCTCCGATGAACTGGTAGATAGAGCCTGGGCGAAGATTGAGCCTCAAGTGCTGCGTATCAACGTTTAAACGAGCACCTCCATCAACAATTACGGCCACTGCTGTTACCACATCGTACTCTTCCAGCCTAAAGATGCGAGAGAAAGACACGTAACTGATGAAATGAACTGTGAAAAATGCAGTCAAACAAGTCCTCAAAGTAGAATACAGGATTCTTTTGTTTACTCGGAAATCATACAACAATACTTTCTAGAGTTGATCTTATGTAAAACAACTTTATTGTACAATTGATTCACAACTATCACGTTATAGTATATAACAACTAATACTTTGAAGTAAACAACTATTATTGACAAACTAATACGTAGACATGAACAACTAATATTGTTTAGAAGTACACACACAAAATGCAAACTAATCGCACGGTGAAACTGATTTACATAAGATTTGCCTATTTACTTAGATCAATAAGAGTCGAAGACTACAAGCTAGATAGCTATACTTATTTGAGGACTTGCAATTCAACTACGAAAACAAGAAAACGTTGGCGAGTGGCATACGTGTCAAACTTTAAACTGAGTTACACCGATGATGAAGCTGTTGGCATAAGTAACGCTACTCACCGTATCCACAAATGGTTCCTAAATCACAGTGTGTAAATGTCCAACAGATGGTGCTATTATGAACTTAAAAGTCACCTTATTCTGATTATAGATTAATTCAATAGTTGCAAGAAACAATCCTAATCAATTTATCTCATTATTAATTTGAAACACCTTCAATAAGAAGTACATCAACTAAACAAACTATACAAGCAAAAATCAAGGTATATTACATTCACAAAACCACATTCTTATCATTGTACAGATGTTAACCTTCAAACCCTATATCCCATTTCTGAAATTCTAAAACTAGTATCAAGATCACATGGAAATGGAACTAAAGGAATGAAAAATCATCAAATTACACAAAACTTTAAACAATTGACAAAAACTCAACTTAGCACAAATCACACTCATCCCTCCCAAAGTATTAAAGCGTCAATGTCCAACTTATGTCTCGTCTCACCATGAGACGGTCCGTGCAAGTGCAACTATGCCTCTAAACAATTTGGGATCAGGGGAAAACCAAAAAATACGAAAAAAGAAAGAAATAAATTAAGTTAGGGAAAATTGGAAACCCACTTTCCAGTTACCCTAAATGAGGCGCCTTCCTTGAAGCTTGGCAAAGATGGGTTCAATTCTGGTAAAGTGACCAATTCACCGGAACTAATTGCAGATTTAGCCATTTCGATCGCTGAAAAAAAGCACAAAATCAGTCTTCTGAAACATCAAATTGGGAGGGGGGGAAATCTCGAATTGAAAAAAATTGAAAACAGAGAATTACCTGAGTTCTGAGACTGCGAAGAAGGGTTTGGGTGATGAGGCGGGAAACGCAAAGGCGGCAAGTGGGAATCACGAAAATAGAAGAAAAAACTAATTTTAAAAATGAAAAGAATCGACAAAATAAAGAAAGAAATTGATGGAAAATAAATTAAATAGTAGTATTAAAAACGTGGAGTAAAAAGAGAGAATAGAAAGAAGAAAAATTGGACTAGCTATGTTTAAAACGTTGTTAGATAACAGAGACGATTGTTTGTTGACCCAGTTAATCGAGAACAAATATGTCTGGGGGTGTACCCAGTTAGGAGATTTCACTATATCATCAGTCAATTATTCTACAATAGTCCCTTTATATAGGGTGTACAATAAATATAATAAATGTCTAATTTATTACGCTTGATAAGGGCCCTAATTTATCTCTCAATCGGTTACACTTGATGAAGGTACAAAATGTGTTTTTCCTTCAACACTCCCCCTTGTGCCAAATCAAAAGGGTGTTAGGTGCATAAATGTTTTCTCGTTAAAAACCCTTGTCAAATAACAAAAGCTAAGTGGGAGGATAGATCTTGGTCGAAGAGAAAAAAGTTACAATGCACCTTTGTCGAGACTCCCCCTGAAATCTACATCTCTCACTTGATATGTAAATTTATCATGTGAGCTATAAATTTCAATTCTTGTGACATACTTCTCATGAATTGTTTTTGACAATAATTATGTAAACAAATCAAACACAATTTCTTTAGAGTTTACTTGAGTTTTTTTGTACTTGAGTAAAACTTGTTGTTTTTAATGGTAAATACGTATATCATTTAGGAATGACCTTTATGTGGATTAGAAAGATAACAAACATAAACAAAATCAATCAATACATTATTTAGTATATAGGTGTAGGGGGTAGCTTCAACAGTTCCTTAAGGGTTACAATTTCATCTGTTATCCTTTCAAATTTTCTTTAGGGTCACAATTTCATCCAGTGACCCATTTAGCATTTTCTGTAATGACATAGCAAACTTATTCAAAGGTTCCTTTTTAGGTATCAGAGCGTATCCATGACATCATCCCAATGATACTGTGTTTGGTCCTGAACTAAAATTAGATAACAAGTTCATTAATAAAGTAATAATCAATCGAGTGCATTGAGCTAAGTATAATAATATGCATACTGAACTTATATAGGAAATTTCATATCCCAATAGCTCTTCGTCATCTTCTTTGGACGAAATGGATCTTTCTTTAAATCCATACTTCGATCGATAATGAGAGTGCTAACCAAATGCATCTTGTCCATGTTAAATCACCTGAACATATTTTGGACATATGCAGATTGGTGGATAAGTATTCCACAAGCTCAAGTACTAGTACCAAGCCTATACAAACTAAGTTTTCCCAAAATTCTTTATCTCAATTTCGGATTGCAAGTAGCTCATGATTCCCTTATTTCGTTAAGAGTACCTGTTATTTGTGGTTTCTCTTAGTTCATTAAGAGTACCTATTATGTTCATCCATCAACATAAACTGTAAATCCAAAACTTGTTTCTTTATAAAACGCAAGAGCGTTTTTCGTCATTCTATAATATTTTCCAATCAAGTAGTCACTTAAGCGGGTATACCATATACGCCCAGATTGTTTCAATCTAAAGTGATTATTTCAAGTTTATTGCAAACACACTCCGTGGTTTAGAGTCACTTGACTTGGATAATGGAAAGATCATCAGACACTTCTATGTATATCTCTAAATTAAGATCCCCATATAGATATGCAGTCACCACTTTCATATGCTGCATTTTCAGATTTTTTGGAAACTATTAGGCTAACTAAGTAGCAAAACGTTATAACGTCAATTATGTCAACCCACGGCGTAATGAGAAACATATCAGGACTTTATATCTCATTACGCTTTCTGACAAAGACTCGTTTATGTCCTACATGCTTTACACTTGGCCAGGCTAGCACTACCAGACCAAATACCCGTGTTTTTATTTATAATCAAGTTCTTCCTGGATTGTTTATTTTAGTTTAGGCCAATATGCTCTTTGTTGATATTATACAATTAAGCATGGTTCGATATCATCGTGCTCTATAATTCCTTGAGCAACAGTATAAGTAAATACATCATCAATCTATGTGCAATATATGTCCATCGACTCATATGCATTCTCATAGTATGTTGAGATTTCTTTATCTCTGGAATCATATCAAACTTTGGAGTGTCCTCCAGTAATGATTCATGGACATAACTATAGTCAGAGATAATCTCAAGAGATGTATTCTTGACATTGATGATCAATAAATTGAATTGTGCCACACCATCTTTTTTTTTTTTGGGTGGTGTTGATCGAACCAGGTTGCTTCTCCCATTTCCTTTAGAGAGCCAAGACCTCAACCCCACTTCCACCAAGTGTTTGCAACACCTTTTCTGTGGCGTTGTGCCCCCTATTGGGGACTTCTAACTTTACAGATATTTGCAGCTGATATATGAGACCTAGTCACTTAAGTAATATCAGTAAACATATCAAGCATCAAATTTGCTACGTTCTGAATATCACTATTCTTTTTACTCCACTTTCACGTTGTGAAGTTGGGGGATCAAAATGAGACATAATGGGGATAGACCAAGATACTTCCAGTCGTTTCTTTAAAAAATTATTTTTCTTATCTCCCCCTAACGACGGGAAGACTGTCTCATTAAAGTGACAATCCGCAAATTTAGCGGTAATTAGGTCGTCTGTCAAGAGTTATGAATAACGGATAATTGTTGGGGATTCATATCCAACATATATACTTAATCGTCTCTGAGAACCCATCTTAGTACGTTGTGGGAGCACAATAGACACGCATATTGCACAATCAAATATGCGTAAATGTGAAATATCAGATTTATATCCAATTACCAACTAGTACGCACAATAATTGGTCAATAGTGGGTTTGAAACGAATATGTAAAATTGCATGCAATATTGCATAACCCCATGTAGAGATAGACATGTTGATGCGCATAAACAGTGCCCTAGCCACCATTTATTTTCTTTTGAGGTGACCTATGCGAGACCATTTGTGTAGCACAAGCGGTGCATGATGCTTCACATTGATCCCAATAGATATGCAATAATCATCAAATGCTTTTGATGATGATAAGGGTGGTGAGGCCTTAAACATATAATATGTGCTAAGAGTTTGCAATGCAAAATTAATTATGGACAGTAAAACAACATGTGACCGTATGTCGAACGAATTGTTCCACAAATATCATCTTGTATTCTTTGTGAGAATGAAATATTTTGTTTTGAATCTTTAGCATAAGTAGGTCTCAGTATTACTTTTGCTAAAGAGCCGGCTTTGTAAAATGAGTAATGTGCCTTTGAGATTTATGATAAGGTAGAGTGCAATGTAAATAGTAGTTCTAGTTCTTCAGAAAACAGAAGTTGTAGGAAAGCAGCAACATGACCGATATTGTGCATTATATCTCATTTTATACTTCAATTAGAAAACATATGTACGTATTAGTTCATCAAAATATGGATCATTATGTCACAACTTGGATGTCCGAAATTGTCATGACAAAACCCATATTAATCAGTGTCCCATAGTTCATCATTGACAATAATATATGATTCGAGAATCCAAATAATAGTGAGATACAATTCACTAGATTGACTCATTAATTTCTCTAAGATGTGTTTTCTTCCACATTCACTAGAGATAATTAAATTTCATTCTCATTGTGATCTTTCAAATGATAATGCTAGCACAAATATCTATAAAATTTAACAAGGAATATTGTTGCACAATATATTAAAATAAATTTATTAATTTTAAAATAAAGTTCAAATTAATAAGCTAACGTCACTAAAAGATCTTAGTCCAAAAATCAAACTAAGAAATCATCGGTCTAAATAATTTTAAGACCCAAAGTAATTGTTCAGATAAAAGGAGGCACTATGCCTTAACAAGATTCTTGAAAAATGAGAAATTGATAAAGTAAAGCAGTCAAAATCACGAATACCTATTGACTGGGCAAAGTCCTTGTTGTCATTTGAATTTGCAATCATGAGGTTAACATCTTTGCGATGGTTTTCACCTCCCATATAGTGAGTTTCATGTTCTTTAGATTCCTCATGCCTCTTATAATTAATTGTTACTTTGTGCTTGCATGGTAATGGTGACCCGTACCATGAGTCCCACAGCCCGTACCACGTGGTGCATTTATTATTTTCACGTTGGTATGGATTAACACGTCGTGTCCACTTCCCTTTGGGACCACTAGTGCTAAATGCACATTTGAACGAAGTGACTAATGAAAATTCAATCATTGGCTTACTTGTGCTGTCGCGCTTTGACCGCGACAGCCGCCATTGCTTTGTAATTTTTTGAGTTTTTTTTATTTTTTATTTCTACTTTATAATTTTTTGAATGTGCATTATGTTACATATGGTTTTAGAAATTTTCCAATCGAGCATAATAGATGCACATATCAAATATAATGCACTCTCCACGATCCTTTGTAATATTGAAAAATATCTTCTTCTTTTTTTGAAGAGGTAATATTGAAAAATATCAAACTCATCATATGTAACATTTTAATAATTTTAAGAGTAATAATTCACAATTCACAATATTCATAATATTACACAAAATGTCATTACTCTTGACCCATACAAACACAAAATTCAACTTATTTCTAAAGTTTATGCAATAAATTGGATGATTAAGAGGATAAAGATATTTGCTTTAATTGTTTTGGTGGAAATTTAGTAGTGAGTCCGAGTCAAAGAAGATGATATTGTTGATGATGATTATTTTAGGTAATTACCCCTGTTTTATAGTTTGTTATTCTTTTTTGTGTATATACCAGTGATGTAAAAAACCCGACTAGTCCCCGCCTAGGCGGTCGTTGGCCGACCCGATTTTGCCTAGGTGCCGCCTAGGCGACCGAGTCGGGAGCTAGACGGCTAAGTCGAGAGCTAGGTGTCCAACACTAAGGTATTATTTGATAATGAAAGACTTTGTTCTTAGAATAAATTGATGGTAAGACAAAGATTGATAATTTTCAATACACTAAAATTCCAAAACATAAATTTGTTTAGTTTTTTTTATGTTATATTAATTTTCTTGTACTCTATAATGGATAATAGATATAAGAAATGTGTTCAATGTGTTTCAATTGCTATCTAGATTTAGGTGGTTGTATAATGAATTTATTAATTAATTTTGAAGTGTATTTTTGTTATAATATATTGATAAGTAGCAAATAAAACTCATTTAGATGAAAAAAACAAAAGAAAACCGAACTGACTAGTCCCCGATTAGTCCCCGCCTAGACGGCCTAGGCGCTAGGCGGTCCATATCTGCCCGACTACCGATTTCCGACTTCTGCACCCTTGATATATACTGTGATGTTTTTTAGTGTAATACTGTGATTTTATTTAGTGTATTACTTCTTATAATTTTGTTTTCAATACTTCTTAGTGATGATGATTATGAGGTTCTTGAAAATATTCTATCGATTGTTTGCATAGTGATGATATTAAGTTTTTTTGCTACAAATTATTTGTTTCAATATACTGGGATGCATTGCAATGGTTGACAGAAAAGGTTTGCATTGTTAAACCTTGTTGTTACTAGTATATATTCCCGCATATCACGCGGGCCGGATGAAAAATATTATTATATTATCTTTAAATTAATTTATTCAAATATATATTTCATTCAATTAAATTATAATATTACTTTTTGAAATGTATATAATATCTTTTTAAAGGACAACGTATATAAGATTTGATAAGTACAATATACAAAGAAAAATTATAAAGAAAAATAAATGAAATATGTATATTACATTTAAACCAACCAAACATGTAGAAATGTCGCATAAGGCTATTCTAGGTTGAAGAAAAATGAACCCAGGTTATGTCAACTATGGGAGACTTTATATGCCATAGGGCAGCCACCTGTGCAATTGAAATAATAAATGAAAACACTTTTGTAATATAGTCTAATGTTAAGCTTAATTGGCGTTCAGAAATGAAACATAACTTATATGTTCTAATATATTGAAACACTTCAATAAGAAAAAGGAAACTGACACAATTAAAAATGCAAACTTAGTCATGCAGCAATCAGAAACTCAGAATGAAACAACAAAACGTAGATTTCATAAATTTCTGGTACAATTCAAGTAAATATATTGAGTTGACTCACTTTCTAATGTACTCAAGTCAAACAAAGTATCATTCCTTTTATTAAAAAAAATAAAATTATTTTTTGTAAAATGAATGTCAGCTCCATAACCCCATTTACGCCACTTTACATGCCATTGAGCTAAAAAACTGAAAGTATTCAGGTTTTGATTATGTTTGGCTTTCAATACTTATCAAAGTATGAACTTAAATTGCAGTTATTGAATTCAAGTGATCTGATACTAAGTTTAAAATAGAGCTACTTACGTTTCTAACTAGAAGCAGTAGCTCTTCGATAGATGGATAAATATCCAGTTTTTGCTACAATAATGGACCCATTAAAGAGATCAGAAGATAAAAAAATCGGAGCAATTTTCTTATGTTCTGGAAGATAAATAAAAAGCACTCTAGAAAACAGTAAAACCTCAAATTCGTTATTACTAAAAAAAAAAAAACGGATGAACTAGTTAATTGTATGTATACATACCTACCAATTACCATCACTAAGAGCCAAATGGTCAACAAAGCAACCAAAAGTACCAAAATCTCCCTGATACAACAATGAAACAATCAAACCACCAAATTCAAATAGGCATTGGATTCAATACTATTCCCTTCTCTTTGTATTCCAACCATACATCTTGGGCTTCTTGAAACCTCCCTGACTTCACAAAGGCATCAATGAATGAATTGCATACATAAGCATCAGGTCGACATCCATTTAACTCCATCGAAGCAAACAAGTCCTTAGCTTCATCAAACCTCCCAGATTCACACAATGCATTAATAAAAGCAATGTACGTAAAATTATCAGGGTGCAAGTTCAGTGTTAACATGCTTTTGAGAAGCCTCTGTGCCTTATCAAGTTTACTATCCTTACAATACTTTTGTATTAGAGCATTAAAAGTGTAAACATCAGGTTTTACTCCATCAATTTGCATCTTTCTCAGTAGTTTCATTGCTTTAGAAACATCTCCAGAGATGCATAGAGATCGAATTAGGCTATTATATGTGATAGCACTAGGGGGAATTCCCCACTCCGCCATCTCTACGAAACAATCAAAAGCATCACTGGCCCGATTAACCTGGCAAAGACCATCAATTATTGAACTGAAAGTGAACACGTCTGGTTTAAAACCATGATCTAAGAGCTTTAAAAGCATGCCTCGTGCTTTAATGACATCCCTACCCTTGCAATAGCCAGCAATAAGGGTGTTGAAAGTAACAAGGTTAGGGAGAATACCTCTTTTCAGCATCATTCCTAAAGCCTCTATTGCCCTTCCCATCATTTTAGCTTTGCAAAAACAATCAATCATCGTGTTATATGAGAACACGCTCGTAACAAGCCCTTCCTCAATTAGCCAACATAAATATTCATTGCCCTTTTCCACTCTCGTTGATTTATACAAAGCTTCAATAAGTGCCAAACTAGTAATTAAATCCACCTTCACTCCACGCTTGATAAAATACTCAAATATCCAGCAAGTTTCATCAAAATCTAATCCTTTAATTAAGCAAGTCATCGCAATGTTAGCTATCGAACTATCGGGAACATAACCTTGTTTATCAGCTGTCCTCAAAAACACGGCAGTCTGCTTTGACAAAGAATTTTCACAAAGGGAATAAACTATGCTATCGTAAACAACTTTAGGAAAATTGGGCTCACTATCCACCCATCTCAATAACAAACCAAACACTTCATTCGGAGGCACAGAACGAAAAACTCCATTAATCAACGACCTGTACGTTGCATCATTTGGCTTCACGTTTCTCGCCTTCATTTTCTCCATAAGCCTAAATGCTTCATCTATCCTCTTAGCATTAAAATATCCATCCATCAAGATAGTATACGTAAACACATTGGGTGAATATCCCAACCCCTCCATCTGTTTCACGAGACGAAGGGCCTCATCCACTACACCAGCCTTACAAACTCCATTGATAAGAATGTTATAAGTAAATCTATCAGGTACACAATTATCCACCTCCATTTGCTGAAACTTTAAATAAGCTAAATCAAGGGAATTCGACTTCACTAGCCCATCTATCACTGCATTATACAACCTTGTACTAGGCAAAATCCCCAAATAAGAAACCTGTTCAAAAACCTCAGAACAGTACTTAGCTAAACCCAATCTTCCCCAACTGCCAATCAAAACACAGAGCAATTCTTCATTCACTCGGAATCCCGAGTTTTGAACATCCTGTATCAACTCACTAGACAATAAAACCGGACCTTTTCTATACAGGGCATTGCTTAAAGCAGTGCGAATTGTTTGATCCTTAACAAGAGTAACACTCGCATTGCAAACCCAAACATAAAATCGCAAAGCGCATAACACGTTTTCTTGATTCTGCAAAATGCTAACCACAGTCTGAGTATTCAAATTAATCCTACGAGCCTTGAAATCGTGATTTAGCAGCAAGTACCAGTCTTTTCTTGACAAAACTTCAGCTAAGTAGTGATGATCAATGGGTTTCTGTTTAATTGTTTGTTTATGAGCAGAAAAGTGAGATTTCGGCGCGGAAATTGATACAGAGTTTGAGCTTTCGAATTCGGGCTTACCTGTTGAAGAAGATGCGCGATTTTGACCTGAATTAACGTTTGGGGATGTTGTGATTTTGGGGGTTTTAGGGTTTTGAATTCTTTCTGCTATGTTTTGGATTTCAGGTGCAACCCTAGATGCCAGAGATGAAAGCTTTCTCATAGGGAATTTTTCGGCAATGGAGGATTTTGATATTCGGCCTGAAACAAGGTCATTCAAAACGGTTTGTTAAAATCGAATTCACATAATTTGAAAACAAAATTAATTAATAATAATGACATGTAGTACTAATATTTTGACAAATTGAGATAAATCCTCACTCACTTAAATAGGGAGAAACAATTTTAACAACACAAATAATCCTTTTTCCTCAAAGTATTACTGTTTAGTTATAATGAGTATCACTATTTAGTATAGAAAGTGTTAATTTTTAGTAATTTTGAAAAAAAGAAAGCAATAATTAAAATCAAATAATTTCTAAACAGTGATATTTTATATTCTAAACATTAACACTTCTTATATATACTAAACAATTATACTTCAAAACGAGTGTTCACTTAAATGTTATACGAAGGAGAGCTACCATTTTCACAATGATACATTGGGTCATTGACATCATTATGAATCTTGTGATTCAATGTATTAAAATAAGATATTCCCTTCGTTCTGGATCGTTGTAACATTTATTGTTAATGCGTAATTTAATGTGATAATTATTTATTAGTTTAAAATTTTTTTTTTTGTGAGAGTTAAATGGTAAAATAATGATATATAATATAAATAAATAAAACATAATAAAATTGACTTTAATTTGGTAAAAAATAATGACATGATATGTAATATTTAAATGTATTGGGGTGGAGAGTGTGTTGATTTAATTGCTTTATTTCAATTTTTAGAAATATTGCAACGAATTCATAACGAATTTTGTTTACAAATGTTCGTACGATTTCGGGATGGAGGGAGTAGATTTGATTGTTCTGATGAAAGAACTACTATATGAAATAAACAATATAAAAGGGTTGTAGAAATTATACCCAACAGTGTAACTGCTTCTCATTTTAGAAGTTTTTTTTAAAGTCATTTTAATTTAAATTAAAAATAACTACAATAAATTTATTGGATTATATATTTTTTTAAAAGACAATCAATTACAATTATTTTCTAACATAATCAATTACAATAATTCATTCTACTATCTAAGACACGACAACATTATTTAAATACCATTTGTGGCCAAAACCATAATCACCACAACAAGGAGGACCACTCGATACCGCAACTCGAACCCTCAACCGGAACCACAACTCAACAAGAGAGAGACCACTACCCCACAAGAAGGGGACCACCATAAGAGGGAATAATATTTTCTCTCTGTGTCTCGAGTCCGGGACCTTAAGGTCTCAGGTGGTGGAGCTGTAACCACTTGAGTTATCATACTTAACAATTTATTTGACTATATTATCCTAACTAGCCTATGTCATTTTAGAAGATTATTTAATTATTTATTTATTTATGCTATTGATAAGACGATAGATTTATATTTCTTCATAAAAGTTACTTATTTTATCAAAATTATTAATTTATGTAATTGACCTAAGTTGGGATCTGTAAAAAGTATTATTTTAGAGAGATTATTAATTTAACAAGTGTTAATTTTATGTTTGTATTTTAAAGTTTTCATAATAATATATATAAAAATGGTTTGAACTTCATTCATCGTATCCAATAAATTTTATATACAAGTTTTTGTTAAACTCGTCATGTAAATGAGCCAAAAAAGAGGGAGAGTTTAATTTTTAACTATACTATATAAATTGTAGCATACCATAAAGTGGTAAAGTTTTAAATGTTTAGAATTCACAAGTTAAGAAATAGGTCATACAAAATATGTTTAATGCGATCAAATAAAAAATTATTGAAGAAGGTTTGTGTGAAATGGTATTATATATGAGATGATCCTTCATTATTCATTATCATATTTGAGTTGTGTTATTTTTTTAAAATTTAATTGAGTAAGATTTTCATAAATTTATAAATTATATTTGTCTTTGGTACGCGCCTTTTAAATATTAAATGGAATGTATACGAGAGATTTTAATGGATGAAATTATTTTTTGATTGAGAATAAAGTTTTTTTTTTAATTTTTAAAACTGATGTTAGTATCTCAATTATTCAAAGAAAAACTAGCTGAAAATATTGTAAAAACCACTAAAATGTTAAATTAATTACAGAACACTCCAATTGTTACAAATTGCAAGTTTGCAACTACACAATTTGTCACCAAACATGGTATTTAATTCAGATTATGTAGAAATACATAATAATTTTAAATTAAGATGTACAATTAGCTGGCCTTCGAGGAGGCAATTGCTGATGGGGAGTTTTCTGCAAAACGAAAAAGGAAAAATCACATCAAATATTGCAAAATACAAGTAAATAAAATTTAATATAGTCAGATTTCATATCAAAATCCATGTAAAACATATATATGTTGGAATAAATGAAAATAAATGGGCTTAAAAAATTGAATATACCTGTAGTTTTGGTCGTAGTGTCTCTATGGCAATTGTTGAGTTTTGATCAACTCCTGCACCTTGCTGTTATATTTCGGTAATAAATACAACGAAATAATCAATTAAAGACATTAGGATTTTATGTGTATTATAAACATGAGAATTTTGAATATTTAATTAAGTTTTGTTATTATATTACCTCAATTTATTACAAATAAATTACTTTTATTAAATCTAGTGTTAATTACCTTGCATAGAGCCCAATCTGCGGAGTCAAAAAAGGCTCTCTCATGATCCTGAATTTAGAAATAAAGAAAAAAATTAATAATAATAAATCATTTGAAGACTATATAAAATAAAATAAAAATACTTACCTTTGAGATGAGAGGCTTCTTTCTTGGCATAAGCCCTCCGTATTTCTTATCAATAGGTGCAATCTGCAGAACGTAACAAAAAATTGAATTATGAATTAACTAAATTAAAAAAAATAGTGAATTATATAAGAACTAAATTCGGGTGATTAAAGTAGAGAAAATGTCATTTTTTTTTTTCCTATAACTTTGGACGATTCTATTTTTAATCCTGTAATTTTTTTTTTTTTAATTTTAGTCATTTTTTGTCGAAATTTTAAAATCTCGCTGGAATAAATATTTGCATCTCATGTGACACTTTAAAATTGAGTTTTTTCTTTTAAAAAAATCGACAACCTACACAAGTGGACTGTCATGTAATAGAAAAAAGAATCAATTTTGAGGTGTCACGTGAGGTCCACATACTTATTCTGACGAGATTCTAGAGAGATTTTAATATTTTCGAAAAAAAATGACTGAAATTGATACATTAAACATAATTAAAATTGAAACGATTAAAAGTTATAGGAATAAAAATAGAATCATCTGAATTTACAGGACTAAAAATAATATTTTTCTCGATTAAAGTACCACCAATTTTCAACCAACACATAGTGCATTTAACAAAATTAACAGCCTAGTTACAACAATAATCCAGTTTTACGTTAGGTGTAACGTGAAGATCAACTTCATGCCTAACTAATTTTGACTTCCAAATTTTAGATGTGAACATTATGCTAAGACTATTGTACTTTTGATTTCAAGAAAATCTTTAATTTTGACCACCTCTTTGCTCGTCTTTTTAAATTAGTAATAACAAGAAATAGACTGATTGAGAAATAACAAACAAATAAATTGAAGGCAAAAGTATACTATCACAAGTTTCACACGAAGGGATATGTTAAAATGGTTAAGAATATGTCTTATATTATTAAAAACTATTAAGTATAAAAAATGAAGCGTAAAACTTTTTATTATAAAAAGTATATTATTCGTAATATTGAATGATGATTTTTATTATAAAAGGGGTATTAATAAAGATATCTGAATAATATAAATATTATAAAGAAAAATTAATTGTTAATATAAAAAAGTCGTGTCCGTAAATATAAAATCAGTTTACGATGAACAATTCATTTATATTGTCACAATAATCGTGCATCCAAACACCTAATAATGTTTGTAGGATGTCTACACTATCCCATCAAATATCACCTTCGACTCTTTACAATTGGCACAATAAAAGCAAATTGAATATTAATTATTTTAATATGAAATTAAAAACCTAAATTAATATTGAGTCTCTTATGCACTAGCTCGGTTATACTTGTAATATTGTCGGGTTCTATAATAAATCAATACCAATCTTTATTTATATTGCTACTTATGTAGATCAAATGCTAAAATAAAATAATGTTTAGGGTTAGGAAAAATCAAAAGTAGTTTAACTTTTATTAGGGGGACTTCGATAAGTAGGAATCAAAGTTGACAAGCAAACTACCAAAATTTTAATAAAATCCAATTTAGTCCATGCCGACATTTTTTTAAATACAATTAGTTCCTAATTACAATTTGTCACATTATTCAAATATTGAATTATCAATCTATTGATGGACCACTAACTAGAGGTAGATCAAATTGCACGTGAATACTCCCCCCAAAAGAAAAAGGAAATATATATACACCTTTATACCATTTTTTTTCTCATTGTTCCAAAAGAATATATGCCCATATGTATGTATTTAAAGTATTTATAAATAGGAAAAGATTATATTTCTACAAATAAATACGGCATACTAAAAAAAATTGTTACTTAATAAACAAATTATATGGATCGTATGGAAACTATTCTAGTCCATATAAAGACATGAAAAACGAAAGAGAGGATATATTAGTGAAAAATAAACGCACGAGGAAATATTTTAATGGTGTAATTAAGGTACCCTCCAATTTAAAAATACTAAAAAAATATCTTTGTAAAGGGTCCCTTAAAAAGATGACTACTTGTTTCCATATTTTATATCAGTATATTATATTTTGAGCAAATATATTGGATTTATTGAATTTGACGAAATTTGAACTTCATATAAGTCGTATTTGATGCAATGCACGTTTAAAATAGCATTATATATAACTATATACATGAAATTTCAAATATGCATGTGCGTAATATACTTCTGGAAATTTAAACCAGAGCACTCAATTCTGGAATATATAATTGATCAAAAGTCATAGAAATGCAATTTAACAATATTTATAGGCACAATAATTTCAGTTAACCTGCATATTGTGGAAAAATATCTCCCAAACACAACCCAAGTTCTCAATGACACAATTCTCGTCGCTATTTTTTTTATTTTTTATCAGGAGCTATTTCTTATTTGTTTAAAAATGTAATTATTAATAAATTAAACAAATAAAACGAAAATAAATAATAAAATGAAAAAAGAGTACCTCATGATGCTGGGAAGAAGCATTGTACTCTTCGCTTCCCTTGTAGTCCTCCATTAAATTCCTGTCACATTAATCAATAAATTTAATTTATATCATGAAAAATATGAACAATTCATGAGAGAGAAAGAGGAGAGAGAGTGTGTAACAAAGAAAAAAAAAACAGAGAAAACAGAGGACTCTGCAAATGGCTTCGGGATTGGGAATGATATGAATGGAACAAAGTATATAAGACAATTTTTATTTAATTTATATCACTTTATTAAAAGAATAATCACAATTACAATAGAAAGAGTCCAAAAACACACTCGAATAAAAATTAAAGGACATATATACAAGAATAAAAAAATTAAATAAAAATGTGCGAAATATGAAAGAAGAGAATCCTCATTACCTTGATATGGAGAAAAGTGGAGAAGCAAGCAAAGTGGGAGAGAGATGGGGTGGAAAAAATATAATGAAACAGAAAGTATATAAATATGTGTATATATGATTATGTATACACATATATATATATGTGTGTATATATAGTGAAAGACGTGTTGAGAAGATTAAGTTAACGTTAACGGGTGAGACAAGAAATTAATTAATAAGGATAAGTATTTTATTGTATATAGTAATTAAATTACCAACGTACATGTATAATGTCATGGTTAGGCATATAAATACGTGTACGTATACATATGGAATAGTTTGTATATAATTTGGAGATGATTTCCTTTCCTTTTATTTTTTTAAATGAAAAACGAGTGTCGTTACAAAGCCTGTAAATCGGCCACAACAATGCTGGCAATAGCAACAGGAATCAAAATCGAAAAAATACAAGAATAAGTAAATTGGAAAAAATTGTCAAAAAACAATATTTTTATTTCATAAAACTTTACGTTTTTTAATTGAATATTTCTTCTTATTAATTTTCAAATTTTAATTTTTTTTAGTCATTTTTATTATTTCGATTGACAACATCGAGTCAACAATCGATTTTAAGTTAACCTGATAAATTTGTAATTTTTAAAAATTTTGAATTTCAACCTGTTAACTCATAATAAAACTGATTATTACTATGTTGTAAGTTGTAACCGGTCATATAACAAAAAATTTAATAGAATAATTAATTCGAAAAAATGAAGTATGAATGAGTACATTCATAAAAAACTTGAAAAACATATTTTGTCAAAAAATAATAATATAAGGGTAGTTGTTGTTGATTAGGGTAAAAGTTAGATTATAGTTAAAGGTGATGATAGGACATCAACATCAAATGGAGCCTTAGCCTAACACACACCTACAATTTTTTGACAACCTAATCATCTTCGAACCGACACAACATTATTATACACACATGTTTTTTTAATTTTTATTAGGCAGAAAACTACATAAAATGAATGGCATTAATTTTATGTCCTTAAAAGTATTATTTTAGATTGTAATAAAGTGAAGCATATTTTTGATAAATAATATCCAAGACTATTAAATTAACAAATGAAAACTCAAAACCTACAAATAAATAAAGATAAAGTCTCATGTGCAGTTGGTGCACGGATCTAAGATCCGTACACTCGTCTCAACCCTGTCCATATATTAACATAACATATATAATATATTCAATGTGTCAAATATTTTTTTAATGAGTCATTCAATTGCATGAGTGCATGGTGCATTTGGGTGCACAAGAGAACCGTTTGTAAATAAATACTTAACAACCTTCCAAAAATCATAGTAGAAAATACCTACATAATCAAATAGATAAATTAAAAAGATGCAAAATATTTTTTAACTAAGGAAATAATTAAATACAACAAAGAAATAAATTAATATTTTCAAATCAGTATCTTCTTTGATTCTTGTGACCTCGTCCCATCAGTGTATCATCATATTTATCTTTTTTCTTTTGTATATTGAAGTTATAAATATTAATTACTCCGTATCTTATATTATATTTATAATGCAAAAAAATTAATTTTAATAGAGATATAAACATTAGTTTTAGTAGTTCAACTTTATAACAATTTAGCTTAAATGCACCATGTTCAACGTACACCACTATTGTTATTGATGATAAGGATCAACAATTAATACCTTCTCAAAACTTATTCCAACACAAATACAGACCTGATAAATTGCAGCTCATTAAATTTAAGTAAATATTTTTGTTTGTGGTAATTAATTAATCATGGATTTGAGTATACTCGATTACGAAATTTGATCTCTCCTTTAAATTATTATGCAATTGCATATTAAAATCAAATCAATTTTTTGTGTCACTTTTTTATGTTCAAAGATTATTCCACTTCATAATCTTTAATACATGTACTTAAAATTATGATGGAATATTAAAATATATTTTTCATTTCATATGTCATTAGTTTAGACTATGAAATATAGAGTGAAACACCATATTTAGAACATATGATATCATTCGTATCAAAATCAATCCAACGGAATAATTTGACAAGTTGACAATTTAACGTTCCAATTAATGTCCTCTCTTTGCTTGATTTATTCCGAAGAATATACTTGAAAACTATTTATTTAATTATTTCTTTACATATATAGTGTTTCCATTTGTATTACATATAATCATTCAAATAAGACCGTTCCCCCAACGGACAATGACTAGATATTAGATAATGACTCCATACATAGTGTGACAATATAAAATATAAATAGTGTGACAACTAATGATGGTATATTGCATTATGCACATATGTGCATAATATCATTTTAATCGGTATAATATTAAATTTATAGACAAAAATTATTATGAGACATTCTTATGCATGAGATGAGGTACAATTTAGTCTAAATTACACTCATTATTTTTAAAATATTAAAATATTAATATTCAATTTATATTTCGTCTCACCGTGAGATAGTCTCGTACAAGTACATCATTCATAATCATATATGTAAACATTCACAATAATTTGATAAGTTAATTGGGATAGCGGGTTGTCCGTTTAATCGACACAAAATTGTTAGGGCCAGTTCATTAAATATCTTTACGTTTGATTTAAAAGTAAGTACACTATATTAAGTTATATACATATAATTACATAAAAATAAAAATTCTTATGTTAAATTTGTATTTTTATCATTTTATATGTGCATACTCTGTTTTATTTACGAGACAAAAATATTCAATTAGAGTAACATTTCTGTGATACATGAATTTTATTACCGTTATGCATAAAAATTATCATTGTAATGCAAAAAAATTATCAATGTTCAAAAAATAAAATATATTGATAATTTTTGTGAATAATGTTGATATTTTTTCTATATAATAATGAAATTCTTGTACATGATATCGATATTAAAAAAACTGAGTTCAACATCAAGAATGCGGATCCACGCAAATTTTTGTCATTCAATCCATGTACAAAAAACCAATAACTCAAATTTATCATATGGCACCAACTAGTATGGTAAAATATAGTAACTTCTTTCAATATTGTAAATTATTTTCACAAATAAGTATATCAACTACATTTTTTACACTTGCAGGTTGATATATATGTTGATCACAAATTCGTACCAAATGCATATTTCTAGCTACCTTTGTAGACTAGTGTAAAAGTGTAAACATTGCAATTTTTTTGCATTCATATTTAGATTTTATTTTATCAAACCTTGTTAATACTTGATTTCCTCCGCATCATTTTGGAGTGTAATTGTATGTTTGAGATCTTCACCAAAATGTAAATGGTATTCACCCATTGGAATCCTTCGAATCCCAAACCGATCAACAACGCTCAAGTGATTGCACGCATCGAGATCGATTCTAACACTTTGTTTTGCTCCGGCTACAACATGAACTTTTTCGAATGCTACCAATTGTTTCGTCGCCTGAGTTCTTTCGACGGATGGAGCGGACGCGAATACCATTAAAGTGTGGGTCCCATCCATGTCACCGATGTTTTCGACATCAATGTGTAGCCCTAAGTTTAGGGCCACACAATTCGTGTGCGAAACTCTGATGCCGCTGTTTAGCATTGTGGTATTTTTGAATGATTTTGTACCTATGTAAGGTATCGAAACTTTGGTTGAGCCATGGGTCAATGTTTGTCTGAAACTCGTGTAACTTAGCCCGAATCCAAATGGAAACACAACTGGACCTTTGTAAAATCGATAAGTTCGACCCGGGTAGCCTCTTGATGGATCAGCATGCATGCCCATATATGTCATGGGTACCTTGGCCAAATATTGTTGAGGGTACCATGTCATAGGCAACTTCCCACCTATAATCAAAAGTTTTGAGATATCAAATTATACATTTAAAAATTAAATAAGGTTTTCTTAACAAAAATAATTGGAATTAAGTATTTTTTTATTCGGCATCGTTTGAAATTGATCCCGATTATTTTAATTTTTTTATTTTAGTCCAGTAATTTTTCAAAAAAATTTGAAATTTGTCATTTAACCTCATGCAACAGATAACCGCCACATATATAATTATTTTGTCTTTCCTTTTAATTTTGAAGCGTTACTTTAATTTTTTAATCTTAATAATTTTGCTTAACAAAAATAATTATATATATATATATATACCTGGATTGGTGGTTCCAAATAAAACATCAGCAATTGCAGTACCTCCAGCTTGGCCCGGGTACCCAACCCACAAAATACCTCCAACTTTCGGATCATATTTTGAGAAAGAAACGTCAATTGGGCCACCGGACATAATGACCAATATAACGGGCCCTCTTGAGGCTCTTGTCACTCTTGATACAAGCTCTTGTTGATGGCCCGGTAAAAGAAGCCCGCCCCGATCTAGGGCCTCACGTTCGAATTCTTGGCTAAGGCCCATTAGTAGCACCGTTGCGTCGGCCCGACGAGCGGCGTCCTCGGCCCGTCCAAATCCTCCATTATTAGAGCAACTAACATCGGCGCACCCATTTTCATGAATCGTCTTAGCATATTTCGATATACCTTGTAACGGAGTAGTGTAGCCACATGGAACCCCTAAAAAAGTTTAAATTACATTTTGATCAACTTAAGTGTGTGTATATATAGAGCTTGACATAAGGGTAAATTGGTAAATACACAAAATGAGGTGTACCGGCGCAGTTTCCTATCATTGTGTTTGTGACATCGGAGTTGGGCCCCATAACAGCAACGGTCCGATGTCGACTAGTGGACAGCGGCAAAGCCCGATTGCGATTTTGTAGCAAAACGATTCCTTGTCGGGCCGCTTGGAGGGCTAGTTGTTGATGGGCCGGAGTGCACACATCCTTTGGGCCCAAATTAAGATACGGCTGTCGTGGGCCGTCAAACATGCCCAAACGCATTTGGACTGCAAGTAAATTGCCCAAGGCCCGATTTACATCAGCCTCGTTTAATTTCCAGGCCAAAATTGCTCCTTCGGTGTGGATTGCAAGAAATGGCCCACAATCCAAGTCCAATCCTGTATATATAAAAAATTAAATAATTGGCCCAAGCCCAAATATATAACATAAAATGTCAAAAATGTCCCTCTAATTGTAGTGTTTAAACCTGCTTTAATTGTAATGGCTGCTGCGTCTTCGGGGGTAGATGTGTAATGTTGACTATCGTACAAAACTCCAACTGAGTCACAGTCTGAAACTATGTACCTGCATTTGAGCCAAATTTAGGAAATTTAGATTTCTAAAATAACTTTTAGTTAAATTTGTTGATTTTTTAAAAAATAAATCTAACCCATTAAGGCGCCATTGGCCACGAATGGTGTCACGAAGGAGAAAAGAGTCAGCACAAGTGGGTTTGCCATTGACTTGATTGTATGAACACATTACACTTGCTACTTTTCCTTCAAAAACACAAGCCTTAAAAGGCACATTGTATGTTTCCTCAAATCTTGTTTGCTAACCTGCATGTAAAATTACATTAGTACCCCCTCTCGATTCAAAATAAGGGCTTCTTTATCCTTTTTTTTGTATGGTCGATGTATTAATATCGTATTTCATCAGTAGAATACGGAAAAATAAAGAGTAACATTCTTGTGAACCGGGTCTATATATGAACTCTATTACTATTATTTATAAAAATTGTTATGCACAGAAAAATTCACAATTTAAAAATATTTTTATTAATAATATTTTTTATCATGATAATGATATTTTTTTATATAACAGTGATAATTTTTATACATAATAGTGATATTAAAAAATAGATATGCTAACTCATTAGAGGTAATGTCAGGGATAGGATTATGGACAAGAATATTTTGGTTTATAAAATAATGTTGGCCCAAAATGTGTGAAGATTGGAAATATTATTGCTTTATCGTATAATATTTTATTTTTATTTATGAAGGAAAAATCACTTCTTATAGCAACCATAATGAGATAATTTTAAGATTAATCAAGACTTGTCGGATCAAAAACAAAAATTGGAGACAAAGTTAAACTAGACTCATTAACCACTTGCATAAAAATATGTCTTTTAAGGAAAACTACACCACACATTTTTAATAATTTTTAATTTAAAAATAATATCACATTTAATAATTCCTAAAAGTCACTGCCACTAACTGAAACTTCCAAAAAGATTAATTACAAAATCAAGTACTCCTAAGATAAATTAAATCAAACTATTTATCAGTGGGTCACTTATATAATATTACATGATTAATTTCAAAATCAAGTACTCCTAAGATAAATTAAATCAAACTATTTATCAATGGGTCACTTATATAATATTACATGATTAATTTCACCAATTAAACCAATAATAAAATGTAACACATGTCATACCTTAGCATTAAAATGAAATCTATCGACGCCATTCCAATTATCAAGATCATAGGCAGTGTAGTGTTTGCAACACGCCGCCACCTTCAGCCGGTTTCCGGCGGTGTTTCCCTGCAGCCCCTTCACGTAGCTGGCGGCGTACCTAGCGGCTAACGCCAGGTCCTCCCCCCGGGGTCTCCTGGCCCCGCCCCCATCGTGGGTCCCGAAAAATGTTCACGTTAGGGCTCCAGTAGGTTAATCCGGCCACTCCTCCGTTGTACATAGCTCTTGCTTCATCGGAAACCACCTATAATTAACATTAATTTAGCATAGGATGAAGAGTTGTTTAAGTTAGTAATTTAAAGATTTTTTTTTATTTTTGTTATTATGTTGTGGTGTATAACACATTAAATCATTATAGCATGGAGTAATTTAAGGAATTTTCTCTTATCTTTTATTGGGATGAATTTTAAATAAGTAAATTAAAAGGTATGATAAATTTAGCATTCTCTATGGCATGTCTTTTATTAAATAAAATTGCTTGTGAACTTTATTTTGTTCTATTGACTATAAGCGTGCAATATCGTTCATTCACATTTTACCCAAGAGGGGGTTGGATAGGTGGTGGGGGTTCAAAAAATGTTGTGTAATTTCAAGAAAACTACATATCAAGAAAAAATGACATGTTTGTCTTAATTTAGTTCATCATAATTCTTAAGTAAACTGCACACGTGTATATATATCAATAATATAATAAAACCAAGAAAAATTTATTGTATATATATACACACCACATGTACTTTGTAATTCAAATGCATTTTCAAATAATATTAGTTGTTTTATTTAAAAATATCAATTAATCAGTATTGATTGTTTTTACTGAAAATCATTAGTTGTGTACAATTATACCGTAAAATTGGCTTACTTTGAAATTAAATATGAAAGTAAAGTTAGATAAATATAAAAGGAAAGAATCTTATATTGGTCATGAATTAAGCATCTCATGGAAAATGGGGTCCCACCCAACCCCAAGTGCTACATTATAGGAGTTGCTTTGGACTATAATACATAAAGTATACATGATGCAATTTAGGTATGGGGCAATGCAAGTTGCAAGTTTCATCATGAAAATTGGCCTCACCTACAGGGCATATGCATCCCAATATGGATTTCTTCTTACGCGTATATTTTGTTCATTTGTTATTTGGACACTAACTTATACTTTTCTCTTTCTTCTTTAATATTTGATTAGTCACATGCAACTTTAGGTTCTGTCAAAATAGTTGTGTCTGCATTAGAAAAACAAGATGGCTAAAATTGTCACAGTCTTGCATCACTTTCTTAATGACCATTCATCATTACCCCAAGAATAAACATATACATACAAACACACACTCATATATACATACGTTCATATATATCAAATTAATATCTTTCTTCTGAAATCATATCTTATAAATTTGAACAATTGAAAGGATGAATTATTGGAGCATATAGAAACTATTTTAATAATAAATTAATTACATAGATGATGGTTATCTGTTTGGTGACCTGCTACAATCAGGTTAAAACATTAATTTCACAAAAATTGATCATTTACAGAATTAAAATAAAAAAAAATCAAAACAATCTAGATCTATTTTAAAATTTAACTATAAATTACTCTTTATGTTGACTGAATATGACTTTTCACGTCAAAACAAGTGAATAACTTGTATTTAGTCTATAACGCATGACCCACCACAAACTGACATTCTATGTTTTCTTAATCGCCCTTTTGTTCGTTCTTATCATTTTCAAATTCAATCAATACACATGACATACATTGATTAGTTACTTAGTTAATTAAATCAATTATAAATTAAAGTAAACAATGTTGAGAATATATACCTAGAACGAATAAAAACCCATGTCATTTTTTTCCAAATTAACTTTAATTATATAACCATATCCACGCATACCACCAAAATTTCACATGAAAACAACAATAACAATATGCAAAGGAAATAAAATATATATATTCTTTTCGACAATGATTTTTTTATAAAGTTTAATGTTAGCATAAATTACTTGTACCATGTTACAATGTACTAAGTAGTTTATGCTAATGTTATGCTACATAACAAATTAACCAATTACTATTACGATATCTGACCTGACCAATAGTTTCCCACAAGGAGACATTGAAAGACGAGGCGGTAGTAATGACTTGTGGGAAGCTGGTGGCGCCGGGGAAGCTGCCGCCGAACTTGACGCCGGGGCCGGTGTTGGAGACGCCGTGAAGCGCCTCCGACCACCACTCGTACCCCTTAATCCCGAGCCTATCCACCGGCGCTGCATTGTTGACAATTAGCCTTATTTTTTCCTGCAAAGTCAACCTTCCAATCAAATCATTGACCCGGTCCCTTATGTGGAGCGACACACGGCAAAATGGTAGGCCCCGCGTCGCACCGTTACGCGGGTCGCAGGCGAACAGCTCGCGGGATTCCGTTAAACGGAGGAGGGAGGAGGAGGACGGGGGGGGAATATTGAGGAGGTTTTCATGAGTGGGTTTTTGGTCATTGTGAATGTGTGTTAGTGTGTGTGTGTGTTTAAATAATTTTTGTGAAAGTTGAATGAATGGTGTGTGTTTATATAGAGCTATGTATTGTTCATGATTGTATTTCCACGTCCTTCATGTAGTGTGTGTTGTGTGTGAAAAAAACGGAGAGAGAGAGAGTGATAGTGTTGATGAGTTGAGTGAGTAAGTAAAACACGCATTTTTATATATGAAGATTGCAAGCAATATGTGTTAATATGTGAAAGCATGAATTTTTACTATTATTATTATTTTTGGATAGCTACCTAGCTAATTGTATTTTTATTTTTATTTTGGGAGGAAAATTTTATTTTGAATAACTAATTATGCAATAATTGTAATTAAATCAATGATTATTAGGAAAAAATGCTGATATATACAAATTTTTTATGCAAATTACTAATAAGTACATATGAGATTTCATATATAGTCAAAGTTGCACGTGAAATTGCAAATGTACTCATGTATATGCAACTATTTTATACTTATGAAATTTACCTATAGTACTCTCTCCCTCTTTCTAATTATTAAAGACAAAATTTGGACTAAATTAACAAAACACACTATTATACGGTACTATATGATATTCTAATTTGATGTTAAGGCATCTAATCTTAACTATATCGGGTCCGTGAATGAATATAAATTTTTCTCTTTTTTAAGACCAAATATTAGCTATGTTCTAATTATATTATTTAATTTAATTTCATAATATTTAAATTAATGTGAAGGATTGCGGAAATATATGTTTGGTCAATAGCCTATGGAATAGCTTGTGTTGATTAACAAAGCAATAATGTGTATTATATCTTTACTAATTCAGCTATATCATTAGTATTGTTGGAGTTTGACATCTTTTAATGACTTCAGTCAATTTTCAAACTTACGTGTAGTATTCAATCTGGTGCGTTAATATATGGTCTAATTTTTTTTCCTAGGCGTCTCAGAGTAGTTCTTGATATTTTAGACAAAAAAAAAATCTCAAAATAAATAATGTTATAATTAGGAAATTAAAGAGAAATTTGTTAATCTTAGCATTGGAAAGTAGGTACGCTATTATAATATTAAGAAGTTACGTATTATTAATTGAGTTGGTAAATCATGAATCAGATCTATGCTATGAACTTGAATTATTTAACTTGTTTCATTCATTTTAATATATTTTTCTAACCACTAAACTTGACCCGAATTATACACTTAATAAGATCAATTGTCATGAATTAAAAACAAGGTTCATAGCATGAATCAAGTCTATACAATTTTTTATCTTATTAATTAAATTGGGATAATTAAGCCACTAATTCACAATATTCCTATTTCTTTGTTCTAAACACACAAGAAGTTTAAAAAGAGTTTGGACCATATTATGGGAACATAAAATCTTCTCATGTAAACTTTGTTTCATACCATAAAATTGATCTGTAAAACATATCAATCGATATCATTAAATATTAAATCTTTATGATATCGGTTGATAAATCAGAATGATATAATTTTATATTATAAATAAATTTCACCAGGGATCTATGCAATAAATGTACGTATAGTATATATATATATATATATTTGAGAGAACAGAGATGATTATTAACACTGTTAAAATGAGTTGGACCTCCAATGAATAAAATTAGCAAATTAAAATTAAAAGGTATTAATCTTGAACCCTTACCCAATTGATGCACAATTATACAGACATGATAGAATAAAACAAAAAACCAATGTCTTAGTGATTTTGTCACATGAAAGGGATCGATATGTGGAGCTCGTGATATGACGCCAGACCAGAACTTTCAACAAGGTAAAAACGTGAATTTTGTCGTCTTACTTACAAACTTACAAGGAATAATCTTCAAAATTCAAAGAAAAAAAAAAATTAAAAACACAAGGGAGCCCTTATAAATGAAAGACTAATTTTTGTATATATTCAGGTGTATCGTTCATTCACATTTTATTTTAAAATAATACAATTTGTTATATTGAAATATGCAACTAGTTTACACTGAATTATGCAATAATTTTATGAATAAATAGTTGCACGATTCATGTAAATTAATTGCACATTTCAGTACAACAAGTTGAATAGTTTTAAAATATGCTATGAATGCACGGTGCATTTGAATGCACATGAGATTCACTCCACCGTGTGCTCATAATGTATTTTAGAACCATGTAACTTTTTATATTGAAAAATACAACTTATTTACAATTCACATTTTTCAATATAACAAATTACATAATTTTAAAATGCGTTATAAATGCATAGTTCATCTAAATCCATACAAGACCTATCCTGCTTAAAAAAAGAGAGTGAAATTAGTTATGGTATGAGTCGTATGACATTAATGACTTGATCGTGTTAAAGTGATATTGGGTAGAAAATTCCCCACCCAAAACTTTTCCCAAATAGAGTGTGTGTCTAAATTGAGCTAAACAATATTAAAGTGGGGAGATCATATTGTAATCAATCAACAACTATTATTTAGATGTACACAAAGACTTATATGCACCATTTTATCGCGTAATATTCTTTAAATATATAAAATAAAATGTAAAAGGAAATTTGCAGGTCAAATTTGGTCATATCGAGTCCTTTCATAGGTTTAGATTTTTAAAAGTGTTTTTAAATTGTAAGTAAAATTTATGGATATTTTTAGTATTGCTTGTTCACCTTCACAGTATTACGTATATGTCCATAAAATAATATGTACGTTATTAATCAGTAATACAATATAACATATAAATTAATTCATTGTTATTTCTAATTGAGTGCTACTTTAGAGAAATAAGAAAGAGTACTAATAAAGTAGATATTACCTCTAATTCCAATAATTCAAAGTTGGATTTGCATATGGGTTATCGCAAACTCGCATTATCAACCAACTCAAATACTAATTAAATTCATCACGCAATTACTAATAGTTACAAACGAGATTACATATATAGTTAAAATTACACGCGAATATATAAATATGCATGTACATGTATAATTATTTTGTATCTATTAATAAATTACAATTTTAAAATATACTTATTAATTATTATTTATTAGTAAGTCTCCCAATTACCATAAGAAGAAAATATCTTCATTATTTTTGTCTTTTCTTAATATTCTCATTTCTCAACCATGAATCCGTGAGCTGATATTATTAGTTTACCTCGTAGATATTTAAATACCCACATATATATCCCTTGTATAATTTGCAAACATTTACACAATTAAATAAAATTTATTTTTGAGATGAAAGAAATAAAATTTATTTAGGATGTTGCTATCCTGCCTATCCATGAAATAAATTCGACGTCAGTCTTATCTTTATAATGACTTCTTTTTCGTTATTTGCTTGTTGAAATTAGCAACCAATCTTATCAAATTTCCCAATCCTTCCAACTAACTCATAACCTCAAGCTAATAAATCATTTTTTTCTTCACAACATTTGAAATTTATTACATGACTTATAAAGTGATATTATTATAAACTAGTAACTATAACATTTAATACTATAATATCGATTTATAAGTGTAATGATATCAGTTGATAAGTGTAGTAATATTAATTTATAAATATAGTGATATAATTAAATTTTATACTATGAACAAATTTCACCGAAAACCTACACATTTTTCTTACACGTAATTTGTTTTAGACAAGGTTGAGTTGTTGAGTAATGGACCTATAAATTATAAGTTTCGGTCATTTAAGTGTCAAAATTTTAATTAATAAAAAACGCATATATTATTATATAATTAGTTATTTGAACAATTTATGATATGCAACTTATTACATATATTGTTATTATTTCCAATAAAAACAAAGCTGGAATTCTGTCGAGAATGGGTACAGATTGCTGACTAGATGATCTGCATGTACATTGGCAACTTGATTGTGAAATATTCTTAATTATTTTATATATTTGTGGTGTGGCCATTTTTTTTTAATCAATATATATGAGTGGATAATTTTAAGATAAAGAGACCCTACACATAACTCACCCGGTCCCTATTTAACGTGAAGGTTTTTAAGATGATGAAAACGATCATTCAGTTAATATATATTACATAAAATTAAAATAATCCATCAATGTGTATATTGAATAATAAAATAATGTAAAAGTTTATTCGAACTTCTCCTTTTCGATTTCATGGTCATATTATCATATGACTTTACCGTATAACCAACGAGCTTATCTTCAATTAAAGCATTTTAGTATCAACTTATAATTTATTATTATATATACAGTCAAAAAATATTTTATTTAATTAGTTTATCCAAGAACTAAATGATGAAATGAAAGGACGGGTATATATGAACCAATCTTTTATAAACTATACTATATCTTTATTTAAAGTTGATGGGCATATGGTTATTTTGATTGAAAACATTCTTATCCTTACATATGATATATACTAATTTTATTGGATAATACCGATCAGTGTAGATTTTTAGTTCTAATTAAGTTTTGGTCTTCTATCTATTTCATCAATATTTATTTGTTCTTATATTTTGTCAGAGATATTTTGGAGTTGGGAACCCAGTTCGATAGCGTGTTCTTTGCTTGGATAAGGAGAGATGGAAATTCAGTGGCTCATAAATTAGCTGACTCTATTTGTTTTTTCTTGCGTTTCTGCTTTTTTTTCGATCCATATCCTAGAATATATTGTTGTTAATGTGGAAGCCGAGCTATTAGCAAACCTAATATCTATGTTTTTCCTTTAATTTTTTTTTTTAACCATTTGTTCGATTTTATATTTCCTCTCTTTATTAATATAGACCACTCATACAATAAACAAATTATTGATGCACACTGGATACATCACATAATATCATGAAGCTAACAAATTATCCAACAATGTTTGGATAGTATTGCCAACTAATATCGATTTCAGCATGCAACTTGCAACTTGTTATCCCTTTGCAATAACTGTTGCATGTAACGTAACACGTCTAACATTTCTCCATCATTATATGAGTCATGTGTGGCCTATTCCAGTTCATTCCTAGAAATAATGCACAAGAAAAACAGAAACTATTATTAATGCAAATCAATCATAGTAATCGAAGAATGCCATAAGAAATCAAAATTAAAATCAAAATATATACATGCAACTTATTAAAATTATTCGTGCATAAGTATCATAATGTTAAGAGTTTAACACGAAATACATAGATGAGATTGTTTTTTAATGCACAAGTATAACTTATAACAACACAACATACACGATATTGTATCTTTTATAGCCTGCTTTTTTTCACTGGCCCCATTTCCTTGGCCTTCTTCCTCAACACATGCTTCTGAATCTTTCCGGTGGCCGTTTTTGGCAACGGCCCGAAAACGACGGATTTTGGGACCCAGTAAGACGGCATTTTCGACCGGCTAAACTTCATTATATCTTCGGCTAGCTGTTGCTGATTAGAGGCGTCGATATCGGGCTTAGGTGTCACGAACGCGCAGGGGGATTCGCCCCATTGCTCGTCGGGCCGTGCCACAACCGAGACCTCGAATATGGCCGGGTGTTGGTAGAGAATATTCTCTACTTCTACACTGCTGATGTTCTCCCCTCCTGATATGATAATATCCTTTGATCTGTCCTTAATTTCGATATAGCCGTCGGGGTGCTTTACGCCGAGGTCACCGGAATGAAACCATCCGTTGGCAAAAGCTTCGTCGTTTGCTTTAGGGTTCTTGAGGTACCCCTTCATTACAGCATTTCCCCTGAACACGATTTCCCCGACGGTTTTGCCGTCTGACGGGACGGGGTCCATGTTCTGTGTATTCACAACGTCTAAGCCCTCAAGGGCGACGTATCGAACCCCTTGTCTAGCGTTGAGACGAGCTTGGTGTTCGAGTGGTAGTGAGTCCCACTCGGGCTTCCACGCACAAATAGTCGAGGGCCCGTAAGTTTCGGAAAGCCCGTAAGTGTGTGCCACTCGAAAGCCTTGTTGTGACATTGCGGAGAGAACCGAAGGCGGTGGAGCAGCGCCGGCTGTCATTACATGGACCGTACGAGGGAGGGGCAGGATTGTCTCGTTTTTTGGGGCGTTTATGATGGTGTTGAGAACCACGGGTGCAGCGCAGAAGTGAGTTGCGCCGAGATTTGCTATAGCGGAGTAGACGCCTTTTGCCGTGACCTAAATCAGAGGAATGAATGAAAACAGAATGGAGTATGTAAACAATTATTAGAGAATAAATCGGCATTCATCTACATATAGTCGTATAGAATCTCGTTCATAACTAAATCCAATTTAATTCGTAAAGAAAGTCTCAAGTATAGCTGTACCTTTCTGCAATCTTATGCATTCACAGATGTTTGAGAAAGCATCACAAAAAGATGGAAAGTCCTATGCAAGATAGAAAAATGTGGGATAATATCTTTTTTGGCCCTAAAATTTACCCTTTCCCCTTTTTGACCCCCCCTCTTTCACTCAATATCAAATTTGATCCTGAAAGTACACTTTTGCTCTCACATTTGGTCCCAATGTGAGTTATTACTCACCGTCTGTTAACTGGCGTAATAAACTATTTGGGGGTGTTAAATGTAATTATTTTAAAGCTTTGTACTGAAATGTATTTATTAAAAAAATTAGAAGATCTTTTAATTATTATATTTAACACCCTTAAATAGTCAACTCCACCAGTCAACAACTGTTAACTGACGTAATAAACTATTTGGGGGTGTTAAATGTAATTATTTAAAAGCTTTGTACTGAAATGTATTTATTAAAAAAATTAGAAGATCTTTTAATTATTATATTTAACACCCTTAAATAGTCAACTCCACCAGTCAACAAGCAGTCAATAGTCGGAAGGACCAAAAAGTGGGAGCAAAAGTGAACTTTTATGACCAATTATAAGGGTGAGTGAAACAAGGGACTAAATCTGGAAAAAAGTAAACTTTAGTGTCTAAACTAATATTTTTTCCATTTTGTACCTGTCTAAGGCAAATGTTCGTCCCAAAAATCGCAGCAAGAGTCCAAGTGAAACACCAACCGTTACAATGGAACATAGGCAAAGTCCACAGATAAACGGCGCCTTCTTTCATATTCCACACAACTGCGTTACTCAGAGCCATGAGATATGCTCCTCTATGATGCAAAACGACGCCCTTAGGACTAGCTGTCGTCCCAGAGGTATAACCCAAAGCAATGCTGTGCCACTCGTCCTGCGGCGGTTTCCACGCAAACTGTGAGTCCCCAGTTTCTAGAAACTTCTCGTATTCGACGGCTCCTTTTCCCAGTGCATAGTGAAGTGACTTTGGATCACAGTTTTCGTCTGCGATAACGATCAAAATTGGGGGCTTGTATTTTCCTTTGCTTTTATCTGCCATGATTTTTAAAGATTCCTCTGCTAAAGTGAAGAACTCTTGGTCCACCATTATAACAGCAGATTGTGAATGTCCTAAAAGAAAAGCTATAGTCTGCGCATTCAGACGAATATTGACAGCGTTTAGGACAGCACCAGACATGGGGACTCCAAAATGAGCTTCATAAGTGGCTGGAATGTTTGGAGCAATCACGGCTACCTGTTATTAGAGACGAAAGTTTTAGCTGAAATATATCACATTTAATGATATAATATTAAGAAAGAAAAATTTCATCGTCGTTCTGGGATTAAACATTTTAAACTACAAGATGAAGTTTGTACTTAACAGTTAACACCAGCGCTCTGATGAACTCTTGTCACTCATGAACTGGAAGTCAAGAAGAAAAGACTGTTTACAGAGTTAAGATTGTCCCAATACTGAATTATAATTCGAGCAACCGTTTTTAAAAAGTAAAACTTCAGCCTTATAATTATATTTCTCATTCTCTCTATATAATGAAGCACTTGAGAGTCGAATCTATTTTTTGCAAAATGGATATTCATGTTTTGAATGGTAGAAATTCATACCTTATTCAATATATTCGCATATCTCACCGATTTAAACTTTGAGGAGACTCTCTTCATTATTCAGAGTAATAATCAATTCCATCACTCACTACAAGTATCAAACACTAGATACATTCAAGACTAATCAACATTGCTCCAAATCAAACATGTTTGAACTTAAGAGCGCTTGTGCAAGAACTCATTGGCGCATCAAAGGCAACCTCAAATATGCTTCGCAGATGTTTTGAACATCTGCAGTTAATCCCATGTTTCCAAACCTACTCCTTGCTTATCTACAGTTTGGTAGCTATTAGGACTAGGAGCACTCGTAATAATCAAGAACTTTAAAAGACCTTAAAAATACTACCAGTAGCTATTCTAGATTAAAGAAAACGTTGAGTACACTTAATTCTCAATTAACAATAACTACAAACTATGTCTTATAGATCCCAATACTTACATGAATAACCATCTCACACATGTACAAAAACGAGGGCTATATATTTCCATCTACTAAATCCTAGAGCCAAATAGAATTCGAAAGTAATTTTATACACTATTTGTGCATTAATGTTCCAGCTAACAAATGCCAACATCAACATGTTATGCATATGTCCACAATCACTCCTATCTAATGTTTTAATTATATATATCCTATGTATTTTAAAGAAATAATGAACCAAATATGTAAATGCAGAACTCTTGTATAATCTTTGCAACGCTTTGAAAGCCTTTATATACACACAACCTAACAGCTCGGAAAATCTAAATATGAAAACTAGCAATGATGATCATATAGCATCACAATTCTCAGAAACAGTTAATTTGAAAAATTGTACATCACTATCCTTGATCTTGCCCTAAATTTCTCCTCGACTTTCTTCATAATTTTGGTCTTCGTTTGCTACTTGAATTTGTTTACGAATAACAGAACAGTATCATATTTATATCATAAAATTCACATTTTTAATCATTTTGGTGTTCATTTGCTACATGTCATACTTTATCATTAAATTCACATTTTTAATATTCATTCTGCTCCCACATAGCTACAATTCAGGATGACCATTCATTCGTTCTCACAAATGTTGCATTTTTATGTAAAGTTTAAACATGAGACTCAATCAATCTAAAAAAACGAAACAAAAAATCCATGTTTGATAAACTAACAGTAGCTGCTTATCCTAACTAGAATACACACTCATTCAAGCCACTCAATGTTTATCCATTCATCACATCACATGCCCCTTCATTGTCAACCTCTAATTCAATCACAAATAAAAACAAGGAAAAAATAAAAAAAATCACTGATACGCCTACTAAAATCCAAAAATAACACACGTCTACAAACAGATTAAAATCACCAAAAACAATCTATAATTTCTTCAAATCCAATAAATTAATCCAAACATCTCGAAATAATCAAGTCTATATAGCTAAAATTACAAACAAAAAAACAAAAAAACAAAAAAATCACGTAATCAAGTTTGCAAGCATTGAATTAAACTCAAAAACAGAAGCATTGAACTCACGGTGCTACCAAATGTGACGCCCCGCTTGGTGAGGGCGGAAGCAAGCTGGCGGCATCGACGGTAGGTCTGGTGCCACGTGTAGCTGATCGGGCCGTGGATTACGGATTTCCGGGTCGGATGGACCAGGGCGGCCCGCTCCAGAAACCCGAGCGGCGTCAAGGCGGTGTAGTTGGCCGGGTTTTTGGGGAGATCATCGATGTCTCTCTCTACAACTCCCATTTGATGCTGTTCTGCGTTTTTCCACAAAAAAATGACTACTATTGCTCTATTTATACAAGTTGACAAAATTTACAAGTGGATGAAAGACTACAAACTTAGGTCATATAATAGGGGTTTTTTCCTATTAATTATTTCTAATTCATCTTTCAATTGTGTCATTTTAGAATTGAAATTAGTAATGTAATTCTCAAATTTCCATGTTTTAGTTGGATGATAATTGGCTTCTAAATATTTGGTTGACTAATAAAATTCTACATTATCGCATTCATAATATAAAATTTATATTATTACACTTATAAATTAATATTATAACATTAAATGTTATGAGTATTAATTTATAAGAATAGTGATTTAGTTTATAAGTGTAATTGTATCAAACATCATATTATGAACAAATTTCACCGAAAAGTTTGTGTATCAAATTACGTAACGTGGATGATCAAATTCTACCTCATTTATGTCTTATTTTTACGGTCGACTCGAACTGATTATCGAATAATTAAAGAGTAAGTCTCCAACGAAATTTATTCATAGTATACAATTTTATATTATCACACTTGTAAATTAATACAACTACGCTTATCAACTGATACAATTAGACTTATAAACTAATATTATAATATTAAGCGATATTGATATTAGTTTATAAAAATAATAGTATCAACTTATAAGTGTGATAGTATCAATTTATATAAGTTTCATGTGAGAATTTGTGATAATAAAAATATTTTAAATTCATGATGCGACTGAAAATGTAACAAGATTCAACTTACCGGAACTATAAGAAAAACATTATGTACGGATTACCATAAACAATCTGTTGTCATTAGAATGACTATTGCTATAATAGGCAATTGTTATTATTTGGGCCGAATCTAAAGTAAGTGCACGTTTACTAATTTATTTATCCCTTACTAATTATTTAGTTTGACTAATTGATAAATTTTGACAAACTTACAAGAGAGGAGTATCTATCTAATGGGGGTGGATCTTATATACAACCGAAAATATGCTTTTATAAGTATTCATTTACATAAACAATCTCATAAATAAACATGCAATTCGAAATATAAATTTAACCTCAAAACATTTCGTAACATTTTCATTTTGTGCAAAATAGATCATGCAAATCGAAGCCTTCAGTCCATTAATCCGTTAACATCCGCTCTTCCGCCCAGTCCATAAAAGCTAAAATAAGAGAAAAAATAGCATATATAGATTTGGGCCTCTAGATGGGCTTGATGCTGGCCCATTAAGTTTATTATCCATGTTGTTGTAATCATTTTATAAATACGCAACATATCACATGCATCATTTACACGATAACAAGATTCGTACACTATTGTTTGATTGACAAAAATTGAGGTAGAATATGACACGGTCTCATGTATGAAATAGAGTATATTATAGTACAATCAACATCCACACTCTTTAAAGTGTTAAGCGTTAATGATCAAATTATACCTTATTTCATCGTAAAAACGTCTTATACAAGTGTGCCTCTTATTGATTTATATATTTTCGTATTTTGCTTTCGTTTATGAGCTCTCTATGCTGGTCAGTCCAACGCGGGTCATAATTTTAAAGGAGTTGGTATACTTTGAAACTTGTTTACCGTGAAATTGAATTTTTTTTACAGGCATACTCTTTAGTAATATAAGTCACACCCTTTATAGTAAAAAAATCGCAATCTTTTATAATATAAATTACAATTCTTAACCAGTTTCACCATAAAACTTGTTCATCTTATACTTTGCTATTTTAAAAATACAAATTAGTAATATAAATAGTATCTTAATACAGTACGTTCAAATATAACCTACTCTTTTTTAATATATCTGAATCAAAATCTAACTATATGGTCATATATACTATCTACTGTTTAAAATTAATAAAGAAATTCAAAAGAACACTTACTCTTAACTTTAAGGGTATGTTTGTTTTGAGATTTAGGTGTGCGTGGGAAGTCATGACTTCGAAATCCTATGGATATAAAAGTTTTGATGAATAATAAAAATATGTGTTTGTTTTGAAATTTTGATAGAGTGTGATTTTACTTTATGTCAAATCAATATTTAATAATGATTGATATGATATTATTATATTGTGTTAAGTGAGGGAAAAATAGTGATGTGATTGTATTGAATTTTGTGAAGAATTGAGTTGTAGGTGTACTTTATAGAAGATGATTTTGAAGTTTAATTTTAAATATCAAACTATAATGAGACGTGGTTTTTAAAGTCACAAGTCTATTTGGGTGAGTTCCGAAACAAACATATCCTAAAGTTTAAATATCTAATACTCACTCCGTCCCGCAATAATGTGCATAATTTTCTTTCTAGTCCGTCCCGCAATAACATGCACATTTCCTAAAATAACAAAACACTCAAAACTTACACCCTCATAACATCATTATAATTGATTTAAATAATACCAATAAAGCAAGTTTTCTTAGTTCATGTGTCCGAATAGGGGTGCACGTTATCTCTGGACGGAGGGAGTATTATATTAATCAATAAGTAAATTAGACTAAATAGTACACTTAATAGAAGAATGGGTCAAGTATACATTAGGTGAATCGTGCACTTAATAATGTATTTTTTAAACATACAACTTATTTATACTGATACATATAATTTATTTTATGGACACATATTATACGTTCAATGTAAATAAATTATATGTTTAAAAAATACATTATGAAATGCAACTGTACACAAAAAAACCCACTCTTAATAGAAATAGTGAAACAATTTGAGTAACACTCCTGTTAACCAGATTTATATACGAACGATATCACTCTTGTGTACAAAACTCATTGTTATGCATAAAAAAAATTCACTGTTTAAGAATATAAAATATTTTTTAAAGCGTGATAATTTTTATACATAAAAGTAATAATTTTTATCTATAACAATGATATTAAAAAGTCGAACCAAAATGAACTCGGGCACATAAATTTTTGCCATACAATTTAGGATTCTAACGACTATAAACCGTGTTAAACGGAAGGAAAATTCAAAATGAATTCTTATAAATGTGAAATGAACATAAGTACAAGCGGTAGGGCACAATTGTTGGACTAGTTAGTTGGTTGGTAGGGAAAGCAACACCGGTTGTAAATGCACTCTGAATTTTTGGCATGTTAATAAATAAAAACTTTTGAGTATATTTTTCGATAAATTTGGTATGAAACTTAACATTAAAATCCTTATGAATTTCGAATTCAACACGAATTAATTACACTATACTAATTATTAAAAAAATCAGAATAATTTTGGAACTACTAGATTACATCCCTAAATTGACTGAATGACTGTAATAATATCGAAATATAATCCAACATATGACAAAAATCTGTATAAATTTGGTTCATGCCATGAATTTTATTTTTAATTCATGAGCATTAGGACTTATTCAAAATATAATACAAATTAAATTTAGCTGATTAAAAAAATATATTAAAATTAATAAATAAATCAAATAATCTAAATTTATAGTATAAATCTAATTCATGAGAGATATAACTTTCAACCTACCTACCTAAAAAAAAATAACTAGGCCCATAAGACACCGACCAATAGGACTAGACTTTATGCTGTCAAAAAAAAAGGACTAGACTTTATTACAATTTGAAAGCCCAAATAAAGAAAGATATGTTCAGGTTCAGTGAACCATCTTCAAACAATACATATATGTGTTGTATATATATGTCCAATTTAATTGGTCAATTAAGATCAATTATGGACATTAAATAATACGTAAATCACTGGCTCTTAACTTTTGACGTGTTCAGATTTGTTGTTAAATCATCATTTATTTAAATATACTTGAAATATGTCTTATTATTATATAAAGAAACAGAATAATAACACAATGTCGGACGCTTCTATATAGAGTGATTAACATTTTCACCTACCCCTTAATTGCACATGATCATGACATTCTCTTCAATTCATTTACTTAATTCGTAGAGTATGAAATTAAAATCTAAAATATGTAATAAAGCAGATATTTATATGTACGAATTACGATGTATTTTAAACTAGTAGTATTAGTATTAGTTGTTTTACTAATAAAATATTAAAATTAAGAAACATATCTGTGCTTCTTATTTATGACATTAAATGTAGTTTTCTAAACAGTGTAAAATATAATATGATGTGACTCAATATTTTATCCCACATTCTCCCGATTTGATTTACTGACGAAATACGAATTATTTGGCCTTTAAATTGTAGGGTACACTTTCGTTGTATATTATTTTTTTGTAGGTTTTAGTAGCATTGTAGGAGTGATATTTTTCTTTAAATTGAGATTTGAGAATCTTCAACTATTGATAACTTGAGTCAAATAATCGCGCTTGTATTTTTTTGTGAACCAACTGAGAAAAGGATGGTAGGTAATCATAAAATTAATTCAGACATAATTTAAATACTTAAAATTTTGTGTACAATATACATTGCATCCGCGTGTGCTTTAAATATATATATTCAATAAGAATTAAACAATTACTAATACACAATATTGTGTTGTTTCATATAAACCTCATCATTAGCTAATGGTAAATTAAAGGTCTTGTATATACAAGGTGTATCATGCCTTTTATAGTGTATTTTAAAAACTTCCAGTTTGTTGCACTGAAATTCATAACTTGTTACAATGACACATGCAACCTGTGTTCGAACACATGATGTACATTTTAGTGTAACAAGTTGCAAGTTTCAGTGCAACAAATTACAAATTTCTAAAAAATTCACAATAAAAGGTGTACAGGAGAGTCACTCAAAATTAAGTTATTTAATTAAAATTAATCTGTATACTCCTTCCAAAGTTATTACTATCACACTATAAAATGCAATTAACTATAATTTGATTCTAACCCAAAATTTACCTAGTGTATTTTGCTTTCTTCAAAATATAACTTGCAGATTCTTTCAAGAAAACAGAATTTCAACCAATGAATAATCGAATAGCAATATTTCCTTGTAAATAAAAAGTGATACGTACATATATATACACTACAGTTTAGAATTATTAATAATAAACTGATAATCCAACTAATATTTAATAAGATAAAATGATAGTCAGAATTCTCAAAAACATCTCTGTCCAATTGAGTCCCTATTGATTGGTCACTCCAAAAGCAGCCGGTTACGTTCACACCCTCCTTTAATCTTCATTTCCCACGAATGAATGTTTACGCGGCCTTTATATGATTCTTGATTGGCATTTCCTAGTGGACTTCATTTGATTACCAGTCTTCAAGTGCGTTGAATGATATACTGAATCACTGATGGAGAATCGTGGTGTTCCGGGTCGACTCGGCGGGTCGGAGATTCATGGCTTCCGAACTATGGAAGGTGCACATACCTCGCATATGCCTACTGTTTTGATGCTAAACCTTGTGTTTCTGTGACTTGATTTGTAGATAGTTGGTGAAATTTTGCTAGTTTTTGAGGCGGTCGTCGTGGATTGGTCAACACTTGGATTTTAGGGTTTTTAGTCTTTATCGATAGGGTAATTTGGGATTGTTTGTTTGGTAGTTGTGCTTGTGATGTTTGATTTGTTATTTTCTGGATTTGAAATGAAGTACGGGTATGATAGGTGAACTTGTGATGAAATTGGAGTGTAAATTAAGTAATTATTCGCTTTTTGTTTATTAAATTGTGAGAGCTGTTTTTCTATAGTTGAGAAGTTGCCTGTTGAAGACTTGTTTGGTGGTTAAATGCCGCTATAAGTTGATTGACCTTGCTGTTGAACTTCTTGAGTTTTATCTTGATTATAGCCAGAGTATCTAAATGCTTACGTTTACTTCTGTGCTTTGGCAAATGGTAATATTCGGATTTGTTTGATTGGCAGATTTGGATTTTAAAACTATATTGGAAGAAGCCCAGTCAAGATGGCTCCGACCGAACGAGATTCATGCCATACTCTGTAACCACAAGTATTTCACTGTTCATGTCAAACCCATGAATTTGCCAAAAAGTAATACATTTGTGTGTTTGTATGTTCTTTAACATTCATTTATAGCTGTAAATGAAATTAAAATACCTGAATTCTTTTACTTGCATATCTAGTACGGGTATGCTGCGTATGCATGTATGGGAATAAATGGATTATCGAAACTATTGTCTGACGTACAATTTTTAACTATATTGTGGTGAAATAGGTGGCACAATTGTGCTGTTTGACCGTAAGATGCTCCGGAATTTTCGAAAAGATGGACATAACTGGAAAAAGAAAAAGGATGGAAAAACAGTTAAAGAAGCCCATGAACACTTAAAAGTATGTTATTCTTTTGGCTTTTAATATGCCATTGACAGAAGCAAAGAATTCTGAATGTCTCTTACATTTTGGAAAAGTGGATATATGTCCTTTCATATATGTATTCACGCCTTCTTCTGTAGTTAGTTAATTTTTTTTGCAACTTATTTGTGTATATATATGTCCAGGACAAACCAAATATCTCTGGCCCACGGGGTGTGTTAGTAATATTTAGGGGAGGCACTTACTAATTTATCAGCTAAAGGAAAATTAACACTAGATGGAATTCTTCAAGTTAGAGTCATATTGCTTGTACTTGAATGATAGCCTAGTGTATTTAGTTGGGACCAATATTAATGCTTTAATGATGTGAGAGGAGAAGACACCACTGGCTCGTTTGGTAAATGAGATATTTCAGGATTCGTGTTCTACTGTCTATATTGCATGTGTATACATGTAAAAGGATGACTAATTTCTTATTTGTAGTTTGTGCAGAAATTTGAGTTTAGCTGTATAGAGGTCATGCACTTATCACTTTGAGTATCTCACATCATTGTGAAATTCACTGCAAATATTTCCCGCTTTGTTTCTGCATGAAAAGGAACTACTTACCAGTTAGAATTTCTGATTTATTAGGTTGTGTATTGACATGCAAGCATTATATTGTTTGTGATAAAGGTCAGCAATGAGGAAAGAATTCATGTATACTATGCACATGGGGAAGACACTCCAACTTTTGTTCGCCGATGTTACTGGCTACTTGATAAGTATGTAAATTAATCCCTGTATCAATTTAGGGTCAACCTGACCCTCTTGCATCTTATTTCTTTGGACATTTAAGATAATGAAATCCTCTGTGCTATGTGAATGAGAATAAGCTCAAGGTTCCATAACATTCCACATCCATTGCAGGTCTTTGGAACATATCGTTCTCGTGCACTATCGTGAAACTCAAGAGGTTTGTCTTCCCTCAATCATATAACCCATCTTACCTTATTCTCTAGACCAGTAATACCACATTTTTCACAAGTAATCCGTATGAACTGTTGGCCACTACAGATCAAATAGATATATGTGCATCTGATGGGATTTTTTCTGATGCACCATTCTATTATTGTACATATTATCACTTAAGGGTAGCTTTATTTGGCATTCAGTGGATTTCAAAATCCAAATGGATAGTAATTGTGTGTGCTTGTTTTGAGATTTAAGTAATGTAGGATTTAACTTTATATTAAATTGCGTGTAAAAGTGTGTGATGTTGTATTATTATATTATTGTTGATTGTAATTTGGATGATTGAATGATTGTGTAATGTTTGGGGTGTTCTATTGGAAATTGCAAAAGTGTGAAAAGCGATAAATAAGAGAGGACTGAGAATAAAAGTAAACATATTTGCATTAATGGGTCATCGGGGAGAGTGTAATGGAGAAAAAATGGTATGCATAGGGTTTATAGGTATTTGTAGGGTACGATGTATTGGATTTTTAAAAACTGGATTGTAAAATTCCAAAGTAGAACCGGATTTAGATTTTAAAATCCCAAATCTGGTTTTGTAATCCAAAATCAAACATGCCCTAAAAGTTTTCTCACTTGTGTTTAATTTCTTTGCTGGCCTGTGAATCACTCTTGTTATTAAGTTACACTTACCTCTACGCATCACCCGTGCATACCATTTAACTTAGGTCAAACTCAACAATGCTTTAACTTTCTTATTTGTACTGGCTAGATGCATCTTCAATTTCCACCATGATAATAGGACTTGGAAAAGAGAACCAAACATATCTGTAATTCTGTATATCTCTCATCTTTCATCTTGCTTAATTAGATCAATTTGCACTAGCAGCTTAACTTTCATGATATAATATGCAAGCATATTTCCTATATTTAAAGTAACAAGTATGATTCTGCAACTTAACATTTGGTATCTTTTTATGTACTTGCAGGCTTCACCAGCCACACCAGTAAATTGTAACCCTAATTCTGCTGCCTCTAATCCATCTCCTTCTTGGCCTTTGCCAGAAGAATCTGGTTCTGTAGTAGACCTAGTGTATCATGATGGCAGCTTATTAGGTGATCTCAAGTTTTTGCTGTGTTAATTTGCTTTAGCTGAGTAGGCCTAAGGCGCAATTGGCAATTTTTTTGGCAATACTATTCAATCTCCTTATTTGTGTAGTGTTAGTCATACCTTTGTTGTTTATAAAGTGTTGAAGCATATTATGTATAAATTATCAACTTGAAGCCAAAGGATTTGGGGTGAGATTTTTTGCTGGCATTGCTAATATTAAGTCCCTCCTTTTTTTTTTGGGTAATGATTTTTCAGAGCGTAATGATACTGTGGTTAAAAGTCATGAACAGAGACTTTATGAGATAAATACTCTGGATTGGGATGAGCTTTTGGTGTCAGATGATCTTCGCAAGCTTAATCCCCGTAAGCCTAATTCAACACAAGAAGGTATTATTTTCTTTAATACTTATTGTTGAAAGTTTGTTCACTGTAATAATTTGTGTATGCGATTTCTCTCTTGCAGGAATAACTGCCAGCTTTGAATTGTCCAATCAATATCAGATGAATAACTATAGGATGTGTGTAAGTATTACTGGTGTATCCTCTTTTTAGGTGCATGTTTATAACAGAGATTCCATAAATGACAATAACTGTACTTTCTTGTACTCATAAACTCCTTTTTTCTAGATAAAACTAGATCCTTCTTTCGGCCATCAAAGGACTGTTCTGATGAAGCAAATATAAAGTAAAACTGTGAAAGGGATCAAATAAATACATATTTTGCTCTAGGGCTTCTAGCTGACTAAACAAAGTTTAACAAGTTCATTTAAGCTAGATATAACATTTTTGGCCTGTCCAGGCTTGATACTTGGAGCCCGTTTGGATGAGCTTATAAGCTCCTTGAAACAACTTATAACATGCTTAGGAGCTTATAAGCTCTCGAAAAGTGTTTGGTGAAAAAAAGACTGTTAACAGCTTATAAGATCTTAAAATAAGTTTTTTACAGCTTATAAGCTCCAAAAGAAAAAGTTACCAACATCCCAACTTATTTTATTTTAAGAAGTACTTAAATAATAGTACTACCTCCGTCCCAAGATAACATGCACGCTAACTTTATTATCGAGTTTTTTGCGAGCGAGTTGTTTATTAGTATTTGAAATGATAAAGTGACTTTTAAGGAGGGGTATGATAGATCTACTTCTCTTCTATTGTATGCATCTTTAAAAAACACTTATCATTTTAAATACTAATAAAAAACTCGCTCGCTAAAACACGTGAAAACAGTAAACGTGCATGTTATTATGGGACGGAGGGAGTAACTGTTTTTAAAAAATATTATTTAAAAAAAAAACCACCCAACCCACCCCCGAGATCTTTGATAAATATTTTATGTTAAAATTAAAATAAAAAATTATTTTCCTAAAATTTTCAAAGAACTTATAAGTTTTATTAGCCACACAAAGTTCTTGAAACAACATATAAGATGTTAGAGCTTATAAGATTCAAAATAAGCTTAGCTTATAAGTTTTGATGTAAGAAGATGGGCGATGAATTTTTCTTCCCTTTTGTTAAACCACACCATGGTTAATTTGAAGAATATACCAGTAGTTGTTAAACCACACCATAGTTAATTTGAAGAATATACCAGTAGTTCTCTGCATTGGTTGATTACTAATCAGTGTTCTGATTACAGGAGGATTCCCAGTCAACTAGTAAGCTATCCCCAGAAAGTTCAGACAACAGTTTTTCTGAACAAGTTGCTTGGAATAATTCTGTTGACTATAATGTTCCAAACAATTTACCGTACCAGTCAGTAGGACATGAAGCAACTGTCAGTTCAAAGACGGCAATTTCTGGATTGACAACATTAGGTGGAGCTGGTCCTATGCAATCTCTGGGCATAGATAGCTCACAAGCAAATGACGGTTTTGGTAATTTGACTACTTATGTCATTGCTGAATCTCCAGAATCAGTTGATGGCCAATTGGAATCCTCACTTCTAAATGATCAATCTTTCAAGTATCCCTTGGTGGATAATCATCATCTATCTCCTCTGGGGCAGATATTCAACATAACCGATATCTCTCCTGCATGGGCTCCTTCATCTGAGGAAACAAAGGTCCTTTCCACTCTTGCTGTATTTCTTATATTTGGTCTCGTCCTTTGGTATACTTCCAGTAATTTATTCATTGAAGTGATGAAATGAATGTTGACTATGATATTTTTTATGAGATGGAAATATATCAGAATAGTTGTATTCAGCATAAAAATCTGCAAGGCCTGAGAACATCTTCCCGCACATTGTATGCATTCATTTGCTTCCTTTGTTGCATTAAAAATAGGGTTAATTGCATACAAAATCACGATCTTTCACATATTTTCAGTTACAGCATATGTTTTTTAAATTTGCATTGCGCTACAGACTTGGCAATTATAACATATGATTTAAAAAAAACAATTGCAAATAAATTCACGACCTCCTTTTATAGTTTCAAATTAATCGCACTCTTTTAATTTCTTTGAAATTTCATACACTGCAGCGTCAACATGATTTTCCGGTTAATAATCACCTGATAGAATTGCATCATTTTAAAAGGTTGTGTACTAAATTGCAAATTTTAAAAACATATGTTGTAATTGAGAAAACATGGAAAGCTCGCGATTTATTTTTCAATTAACCCTAAAAAATAAAATAGAAAATATCTTGCTTTCAGTTAATCCTTATTAATATTTCTGTTGAAAAAGTTCAGTAATGCCGTTGATCTCTTGGGTTTCTTACTTGGCCTTGGTCAACATTATTATTAACATACTGTTTGTTGATTCAATTATCTTTATGCAGATCTTGGTGGTTGGATTTTTTAATGACGGACATCTACCCCACGCAGAGTCCACGTTGTATCTGGCATGTGGAGATTCTATTCTTCCTGTAGAAGTGGTGCAAGCAGGAGTATATAGATGTTTAGTTTCGCCTCAATCTCCTGGATTAATGAATCTTTATATGACGTTTGATGGGCATAAACCCATCAGCCAAGTCTTAACTTTTGAATTTCGATCTCCTGTACAACCCACTCATATTGACTGGGAAGTATTTCAACTTCAGATGAGGCTTGCTCGTTTATTGTTTTCATCATCCAAAGGCCTGAGCATTTATTCTAATAAAATATCCCCAACTGCTTACAAGGAAGCCAAAGTTTTTGCCAAGAAAACTTCACTTATTTCTGATGCTTGGGTATTTTTTAGCAAAATGATTGAAGAAACGGGAATATCTTTTCCCCAGGCCAAAGATAAGTTGTTTGAATTGACTTTACAGAATAGAGTACATGAGTGGTTGCTAGAAAAAGTGGCATCGGGGTGTAAAGTTTCAGAATGTGATGAACAAGGTCAAGGGGTGATTCATTTGTGTGCCATCCTTGGTTATACGTGGGCAGTTCATGCATTTTCCTGGTCCGGTTTATCGTTGGATTACCGTGACAAATGTGGATGGACTGCTCTACATTGGGCTGCATATTGCGGGAGGTACGTCATGAGTTGTTAAGAAATCATCAGTGCTGCTTTAATTGGAGATTTTTGAGTGTTAACACACGCATGTACTGAGTTGTGTTGTCAAATTGTTTCTTGGCTTTTTTGAATATTTGGGTTCATATAGCATATCATTTTAAAACCTTTAATAGGGTATGTGTTAGTGGATTTGAAATTTGGATTTCAAAATCTAGTGGATTCTAAAGTACTGATTAATAGTAATGTTGCCTGTTAGTTTTGAGATTTAAGCAGGATAAATTTAAGTTTATGTAAAATTGAGGTGTAAGAGTGATTGTGTAATGATTAGTTTGTTCTATGGGAAGTTATAAAAGTCAGAAAAAATGGTGCGGTAAGTGATAAATAAAAGAAGAGTGGAATAAAAAACATCATATTTGTATTAATGGGTTATTGGGGAGACAATTTTTTATTTGTAGGGTAAGATTTATTAGGTTTTAAAAACCGGAATCTAAAATTCCAAAGTAGAACTGGATTTGGATCTCGAGATCCCAAATCTGGTTTTCAAATCGCAAATTAAACATACCCTTAACCATTTACTTGTAATTTTTTAACTGAATAAAATTATTGAATACTTGAAATATTTTTACTGATCGAAGTTATCTTATATCTCAGGGAGAAAATGGTGGCAACTCTTTTATCTGCCAGGGCAAAGCCAAATTTAGTCACAGATCCCACCTCTCAAAACCCCGGTGGATGCACCGCTGCTGATATTGCTTCTGTCAATGGTTACGATGGTTTGGCTGCTTATCTTGCTGAGAAGGCTTTAGTTGCCCAATTCAATGATATGACATTGGCTGGAAACGTTAGTGGGTCCCTCCAAACTACAACAAGTGACTCGTTGGCCCCTGGGAATTTCACCGAAGAGGAGGTATATCTGAAGGATACTCTTGCTGCTTACCGCACAGCAGCTGATGCAGCTTCTCGTATCCAGACAGCATTCAGAGAGCGGTCACTCAAAGTACGGTCAGAAGCAGTCGAGTCGTCAAATCCGGAGAATGAGGCACGTGCGATAGTGGCAGCAATGAGGATTCAGCATGCTTTCCGCCACCACGAGACACGGAAAAAGATGAAAGCTGCCGCTAGAATACAGTACAGGTTCCGTACGTGGAAGGTGCGGAGGGATTTTCTTAACATGCGTAGTCAGGCCATCAAAATTCAAGTAAGTTTTCTTGCATTGAGGACAAATTGGCATTAATGTTCTAAATTGCTAGCCGTACACTTGACAAATTGGGTTCAAACCCTTGAATGTTGTCTACTGTGCTAATATAACTTATTATTCTAAATTGCCACTCCGAATATATGGTGTCATTAGCTGGACCCCTATAGTTAGGGGTGTATATGAGCCGAGTTGAGTCGAGTAATGTTGAGCTCGAACTTGACTCGAATAAAAAACTCGATTCTCAAAACTTAAACTCGATCGAGCTCAACTCTTTTGAACTTGAGCTCGACTCGATAGAAAACTCGAAAAACTCGAGCTCGACTTGATAGCTTACATAACATTAACTAAAGATTTTTATAATTAGAGTATATTTGGAAATAGTTAGCATGTATGGGTAAAATAATAAAATTATGTGAGCTCGATTAAAGCTTGCAAGCTTGACAAACTCAATATTAATAAACTCGAACTTGGACCCAAGAACTGCTTGAGACTCTATTAAATTTGGGTTGATTTAGAGTTTTTTCAAGTTGCGCACGAGTAGTTCGTGAGCCTGCTCGACTCACATACACCCTTACCTATAGATACAGGGTAAAAAAAATTGATTTTCACCATCCTATCAGAAGTATTTATCTGGATATGAAAACTTCAATATCGTGCCTTGGATATTTAACGGTCATAAAATTTGCTGTCGGAAAGTATGTGATCGTGTTTTTTTATTGCAGGCCATCTTTAGGGGTTACCAAATGAGAAGGCAATACGGTAAAATTGTATGGTCATTGGGGGTGCTGGAGAAAGCAATACTGCGGTGGCGTTTGAAGAGAAAAGGCTTCCGCGGGCTTCAGGCCCCACCTGTTGAATCACCCAAACATTCGAATCAAGATAGTGACGGTGTGGAAGAGGACTTTTTCCTGGCCAGCAGGAAACAAGCAGAGGAGCGTGTTGAGAGATCCGTTGTACGCGTCCAGGCAATGTTTCGTTCGAAGCGAGCACAAGAAGAATACAGAAGGATGAAACTAGAATGTGATCTAGCAAAGGTATTAGATACTTTCTTCTTCTACTATCCTCATCGTATTTCTTCAACTTTTTAGTCCCGTAGTCACTGTTTTCGTCCTGTGCAGCTTGAATACGAAGAATTTCTCCATCCTGATCAGATGCGATGAAAAAATCGACGTCCAGGAACAAACGATTTACAATGCTACCGTTTCTCCACAGTGCTTTCGGGATGTGTTTGGATTGCAACTTTGTATTTCTGACTTGGTTGTGTACATTTGTAAATTCTGATACCTAAGTAGGGTCATCAGTTTTCCCACCTCCATGTGCAAATCCTGCTAGCTTTTAGGTGTTCTGTTATCTACTATTCTCTACTGATGACTATCTTGCTTGTTAATGGCAGAAAATGAGTGATGAAAAGTAGAATTGATGTATGAATAGGTTATTAGCATCTTATTAATTACTACTATCAGAATATTGTGCCCCCTGTTGCATGTTGCTACTAATTTTGGACTTGTTGCATGAAATTTTAGTTTCAATTCAAGGCTCTGTTTTTATTCATTACCTTAAATCCACTTTCTTATTTTGACAAAATACATATTTAGGGGGCATTCGGTTCAAATTTTTCGATAAGAATGATAATGAGAATTATTGAACAGTGAATTACGATGAGAATGATGGTTATATAGTTAAGTGCTTTGCTCTAAATTTGAAATCTTGAAATAAGTGCGGACAAAAATGAATTATCGATTAATAAATTTTAGAATCATTGAAGATAAATGATTGGGGTGGGGAATACTGAAAAAAACTTAAATTTAGAGTCAATCTTAAAGTTGATTTTACTTTTATTCTATTTTTTTCCAAGAACTGCAAGAGAAAAGGTATTCACTACCAACATCATTCAGAATGCTTGCATTCCCTGTTTTGGACTAAAAAATACTGCTTAAGAAAACACACAGCGCAGAAAATACACATACTACATGAAGTATATCTATAACAAGCTCTTTCCACATTCACTTGATGTACTGAGACATCCATCTGAAGCCCTCACCATAACCCATTTTGCGAACAATGCTGCACATGAAAATTTCGACTGCTCGAAAATTGGTGTCAGCAAGGTTAGCCTTACCTTTGCCCGTTGTGAGGCCGGTCAGGCCCAGGTAATAGCGAAGCTCGTCTTCTGAAGCAGCGTACGGTAGATCAATCTTGTTACCAAGGATGAGAAACGGGACGTTTGTTAATGACTCGTCTGATAGAAGTGCATCGAGTTCCTTCTTCGATTCAGCAAACCGTTCTTTGTCATAAGCATCAACCAGATAAACCACAGCATCAACCTAAATCACATATATAGAGTCATATGAGATAATATTATCATCCTCAAGATCAAGAAATTTTTAGAATATACTGCCTCCAACCAATTTTAACCGTCTTTCATATTGCACAAATCTAAGAATTAAATTTCCTATTCCAATTTGCCCTTCTACTTGTTTTTGTGATAGTATGCATTAACTAAGCAAATTTACTTCATGTAGCCTGTGGTAAACAAAAGGGTAAAATGTCACTTACACATATATTTTTGCTACTTAGTGACTTTCTTAATTCGTGCGAAATATCCTTAAACGACAGGTAAAACAAGCTGGAGACAGTATTTTCTTTTTCCTTTCTTTTTATACAGTTAAAAGAAAATCAGTAAAACAACTTAGCCCTAAAGATGAACTCAAATTGATAGACAAAGAAATTCAACTATGAAGAAGAACTATGTAGAACTAAGTGCCGTGAATATGAAGACAAGGAAAACGGCAAGCTCAATTAACACGAGAATACACATTTAACATGTGCAGGTATGGGATAAAGAAATTAAGGGGCAATCTTGGTCATATTAAAAATACTAGAGTAGGCCTATAGACAATTCACAATTGGAGCGGTCGTGACAATTATAGTTAGTAGTTACTGAACACATTTAACAGACGCTCGACATAATGGAGCTGCAGTTAGAATTTTAATTTAACAGACGCTCGACATAATGGAGCTGCAGTTAGAACACATTAACCTTTGCATAATAGTCCCTCCACACTCTTCGAGCAATCTGATGACCGCCCAAATCGAAAGCTTTGAATTTAATTTTCCCGATACTCAGTTCCTCCGATGTTGGATGCTGTGTTGGTTGATGCTGCACCAACCTCTGCATCCAAATTCAAATCATTGTATCAGTCATCAAGATTCAAGACTATTATCTATATAAATATATTAATATGTATATATGTATGTACCTATTAGAACTTTTTTAAGCTAACTTCCTGGCAAAGATTGTTCACAGAGTACACCACATAACACACACTAAAGGTGATGAAATTCAGAAAACTCAAAAACTATCTCTAAGATGCATAACTCAACTAAAAAAAAGGCATGTATATACTTCTATGCGTCAATTTCACCGTGCAATTTAAGTACATTTTAAATGGTACTAATAGGTTTACTAAAAGGTATTAGTTGTGCAATTGATGCAAATAGTCAAAAAAAACTATCTCTAAGATGCAATTAGTTGTGCAATTGATGCAATTTAAGTACTCAAAAAACTATCTGTAAGATGCATAATTCAACTAAAAAAAGGCATATATATATACTTGTATGCATCAATTTAATCGTGCAACTTAAGTACATTTTTAAATGGTACTAGTAGTTTTACTAAAAGGTATTAGTCGTTTTCACGGATTAGTATTAGTTGTGCAGTTGATTCAAATAGTCAAAAAACCAAAGAGCAATGATTTCTCCAGAATCATTATCATAAATGCATCATAATCCAACTCAAATGAACAAAAAATCTTGAAATTACAGAAAAGTAAACTACAAACAGCAGGCAACAGTAGCATTAATAAATCACACCAAAACCTTGATTAGTTCAAGTTGCTCAATTCTCATCAAACCCCATCACAAATAACAATTCTAAAGACTAATCACTAAACACAAACATAAACTAAAATTTATATACATAAAGAAAAAAAAAAAAACCTCATCTTTCAACATGTGAAGCAAGGTGGTTTTGCCAGCATTATCAAGACCCAAAAACAAAATCTTTGCCTCCTTTTGGTGCAATCCCAGAGAAGCTAATATCCCATAAAACCAATCCAAAAGAAACATTTTTACCCACCGAATTCACAAATTACCCAGTTTCAAAATTCAACGGAGTTTATTTAGCTCTAAAACCGAAACAAGAAGAAACAAACCGCAGAATATCTAATATCAAACGCCAAGACTGTGAGATACCTGTTTGTGTTTCCAGTTTTATTTATAGACAGCGACTGAGAACCGGCTGAACCGGTGGAGAACTGTGGGCGGATGACGTGGAGAAGCCTGATTGGGTGAGGCGCGTCATAGATATGGGATTGATTGTCATTCATGAGGGAGTAATCGGGTGCAGCCGGTGTACCGGAAAGTGATGCTTCAGGATTTCTTTTCTCGGTCAAACGTATAAAAGTCAACGTGTTAATTGGCTATTGGTTGATACGTGTTGGATTTAGTTATCCCACGCGATGCTCATGCTAAAATCTTTTATCCTTGAGCAAGTCCTTATTAATATTAGACCATGTTTGAATTTTCTTTTTAATTTTTTTTTTAATATATGAACTTATGAAGTCACATTGTAAAAAAATATAGTACAAAATATCATTATTGAAAAATTGGAAGGAACTGTGCTTCCTCCGGCCCGTCCCGCACTTGATTGATATTTACTATTTGTGCGATATTTAATATAAAAACATTTGAGTTAATTAAATGGTTTTTAGTTAAGGGTTACAATACCTTTCTACTTCATTAGTAAAAAAAATGAGTTTTATCTATGTTACACAACATTGTAATGTCAAATATATATGTATTTTAGTATTATTGGTTGTATTAGAATAAAAAAAAATGTAAAGTGTAAGAAAAAATAGTGACTCCTCACATGTGTATATGGTTAAAAAGAGGTGTTGGACAGCATAGACAAAATTAGAAAATGAGAGAATATAATGATTTTTAATGTGTATAAAATAATAACACGAGATATGTTTTTTTGAGACATTGATAGCATATAGTTATTCTTCAATATTACTTTATTCTCATTTGTTAAAGGGGAAAATAAATATGAAAAGATCGAGATGAAAAAATAAAAAATAAAAATTGAACGGAGTGAGTAGCTTTTACTTACTCATCAGAAACTTGACCCCAAATCAAAACACAAAGTCTTCTAGGAATATATATTTTAACTATTTTTAAAAGTGTTGAGTTGATAATTAAAAGAAAAACCCTCCCCAAGTATGAAATTATGAATCCAAATTCAAAAATATATTTTATGTGGTAACTATGGCTAGGTTGTGATATAAGGATAATATATTTTCATATTGACAAAACTCAAAAGTAAATTATTACGGCCCACTTGATTTGATTTGGGGTAATGGAAGTTGGAAATGAAAATCACTCCTATTGATGTTGTTTGGTAATTTTAATATATTGATTATCCTCATTCACTCATTTCAACTACGTGATATCCATTATTGATGTTATAACTAAGCAATGACAATACAATTAATAACCTTTAGTGATTGACCACTCAATGATACTCATTATCATTATCATTCTCGATTCATACCAAATGGACCCTTAATATAATTTTTTTTAAAAATACAACTGCAGGGCAATAAATTTTATTTTTAGTAAATTTAGGCCCGCAGTTATTATTTTTCTCATATTTAGGCCTGCCAGTATGAGAAAATGACCTACATTTGTCAAATATAATAGTAATTAATATTCTATTTTTATCAAATTGAAAAATTATTATCTTTAAAGCACAATTATCCCAAAATTAGGGGCTAAAAATACATTTTCCCTCATATTCAGATTGTGCATGAAATACTAATGGGCTTTCAATTTAGGCTTCATGTATCAAGGCTTAGTCCACAACTAATTAAATTAGAAATAAAAAGCCCGCCCAACTAATAAGCCCAATAGGCCCCTTTTCCAGGGGCACTCTCGTAATTTCACCCACACATAAGCTAGGGTTTCGAAACTTCTTAAAACATAGCTAAACGTCTAAACCCATCATTCTCCTTCTGCAGCCGTCGTCGTTCCCCTACCTCCAGGTAAACAACGCCCCAAAATCTGAATTTGAGCCTGTTGATTTATGAGAGCAGATGCTAATTTCGATCTTTTCAATTGAAGTTGTTTATTAATTTGTCTCAATTTGTTTGTGTGAATCAGAAGTGAGAAGCGAAGAGAGAAATGGCGAAGTCGAAGAATCACACCGCCCACAACCAATCGCACAAGGCCCACAAGAACGGCATCAAGAAGCCTAAGCGCCATCGCAACAGCTCCACGAAAGGGGTATGTGTGATTTGATTCTGAACTATATCTATATGTATTTTTGTGTGTATTTTGGGTATTTACAGGATTTCTCTCTTTCTCTCTAAATGTTTAGATGGACCCCAAGTTTTTGAGGAACCAGAGGTATGCAAGGAAGCACAACAACAAGAGCGGTGAGGGCGCCAGCGAAGAAGAGTAGATTTCTGAAATTACGTATTTACCCAATCCCATCTTATTAACATGAGCGAAGTGATTTTTTTGTGTAATGAGGTTGGGAATTGGGTTTTCTTTTTAAGCGTTTTACTTGATGTGGCGTTTTAGGTTTTTGATTTGCTTTGTGTTGGATTAAAATATCATATGACAGTTTTTGAGCTGAAATTATCAATGTTTAATCGTTGGAGATTTTGTTTAATTGTTTGTGTTAATGCTGTTTATGTTCTTGTTTTGAGCTTATTATGTGTTCTTGAATATTGTTTATGAATTTAGATTGCTATTTGACGTCCCACGTGATACATCTTATGATTACAAATATTTGTTTAACCTACTAAGGTGATGCTTTATAACCTATAATGTATGCATAAGTTTATTCTTATGATTGTCGATTACGTTTTTTTTGGGTACTCCACAAAATGGCGTGTGAGATGCTAAAAAAGCTGTTCTTGTATGAGCCTTTTTATTGCCTTGAATATAGTTTGTGACTTTAGATTGTTATTTGAGAATTTACATCATCTTATTTTCTGTAATGAACAACATATGGTTATACTAGTGAATATTGTGTACATTCCACGATTGTGGATTGGTTATACTTGTGAATATTGTGTACATTCCACCTAGATTGTGGATGGGCAAAAAGGGTTAATGATGTCTCTTTTGCCTAGAAGATTGTGTATGCAATGTTAAACACCACCTGTCGATTGGATGTTCATATTAGTCGTGTGAATGTGTTGAGTGTATTTTCTCATATTCAATTATTGCAGCATTTGATTTTCTTGGGTTGTTTTTAAAGTGAAATGATCCTTGATATGGGTAATGGATCCTCGTGTCAAACATTAATTTCGTTATTGGACTAATACGTTAAGAGACACTCTTGTGTTAGACCGTTTCACGGCAAAACGGAGTGTAATTTTGCGTGAGACCATCTCATGGCGAAATGGAGTGTAATTAGAGCATTGATGCAATAACACTTTAGGAGGGGTGAGTTTTAATTGTGGAAAATTGTATTCCGTCTCATACTTGTTTTTTCATATGTTAATTATCCTTTTTATGATGTTGGTGCGAGTATTGTTGAAATGTCAATTGTGTCAATTTTTTGTGTTGAAGAATTGTGAAAGTGAGATGGTAAGTTCACTTCAATAGAGCCAAAAAATGGTGTTCTGCCAAAAAATAAATTAAGCATTCCTTATAAACATTCGAATTACAATAAATATGAACAGAAGAAAAAACACCAAAATTTGGTCAATTCAGCCAAAAATTGTCTCCCTATACATGGATTGGTTCACCAACTGGCTTCGGAATGTGGGAATTTACCTGCAGCAGTGGAAGTTCTTAAAGCCAGAAAGTTGAAAGATGTTCTATACATATTTGCTAACAGTTCCGGTGGATCGATACCATGTTGTATATGGATATGAATCTCTCAATTCTCAGTAGCATAAATTTCTTATAAAATTTGGACAGAGAGAGAGACGCAAAATAAAAGCAGTGCTAAAAAAAATGTAGAACTCACAAAAGTTCTTTTTTGTGCTCTGAATTATCGTAAAAAGAAAATGAAGAAGATGCATTTCCTACTAGGTTTCTTATTAGAAGTCATTGATGGTGATTGTATACGTGATATTGTGCAAATTTGGTTGTGTCAAGTCATGAACATCGATATTTAATAACTGGGAAAGGCTTACCTTTGCCGATTTGTATAGCTCATCGAGAACTTCAGACAATGTTGGATGCGCATGAACAGCAAACTTTATGTCCTGTGAGGTATCACGTTACAAATAAAAGTGAAAGTGATACTTAGACCAATGTCATGTATCAATAACACTTTCGTCTTTACTTCTTCATTGATGATGAGTGTTCACTTACCTGAATACGTGTGCCTAATGCCATAGCATTAGATGCTTCGTGAATGAGATCTGCAGCGTGCAATCCAAAGATGTGAACTCCGAGTATTTCTCCATTGTCGGGTCTGTATATCAACTGCAAATAACAAAGTCTCGGAATTGAGAAATTCTACTAATGCTTTTACCATTCATGCAACAGAATAGTAAAGCAGTAAAGCATGGCTTTAAGAATTGAGAAAAGAATCAAGAAGACTAATTGAACAAAGAAAGTGAAAATATGTTGTGTCTTGGATTTTAGTGATGAAAACACTTCGGAAAATTATTTACTTAATTCAAATGATTTTCTTGTGTAAGCAAAAAGCAAGAAGATATAACCTTTGCAAGTCCTTCCCCTTCATTTTCAGCCAGGGCCTTGGTGTTGGCCTTGAAGCTCGTCTTGGCAATACTTATCTCAAATCCCTCCTTTTCAGCTTTCTCCTTTGCTTGTGGCTGGAAATTAAAATCACCAAGAATTAAGTCATACTAATATACAGAAATTCAGGACATGTGGGCAAAGAGACTTGGATATTTTATTTTTTCCTTTCTTTTTTCTTCTCTTTTTAAGTTTACCTCAGTCAATCCGACCATACTGATTTCAGGATGAGTGAAACATGCTGCAGGAATGCTTAAATGGTTGAGCACGTGATCATTCCCAGTAAGTTGTTCGATAACTGCAAGATAAAATACATAGGAACAGTTAAATTTAAATAGAATCAACATACTGATTTTATTAGCTATAATCACCTACCAGAAATTCCTTGTGCGCTTGCTGCATGGGCGAGCATCAGCTTACCATTTGCATCACCAATGCAATATAAGTGTGGAATCTAATGATAGAAGTCTCATGTCAAGCACAATAAGAAATTGTTATAAGCAGTTTGAATGAGGAAACGGCTAACAAACCAGTTTTCCATCTGCATCAATTACTCTCATGCGTTCATCAACGGGAATGAAACCACGCTGTGTCTCCACTTTAATCTGTAATAAAATGAACAAGAGGTCAGTTTTTGTTATTTACTGGTTAATCATAATGCATGTGGAGATGACAGAATATAAGGACCATTATTTGCTAATATAAGGACTGAAATCATCTTGCATTTAGAAAATTATATTCATATTTTATTATTCAACATAAATCTACTAAAACACTTACATTTTCGAGTCCTAGACCTTTTGTAAATGGAGCCCTTCCAGTCGCAATTAATGCTGCATCAACCTACAATAAACAGAGCGATAAATTGCTGACCACTGAATGAAATTAAATGATCACAATGAGTTATTGGCTGCAGGAGTGGTGGCGCCAGAGAAATTTGGATGAAATCAGATTATGGTTAATTATGTGTTAGTTATCTCACACTCTGCCCCAACCTGATGTCCTGACTAAAGCTAAAGCTGAAATGGCAAAAGTTAACATAATTTTTTGAGCAAATTTGGATGAAATCAGATTATGGTTAATTATGTATTAGTTGTCTCACACTCTGGCCCAACCTGATGTCCTGACTAAAGCTAAAGCTGAAATGGCAAAAGTAAACAATTTTTTGGGTAATACATTAACCACCCTAAGTATACTCTCTCCCGATATCTTCATGCAAAGGAGGTGCATGAACCACTGCGTACATTACCTACTCTGAAGATCATTGGTCATAAGCAAGACTCGTTCTGTCTTCAATATTTTAGTTTCTTTTGTTCGGACAGTTACTTGATAAACTTGAGTTAGGCAACTTAATTATATTGTCTTTTTCTATTCTTTTGGGTGGAGTAGTCAGGGCATGGGGCTGAACATTTGTTATGTTAGGCAGTCAAGAAGGGAGAAGGTTATTGGGAAAGAGCAATTACCTCCAATGTATCTTTCAGTTTTTTTGTCTTGGCATCAGTAAGCTCAATAGTCACTGGCTTCCCATCTTTTGCAGGAGTTATCTTTCACATCATGCAAAAAACATCATAGTATGAAGGAGGGTATATACACAATGACTCATTGGGCATAATTTAATACCTTTGTTGCAAATACTCCAGTGTAATGATCAATTTTCCGTGGATTTATCAGAACTCTTTGTGCTAATTTGCCTATCTCAGGGTCAAACCCAGGCATTAGTTGATCCAAAGCTTCAATGAATGTAACCTATACAATAATAGTGCAAATTAGTTGTTTAGCTAAAAAATTATCTGATAAGATATCAAGTTTTCAGCTGGGCAAACTAGCCAAATGAGAGACACCAGACTTGGAATCAGGATAAAATGAAATATAATGGAAAAAAAAAAAAGGAAAAACTTTGTCAAATTACCTCACTACCGAGGGCAGTATATACATCACTAAACTCAAGTCCAATATAACCACTTCCAACTATGGCAATCCAATCTGGAACGAATTCCAATTTAAGTGCATGATCGCTGGTTATTACAGTCTTCCCTGTGCAAGTTGGAGATAACAAGATACATCAGAATATGCTACAAACCAAAGGAAGGTGCCACAAATACAGTCTTAGTAACAAAATATACAGGGTCGGTATATATTTATTGTTAAACTGTCACTGTTGCAACCTTTTTCACTCTATATATTTAGCATGGTAGAGTCCTGTAAGTACGTCTGACTATAATAACAGTAATTCAAAGTAGAAAATACTTACCATCAACTTCAATCCCTTTGGGAACAAAAGGAACTGAACCTGTTGCAATAATTATGTCCCTTGCAGTAACCATGTTCTCAGATGAACCAACCTTTCCATATTTTACCTTTTGAGGGCCCTGAAATTATTAGGCTGCAACGGTGAAAATAAATAAAATTCGAGACCCATTATAGCATAGAATTCTATCATAAAAGGTAGTCAACATTGATTACAGGATTCTCCAATAAGTCTAGAATGCGATAATGAGTTTAACTGTCTGCATTTAAACTTTTGGTTATGATCTGAGACATACCACTATGGTGCCAAACCCCGTTAAAATGTCCACCCCTAGTGCCTTCAATGAATTAGTTAGATTACCACGAATTTTTGAAGCAAGTTTACTAGCATGGTCAGCCACTGCCTGTCGGTCATAACCAGCAGCTGCAACCTATCATTGGTGGTAGAATACAAAATACCAGGTTAGATAACATTCTAAAGGAACAAAAGAAGTGTAAAGGAATGTGATTAGCAGCTATAATGACAAAACAGAGAAATTCGGCCAATATTAATAGCTAAAAGTGATTGTCGTTATTTTAGTCTATGATCAATATATGTCAATCCTTAACTCGGGGATGAGATGGATGAATTGAAATCTTGTATGGACAAACAGGTTCAAGCAGAAGTATGACATGCATTTTAGACTACCCATGAAAGGAAATAACCATAGGAACTTTTGAATAATATGCATAGACAATCAGCTGAAGCACTAGTGGCCAACAAGGAAAGTCCAAGGCTTACATCGAAATAGCATGTCAAGTTCAATACCAACTTATGGGATAAAAAATATACAATTCATACATTTTTAGGATCTGATTAAGGCAGAACAAATTACACACCTGCAAACCCAAAGCTTTCAAGTGATGGTCATCCTGAAGTTCACGCATCCTACCACTTACTGCAAGTAGAGCTTTTGAAGGAACACATCCCCTATTCACACAGGTTCCACCCATTACATCACCCTCAATGATAGCTGTTTTAAGACCCTGAAAGTGAGTAGGAAATACTTGAATGTTGATACATAGCAGCTAATAAAATCTACCACGTATTTCATCAGGTTAATGATAAAGAAGAGTTAATATATAATTTCACATCATTCCAAACCCCTGAAGGCAATGAAATAATATAGTTTCTCAACAAAACCAGTTAATCATGAACAAACACTGAGCTCAAAGCCTCAATCTCAGAATTTAATTCATTAATAATATACCTCAAAGATCGCAAATTTCACATAATTTACCTAAAGCCCGAGACCACAAAACTCATTAATAGTAAAAGTTCGCCTCAACTCCTCGATCCGAGGAAAAAAAGGTAATACAGTAACTATGAAACTGAAATGCAACCTTAATGGTTCAGAAGTCAACTTTAGCTAATGAAAAAGAATACCAAGTAAACAAAATAAGCTGAGTACATAACACATTTATGCGTGCGTGTATGTCCATGATTCAGCTTAATTTTCAGCTCAATGCCGCAGCTTAGGAACTTATCAAGTCATCGTGAATCGTAATGTGAGAATGTGGAAACCAAATACCCCCAAAATCATATCCCATATACCATTTATAAAGCTAAATATCCCAAGTTTCACTTTCACATTACAATGCAGAATATATAGCTCAAAATTTCTCACGACACCATATCAACCACTCATCAAAACACCAATTAAACCAAAACGAAGCTCATACCTTCTCAACGGCATGTAATGCAGCTCCATGACCTCCAACACCAGCTCCAAAAATAACGAGATCGTAGTCAAAAGACGTCGGAGCGCGGCTCCCATTGTCAACGGCTGCACCCGCAGCCGAAATGATCGCCTGCCTCCGCGTTCGCGGCTTAGACGAAGACGAAACAACACCAATCCCCCGAAAATTGCAGTTTTGGAATTGAGAGAGGGAATGGAATCCCAACGCCTCTTTCCGAAGGCCGCATAGCCGGAGATTCGAATTTGATCGGAGAATCGAGTGTGGAGAATGAGGTGTCGGAAGCGGCGAGACTGAAGCCTGCATTTCTGAGCTCTGTTGCTAGTAGGTGAGAGAGAGTGATGAGTGTGTGAGAGAGAAAGAATATGGTTGTGGAGGTGAGGGTTTTCTGTTGATGATAAACCCCCGCTCAGGCTGACGTGGCATGTGGATATAACGAAGACGTTGAAACTGGTCTGTTGATACTTGATAGTTGAAAACGCTCTCAATTTTGGTTCTTTTTATTAAATTAAATTCAAATAATTCATTCAGTAAAATGAAAAAAATTCATTATTTCACAATGCTTATTCAAGAGCGCTTTTTTTTTTTAGATGAAGCTCGGTGTGACCTAACTTTAAAAAAAAAAAACACTTCTGAACTATGAATTAGAGACTGAAAACAGACTTAAATTATCTCACAGAATTTTTTTTGTCTACGTAATGTTTGTACTTCACTGTTATACTTATCGTTAATCACTATTTACCGTTAATCGTTTTACAAAGATAAAGTATAGGGTGAACAAGTTTCACGGTGAAACTGATTAAAGAGTCTGACTTATATTATTATAAATGAGTAAATTGTGTCAAACCCCTCCATGTTTTGAAAAATCGACTTCAAACCCCCCTATGCTTTAAAAATTGTGTGAAATCCTCTTATAATTTTATAAATATGGTGTGAAACCTCAATTTTTGTTGATATAATGGAAAGTGTAATACACACTCGGTTTGAAAAATGATATAATTATCCTTCATTGACTATGTTAAAGGAGGTTTAACGCCAAACCTTCATATTTTTACAATTTAAAATTTTATATAGTTATTTAACTTTATCATTTTTCAACAAAAAAAAGTTAAAAACATGACACTAAAGGCGAACGTGTAATACATTTTTCATTATCTCAATATAAATGGGGGTTTCGCACCCTATTAAAAAATCACAAGGGGTTTCGCGCCATATTTATAAAACCACAAAGGGGCTTCACACAATATTTAAAGCACATGGGGGTTTGACACTGATTTTACAAACCACATAGGGATTTGACACAATTTACCCTATTAAAAGGTGTGACTTTTTACTATAAAAGATATGATTTTTTACTATAAAGAGTATTACTTAAAAAAGTGAAGGGTGTGACTTATATTATAGCAGAGGGTAACGTAATGATAACTGAAGGGTGTGACTTATATTAATAAAAGTATGCATGTAAAAAAAAAAAGTTTCTCGTTGAATAAATTTCACAGCATACCAACTATTTCACAAATATCAACCTCTTCAGGCCATAACTCAATATATCTTAGAATTTAGATTAACACGTTAAATTAAATTCATATTACTATTATTTAGTACTTTATACATAGATGTACGAAGAATCAAATCTTATGACTAAATATTTCTAAACAAATTTGTATATATGACTATTTGTAACATGTAATGTCGAATTTATATATACTAGCTTAAACTGATTCAAATTTAGAATTATTGAATTTTCCAACTAAAAATTATTATTAAATTAAGAAAATAATTTTTTGAAAAAAAATTAATAAATAATAATAGATTGAGAACCTGTGGTTACAAAATAATTTTAAAAGTCATATTAATATAGATTTTTGAAAACTCTACAAAAATAATGTTTCAATGGTTTTAAAATTTAGACCGATTTATGCTTTTATATAAATAAATTTACAAAGATAAAATAATTTTATTATTATAAATTTTATTTTATCTTGTAATTAATAAAATTGTTAATTACTAATTATTATTTTTATTATACTAAATACAAACGATATTGTATTTTTGCAGGTATAATAAGACCCTTTAAATTGTAGGATTAACTTTATTTACACAAGAGATAAAATTCCTTTTATATATTTTTATGATACTTTTTAAATTTAAATTAAAAAAATTCTTAAAACATCACGACTTCAACCCATGACTTCCCAAATTTTCTAATGAAAGAAACATACATCATTTGTTTTCATTTGATGAATCATAAATCTAACATGATGTATCAAACATAACTTCCCAATTTATACAACTTCTCAAATTATAAATTATATTTTCCAAGACAAACAAACACTTTAAAATGCTTATGAAATAATGTGCGTATTTTTTTAAATGAGAATAAAAATGGAAACAAATTTAAACGAGGGGATAAAAGCGACTGAATTTTGACCAAAATGAAAGCCCGTAAAGTAGCCACAAAAAGATAAGGAAAATGGTGGGAATGCAAACCCGGTAATTTCTGCTCTATAAATTGGGCAATTCCGTCATTTACTTCCGCGCTCTTACTCTGCGTCCAAAGGTCGGGAAAAAATAAATTAAAAAAAACACTTCAAAGAAAAAGGAAGAAGAAAAAAGAAACCAGCGACAGATAGAAGAGAGAGAGAGGGGGGAAGCCAGGGAGAGGGGGGGAGTTCACTCTGTCAATGGCGGTTAGGGTTTTTCTACTGATTTCGAATACAGTAGGCCGACCCGCATAGGCTCCTGACTTTGCCTTTTCTTTTCGGGAAAACTCATCTCTCTGGCTCTTTTTTTATAAACCCTAATTTTGCATTCGCTCCTTCGGTGATTTGAGTTCAAGAATTCCCCATCCGCGCTGTTGGTGCAGTAAATTTCGTGAACTTGGCGGCGGAGTTCACCATCTTGGCTGTTTCAATGGGCTCGCAAGATAAATCACCCAACTCCAGCAATCCCATGCAGGTCAGTGAGGAAAATGTTCCAGAAATTAGAAAGAAAGTCTTTATATCTTAGGCTCAGGGTTCAATTCGATTCGTTTTTTACTTTTCAGTTCAGAGTAAAGTATCTTTTGAAGCTTCATCATGTTTCTTTTCTTTTTTTTCTTTTGTGATTTAATTGTTAATTATAGCATTCAATCATTTATTGAACATTTCTGTGGTTCTTGGACTTGAATTGGTTTCTTTGTATAATTTTCATTTTGGCTATGTCATAAGCGCTTACGTTTTTCCTTTTTAAGTAACAGTATTACTTATTTGATCTGGAAGGTTCATTACGAGGTTATTTTCACGTGTAAAGATGGTATGCTGTTAGTACACTGTGATCTAATAGTTGTATCTGTCTAATAAAAATCATTAAGATAATGTGGTCAAGACTCAAACCAGTGTAGAAGATCATTGGTCTTTTTAAGTTTACTGCTTTAGGTAAGTGCTTAAGTGGATTAGAGTTTGATTTCACTGCACGTCGATGTTAATTCCACGAAAGAGGTTTGCTAACTGGCATTATTGTTGCGAAGGTTGATTTAACTAATGCTTGCTGCAGGTTAATGGCAACGCACAGTGACTTTCAGAGTTAATTGCTGATAGTAAACTAGCTTTCCATCATTATGATTGTGCTTGATTCTTGTGGTTGTCTTAATGCATAGCAATTTTCAAAATTAATTGCTGATGGTAAACAAGTTTTCCATCATTATGATTGTGCTATTCTTGTGGTTCTGTAAGACAATTTTGTACATTGATTATATGGCTAAGCTGGTAGAATGGCAGCGGGTTATGTCATGAGATGTTCTGACTGTCAGTAATTGGTTTCCACTTAAAATTTGTTTGGTGTGCAATGGTACTTACTAGATATTTAAGTTGATTCACATTATTGGTCAATTGTAGAAGAAATCCCTGTAGTCCAAAATAATAAAAAAGAAGTCTTAGTCCATAGTATTTTGCAATTTTCTTCTTCACCCCTCCCTCCCCATTAGGGGATTTGTGGGTTGCTGTGTTGCTGCAGAATGCGAGTCTGCGACTTGCAACATTTTTAGATAAATGCATTAATTATTTTTAAAATACAGTGTCTATGGTAATCATTAAATCGAGTTTTAGACATTGGTTTTAGTTCTTAAAACAAAGCAGTATGATTATCTGTGAGTTTGTAGCAGAATCTTTCTATTTAATCTTCTTGAAAAATTAAATTACTATTGGTTTCTGCTTGCACATATAGTTTGTTGGTCATGTAAGCGTTTGTGCTTCGTTTTTATATTCAAGGAATTGACTACACTTTGCCAAAGTCTCAGAATTCCATGCCTTTTGTGAAATTGACAGTAGTGGGTTTACTCTTTTGCTTGACTGTGTGAAAAGTAAAGGTAATTTGTTAGTTTGTAAAAGATATTATCAGCTCATACATCATAATACTTTACAACTTGTAAGATGATAGATCTCAAATAAGCTAATGGTGTGTTTTAACTGTTTATATATAAAAAAATTATCAAGCTTTTAAAATCGTAGTAATGGCAATGGCATTCTTAAATATAAAAAGAATAGAATAAGGAAGAGTATTTGTAAGTAGCACAAGGTTTTTTTAGATTTATCTAACTTCCTTGGGTACTTGGATATGCACTTTGTTTTGAAGAGATTGTAATGTTGGAATTTTCTTGAGAAGTTGGTCCTTGTTGTTGCCAATAATACATCAATTTTAAAGTTAAAAGATTCTATAAGTTCTTAACTGCAGAGAAATTGACTAGATATTGCACCAACAGCCTTGGGATAGTCTGTCAGAGTTTGAGGAGAGAGCAAGGTTGGAACAGATAAATAATAAATGAGTAATAATGATATGATAATTGTAGTAAAACAAATTTACGAACATAGTATTCAGCTGGTTTAAATCTGTTCCGTTTGGTACTACTGCATTTTTTTTTTTTTTGGTAATCTCTGCTAGTCATGTGCTAAAGCTAATTTTTTAAAGAGAAAAGGCAAGAAAAGATGTTAATATATTAGAAGAAGGGTAAATGGTAAAACCCATAAATTTCTTGACACATACATTCTTAGCAAGCAGGTATAGGCCAAACTGATCCATTTGGGACCATCTGAAATCATAGAAAATCTCTAAATCAGAACATCAGTACTGGGAATGATTAAATTATGTTTATTTTGTTTTTTGTATTTTTAATTATTGAATGCGCTTCTTACATACCTAAATATGCCTGAGTAGCTTGAGTATGCTCTGTCATTTTTATAGTGGAAATTATTGTTTTATAGTTTTTTCACGAGTTTTGTTCCTTTCAGCGTGTTAAAGTGTACCGCTTGAATGAGAATGGAAAATGGGATGATCAAGGCACTGGGCATGTCACTGTTGATTATTCTGAGGTTTCATCTTCTTCAATATACTAATCTTAAGATAATGGCCTAGTGTTCTATATTTGTAGCATGAGATGAAAACATTGTGACTTGTGATGCAGAGGTCAGAAGACCTGGGACTGTTTGTTATTGATGAGGAAGATAATGAGACTCTACTGTCACATCGCATAAGTTCAGATGATATATATCGTAAACAAGAAGGTAATTGCTTGTAATTTGTTACTTTCTCCTTCATAAACTTTACTTATATCAATTTTTTATGTTTCTTATGTTCAATTTTTGATACATCTTCAGATACAATTATATCTTGGAGGGATCCTGAATTTTCGACTGAGTTGGCCCTTAGCTTCCAAGAGACAACTGGTTGCTCTTACATATGGCTAGTATCCACTTCTTCTGTTATTTAATAAAAGTAACTTCTTTTTGCTTAACTATTTTAATTGTACTGCCAATTTAATTGTTTGCATTTTATTTGTGATCCAAGCAGGGATCATATATGCAGCCTGCAAAGGAATATGCACTTCAGCTCACTAGCCAGTAAGTTCTTAAGAAAAATTATAGTGTCTGCATTTATTATTATGCATTTACTTGTAAGTGATATCAGATCCATAATCTTTAAAATTTTATTTGCAAACTGTAGTCTCCATTTTAGTTATGTTTCTTGAGTCTCTTCAGAGAAGCATGTAACATAGATGGGGAACAAATGAGATTTGAGTTTAACGAAAGGAGACTTGTTTTGTTTTTTTTCATGTTTCCAATTTTGTATAATAGCATTTATATCAATGATTGTTATATTGGTAAATGATATTAATATACAAATGGCTTTAATAACTATCTGTAAGAGTGTATTGTTCTTGGCACATAATGGCATCATTACGTTTTCCAGGAATTGACTACATTTTCCTTGCTTTTCTCGAGATGTTTCAGAAAAATCAGTACTGTCTTTTCTTGAAAGTCACTAAAGAGGTACACGAATATCAGCCTGTAGGTGGATTTTCAGCATAACGAGATTTCCTTGCAACTATCATGACTAGTTTGTTCATTTGTTTAGAGAATCATATTACACAACACCTAGATATTAGATTGACTTTTTCCTGACATCGATGTGTGTGTACACTGAAATGTACTTAGAAAAAAGAACTCTGTAAAAAAGGAAAAATGAAACTGGTCACACACTATATACAGGTCATGATGTCAGAGACCACGACATTGGAACTTCATAATCATAGGCCTCGGTATTTCTGTAAGTACTTTCCATAAAAAAAGAGAGAGAAAAGGAGAAAGTAGATTATAGATGTTTGGTGAGTTTTTTTTTTCATTGGGGGTGCTATTATTACTTGCTTAACAAAATCTGAGTAGTGACTTCAAATCCCCATCTCTATCGGCCTAGTTATTTTGTCATGCTTGCTTTTGGACCTAATGAAAGCTTTGAATGTGGTTTTTTCCTCTCCATCCTTTCTTTCAGTTTTCCTTAACCCTTGGGTAATAAAAATGCTTAATTGGCAAAGCATATTTTGTACACTGGAAATCTTGCAATGGTCTAGCTATGCAGAATAGTTAGTTTAGCGTATTCTGATATGAAACTTCAGCGGTTGATATTTAAGTAATATGTTTTTTTCAGATGACACGTTCAACAGCGTCAATAGTGAGTTGAGGGAGTTGCCACCAATTGAGCTGTCTACTCTCCCTTTGATACTTAAGGTACCAGCTGACTTATACCAACTTCATCACATGTCTCACCCCTCTCGTACCACTGGAGTTGCTTATATTTTTCTTTGTCGTTCTTGCCTATTTAAATGGTGATCTTATTGTTTCTTTCCTACATTATAAATACTCTTTAACTCTTCATTCTTTATATCAATCATGATGATTCTCATTTTTATCTCCACATATGCAGATTGTTGAAAGTGGCATTGCGGATCAGTTGCGTGTGACTGAGCTTATATTAAATGATGTAAGTACTCTCAATGTGCTATTCATATATAGGATCACACTACAGATTATGCATGTGCTTGTTTCTGTTCTTGCAAAACACGAAACCTTTTCTTTCTGTTGATACCAGTGATCCTCCCGTTACTAGTATAATATTCCATCTATATTTTTTAGTCTTATTATTAGAAGTAGGTGGGTCTTATAGGTAATGGCATGCATCTGAAAATCTCTAGGTTTTAATATGCCTATGACAAATGATCAGTGGTTCTTATGTTATCATTAGTTCATTTATTGTTCTTTTTTTTAACTTTTACCTTTAAATGATCTACTTTAACAATTGCTTTCTCGTTCTCTTTGCATTTGATTCTGTGCCATGTTATTAGCTGTGCTAATTTACTTGAAGCTTGTTTGTGATGCAGCAAGAATTTTTCCGGAAGCTGATTGATCTGTTTAGGATATGTGAAGATCTGGAAAATTTAGATGGCCTTCACTTGATCTTCAAAATAGTCAGTGGAATTAGTGAGTAGCCTTACCATTCACTTTGGCATGTTATTGGGTGTTGGATACCGAGCAACACTCAGAGTGTGATGTAATTACTTTTTATTAGAGAAAAAGAGTAATTACAATTGACACTATAATTTACAAGACCTAAAAGCTAGACTCTATTTTATATATGGAACACTCTAACTCACTCTTTTTTTGGAGACACACCTCACACCACTCTTGCTTTTTGACACTATGTCACACACTCACTCTCTTGCTCACACACTTTCACTATGGGGGCATCTAATATTTATAGGACATAATGTCGGTTGAATGAATCGACATACCTACTCAAATGTGTATACTAGATAATTCTAGTCCTACACTAGCCTACAATATTTGACTTTGCTAATTACTAAGTTGAAGTACTAGAATGGTCTAGTTTCTACTTATTCTTCCATATTTGACTTATCTAGAAGAATCCACAATGTTCTTTAATTTGCCAACTAGCAAGTTAGTAATCTTGCATTTTCTTGTCCATTCTAGAAAGCTCCAAATAAGGAGGTGTTGATTTTCTCAATACTCCCCCTCAACACCGACTTTCTTTCTCGATCTCATGCCTAGTTGTTCTCTTAATTTCCGAAACCTCGTTGCGTTGAGCCCCTTAGTGAATATATCTGCAGTTTGGTCTTCACTCTTAATTTGAAGCATCTGCAATTCTTCTTGCAATACTTTTTCCCTCAGAAAATGGTAATGAACCTCCACATGCTTCGTCCGAGCATGAAAAACTGGATTTTCTGCTAAACGAATTGCAGATTGATTATCACAGTAAAGTTGTACCTTGTAGTCTGTAAACTGATGTAGATCCTCCATCAACTGCATGAGCCACATACTCTCTTGAGCTGCCGTCGCCGCTGCTCTATACTCAGCTTCAGTAGTTGATAAGGATACGGTTGGTTGTCTTTTGCTGCACCAAGATACAACTCCCGATCCAAGCTTGAATACAAATCCCGTCGTTGATCGACGAGTATCATGGTCTCCCGCATAATCAGCATCGCAGTATCCAACTATCTTAATTTCATCACCTTTCTTATAAAAGAGACCATAGTCAACGGTATCTTTGACGTACCTCAATATTCTACAGATCTTCCAAAAACGAGGCTTCTTAGGTTGTTGCATATATCGACTTGCCATGCCCACTGCATACGAGATGTCTGGTCGAGTCAGTGTTAGGTAGATCAGACTTCCAACCAATTGTCGATACATTGCCCCATCTTGTAGATCCTTGCCTTCGTGAGCACATAGCTTGACATTAACTTCCATGGGTGTCGAAATAGGCTTGCACTCGAAAGCATTCCAAACTTTTTGTAAAGAAGTCCTTCGGCGACTTATGTTGGCGGGATAAATAATCCTTCTTTGGTTCTTTTTCAACTTCTAATCCCAAGAAATGCTTGATTCTCCAAGCTCTTTCATTTGAAAACGAATCGCAAGATTTGTCTTTGTTTGATGAATTTCTAAGTCATCGCCATCGCCAAAGGATGATGAGGTCGTCCACATAAACCAGCACAATCGAGATCTTCTTTTCTTTTGTCTTGATAAATAAGCTTGAATCTGCATGTGTCATGACGTATCCACTTTCCACCAAGAACTCAGCAATTTTTCCATACCACACCCTTGGAGCCTGTTTTAGTCCGTAAAGTGCCTTTCTCAGCTTGCAGACATAATCAGGATGAGCTTTATTCTCGAATCCTCTAGGCTGGACCATATATATTTCTCGATTTAACTCTCCGTGCAGGAACGCATTCTTCACATCCATCTGCCACAATCTCCAGTCTTTACTTGCGGCAAGTGTTAACAGGACTCGTACTGTTGTAATCTTCGCAACAGGACTAAAAGTCTCATCGTAGTCTATCCCATATTGCTGAGAGAATCCTCGGGCTACTAATCGGGCCTTATATCTCTCAATAGATCCATCTGGACGAGTTTTTAATTTGTAAACCCATTTACAAGAGATAGGTTTTACCTCTCTTTTGGCTTTGGTACCAGCTCCCAAGTCCGGTTCTTCTCGTGGTGCTTATCTTCTTTTTCATAGCTTCCAAACCACTTAGTATTTTTTAGACGCTTCTTCATACGATTCCGGTTCTCTAGAACTTTCTTCTTGAGCATCTACAATATTTTTCCTTGTCTTATTCATGTATGATGATTCTGCTGACATCACGTAGACAGACTCTAATCGTTGGCCCTCCATTACCGGTGTTCCGGAGATCTTGACATCTTGATATACTTTAACGTCACTGGGACTAAATATTACGTGGTGACCGACGCCGTAAGTTGTGCCCACAGATAGTAGTTTTTTTTTTCTTCATACGGTATATGATAAACATTTTGCAGTGAAACTTCCTTTTGTCTTTGAATCATGCATTTAATTTTGTTTTACCAACGGGCGATTGGTAATCTTGAATTATTTGCAGTCACCACCACACCATTGCCTTTATACTCGGTCAAATTCTGCAATTTCTCTTTATCTCCGGTCATATGGTTTGAGCAGCCTGAATCGACTATCCAATCATTATTGTAGTCGATCAACTCTGGGACATTTGCTGTCAAAGCTTTCTCTTCCTCTTCCACAACGAAAGAAGATTCGATGTCCCATTCATCATCACTCGTACGTCCCGTACTTGACATGACTGCATTGCCCTCTACATTTTTCTTCTTTGACCAACAATTCTTAGCTATGTGACCCTTCTTCCCGCAATTATAACACGTGCCGTTGAATCTTCTATTTTGTTGAGATTCATCGTCTCTATTGTTTCTCTGTTGAGCTCCCCCTAATTTAGAGCTCCTTGAACGATTAGCAAGGTCATCGTCTCTTTTGATTCTCCTGTCATTATTCTTGTTGAACCGACCTCTAGCTTTACTACTAAAGAGTGCTTCTTCGTCATTCTTGGATGAGGATCCCGAAATTTGCTTAGCTAATGCCTCCTGGTCAGCTAGCAAATTTTCTAACTCAACAAGCGAGGATTGAGTAGGCCAACCTTGTATAGCATCAATAAAACTTCTATATTCCGACCTCAATCCATGAATGATAATTCTCCTAATTCTTGAATCAGACATGCCAGCAGAGGAATCTAATGCAGAGATTTCACGACAGAGAGACTTTACCTTGGCGAAATATTGATTTATTGTCATGACGCCTTGTGTGATTGAGAGAAGTTCGTTCTCAAGAAGTTGCAGCTTTGCATCGTTCTTCTTGGAAAATAGCGTAGCAAAGGTGTTCCAAGCATCCTTGGGTGTCTTCGCCTCCCTTATATGCTCCAACATTTCCTCCTCGATGGTGGTCTTGATCGCGAACTATGCCTTTCCAGCTCTAATCTTCCATTTCTTCAGAGCGGCAGCATCTCCTTCTGGTGGTATGACATCACTACCATCCACTATCTCCCATAGGTATTGGCCTTGGAGATATGACTCCATGTACAACGACCATGTGTTGTAATTTTGGTTGTTAAGCTTCTTGATTCCACCGACCACTTGTAGGTCACCCATCATCTTGGCTCAACCAAACTTGATGACGCTAAGCAAACTTGATTTTTTAAGACAAGCTCCGCAGTATGAAACCGCACACGACACCGCAGTACTAAACTGCACAAATTATGCAAGAAGCTCGACCAACGAGTCTCAAACAACACCAGAAATCGCCTTGCTCTGATACCACTTGTTGGATACCGAGCAGCACTCAGAGTGTGTTGTAATTACTTTTTATTAGAGAAAAAGAGTAATTACAATTGACACTATAATTTACAAGACCCAAAAGCTAGACTCTATTTTATATATGGAACACTCTAACTCACTCTTTATTTGGAGACACACCTCACACCACTCTTGCTTTTTGACACTATGTCACGCACTCACTCTCTTTGTCACACATATTCTCACTTGCTCACACACTTTCACTATGGGGGCATCTAATATTTATAGGACATAATGTCGGTTGAATGAATCGACATACCTACTCAAATGTGTATACTAGATAATACTAGTCCTACACTGGCCTACAGTATTTGACTTTGCTAATTACTAAGTTGAAGTACTAGAATGGTCTAGTTTCTACTTATTCTTCCATAGTTGACTTATCTAGAAGAATCCATAATGTTCTTTAATTTACCAACCAGCAAGTTAGTAATCTTGCATTTTCTTGTCCATTCTAGAAAGCTCCAAATAAGGAGGTGTTGATGTTCTCAATAATTGGGTTTGTGCTCTAGCGTCGATTCGAACTTGATTTATGTGTCTTTACTTGCAGTTCTGCTTAACAGCGGTCAGATATTTGAGAAGATATTTGGGGATGAGCTGATTTTGGATATAATGGGATGCCTGGAATGTAAGTCTTTCTCTATTTGTTGTTAGTAGTTCGTTTTCCTCAACTCTCACATATCCTGTTCTTCATGACATAGCCAAGAATTAAAGTTTCTTTTCTTCAAGTCCTTTAAGAAGATTAAGTTCACCACTGCTATGTTTTATCTGTAGGAATCTGTATTTATATTCACTATGTCGGCCTTGATTCCATTTGATTAATTTTAATAATAATCAACTAAGAACACAATCTTCTCTCGAATCCAATTTATGAATCGAAATCAAGTACCAAATTTTATAGACTATTACTTGCACAGTTAGCTTGCTTGTATCTATCTGATAAATTTTGCTGGTACTTGGTGATGGAACTTCTTAAAATATTTGGTTTTGCAGATGATCCTGAGTCACCCCAAACCCAGCATCGCAAGTTTCTAAAAGAACTCGTAGTTTTTAAGGAGGTAAAACTTCCTTCACATTTTAATATAAATTTCATTCTAGTATTCTGCTATTTAAATGGCGACAATGAAGATTTCTGTTGTGAAGATGATGCTGTTGAGGACTCACTGAGTGGTGATTGCCTTTTAGAAGTTTAATAGCAAATTTTGCTTATGATGGGGTGTTTCAGGTAGTACCTATCAAAGATCCTGTAGTCCTTTCGAAGATACACCAAACTTACAGAATTAATTATTTGAAGGTATCAGCTTTTAATTCTTTCTGCAAATCCTCTACTTTGTTCACTTATATGCAGAAATGAAATTTCTGAATGTATTGCTTAATGCCAGGATGTTGTTTTGCCCAGAGCACTGGATGAAGCCATAGTTGGAAATTTAAATTCTATTATTCATTCAAATAATGCAGTTGTAAGATCTATATCCAGTTGGTTCAAGTCTCATTATCTTGAATTTAGCTCTGAACTAATGTATGTATATCTGTTGCAGGTTCTTTCGTTGTTAAAGGATGATAACTCCTTTATCAAGGAATTATTTGCTAGGGTGAAGTTGCCTAGCATGTCCAGAGAATCTAAAGAAGATTTGGTACAATAAGACCTGACTCAATTTATTTTGCATTGAAGCACATATATATATATGCATGGTCGTAAGCAGCATTATCATTCACCATCTACAATGTTCTTTAACTATAATTAAATGATGTATGCCCAGTATTCTTTAATATTGAGAACTGACTTCCCTTTGTTTATCATAATATCTCATGGTATCTGGTATTTAATGTATTTACTCATTTGAATTTTGTTCTTTGGTAGCTTCTTTTGAATTCATCTGACTTTTAAGTTTATAACGGAAGATATATTGTCAGTAGATTATCTTATGATGTAGCTAGGGCAGTATTAGTCAGTCAGACATGATTTGTGGTAAATAATTGTCTTTCCAAAGATTTTGACGCCTTGGTAGAATTTATTGCACGACTGACTTTAGTGGAAACCATACAATTGATGAACATTGAATTCTCATTTTCAGCAGTCTGTGTTTTTTGTTTGTTTGTTATATAAGCTACTGCTGCCATATTTATGTTCACAAAACTTTACGAGTGCCACATGTTCGTACTTCAAGCAATAATAATTCATAAACTAACACTTTTGCGCAAATAAAATAGGTATACTTCTTACATGAGTTCTGCACGCTAAGCAAGAGCTTGCAGATGGTGCATCAGCATCGGCTTTTCAGGTATATTATCTAGATGTACTGTTTTTCTCATTCGCTTTATAATCTACCATATCATTCCACCTCTCTGTTCAAGATTGAGATTAACATGTGCTGCCGTCTGAACTTATCTGGTGGTTCTATCTATCACTGTCTTCTGATATTTTTCAAGCTGTAGGGATCTTGCGAGTGAGGGAATATTTGACATCATAGCAGATGTTTTGCAGAGCGAAGATCATAAGCTTATTTTGATCGGGTAATGACATGACACGGGCCTGTTGTGCATGAGTGTGTGAATTTTGTGTTTTTAATCTGTACTAGTTCAATTTATATCTGGTCAGTCCTTAATGATAGTTTGTTGTAATGGGTGCAGGACAGACATCCTTATTCTTTTTCAGATTTTGGATCCAAATATATTGCGTACTTATGTCAGTCGACAGGAAGGTGGTCTCCTTGGAATTCTGGTGAGTTTTAGTGTATTTCTTTCCTTTCTTCTTTATTTTGTGTTTGGGGGGAGGAGGGATGATATGATAAATTGTAACAGGGGAAGTAAAGTTCCATTAATCATGGCTAAATTCAAGGATAATGGGTTATGTCTAATTTAGCCTGAACTTATAGTAGCATTCTAATAAATGAGCCCATATGGACTCTGAAAATTGAAACTTCTGCACTTTTGTTTAATTTCCTTTACATTATTAAGTCTATTATGTTTGTTTCCTCTTCGATCTTTACTGTTCAAACCTTGGGTGAGCCCATATGTGACTTTGTCCTTTTCTTTTTGTAGGTGAAAAATATGCTGACAGATTTTGGAAATAACATGCGTTGTCAGTTTTTTGAAATTCTTCGTAGTCTTTTAGAGTCCCTTACGACAGGAACACAGGTATATTACTCCTTTGGTTACATAGATATATACTTCTTTGGCGTCCATTTTATGTTACTCTTCTCGTGATATATGAATCTTCTTTTCAATTTTTATACAACTGATGAATTAGGATAGATATTTGGCTACTGCAAGAATGTTGGGGCATTGCTTAACTTGAACTAAGACTGAGAAAGAATCCATCTAACAGCATTCTAGTGCATTTCAAGTTATTCTTTTTCCTCTCGGTTTTGATGTTTTTAACTTTTCCTGCGTTTGACTATTAACATTTGCATTGATAGATTCATTTCAGTAGTATGTAGAATTGAGGGTCCTGCATACGATACATTCTATGTGTGTATGTGAGCCTTTTTATTGTTGCAGCTAGTTTTTCTGTCGTTGATTCTAAATATAGGTGGTTCCTGGCATGTACTTGATCGTCCAATTTTTCTGCAGAGAGAAAATTTAGTGGAAATTTTCTACGAGAAGCACTTGGATCAATTGGTTGATGTATTAACATCTTCGTGCCTGCCACATAGTAGTGGTCAAATTGGCAGCAAGTCTATGAGCTCGGATGGAGAATCCAAGAGTCAAAGCACCGTGAAACCTGATATACTATTGAATATTTGTGAACTCCTAAGCTTCTGTGTTGTTCAACATTCTTACAGGATAAAGTAACCTCTTCACTCTTTGTGACTAATTTATTTGTTTATGTACTGCAACTCAGATTTGACTCATCCTTCATTCTTACCTGTAGATGCAACTTTCTTCTTAACAACGTGGTTGATAAGGTATTGTATCTGACAAGGAGAAGAGAGAAGTATCTTGTAGTTGCTGCTGTCAGATTTATGAAGGCACTTGTTTCTCGCAATGTGAGTTGATCCTATTACCATTTTAAGCAATGTGAATAAGCTTGTGTCGATCTTTTTATCGCCTGTTGACTTGCAGCATTTGCAGGACATGTAAATAAAGGTCATTGAATAAATGATTTAGTAGTTCAATCATCGGTGTATGACAGTGTTATGTGTGATATTATAAATAAAGGTTCTTTCAGTTTACTCACTCTTGCATCTAATACACTGATCCATTAATTGAAAAATCCATGAGATTACATATCATGGTAAAATCTGTTTGGCATCTCAATTTGAATATGTTATATATTTCATATATGTCTGCAACCTACCTAGCCAAAAGTAGAAATACCCTTTTCTGATTTTGTATTTTATAAACCTCTTTTTTTTTTTTTTTTTTGCAGGATGAACACGTGATGACTCATCTAGTAAAGCACAATCTTTTCAAACCAATCATAGATGCCTTTGTTGCTAATGGGAATCGTTATAATCTTCTGAATTCTGCGGTTCTTGATGTCTTCGAATATATCCGAAAGGTGTCTATTCATTTCATGTTTTTTTGTTGGTATTCTTTATGTGCACTATGTAATAGGTTAGTGCATCCTTCTCTCCCTATCTTCTGCAGGAGAACTTGAAAGTATTGCTGCGGTATCTGGTTGATACTTTTTGGGATCAGTTGGCAAAATTTGAAACTTTACCATCTATTCAGGCGCTAAAAGTTAAATACGAACAGGTATCATCCATTCTTATGTTTCATATTCATGTTGTTTAGTTTTTCTGTGTATGTAACCGTCGCTATTTCACAGTCACTGGAAACTGTGAGTGCAACGAGTACGGGTGATTTGCAAGATCAAAGGAATCGACCTGATGAGCGTGCTTTGGAGAAAGAAGAGGAGGACTATTTTAACAAGGGCAGGTGGGTGTATATTTCGCTTATGTTATATACAATTTAATCTCATGAATTGCACATAGTTTATGTTGGAGCTGTAGAAACTAATACTCCCTCTGTTCCTAATTATCTGTTTAATTCTATCAAAAATGGTGTTCCTAATTATGTCACTTTTCTAATATCAACAAAAATTACCTTTTTCCCCACTAATACCCCTAATAGTTGCAAACTTAATGAAGATCTACTTAAAGAGTGAGGCATGTGGAGAAGATTAATTCTTGCATGCGACCCAACGTGATTCTACTATTGGTTCATGTATCCTACCCTAATCATTTGGAATTAAACGCTCGGTTGGTTTGTTTTTACACCTAGTAAATTCTAACCTTCTTGATAGTATTCTGATGTCCAAATTAATGAAAATTGGTTTGTGTGAATGGATAACATCAGACAAATAATTAAGAATGGATGGAATACTACTGATTGCTTCTGGGTTCTTTTTGGAATTTATTTGTTCAGTGTAAACCGATTTAAGTATCGTATTTTGTTCATCCAATGGTTGATAACTGACTAGTGATTCTACAGCGATGAAGAAGATTCAGCATCTGCTAATTCAGCCAGCACCAAAAGAAGCCAATCTCTACCTCCTGTAATCAATGGGTCTTCACCAAATGGCCCATCTCCTAAGTATATACTATTACCAGTCTGAATAATCAATTCTTTTTACTGTGAAATTAATATGCTAATTAAATATGTGTATATAATAGAAGGTCTGGTGGACTTGTTGACTATGATGACGATGAGGATGACGAGGATTACAAGCCACCTCCAAAAAAGACACCAACTACATCTGATGAAGACGTGGGGCTGACAGTACTCCCATTGAAACGCAAACTAGTTTCAAAAGACGAGATTGAGAGGAAAAGGTCGCAAAGGCCTCCAAGAGTCTTGAAACCAAAAGAAGGCGTTTTAGCTTCCTTCTGTTCTACCATAACCGGAGCTGGGAAGAAACTCGCCACGTCAGCACTTAACATCCCATCAGCGAACATAAACCAACATCAGAGCGTTGAACCAAACTTTGAAGACAAGGAGAAGATTGGCTCGTCTGTGAATTCTGAAACGAAGAAAAACAGTGAGACGGAAGAAACTACTCGAAGCTGCGGTGATGGGTTAAATGATGACAATAGGCCAAAGTCCTCAACGGAAATGGCTGTGAATGGTTCTTGATTATATTGGGAAACGAGAATTTCTGCAATCCAACGTACTTTGCCTCCACTTGCGGGTGAAGGTCTAATTTTGAGAAGTGGACGGAACGTAAGGGACGTTTTCAAACGCGGGACCCATGGATACTGGGACAGCATACTGTACAGTACTGCTTGCAAGGATGCAGAAGGTTTGGCTTTTTAGAGGTTCTTGCTTATCTAGGTATTTCCAGCGACTTTTGTATGACTTGCCACTTGAGTCTTTTGGTAATACTACATTTTGGTTGATTCTTTGTGCTGTGGGTTTTATGTTTTATAGTCTGTCTGTGCTTATATATGTGATAGAGATAGTGCAGAAATCCATTCCTGTCTGCGTATTTACCCTCTCTGGTTATGTAACTATAGTTACGTTAGGGACCGTATTTGTAACTTACTAGTTGAAAAATGAAATGTACATTAATCTACATTCAGGAAACGTATGCTAGCTAAGGCTCCTGATGTTTTTCTTTAGGATTTTTTTTGCTTACTCTTTAAATTCGTACACCTTTATTTGGATCCTTTCCTTGTGAAGAATATAGTTTTGTGAGCTAACTCCTGTCATTTTGAATTGGTGATGGGGAACACAGCTTTAGTGAAGTTTTTTTGTCATAAATATTATAATGGTTTTCAAGTTCAAAGGATACTCTAATCCTTTACATGATATACATTTTTCTAAAAAAAAAATTACTGGAATACAAAGAATTAGGTGTGCCTTAATCATGATGAAGTACAAAAAGTAAGAGGAAAAATATTGTGTTACAAAAAATTCCGGCTTATATCCAATTTGAGATTAGAACCATTTCATATCCAATTTGTAACATATTTTCCACACTCATATATAAATGAACATGTACGGAAACAAATGATAGATAATTAGATATCTTTCATTCGATGAGTAACACTCATGTGAATCAGGTTCACACATGAATTCTATCACTGTTATGTGTAAAAATTATCACTGTTATGCACAAAAATTTTCACTGTTTAAAATATAAAATATTTTCTAAGCAGTGATTATTTTTGTTCATAACAGTGATAGTTTTATACATAAAAGTGAGAGTTTTTGTATGTAACAGTGATATTTAAATAATCGAGTTTATAGTAAGAATTAGGTCTAACAGTGATATTTAAATAACCGAGTTCATAGTAAAAATTAAGTCTATACAAGTTTTTATATTTGCAGTAACCAACTTGACGTTAATATTCTCTTAAAGAAAATTAAAAAAAATTGACGTTAATCTCACGGACCCACTACTCAGTCCACGTGCATGATGATCTTGAAATCTTTAAACCGCATATATTTTCAAAAACATTTTTCAATTTTTTTGAAAAGGCCTATTTTTTTAAGAGGGATTAAGTTTTTTTTGGTCCCGTAACTTTGTATAATTTTAAAATTAATTTTGATTATTTTAATTTTTTAATTTTGATCCTGTAAAGTTTTAAATTTTTTAAAATTAGTCATTTTCACCTGGTACAGGTTACCAAACAGGTAAATGTTACATATATAATTATTTTAGTTTTCACTTTAATTTCGAAGCGCCACTTGAATTTTTTTAATCATAATAATTTTGGTTCGGTTTCAAATCGGACTTAAAATAATTTAGTAACAAAAAAATAGACAAATCAGGTCGATTTATTGGGGTAAACTGAACGAAATATAAAACCACTCTTCCTCCTTAATAAAATTATTACATAGGTGATATCTGTTTGATGACCTACTATTACAAGTTAAATGATCAATTTCAAATTTTTTTATAATTTACAGAATTAAAATAAAAAAATTAAAATAATCGGAATCAATTTTAAAATGAAGCAAAATTACATGCTAAAGTTTTTTTATTTCATTTTTAAAATTAATTGCCTCGAGTTCTTGGATTAAAAATCCAAGAAACACCAGGGAATGCCGCGTAACCAGAGTGGATTCAAAAGTGGCGCCACGGAGTTCGCATCGAACCGACACGTGTCCTACTCCCACTCTCTTCCGCACTCTCCTCACGAATATGCTCCCAAACATACCTACATACATACTGCAACATTACCATTTACATTTTTCCTTCTCTTCTTCATTTTCTTTTCCATTTTATAAACGATTCAGAAAGATGCCCGGGAGTAATTTGGAAACTCGATCGTTGCTTGATGAATTGAAAAACATCGAGAAGAAATTCTTCTTCGATCTCGGCCATCCGTTGCTTAATCGCATTGCTGAGACCTTTGTCACCGCCGCTGGGGTAATTTCCGCATCGATTTTCCACTTTTTTATTTAATAATTTTTTGAATTCGATGATAATATTGAAGCGCCATCGATAGGGCTTAATTCTGAGTTATTTTTTTAATGCCAGATTGGGTCTGCTCAAGCTGTATCACGCGAAGCGTATTTCTCTGCTGTTGAAAGTGAGCTTCGATAATTCTTCCATTGATATCCTGCGATTTCGAAATCCTCATTGTTTTCCCCAATTTTAGCACATTGAATGAATCTGATCTTTATAAGAAATGTGAGTTTTTGGATTTATGATTTGGTCAATTAGGTGTTAATGGTGACGTCACGAGCGGCCTGCCGCCGGAGCTCACCGTCCCCAAGAAGGCCCAACGGTTATCAGGCGTAAGAGGTGTGATTCTACAATAAGTTTTTATTTTTATTTTTTACATGTTTGCTGCATTTAATTGGAGTGATATTTTGGGACCAAATGCTGCGATTGCACCAAAAGCTATATGGCCGATTGTTTTAATAGTTGATGGAGAATATTGCACATTTTGCTACAACGAGAGCGATTTTTTAAGGTGCAGCTTGATATAGTCAAACTAGAAATATGAGCATTGTGTTAGTTCTTTTATGAATACATTTGTTTGTATAGCTAATTTAGTTTTTTTTTTTGTTATCTTTTGCTCGTCGTATTCGTTTCCTGTTTTTACTGTCATACTTTGCTCTGCGGCATATTTTATGACGATTAATGGCAAGTGTTTCGGGTTCGTCCCCTTGAGAGTGGCTTTTGGTTCTCGTATAGAGTGATTTTTTGTGCATCCATTTGAGTGATTTTAGTTACCACATTGTTATATTCATGGATTTTCACTTCTTACTCGATGTGAAAACCATTTTCATGACATTCAATCGTGTTTCTTGATTATGTGCAGGTGAAAACAACAGAAAGTCAGTTGAGGCCTTGGTATGTTTAGGTTTCGTTAATGTCGTTATTATGTTCTTGGAAAGTATATAGCACATGGTATAGTCAAATCTACTCTCATGAAGAACTAGTTCGTGTAGTTTGTCAGTTGCTGGTAATAAGTTATGTGCATAATCTAGCCTTCATCATAAATGTAGTCGAGTTTATCCCTGTTTTTTCCCCAAAATGATTTTGAATGTAATGCTTAGATTTGCACCATGGTGTAGGTGAAGAGCACAGGGAAAGAGTCATTGCAATGGGGTAAGACATATAATTCATCTCTTTTTGCTATGTCTTGTATAGTGAGTGAAAGAAAGGGACCAAAACTGGAAAAAAGTACTCCCTCCGTCCCAGAAAAGTTTGCCCATTTTCCTTATTGGGACGTCTCACAAAAGTTTGCACACCCGAAAAAAGGAAACCCCTTACTAAACTTCATCCTCGCAACATTCACATATTTACACCAAATGTCATTACTTTTGGGGTCCACATATACACTCAATCCAATTAATTCATTTACTTTATACATGCTAAAGTTTACTAGATTACACTCTAACACTCTACTCATTGCACTTTTTTCTTAGTATGTGTGCCATAAAGTTGGGGCAAACTTTAGTGGGACGGAGGGAGTCAAATTTAGGGGCCAACCTTTTCATTGCTGTTTCTCTACATATTGCTAGTTTAAGTTTAAGCCTTTCTAGTAATAAAGATGATGCAGGTTTGGCAGCTGGGGTCTATTCAGGTCTTACTTATGGATTGAAAGAGGCTCGTGGTGTTCACGACTGGGTACGTAACGTTCTATTATTTCGTTAAGAATACAAATTAGTGTCATCTCTGCTATATTAACAAACTAATAATTTTTAGTAAAACAAATACCAGTTAAAGATACATTTGAGTTCACGGTGCACCTGGCTTATTGTGGATTAATTAAAATTAGAAAGGACAGTACTAAGGAGTTGTTGTACATATGGTCCCACTATAAGGAGTTGTTGTACTCGCTTGGTTTTTTTCTCGGTGCAGAAAAACAGTGCGTTGGCTGGGGCGATCACTGGAGGAGCGCTGGCGTTGACGTTGGACAACCACTCGCATGAGCAGGTGGTCCAATGTGTTATAACAGGGGCTGCTATTTCCGCTGCTGCAAATCTTCTTACGGGGATATTCTAGTTATGCAGCATTCTCAATCTAGTTTTACTATCTTTCGAAGTAGTCGTGTTTTAAGTTCCACGTAGCCCCTTTTGTTGTTGTCTTTTGAATAGAAGGAGAACTTTATGGTCTGAGAAAATCTTTTGAATAGCAGAACTGAATATTTCTCACAATTTTCTCAGAAGCTTTGCATTTGATCTGAAAATGTCGTTCAACATCTGAGAATTGATATTCATCTTGTGTAACATTTTTGCTAAAATAAGCACCCGAATATGGTTAGGTTAGTTATATATTCGATTGAGCTTGGGTCCGAGAGTTACTATACTATAGTCAATAAAAATTGCAATTAGCAACCATTGTTTTTTAAATGTTAAAATTATTTTCTCATGGCAGTTTCTTGCAACCAATGTCCATATATATAAGCACCATAGAAAACAATATATATTAAATTTCATGATCAAGAACCTCCAAAAATTGTTACAAAAACGTCAAACTTCAAAATAAGTTCAATCAAACAATCAAAAACTAATCCAACAAACATTATTTTCGCAATAGAGGATCTCGTCTGCTGAAATGACGAGCATACCCCTACTGAAAATGATGCAACAGAAAAGAAACAGCAGCAAAGAAAGCCCCAGTAAACAGAAAAACCAGCACCAAAACCACCAAACTGAAGCCAGCAACCCCCAAATTACTCCTATGATACAAATTCCTCAATCTCACCCACCAAACATCCCTCTTCCTTCCTTGATACCCACTAATTTGCTCACAAACCCCTCTATAATAAAACTCCATCACATTAACATCAACATGCAAGCTCTTAAAAAGAAGAACAGTCCCCCCTTCAGTCTCGTGCCCATCGATAAGAATCTCCTTCTCCTGAAGCAGCCTCACGTCCCTCTTGGACGCAACGAGCCCGTTCATCAACGAAACGTACGACGTAACATGCTTGGAACAGCCGGGCTGGCACTGTTCCATTGCAATGAGGTTCCTAAATAAGACCTCAGTGTAGTAATTGATTCCTAAAGATGGAATGGTCAGTCTTCCATTGAAGAATGTAACGTTAGACGGGCTTTCGCAGGTTTTCCTCTCGATGATTATCCCGAGTTCGGAGAGATGGGACGCGCTTTTTATGAACGCGTGTCCTAGAGACGACGGGACGAGAACTTGTGGAGATGTTGGGAGGTAATGCTGCCTGATTAAGTCTAGTAAGTGAGGTTTTTGAGGGCATATTGGGGATTTTGTAGGGCAATGTGGTATCATTTTCTTGAAAAAAAATTGTAGCTAGATCAGTTAAAGAGTAATGGCAAGTTGTAGGAATAGGTACTATATGAAACAAATGATCAAGAATGAAGAATGGGATTTGGTTCTCAAACATGATCAAGTCACATCTGAGGTGAATGACATCGGCATTCGTCGCGAAGCACGGGTCGTCCCGTCTCCTTAAATCCCGGACGGCGTAAACGAGCAAAAGCTCGATTACGAAGCAGCCGTCGAGGAGCAGCATCTCTATAAAGTGATCACTCCCCATTTCAAGCGGTTCGTGGTAGAATTTTCTTGCTTTTGATTCTAAGTGCCTTAGTGAGTTGATGCAGGTGGCTAGGGTGGCTTCCGAGTCGGGTTTTCGACTCAGTAGCGAGTCGAGGTAGCGCCATTTTTGGTCTGGGGTGACCTTCAGAGAAGCCCTGCCATGGTGGATGGGGCCAATTGAGACTAATGAAGGAAACAAATGTTGTTCATAGCCTTTGTGAAGTTGTTCTGAAACTTTGCATATAATGCGTGAGTGAGAAATTGATTCCATTTTTGATTTGATTGTGCATAGAAGGGCATCTTCTTCATTCCCAATTTCAATTGAAACATGCTCCCTTTTTAACTGAAAATTAGACATAAAAAACAGAAGAAATGACATTAGTATATGAAGATGATTAAAAAAAAAAGGCAAAAATTTGATGCAATTTTTCATAAGGGTTTACCAATGTATCTGACTCCATTGAAGTGAGTTGCATGAAGTTGTGAAGTTTGACAAATTTAAAGGAAGAAATAGTTTTGAGAATCAAAGGTTGCTTGAAGCAGAGGATAACTACAAAGTTGAAAAGGATTTGCTTTAGTGATAATCAAGGAATTAATGACAGAAAGTATTGTTCTATGATTGTTTAAGAAGGAGCCCATATATTCCTTTGGTTTTTTAGCTTCACAAAAGTGATTACTTCCTAGCACACACCTCTAAAATTAATTCAAATACTTTTAACTTTTTAAATTGCAAATTATTATTTTTGTTTGGGATAAAGGCTCGATTTGTTTGTTTGTTATTAAATTATTTTTTTTATAACAAGATGTCATAGCAATGGTGGGTTCCAACTTTATCTTCCTTGACAACTGGAACATATAATCAGGGTGTGTTTGTAAATTCTATTATCAGTTTTCGGAATTATTTTCAAATAGGGTGAGGAATAATTTTTTAACGGAAATGATCTTACCCACTTTGTAATTAACACCACATCGATCATTTTTGCTAGTTAGAGGGTTCAAACTTCTCATCCTCTACGAATATTTTTTGCCAAATTTCCAAGTTCGGATATTGAATTTCGAGGAAAAATTATTATATGCATAATTTTCATCGTATATCACTATTATTATTATTTGTAAGGATTAATATTTTATTTATAAAATATTAATTTTTTTAAAAATAGTAATAAAAATATAAGGGGAAAATGATGCACATTATACTTTACGTAACCAATACCTATTACTGTAACCAATACCTATTACTACAAAATACTCTAATACGTAATATCTTCTGCTTAGTACCTTAATGGACCGTGTTAATAAAACTAATGGGCCGTCTCGATTTATATTTGAGCCTTGTCCTTGGCCCACCAGTACTTTTCCTTGGTGGTTTTTGTATTTTCATTTTATTAATGTTACTACTATATTTCTTTTCCTACATATACAACATCTCTTGGGTATGTTCGTTTCGCGACTATCACGGCGAACTTTGGACTTTACAATCTCAAACTCCAATTTGTTTTGAAATTTAAAGTAAGGATTTTGAAATCCTATTAATCCTACTCTACCTCATAACCTACTATTACTCTACTTTTTATCCTTCAAATACACTCACATCATCTACTTTTTTATTATCCCAATACACTTAAAATAATATAATAATATCACATCAATCATCTTTTTCACTATCCTACCCTATAAAATTCCATAACAAACATACATATTATTAACTATTCATCAAAATTTTGAAATCCTAGGACTTCAAAGTCCGGATTTTTCACGCCCACTATAAGTCCGAAATGAACATACCCTTAAATGCTCCCCTCGTCCACCAAAATTGTGCTCATTTCATTTTAACATGTTGTACGGGAAGGTAAATTATGTTGAAAATTTGGTTTTGAAAGTGTTCTAGCACTCAAGTTTGACCAAATTAATTGAGGAATTAAAAAGTTGATTTTTGTAAATTCAACGTGACAAGATCGATCTACTCGCGGAGTAGATGATTGTGGTATATTTAATATCTCAAAATCGAATTTCGGTGAGTGAGAAATTAATTAAAGAATATGAGACATTAATGCTCTAACGAGATAGTAATTAATGGGTGAATGTTGACTATGTGTAGTCTTCCCACTCATCCCACATTGGAAACTTAAAGGAAAGTTTCCTAGAATAAATACAAGCTTGTAGTCATGTTCTCCAAAATGGTGCATGGGGACCCTAACCATGAACCACACGCGCGCGCGCGCCCCGCCCGAGCCCGAGTTCTTGGTTCTTAGCAATTGGGCATTGGGTGGGCTTTGGGGCCCATCTATCTTTTTAGATACCCAAAATCTTAAATTGGGCCATTTATTTTTTGGGCTAAATGAATTGGGTGATCCATCCGGAATTGGTTCAGCCCAGGAGTCAAGACTTATCCGTGCGCGGATTCAAGCTTATCCAGGATTCAAATTTTGAATTCGAATTAGAGGTTCGTCGAACCTGGACGTCTCATGCGGTCAAAATTGCCCCACTAGAATCGTGGGTCATAACTGACCACGAAGTTCGTGGGCTTCCCACGTTTCCTCAACCTCCCGGAGTTGGTTCCGTCTATATATAGTGACCCCTCAGAATTTCTTTCAGTCACTTTTCCAAACCTACGAAAATCGACGTTCACAATTATGTGTACATTCTTTCTTCCCTCTTTCTGCTCATACTCCGAATACGTTCGACGAGAGTATTATTTCAGTGGTGCTACTGATTTAATACTGTGAATCATTTTACCTTTTGGGACAATTACACACGATCATGTGAGCACTATCTAGGGCGTATTTTGTCTTGAGGGGAAAAGGGTGCGCCCTTGACTCGGTTCGTTTCTCATTCTGTGTTTATATTTTGTTTCTTTCGTGAAATAGTGCAGTATCAGATTAACTATTTCAACAATCGCAAGACAAAATATCCTTTAATCGAAATACTGCAATGGCGAACGAACAACAAGATATTGTTAATGAGTTGCTTAACACAGATGTCATTGATGATGTCCCTGATGGTGCTAACAACTCGAATAGTGGTTTAGCTGCGGCTACTCCTACCCCGATAGTTTCAGGTGCGCCTGTTACTCCCGTTACTGGACTAGGTGCCCCTAATCCTGTTAACACGAACACTCAGTATCGATCTGATGTTCAAAGAACTGATGGTCTGTTTCCCTTCACTGGATTCGGAATGCCTCAGACTGGTAACCAGTTTGCTAGAATATCAGCAAGTGGTTCTGGGAGCCAGGTCTTCACTGGAATCGGAATGCCTCCGATTGGTAGCCAGTATGCTGGGATGTCAGCAAGTGGTTCTGGGAGCCAGTACGTTGGAAATACGGCTAGTCCGTTTGCTTCGATGTACCCAAGAAATCCTTTTCTGGAAGGACCACAGAACAATCCTTTTGTGGATAACTCTAGTGAAAATCCGTTCATTGGAGGAAACCAGTTTTTGAGCAATACTGGTGGTAACCCATACGTGGGTTCAATGATTCAGGCCTTTCAACCTGGGACGATAAGGCCCTTGCTGGAGCAGACTGAAAAACCCGAGAAGTTATCGGGAGCAGATTTTAAGAGGTGGCAGAACAAGATGGAGTTCTACCTGACAACCTTGTCTGTGGTAAGGTAACTCAAGGAGGACTGTCCGAAAATCCCTGATGACAATGCTGATCAGATCACGAGAATGAACTATGACATCTGGATCAGTGGGGATTACTTGTGCCGGAATTACATTCTGGGTGGACTGAGTGACGCTCTGTACAACGTCTACGTTCAGCACAAGACTGTCAAAGAAATATGGGTTTCTTTGGAGAAGAAGTACAAGACTGAAGATGCAGGAACGAAGAAGTTCGTCGTTGCTGCGTTGTACGACTTCAAGATGGTAACTGTGATTGAAAAAACTGCAGCTAATTTTTCATAACATTACTGCAGAAGGAATGGAGTTGCCAGAACAGTTTTTGGTGGCAACTGTGATTGAAAAACTGCCTTCATCCTGGAAGGAGTTTAAATCTTACCTCAAGCACAAGCGAAAGGAGATTACCTTGGAGGACTTGATTGTCCGGCTTCAAATTGAGGAAGATGGCCTCAAAAAAGAGAAGAAGGTTTCGGCTTCTGCTATTGAGGCCAAAGCAAATCTGATGGAGAAAAAAGATCCATCAGTGAAGAGGAAATGCCCCAACGAGAAAGAGGTCAAGGGGAAGTCTGTTGCTCTTGCCACCAAGCAGAAATTCGTTTTCTCTGGAAAATGCCACAACTGTGGTAAGCCTGGTCATCGGGCAAGTGATTGCAAAAAACCCAAGAATGACTCTGTGAACGTGGCTGAACGGGAGTTCACGGATGCTGATTTGTCTGCTGTGGTGACTGAATCCAACATGGTGGACAACAAGAAGGAATGGTTTGTGGGCACTGGGGCCACTTGCCATGTTTGCTCGGAGAAGTCTGCATTCTCCATCTATTCTCCTGCTAAAGGGAGAAATCTGTTTATGGACAACCAGGCCTCGTCTGAAGCAGCTGATGTTGGAACAGTTGTGCTGAAGCTGACCTCGGGGATGGAGTTGAAGCTAAATGATGTGATGCATGTCCCAGACATCCGAAAGAGAATGACTCTGTGAACGTGGCTTAACGGGAGTTCACGGATGCTGATTTGTCTGCTGTGGTGACTGAAGCCAACATGGTGGACAACAAGAAGGAATGATTTGTGGACACTGGGGCCACTTGCCATGTTTGCTCGGAGAAGTCCGCATTCTCCATCTATTCTCCTGCTAAAGGGAGAAAGCTGTTTATGGGCAACCAAGCCTCGTCTGAAGCGGCTGGTGTTGGAACAGTTATGCTGAAGCTGACCTCGGGGATGGAGTTGAAGCTAAATGATGTGCTGCATGTCCCAGACATCCGAAAGAACTTGATCTATGGCTCGTTGTTAGTTAGTCACAAGTTTAAGTTAGTGTTTGAGTCTGACAAAGTTGTATTGAGTAAGTTTGGTACTTTTCTCGGGAAAGGTTATCTCGAGAATGGTTTATTCAAAATGTCAGTCATGGTTGTAAGCCGTAAAGGCAAAAACACTATTATTAATGAGAATGCTTCTACTTCTGTTTATATCGTTGAGTGTTCCTCTTTATGGCATTTTAGATTAGGATATATTAATTTAAAAGCTATAAAGCGTTTAGTAAATTTGAATTTACTTAACATTGCAAACGTTGATACATCCAAAAGATGCGAGATATGTGTAGAAGCTAAAATGGCTAAGTTACCATTTAAATCTGTTGAAAGGAACACAACCCCTTTAGAATTAATTCACACGGATGTATGTGATTTAAAATTTGTGCAAACTAGAGGTGGAAAAAAGTACTTCATTACTTTTATTGATGATTGCGCTAGATTCTGCTACGTTTATCTTTTATGAAGTAAAGATGAAGCAATTGAAGCGTTTAAACGTTACAAAACCGAAGTAGAGAATCAATTGAACACTAGAATTAAAACAATTCGTAGTGATAGAGGTGGAGAGTATGTGGCTCCGTTTGAACAATTATGTATTGAGTCTGGCATCATACATCAAACGACAACCCCTTACTCACATCAATCTAATGGTATTGCGGAAAGAAAGAACCGAACACTAAAAGAGATGATGAACGCTATGTTAATCAGCTCGGGTTTGCCTCAGAACTTGTGGGGGGCAGCTATTTTGTCAGCTAACCACATTTTAAATAAGATTCCACTAAAAAGTAAGGATGAAACTCCTTATGAAATGTGGAAAAAGTGCAAACCATCTTACAAACACCTCAAAGTGTGGGGGTGTTTGGCTAAAGTTGAAGTGTCATTTCCTAAACAGGTGAGAATCGGACCTAAAACGGTCGACTGCATCTTTATAGGATACACCTTCAACAGTAGTGCTTATCAATTATTGATTCACAAATCAGAGATATCCGATATGACAGTAGGCACTACAATAGAATCAAGGAATGATATATTCTTTGAAAATGTCTTCCCTTGTAGGGATAAAGAAGAAGTGGGTTCAAACAAACAAACACACGAAGAATCAGATGACACTGCGGGTCCTTCCACTCAAGAGAGTGAAGAACCTAGACGCAGTAAACGAGCTAGAATTGATAAGACCTATGGTCCAGACTTCATCACTTACGTGTTGGAAGACGAACCTCAGTCTATCAAAGAAGCTATGTCCAGACCGGGTGCTCCGCTCTGGAAAGAAGCTATTAATAGCTAATATGATTCAATTATGCAAAATCACACATGGGAGTTGGTTGACCTCCCAAAAGGTTGCAAGACCTTAGGATGCAAGTGGATCCTTAAAAGAAAATATAAAGTAGATGGATCAGTTGAAAAGTATAAAGCCCGTTTGGTTGAAAAGAGTTTTAAACAAAATGAAGGGTATGATTTCTTTGACACATATTCACCTGTTTCGAAGATTACATCCATTCGTGTACTTATTGCGATTGCTGCTTTGCACAATCTCAAAATACATCAGATGGATGTAAAGACTGCGTTTCTTAATGGTGAGATAGATGCTGAAATATACATGGATCAACCCGATGGATACATTACACCTGGAAATGAGAAAAAGGTGTGTAAACTCGTTCTATCACCGTATGGACTTAAACAAGCTCCTAAGCAGTGGCACTTGAAGTTCGATAACATCATGTTGTCCAATGGGTTTTGAATTAACGAATGTGATAAACGTGTTTATGTGAAAGAAACACCGAATGGCTTTGTTATTGTATGCTTATATGTCGATGACATGTTAATCATGGGTAACAATCACAATGCCATAATTAATACGAAAAACATGTTAAATCGAAACTTTGACATGAAAGACATGGGATTTGCAGATGTGATTCTAGGAATCAAAATTGAGAGGACATCAAAAGGAATCTCCCTAACACAATCTCATTACGTTGAGAGAGTGTTGAAGAAACTTAATGCATTTGATGATCCACCTGCTAAAATACCTCTGTAACACATGTTGGGGAATGAGTTGCACCGATCTATTCGGGGTGAATATTTAAATACAAATTTAATTCATTAATTATTACTAGCATGAATTAATCCTATATTAATTCAAATAATAATTGCAACAACAAATCATGCATATAAAAAGCCACGTAAAACCCACGACGCGAATCTACGGGTTTCATTGAACGTACCTCTCGGGATGGCAGTGGCTTTGGTCGGACGGACTAACCAAAAGGACTTCCCAAGTATTCCCTTAGCCCTTGCTCGACAATCCGGTGGAAGGATACTCTCGAACAATTAACAAAAGGAAAAAATAAACTTTGTTGCACCACTTTCGTGGATTTGCTAATATTTCCAGCACATGGAATTGTACTTGGGAATGAACTAATCATCCCCTATTTATAAGAGAGGAAGGGAACGAAATTTATGTGAATTTTCAATGTGGGATAAGACTTTTCTTGGTCACCAAGAAATCTTGAATATATCTCATATATTCTCTTTCCCATAATTAAAATATTCCACAAAAATCCCACCTCCTCATATATGGACATAATTTTCGAAAATTACTTAAGCAAGAATCCAAGATTTGGATCTTCTTGAATTTATGAGATATTCTTGTATTTCAAAAAATACATATCTTCCATAATATTTTTTCAAGAAAATCAAGAAAATCTTTCTTGCCCATAATATTCAAAAATTTCGAAAATCTCACCATGAATAACCAAGTGGGAGATTTCTTGAATTTAATGAGATAATCTTGTATTCCAAGAATACATATCTTCATTCCATAACAAAATTCAAAGAAAATCTTTCTCCCTCTCTTATTCATAATTTTTCGAAAATAATGAGGAAATATAAGCAACAATATTTATTTTATTTTAATCATCTTTTCAGTTATTGGACTATATGTTGGGCTACTCAGGGAGCCTTTAGGAGAATTAAGATTGGACCTTCTAATGGATCTTGAATATCTAATATTGAGCCACAATATAATTCAAGCCCATAAATATTAATTAATCCCACTACATAATTAATATTGACTATCCATCTTAACCCATATTACGGTCAATATGGCTCCGGTCATTATTTACCGTGTTTAAGATTATCTAGCCCATTAATTAATTCAAGCCATTGAAATAGCTTTCCATTAATTAATATCTTTTGTCCTTGGTCAAGGAAGCGGTTCAACATTATTATCCATCTGGGAAACAAATTCCACTTGCAAGATTTGGTATGATAAAACTTATGAACCTCCCAAGGGCAAATCAAGCAAGCGTACTTGCACACGATTCTTCAGATTAAATCTTAGCAATCACATGTAACCAATAATATTGCCCAAGATAAAAAGTATTGAATCTCTCTCCGATTCGCTACCCATGATAAGTCAAAGCAATAATTCTCGATCCCACGTGATCCTATTTAAGGGGACGAAGGTTAAGAAACAACGATCCACTGAGGTCTAATTATTCCTTGTTCAGTTCTGAAGAATTTATCCTCATGTAGGTCCTATTCAGCGCATCAGTCATGCACTAGTGTAATCTCTTGGTCAAGACAAACCAATCCCGAGCCTTACACCTCAACCTTTTCGATGGTTGTTCATTTCCATCTAGGTCGTGAATGGCGATTTATAGTTACATTCGGACTGTTAATTTAATCTTCGTGATCGGGTATCACTAAATTAACTACAAATGTAACACGCATTTAATTATTGAACAGTTATGCAGTAAATATATATAACATTCAATCATATTTAAAGCATCAGTGATAAACAATTTATTTCAGTATATAAGTCTGGAAATTCAGTTTCGATTATACAAAGTAAAAAGCATACTTTTCAGTATAATCCCCAACAACACAATGTTCATCTGAAGAAGAACAGAGGAGAACCCGTGGCTCAATTGGAATATGCAAGGATCATTGGGAGCGTGATGTATATTACGAATTGCACACAACCAGATCTTGCATGTGCAGTAAACAAGTTGAGCAGGTACACGAGCAATCCAAGTCACGAACATTGGAAAGCTCTTAAAAGGGTTCTAAGGTACTTAAAGTACACCCTTGACCTTGGGCTACATTACACGAGGTATCCAGCTATACTTGAAGGGTGCAACGATGCTAATTGGATATCGGATACAAAAGACTCGTTTTCCACCAGTGGATATGTATTCACTATTGGAAGAGCTGCGTTATCGTGGAAATCCACAAAACAGACGTGTATTGCCCGTTCCACAATGGAATCAGAATTCATCGCTTTAGATCAAGCTGGTGAAGAAGCAGAATGGCTTCGTAATTTTCTGGAAGACATTCCTTGTTGGAACAAACATGTATCGTTGGTAATGGTACATTGTGACTGTCAAGCTGTTATAGGTAGAGCTTCGAACAGTATGTATAACGGAAAGTCGAGACATATCGGTCGTCGACACAACTCTGTTAGACATTTGATCTCAACTGGGGTTATAACCATTGACTATGTAAGGTCAAAGGATAACATAGCGGATCCGCTCACCAAGAGCATATGCCGAGATCAAATGAATAAGCTGATAGAGGGAATGGGTCTGAAATCCACAAAGAAAAACTGAAACAGTGGAAACCCAACCATGATGACTGGAGATCCCAAGAACTTGGTTCAAAAGGGAAAACTAAGCTGTAAATGTGAGATGCACAACACTTGAAAATCATGACCATTCCTGACAGCACTGAGTCAAGTGTTGAGAACCCGCGAAATGTGGTAAAGGCTAAGTCTTTGACTTTTAATGATTCCTAAAGGTCCAGATGGGACTGAGTATGACGGGATACTCGAGAGGAGATCACCTATATAAATGAGAAGTGAGGGCCGCTTCGACCAAACATTTATGAAGCACAAAAGGGCGTCCATGGCCAAAACGGACAAAACTATGAGAACAAATTGGAGTCGAGACTGGCTTGTGTCTGCACTGCCTGTAAGGTATACACTGAGGCGGATTAGTTCAAGGCATTATGTCCACTAAACCACAGTATACCCGACAGTGTTGGGCTAAGAAAAGTTCAAAGCCACAAACTACTTTTCCTGAAGCAACAAAGTCTCAATTGAACTGGAAGATGCTCCTAAATCCGTATAGATGCAATTTTCACTCATGTGGGAGATTGTTGGAAATTTGGTTTTGAAAGTGTTCTAGCACTCAAGTTTGACCAAATTAATTGAGGAATTAAAAAGTTGATTTTTGTAAATTCAACGTGACGAGATCGATCTACTCGCGGAGTAGATGATTGTGGTATATTTAATATCTCAAAATCGAATTTCGATTAGTGAGAAATTAATTAAAGAAGATGAGACATTAATGCTCTAGTGAGAGAGTAATTAATGAGTGAGTGTTGACTATGTGTAGTCTTCCCACTCATCCCACATTGGAAACTTAAAGGAAAGTTTCCTAGAATAAATACAAACTTGTAGTCATGTTCTCCAAAATGGTGCATGGGGACCCTAACCATGAACCACACTCGCGCGCGCGCCCCGCCCCGCCCGAGCCCGGGTTCTTGGTTCTTGGCAATTGGGCATTGGGTGGACTTTGGGGCCCATCTATTTTTTTAGATACCCAAAATTTTAAATTGGGCCATTTATTTTTTGGGCTAAATGAATTTGGTGATCCATCCGGAATTGGGTCAGCCCAGGAGTCAAGACTTATCCGTGTTCGGATTCAAGCTTATCCAGGATTTAAAATTTGAATTCGAATTAGAGGTTCGTCGAACCTGGACGTCTCATGCGGTCAAAACCGCCCCACTAGAATCGTGGATCATAATTGACCACGAAGTTCGTGGGCTTTCCACGTTTCCTCAACCTCCCGGAGTTGGTTCCGTCTATGTATAGTGACCCCTCAGAATTTCTTTCAGTTACTTTTCCAAACATACGAAAATCGATTTCCGCAATTCTGCATACATTCTTTCTTCCCTCTTTCTGCTCATACTCCGAATACGTTCGACGAGAGTATTATTTCAGTGGTGCTACTGATTTAATACTGTGAACCGTTTTACCTTTTGGGGCAATTACGCACGATCCTGTGAGCACTATCCAGGGCGTATTTTATCTTGCGGGGAAAAGGGTGCGCCCTTGACTCGGTTCGTTTCTTATTCTGTGTTTATATTTTGTTTGTTTTGTGAAACAGTGCAGTATCAGATTAACTATTTCAACAAATTAAGTTTATTTATGAATAACATAATTGATTGTGAGTAAACTATAATCATAACTTCAGTAATTAAGTGATTATTGGACGATGAAGATAAAAAAAATTGTGTCCATACATGTATTTAATTTACATTTCCGTACAACATGTCAAAACGAAATAAGCACAGTTTTGATAGCTTTAAAATTGAGATACTTTCTAACAGCGCCTTTCCAAGATTGAGATATTGAGCTAAATTATATCTTTAAATTTTACAAAAATCTTACATTTTTGCTATTGATCCAAAATTTTAAATTCAAAAAATTTAAAGATAAAATGTGCTCAACCTCACAAAAACTCGAAACTAACCTATCTTTGATGAACTATGATATTGGTATATGTCCATATAGTAGCAAACTAGCAATGAATAAGTTCTTCAGGACATATGAGTTCATTTATCGAACTATCTTTTCGTTTTATAAGTTTTATAAGATCTTTGCAGCTTCTGAACTTTTTAATGTTTTTCTAAAGTTTTAATAAAGCAATTCAAATTTTAAAATAATAGTTTCAAACTTCATATCTACAGTTTTCGGGAATTATTCTACACCTATTTAACAACTTTACTTGTCGAATTCGAGTTATCAAAATGATGTTAAATCGAGTATCAAATATTTTGATTTAACTTAAAATTCCGTAAAATAAAAACAAAATTATGTAAAATATAATTTTAATTTGGACTGTCTATATTGTGATCCGTAGACTGCAACTAAAATCAAGTTACATAAAATTATAAACATATACTCACTCTGTCCCAAAGTTAATGGAATTTTAACTGTTTATAAGAATTTAGTGAAATAGTAATAAAATGATGGGATATAAAGAATTGTTTATTAATATTTTATATGATAAAGTGACAAAGTGATGAATAATTGGTGATAGAAAGAATTATTTATTAGTATTTTAAGTTTGAGATAAAAATAATGAGTATTTTACCATTAAATTTGGGAGGAGTAAAATTTTAATTAGAACTAAAACATATTGTAATTTGTAATTATCCGTTATCAAACAAACCTATACATATTTATGTATCTAACTGTACAGTATCAAGTAGGCACTGAGCAGTGAGCACTAAAAACTGAACTCTGAAGCTCAGAATTAATATTTCTACCTCTCTCTCTCTCTGCTCGAGAAATGCGCTTCAATTGAATCGGAATCCATTCGCATTCACCTCGTTCTAGGGTTTAATTGAAAGCTCTTTGGAATCTGAATCGATTGGAAGCCTGAAACGATGGCGTTTTGGTGGCCGCTGCTAGTTATCGCATTCGCGGTCGCGATCTGTAAATTCCTCCTCATGCTCATTCCCTCAAATGTACCGTCGATCGACGTTGATGCCTCCGATGGTGTGTATTTCTGTGCACTTGTTTGATTTGACTTCGTTTTTTAATATGCTCAAATGGTGTTGCGCGCGTGTGTTTATCTGTAGTAGTGAGGTTGCTTGAATCAGTTCGCATATGTTAATTTTTTTAGACGCTTGACTAGATGAGTTTAGAAGCTTGAATCAGCTCAATTTGAGCTCGGTTTGGAGTATTTCCATAGGTAATTAGACCCTTCGTTCTTTTCAAGTTAGGCAATATTCAGTTAGTTTCAATCTCCAGGCATGGATGCATCAGGGCGTATAAAGTTGTGGAGATTCTCTGTTTTTGAACAATTTAGTAGCGAATAGTAATGTGATGTTAGTGTTTTGTTTCTGGTTAATTGATTATGCATGATTTTTTGTGATGACAGTGTTGGATGATGGGAATCACACGAAGGAAAACAGCTTCATCTATGTAAGATTTTCATGTTTCCATTTCTCCCTCTCTCTCTCTCCACAATAAATTCGTTTCTAATTTGTGTTAACTGTATATTGAGCATTTTATTATGTTTTGATATATTTGGGAAGGAAAATGTGTTAGATTTTTAAGCTTTGCATATCAGAATATAAGTTATTTAAGATAAAATATAAAAGTTTCTGCAAGTATACATTAAGCAACACTGCTAAAAATATTTAAAGGCAGCCTGTGCAGGCATCATATATTGAAGGCACAAAATTGCATTATATATGTGCCCCTCGAAAATGTGAACTCGACTTCAAGCATTGTCTAAAATGTGCCTCTCAGCAATAAAGCTTAGTTTAAATGGTGGCACACAGAAGATGAAAACGTGTTTAATTGTGAACTTCTTGCAGATACCTTCCAGAAGGCAGACAGATAAAGTCCAATGCTATGAACCTGCTACAATGAAATATCTGGGCTACTTCCCTGCATTGAAACCTGATGAGGTTAGTTTTATTGGATAGTATTAATTTTGTCCTCCTGTTCAGATATTCTCTTATGTCGTCATCCATTAATTTGAAGTGCTGGATTTTGATGTGCATGCTAGCAAAAATCCCTAACTGAAACTTTTGGCTGAAATAAATTATGATCTACTTCTTTGAATGGTGTTATTAATAAGCCCGAACAACTTTTTTTGTTTCATTTATTGAGATTAGTTCTCACCAACTTGTGATAATTAAGTTGATAGCTTGAAGCTACCATTTGTCTGGTAAAGTTTGCTCCGCTTGCTGGATACATTTGTATTCTTGGTTACATGTATAAAACTATGCAAACTCATTGAGTATAATGAATGTTTCGATATTGACAATGTCAAGAACTATGTACAGGTCAAGGACCGTGTAGCACAAGCGAGAAAGGCTCAAAAGGTTTGGGCAAAGAGTAGCTTCAAGCAAAGGCGCCAGTTTCTGCGGATACTTCTGAAGTACATCGTAGAACACCAGGCGCTTATATGCGAGTAAGGACTCTTTCCTGCCAATGTTTGGTTATAATGACAGACAATGACCTGAAATAGAGTGTGGGTTCAAAAGTAACCTGTATTGTATTTGCAACAAGTTAGCATGTATGGATATTACTTGTTACTTGCATCCGAAGCCTTTACATTTATTTTTACAGTGAAAAACAAGTAACAGTCTAGTCAAATATTATTGGTCCATGTTTCCTCAGAAAATTGTTTTAATTAAATTGTGAGGGTGCTCTTGAGTAAGAGGTTGTCAACCTGTCATGTAAAAGGAACTTGTTCAGGTAATCAAAAATCAAGTCACAATCTTGAATCGTATTTCTATTTTGTTCTCCCATGCAAGTCACAATTTTGATGTTATCATTTCTCTCCTTATTTTGTACTTTTCTGTCTATGGATTTACTGATTTATGTGCCACTTCAACCAGAGTTTCTTCACGTGATACTGGAAAGACCATGATTGATGCTTCTCTTGGAGAAATCATGACCACCTGTGAGAAAATCACTTGGCTTCTTTCAGAGGGTGAAAAGTGGCTAAAACCTGAGTATAGGTACTTCTATTTACTTTTCTTTTATTTTCATAAACGGTTTTTCTCTAACTCTCTTTTATGACGATGTATTTCGAATATAGTTCGTTTTGTTGCTTTAAGGCAACCACCTTTTCTTGCTCGATGTTGTTACTGTAACGATCTCCAGATGCTTGCATGGGCAGTTATTCTGTTCTACTAATCCTGAACCAGATTTGACGTGAATTTAAAATTAAGGCCCTAGTGCACTTGTATTTTTAATGCTGAAACCTTCTTCTCCTTTGCCTTTGGCTTAGCTGCATGCTTGTAGTTAGATCAATGTATCTATTATCATATATTCCAGATGCGACTAAAAGTCGTTTAGTGAATAATTTCTCTGTATGATTTGACTTTTGGATTGCATCATGTTCCACTAAATGCTTGCCCAGACCTCAATTTACATTTGTCATTGTTTTCTTATAATGCAGGTCATGTGGAAGATCAATGCTTCACAAGTCAGCCAAGGTGGAGTTTCATCCCCTTGGTGTTATTGGAGCCATCGTCTCATGGAACTATCCATTTCACAATATATTTAATCCAATGTTGGCAGCTGTATTCTCGGGCAACGGCATTGTGATTAAGGTACTATATCTTTTTAGATTATAAATATCTTTATATCACGTACTTTCTACATGTCAAGTGCTGATATATTCCTTGATGGTTACGCGCCTGTTCTTGTTAAGGTCAGAGTTCTCCTTTGAAGCATTATTACTCTGAATATCTTCATATCTATTACCATTGTTTTCCAGTCCCAAGTTTAACATTTCTTGAATATTAATGCTTCACAAAATCAAAGAATAGTCTCCGATATCCCAAATCTAGGGAAACTTGGGTAATGGTTAAGGAGATTAACTGTGATAATCATATCTCTTCATTGTCCATTGAAGTTCAAATGCAAAAGCGTACCTCTGAGTGTAGTTTGGGTTCACGAGTCCTCATTACTTTCCGTTCTTATGCTTTATTAACTGGTTTAAATTTATAATTTAGTCTAGCTTTAATTAAACCACCACCCAACCTTCCTGATACTAGAATCTCAATCTACTGTTTTTTTAATTACCTGCTCAATACCAGGCATAGCTAATTGCAAGATTGATGGTATTAAAGTTCGTTATCAATGTCTTTCTTTTGAGGATGAAGGTTCTCTTTGCTGCAGGTTTCAGAACATGCAAGCTGGTCAGGATGTTTCTATCTGCGTATAATCCAAGCTGCCCTTTCTGCTGTAGGAGCTCCAGAAAACCTGGTTGAAGTTATAACAGGGTATGCCTCTTATGCCTTAATTTCTACAAAGGCTTATATCTTGGTGAATCATACATGATATGATTTCCAATTTCTTGTCAGGTTTGCTGAGACAGGAGAAGCCTTAGTTTCTTCAGTTGACAAAATTATATTTGTCGGATCACCTGGCGTGGGTAAAATGGTAAGTGATCTCTCTTGAGCTAAAAGAACTGTTATTGAATGAAACCTTGAAAAGAATTGCTTCTATTCTCTTAGAAAGATAATTTTGCATATTGATATAAATGTTCCTTGATGCCGTCATCAATATTTATGTTCAATATTTCAGATAATGAGAAAAGCTGCTGACACATTGATACCCGTTACTCTTGAGCTTGGTGGAAAAGATGCATTTATAGTCTGCGAAGATGTCGATGTGCCTTATGTACGAAAAGCAATCACCACTAGCCTATATCTAACTATTTAATGCCAAAAACAAATTGAACGCAATGAATTGACGAATTGTGAATTTTGTAGGTTGCTCAAATTGCTGTAAGGGGTGCTCTGCAATCAAGTGGACAGAATTGTGCTGGAGCTGAGAGGTTTTATGTTCATAGAGACGTCTACTCATCATTTGTTGCTGAAGTTGTCAAAATCGTAAAATCCGTTACTGCTGTAAGTCCTAAATTTACACTCTACGGTCGCCGAGTATGTGAGACCCCCAAAAACTTCACTCATGTGAATTTGTGCTGAAATGAGCGCATTTTAACACCACACAAGTGGAGTTAAAAAAGTTTTTTAGTCTCATAGCCTGTCAACTGTCCAATTTTGGTCCCAAAAAAGTTAACCTTTTCAGTTTAATCCCGATATTTGAAAATCTGTCCAATTTTAGGCCAAAATCGCCGGAAACTCAGTCTCCAATTTTTGGTCCCAAATTAAAAATCCTCACTTGGCTTTTGCATGACATAAAACAATGCCATTTTCAATATTTCAGCTTATAATGAGATGAAAATTGGACATTTTTTTTAATATTGGGACTAAATCGAAAAAGTTAACTATTTTGGAACCAAAATTTGACAGTAGATTTCACTCCCACCCAAGTGCAAGCATCTAAAACTTAAGGGAATCTTCTTGTGCCCAACTTTCATTCTGAATTTTGAGTTGCATTATAGTTCAATTATCTTACTGTGTACTCTGCCAAAATAATTATATGGTTGTGAAAAATTAAAGTTATTAATCAATTCGAGTTTTACAGCTGATGGTATCCTTTTCTCAGGGTCCTCCACTTGTTGGAAAATACGATATGGGAGCCATATGCATGCAAGAGCATTCTGAAAAGCTTCAGAATCTGGTGAATGATGCCCTTGATAATGGAGCAGAGATTGTTGGTCGAGGAAGTGTGGGTAATATAGGTGAAGGTGCTGTAGATCAATATTTCCCTCCTACTGTAATCGTAAATGTCAACCACACAATGAAATTGATGCAAGAGGAGGTACTTATTATGTATTCTCATAGTAGTTGTTGCTCCACCTTGGTGTAATGAAAATCTATTTATTCATTTTAAAACTCTTGATCCACATGCAGGCTTTTGGACCAATTATGCCGATTGTGAAATTTAGTAGCGATGAAGAGGCAGTCAAACTTGCAAATGACTCGAAGTACGGACTTGGGTGTGCTGTATTTTCAGGCAGCCAGCGACGAGCTAGAAATATAGCTTCTCAAATACATTGTGGAGTTGCTGCAGTCAATGATTTTGCTTCAAATTACATGTGTCAGGTAATCCTACCTCATTTATTTCCAGATTTTAGCAGCAACATTCAAGTTGAATAAATCCACCTTAATAGAGTAAATTGCAAAATTAGTCCCGTATTTATTGGGTGTTGCCCATTTTTAGTCCCATTACTTTTAAAAGAAGCAATTCAAGTCCTACATTGACAAGTTTGAGGGATTTTTGCATGTGTCGTTCACGTGAGCTGCCGGAATTCCATGTAGCAAATGACTTGGCATCGCTTACGTGGCATAAAGAGACTCCAACATTTTAATTCCAATCAGAAAAATCACAAATTACTTATCATCCTAAAACACAAATTTGTCAATGTAGGACTAACATTGCATCGATTTAAACGTTATGGGACTTAATTGAGAAAATTGATTCATATGGACTGAAACCCAATAAATATGAGATGAATTTTGCAATTTACTCACCTTAATATGCTTGATTTCACATTGATGTGTTCTATGTGTTGCAGTCCCTTCCGTTTGGTGGTGTAAAAGACAGTGGATTTGCAAGATTTGCTGGTGTAGAAGGGTTACGAGCTTGCTGTCTCGTTAAATCTGTAGTGGAGGATAGATGGTGGCCCCTCATCAAAACCAAGATACCAAAGCCTATCCAGGTTAAACCCCAAGTCCTAAAAAAACTCATTATCATGATCGATCTCCATTTATACTGATTTCTCTGTTTGCCCAATAAAACAGTACCCTATATCAGAGAATGCGTTCGAGTTTCAGGAGTCGCTCGTGGAAGCTCTATATGGGTTAAACATCTGGGACCGTTTACGGGCATTGGTGGATGTTCTGAAAACACTTTCTGAACCCAATGCTTCAAAGAAACACAGTAAAAGATCTGACTAAAACTGATTCAGGTGTGATTCTTTGGTGGTTTTCAATGATTTACGGGTAATGCCAGTTGTCTTTCGTAACCTGGCTTTACATCTGTATATTCTGGCAAGTTAGACGTTTGATAGGAGTCTAGAACTGTAACTGAACACAATGCAGAGGAAAATGACCTCATCTCACACTCGACACTAATTGTTCTCTAATCACTCCTCTTGGATAATGCATCTCACCCTCATCTTATTTTTTGAGTTATGTCTTGCTTGAGAAAGAAAAAATATTTTGGTGTGATATATATTTCAATATTTTGTTTGATTGATATATTTATATTACATGATGTACAAGTATTTTGTACTGCACTGTTTGGAACAATGTTTTTAGAATCAATTATTTCAAAGTTGTCTCTTACTGTTTTTGAAAAAATAGATTCTAAAAATGTTGATCTATGTTTTTGAAAACACCAACATGTTCAAAATGTTTCTTTCCAATTCTGAGTTTATCTATTTATTTTTTGTTGATCTATTTTCAAACTCTTGAGTTTATTTATTTTCAAACATTTACAAGAGAACAATTTTGTTTCTTAAAAAATTTTCTTTCCAATTCCTCTTGTATGGTTTTGTTTGTCATCAGGTTATTTCGTTCTTATCAATTCACCCCGTATACCAGATAGTACTAAATAAATATGCATGAGTGAGAAAAAAAGCAAGTCAAGTTATATACAAAATGTGATTTCATTATAAATACATGTTTGGTTCATTCTAAGTTGATTCGTACTTTACTGCGCGAGTGATTTCCCAATCAATGGTGCTATTATGTTGCTCTCCACACCCCTCCTTCCTTCTGCTGCACTTCACAATTCCCACTATGAACTTTTCATGCTCCTGCGCTGATGGATAAATCACTTGATCTTCCTGATTTATTCCAACCAACCAATTTTCACAAAACCTCAAATTACATATTTGGCGATAACCTGTTTTTTTTTTTCATAATTTTCAAGCATATAAAGTACAGATTAATGGGGAAAATAATTTATTGCTACTAAAAAAATATTATAATTGTTTTTTAAAATGTTGCCTGTTTAGCATCCTTTACTTTTATTTTTTATAACTTCTGTACCTATTTTATACTCTGAAATTCCATTTCTTTTTTATTTCACCCAGGTAAAATAAAGGTCTAATTCGAAAAAATAAAAGTTCAAGAGGCAAAATACAACAAAAAGATCTGTTAGCAAAGATATCACATACAGTTAAGCATGACCACATATGATATATACATGTAAATAAATTATATAAGCCTGGTGTAGTTCTGTGAAAAGTATTTAAATTCACATTCTTTTTGGAAATAATTAATTAATGGCAAATTCTCATATGCACTATTTGTACCAAATTGATTTGGTGCAAATTGGTTTTATTCATTTTTTTTACCGGGCCCGACCTGAACCCAGCCCGGGTCAAACTCGGCCCGAATAGGTCATGATTTAGAGTTTATGATTTAGTGTTTAGGGGGTAGATTGTTCATCCAAATTAAAACTGAATCCAATTAGTGCATACAAGTGTTAATCTTAATTAATTATGCTTCTCACCCACCAAAAATAAGTGTTAATCTTAATTAATTATGCTTCTCACCCACCAAAAATAAAACCTCATGCATGCAAAAGTTTAAAGACTGAGTTGTTACCTCGGGTAGTCCATAGAATTCGTCGGGAGATATTTGCAGCAATTCAGCAGCCGTCTGGCCGATGCACCAAGCGAAAATCTTGGACTTATCATCTGCTATATAAATTTGTAAAAGGAAGGTACGTTGTGCTTCGGCGTTGCAGTAAATGGTATGGCAGAATTTGCATTTGAGATCTGCCTCGTTGAGAAGATGACCACAAGGGGTGTGCATTACTCTTACTTTACCATGTTCCATTTGATCAACCCAGACTTGACATACCTGAAATAATATATTGATTATTTTGAAAATAATGAGAAGAATACTGTTATTGGACCCCCACTTAATGGAAGGATACGATCTAACGAGAGAATATAAAGAAATAATTTTGAATAATTAGATGGATTTCAAATTCTTTAATATTACAAGAAAGAGTAACTTAATATCCAAGCAAATTCATTGACAACAATTTTAATTTAGGTATGGTTTGGCTAGATGCAGTTTTAACCAGTTTTTGTCAACACAGCAAATTAGTCAATGTATTTATTAGTCTCTCCGTTTTGAAATAAGTGTCCTTTTAATTTTTTTTGCTTATCTAATGTTAAATGTCCTTTTAGTCTTTTTTTTTGCACTATTTCTCCCAAGTTTGCCCTTATTTTAAATTTAGAAAATACTTAATTATTGAGATGTGTGAAAGAGAATTTGTTATTATAAGCAAAAACCATGGAAGGTGATAAATAAAAAAAATCATTAAATAAGGGTAAATTTGTCAATACATGTCCTTAATTTCACTAAAAAAACTAAAAGGACACTTATTGCAAAACGGGAGGAGTAATATGGATGACACGGATTAAACTTTTTCTTTTTAATTTAACATCCTTAAGGATCATAATTAAAGTAAAATTTAAACCAGTTTTATGAATTCTCTGCCAAGTATACATTTACACATGAATGTGTTTCTTTATCTACAGATGCTATAAATACATCTTACCGGGCGTAGCAAAATCGTATCTATATTAAAAATATTAAGAACGGACCATAATAACAGAATGATGCAAAATGTAAGATTATTTTTTTCAGGCCAAGAAGAAAAAAACAATAATAGTAATACTTGTAAAATAGTTAAAGTATGCCAAAAAGCTTAAACAAACTTAGACATGGAAATTTGGAAACCATACCCGAGCACCTATTGTATGGATGGTTAGATTTGAAAGGCACGATAATTTGTGAAGACAAGACGTATTCAGGAAAGCTGCCAAGCAACTCAAATTGAAAAATGATGATCCACTGCCGTTCTCGTACCATGATAATTCAAGACTGCAGCAACATATAATGCAGTTATGGCCGTTTTCTTGAGGAAATAATGTTTTAAGAAATTAAAAATTTATATATGTGTGTGTGTATCTATAGCAAATCAAATGAAAGAGATATTTTTCAAACAAATTATGAGAAAACAGAGAAGAATGTCTCAAAAGGAAGCTTATATGTGAATGATTACCCTTTTCCTCTAGTCGGTGAAGAGCTCAAACCAGAAAGGTACACAGTATGGCCAATGCCTACTATCCCCAGTGACCTAGAAGACATTTGATTTGAGGTATTAGTTATAATCAATATATACTGTTAATACTTATTAAAAATCATAGTAACTTATCTTTCATTAAAAAGCTTTTCCATCATTGTAAAGTAACTGAGGCATGACTATATAAAACTTGAGTAGGCAAGGTAAACAAATCACAACGTGTCGTTGGGTTTGTATCGTTTGGTGGTGTCTTTGGAAGTGGAGAAATAGATGAGTTTAAAGCTAGATCGTGGAGCTGGTTATTGGCAAAGGATTTGATATGTTGTGATTTCTCTTTATCAGATTGGCTTAATTCACCTAGGAGGATGTTGAATCTGTAATTTTTATGTAACTGAAGGTATTGGGAATTAAATTCCTTTACTGACCAAAAAGAAAATGTAAAACTTGAGTAGGTGAATTGCCAATTAGTATTACCAAGATTTAACAAAATGTAGCTTTGCCCATATTGATCCAGTAGTATCTTCAATCCTTAAAGAAAACATGCCGTCGGGTGATGTTCTTATGTCTGCAACAGTACCATGGAGGCTGATGCCAGTCATCTTGTCACGTATATCAATAACATATGACTGCAGGACTTGCAAAAATGGATATGGTTAATAAATATATTAGAAAAGTGAAGTCGTAATATATTAGGAACAAAATTTAACCTCTATAAAGACACTTATTGTGGAACGGAGATAGAGGATAAAAACTAATATAAGGTGGATATAAATTGATTCTATTTCAGGTTCAAGTCATGAATGAAGAAATTCTTATAAATGATCGGACTATAGCTAACTAAGGTTTTCATCAGACGGAGAGAAAACTTACTCGAAATGGGTAATTGCTGAAGTCAATGGACCCTTGAGAATCACAAGGTAACATTACTTGAGAAACTGTTGGTCTTTGACTAGGATTTGATGCAGTCAGCAGCTTTGATCCTTGACAATGGTTCTGTGTCAATGGTATGGATACCTGATAAAGCCATAAGCTCTTACCTGTTATTCTTAAGATATCTTTTAAAAAGGCCATTTATGGATTATGATGATCATTTTCATACTTGTTCATTGTGTGGAATATAAGGGACCATATATAGCTGGGTTGCACTACCATAGTCGAGGCAAATTTCACTGCTTATTTCGAGAGAACTATCTGTACCACTTGCAACAAATGGTCGATCAAGGGCAAGCATACTTCCGACACTGCATGAAGTGAGGGGAAACAAGCATGTAGTGCAATTGGGGTGGGGGGTAAGAATTTGAATTAATGTTAAAAACAATATTATAAGATATAAACAAAGGATTAACTTGTATTTATCATACCTGAACAGATTGGCAAGCAAAGACTGCTCTCCCCAAAGAAAAAAAATTAATGTCACGCCATCATTGTCAACAAGGGTTATTTGTTTCCTCTTTATATTGCCACTTGTACCCTGAACTTCAAGTGGTCCTATATGTTCAATTCTGTCCACCAGTTGAACAAGTGGCATACATGTTAAATCAGAAAAAGTAATGCAAAATTTGCAATTTACAAAGGAACAGGGTGACATAATACCTTGCAAACAAGGAACAGGATGCTCCTTCGTTTACTGCGTCAAGAGAAATTGAAGAAAATGAATCAGAAAAAAATTGTGCTCCAATAAGCATGGCATCATCATCTTAATCCTGTATAAAAAATTATAGAAGCTGGTAAGATGTTTGCATTAGAACAGTGTCGATGGTAATGCGTACAAAGAAGCACGTGAGAAATTTTGTTATCATAACTTTAGAGACATGTACCTAAAAATATATTTCTAACGCTGAAAATCTAGTAGGGTAACCAAGATTAGCGTTGAGAAAGAAAAAACTGGAGGAAAAAGCTACCTCATCCAACAGTACAACAAAGTATTCAGTTGGCAAAAGACGTGCACATCCTGAACTCCCAGCAGAGACCCGAAGATAGCACCCAGTCAAGAGCACTTCCTGGCCTTTCTTCAAAATCCCATTTTGGGGATCAGCAATATTGTAAAACCTGCCTTGAATCCATGTAGATCATTTGCATAGGCAAAACAACAAGCAGATAAGTAATACTTACATCCACGACTATGTATAATTTTTTATTTGATTTTAAATTTGTTTAGGCTTAAGAATTAGGTACAGAATAGTGAAATGTCAGCCTTCCGAAAACCCTATGTTTTCAATCCATCAGGCACCAACTACCTCAGAGGGAATTTAGATAAACAGAATAGTGAAATGTCAGCCTTCCGAAAACCCTATGTTTTCAATCCATCAGGCACCAACTACCTCAGAGGGAATTTAGATAAAATTGAGCAACACAGGTAAGCAATTAGCCTAATAGGGCAGCACAACTAAAGAAAAGACAGCTTCTTGAATACATTTTATCTTAACGAAGCTAGAATATACTAAATAAGTTATTAATTTCCTTAGGATGAAAATTTGGATTAAGATCCTAAATATATTAAATGTGTGACACATATCATGAGAATAATGCGGACTTGTAGCCTGCGGGTTAAAGGAACAGCATCTTAAAACAAAAGCAGGTCACTAATGCATGCCGTTGAAGAGTTCTCTTATAAACATGATGAAATTTTTAACGAAATTTGCAAAGAGAGGATTGGATCAACAGTTCATATCATTTTACCTCCTGTGAAGATATAGATCTATAGTATTGGAGCTCCAAATATCCCCCAGAGTAAGCATGTAGATGTTTGTTCCTGCAAAATTTATAATAAAAGTTCAAGTTAATCAAACTGAAGCAACCAATATTTCATTAACATAAATCAGTTAAACAACATAGTGCAATTAACCATAGTATGTTCAAATAAGCTTGTGAATGCAAAGCAATCCATGTATTTATCGTGATACTTAAACAACCAATGCAATGGAGCTATCTCATAAAATACAACCTATAACTTTCACTTTTGTTGATAATAGGCACAAAGAAATTGTTCAAACTGATTTTTTTTTTTTTTTTAAAAATGCAAGCAGCATACCTGGAAGGATAAAAGCATCAAGTATAACTGCTTCAATTACACTGCTCAACGATAAGAACTTTTTCTCGTATATAGAATCTATTGTAATGGTGTTAGGCAGCTTTGCCCTCTTGTGTTTCTTCTTCAACCTTGCAATAAAGTCTGACTGTTTTTTTGGAGCTCCACTTCTATTCTGCTTGCTCCAAGCCTGCATAAATTCATCCACACATGTAAGCATCATATGTCCGCAACCAAGAGATAGCTCATGTGAGTATTTGTTTGTGAGTACATAAAAGCAGTTTTTACTAATGAAAACTCAAAGTTATCCACATTTCGTATAAATTAAAATTTTATAAGAGAACATTGGTTCAGCTAATCTGACTCCTTTAATTTGATTGTATCCCCTAACCCGTTAAAGGCGCATACTCACAAAATGAAAACCACTAGAACAATGAAAGCCAGTCATCTATACATTAATAGCTTCATATTGCAAAGAATTTTACGAGATGTCTGCCTTTGAAGGTAGCATAATCTGCAGCATTTCCAATATAAATATGGACAAACATGACAAATACCACAAAGCAAAATCACAGTAAAAAAGAAACACATAACTAAAAATAAATGAAACACCAAACACTATTCCACCAAAAAAAAAAAAAGGAAACACCAAACACTAAGTCAGACCGATATACAGCTCCATAATAACCAACATAATGACTGCGAATTAACATATATATTCCGATCTACAAGTAGTAATACAACAATACTTCATCTTCACTTTTTCTGAAGTAAAACCTACATTTCTCCTAAACAGAAAATAATCTGAAATCAGAATTAAAAGCAAATTGCGAATACCAGAGAGAGCTCCGAAAGAAGAATGGCAGGGGTCACACCACTCGAGTAAGATATACAAGTTCGGAGGATACAATTCGCGATCCAGCTCCAACTCGGAGAGCGCATCGAATCTTCTTCTGATTCGCCTGAATTCTCGCACAGAATCGACTTAGCGTAGTCTATGAACATAAGAAATGGATCATCTTCTTCTATTTCTTCTTCGACAACATTTGCTTGTTCCATCTCCATTTCAGTGGCCTCATTCTCTGTCATGAAGTCGCCTAGCACCTGATCATTCGGAGAATCCATTTTTTTCAGATCGCAGAGAGAGAGAAAGGGGGGAGAGCGAGGAAAATTTCGAAGCCCTAGTCAAAATGGCGGGTTTCAGCGCGGGAAATTTTTCGCTGCTTTTGAAAATGAAAGCAAGGTTTGGCTGAATATAAGCAGTTTAAATGGGCCTTTCCTGTGATTGGGCCCATTATAAATCTTCCGGCCCAAATAGGGTATAAGTATAACTTCTTGTACCAAAAAATACTGAAGAGTAAATAAATATTCAATCTTTTTTAGAGAAAAATAAATTGTTAATATTCTCTAAATCGAAATTATTGGTAAGTTGTGTTGTGACCAATATAATAATACAAAAAAATTTAATAAGTTATGTAATCTTAAGATGTTTTCTGGTGATAAACATGCAAATTTATCATCTCGCGAACCACAAATTAGCACGTGAATTTTTATATTTCAAACAATAAATTTGCACATTTAAATTGGTAAAAGAAAATTTATATGTTAAATAATCAGAAATAACTTATTTAGTATGTTACTTATTCAGTGGACATCACTGTGAATTATTCGAAAAAATCCTACGTATTTTTCAAAAGTAAATACTCGATTAGTTAATTAATTTAATTCTCTCTTCTAAGAAAAGTTGTAGGAAAAACACAAGTCTCATAACATCTCTGTACACGATTAAAGAACCAAAAATTAGTTCATGTATAAGTCTTTTATACCACGTTCCTAATGTCTTCAATCTGCATGACTGCATTAGATACAACAACAATAATTTTCTTTACAAATTGTAAGTTAAAAACCTTACACAAGTATAGAACAAAATTTACATTATTCATTTACAGCTTAGGTGGTGCAGTGATATTCTTGTTCTCTGATCTCCACACATTAGCTGCATAAGTAGTGTTCTTTGATGAGGTGAGTTGAATTTCGATTTTAGATGGATCCAACGACAACTTTTGTCGTATAAACTCGTCTAGATCGAAAACACTCCCAGAATCACCGGAAACTTTTTCAAATTGTTTGTCTTGGAAAGACGAGGAGGAATCCTGAACTTTGTTCAAGTTCAAAAGTCTCTTTATGCTGTCAATGGCTGGATCAATAATGTCCAGAAATCCCATGATCCATGATGCATCGTCCACAATTTCAGTACGCTGTTTAAAATAAAACATGAATCGGGTGAGGGGGATCTGTTGTTGGAATCTTATCACATTCGAATTGAGTTAAAATAATATGCAACAAATTCAGAATCAATAATTGTGATGAATTGTTCAAACAATGTGGACTTAATATCAAGAATCCTCATATAATTTAAACCGTGTCCAATTTTAGTTCTGTATTTTTAATTTTTTTTTTCGATTTTGGTCCCTTTGGCATCAATTTTAATCCAAAAGGACCAGAATTGAAAAAAATCGACATAAGTAGGACTAACATTGGACACAAAAACGAACAAGAATTGAAAAAGTAAAATAAATATGCAACAAGTTCTGAATCAATAATTGTTATGAATTGTTCAAACAATGTGGAGTTATTAATATAAGAATCGTCATATAACTTAAACAGTGTCCAATTTTAGTCCTTTATTTTTTTTTTCAATTTTGTTCCTTTTGGCATCAATTTTAATCCAAAAGGACCAGAATTGAAAAGAGTCACATAAGTAGGACTGACATTGGACACAAAAAGGAACAAGAATTGAAAAAGTAAAAAAAAAGGAATTTTTTTTTAATCCTGTATATGTTTACTTTTTTTCAATTTTGGACCAAAAATGACACAAAAAGGACTAAAATTACAGGACTGAAAATCGAACACGACCTAAGTTACATGACAATTCTTGATATTAACTCAATAATGTGCAACGAGTTGTCGAACAAATTCAAATCTTTTTAAAAAGCGGGTGGGTCGGGCTTAAACTTTAAAGACGAGTACCTGTTGGAAGTAAAGGTTTCGAATCTCCTCGGCGCGTAGAGAATTTCCTTGATCTTCTTCCAAAGAAGCCCAGGTCATCCATGTTACATAGCTTTGAGAATTTATGTTGAGTGAAGATCTGAATAGTCTTCTTGCTGCTGATAAGTTACCAACTCTTTGTTCCAAAACACCCCATGCCTACAACACAATTAAGCAAGTTTTTATTGAGCAAACAGAGGATAGTGAGGGGCAATCATGTAATTTCATTACCTGAAGACAACGAGCAGCACTTTCACTAGTTGAAGATATTGATAGTGCCTTTTGGTATAGCTCTCTGGCTGTCTCCAAGTTCCCTTCTTTCCATTCCATCCAACCCCAAGCCTAGATATAAAAATAAATGAATTTGGAGGTATGAATAATGATTAATAAAATATTATTTAATATTTAAATTAGTAGTACAATTCGACAAAAAAACAAATTACAACAAAAAATTGGGGCCTCTCACTTAGGAAAAAATATTACGAGTTTACACTTCCAGAAGGAAAAAATTGATGGAAATCCGAATAGTTAAATCTGAATTTCCATCAACCTTCATTTGCACGTGTAAACTCGTAATGAAAATGATCACTATCATGTTGCATTATATTTAGATAATATTACTTACAATCCACACAGGTTGATGTCTTGAATCGAGTTCGGATGCTCTTCTGAAGAGTAGTCTTGCTAAATTTGCAGTCGAGTATCTGTATTCGAGCAATGCAAGCGTCTGTACGAGCACGGGGTCTCTAGGATTCACTGTATGTCCCACCTTCATAAGCTTTCGTGCTAAATCGACGTTTCCAAGATTAGCCTCAAAGACTCCCCAAACGTGCCAGGCGAATCTATTCTTCGGACTGGCTTGAACAGCTTTCTGGTTCAATAGACGAAAGAATTATGCTTTCGAGAAAGTGATTTAACTTACTGTCTGTAAGAAAAATCGTTTAATAGAACAGGTGGCAAGTGTTTGTAAATTTTGTGAAAAAATACTCCGTATTTTAGTGTCTGGTAAAAGATAAAGGGGCTGTTTGCTATACTCTCAACTTAAAAACACTTTTCAGAATCCAAAGTTGTTTGCAAACACCCTCAACATATTATAGCAAAAGTAGAATCAACTACAAAAGTATACACTTCTCAACTTTTAGATATTAGTTAACTAATTTAAGTGGAAACATTTGATTTGAAGGTGCAAACACCCCTACTATATATTATTGATCACATAAAAGGATATAAGGCGTGTTTGCAAACTCTATTAACAATAATTATTTATTTTCAAAAGCTGCAAGGAGTAACTTTTAAAAATAAACGATTCTCATCCAGACAAACAAATCACCTCAAAGAGTCTCTTAGCAGCTCGGTTATTCTCCTGCTGCGCCTCAAGCTGCGCCCACGCCTTTCATGACAAAAAACGAGCAGGGTCCCGAGTTACATTATAGCAAAAAAACTTCAATTCTCAATCATCAATCACCATACATATGATCATAGCATGAAAATCTTGAATGAAAACTTACAAGCCAACTAGCACAGCTTTTCGGGTTGCATTTAGTCGCCTGCTTGAACAAATATCGGGCTTGTTCGTACCGTTTTGCTTTAACCTCAAGCAGGGCAAGTGTTTGGTATATATACTCGTTTCCTCCGCAAAATTTGAGCCCCTTGCCAAGAAGATTCCTTGCTTTCTTAATATTGCCTTGTTTCATTTCCAAAACTGCCCATCCATGCCAAGCCGCAATGTGCCGTTTATCAGCAACTGTAGCTGCATCAAATAGTTCTCTAGCTTTCCTTGTATTTCCTATCTTACTTTCAAGAACTGCCCAACACTGTTAACAAACACCAAACTTCAGCATAGATTCACATCCAGTGATGGGTTTGGAATTTTGCTAACTCTTTTTTTTTTATATAGTACTACTGTCTTTTTTCTTGAGAAGAAATTGCGACTCAAAATAATTGTCGTTTTACACTAATCTAACAGAATTAAAAATCATTTTCCAATTGTGTCCTACCCCTACACGATAATTTTCTAGGCAATTTAAATTTCCGTAAGCAATTATTTTTGTAGTTTAAAAATAGTCTATATAAATTAGAAAATTTTGTAGGTAAACCTTATTACTATTTAAGGACGAAATTATTTTCGTTCGAAATTACGTAGGCGTGTTGAAAAAATATTAAAAAAATTTGTAAGTAATACACTATTTTCTAGTAGTGTATAGTACTCGCCCATTATAACTGTCTTTCTAGTGAAGAAATTGAGACTCAAAAATAAATGTCGTTTTACACTGATCTAACAGAATTACACATCATTTCCAATTGTGTCCTTCTACTTTCTTTAATGATAGAACCCATTAACTAAGCAAATTCATCACGTGTAGGTAAATAAAAGAGTAAAAATGTCGTAGTACACATATATCTATTGTTTTTGTTGACTTTCTTAATTAGTGTGGAACATTTTTAAACGACAGTTAAGATGGGTCGGAGGGCGAAGTGTTATCATAGTTAACCAACCTGCCAAATGTAGGAATTTTCTCCTTGTGTTGCCTGGCATCCCTTTTCATATACAGCTCTTGCTTCATTCATTTTCGACTGTTTGTTCAAAGCCTTCCCTAATGCCACATAGGGCCTCCCATCTTCTGGCCAATAGTTTATACACTTGAAAACATTACAAAATCAATACTATTAAACTTTTTGTGAAAAATTATCAAGAAAGACCAAATAAAGCTGCAAATAGGATCATTCAAGTATCAACCATGCTTAAGCAAACTTACACATCCATTTTACATCAAGAATCAGTTTTAGTTAACCTCAATAAAGACTATAGACAAGGAAGTATGCAAGAATCCAAAAATCTTGGATGACGTAATATTCGGACATGAAAACCATAAATGAAGCAAACAACATTCAATTCAATTATATTATATAGGGCTGAAAATCAAACCAAATTATTCGATACTTAACTTGAGATGGTCTACTAAAAGCTTGAACGAGCTTGATGTGATGAACATGACAACCTAACTCGATTATATTCATAAAAGCTAAAGAGCTTGAACTCGATAAGCAAAGAATGGTAAAACAAATG